>OW026368.1:89913573-90601762 GCA_932273885.2 Leucozona laternaria | reverse complement strand
TTGAAAATGCAACAAAGCGAATAAGAATACAAAAATATTTTTTTAATATAAATTAAAGTGTGCTGTAAATACATCCATGTATGTATGTTTGTAGGTGTGTGATGTGGAAAGTGGAATGGATTTTCAATTGTGAGATGTAGATAATGAGGTCTGAAAAGTAAGCAAAGTCAGTATTAGCATTGCCAGCATGGAATTACAGTTTCAAAAGAAAAAGAACTGGAAAATTGAAGTATCCGGAGCAAGAACCGGAAAATACTAATTTTTGGAGTATTGAATATTGGCAAAATTAAAATTAAAAAAAAAAAAAAAAAAACAAAAGCATCATTTCACACCTACCAAAATCCCAAAAGCTTAACTTTTTTACATTTATTAATTTTTGTTTGCTTATGACAGCCCCTGGGTGCGGCTTTTGGTGATAGTTGTTTGTACCAAAATTCGTTATCCCAGCCTTTCATAAAAAATACTCCCCTAATCCTTGATCAGTGGTGCCCAAGACCATTTATGCACGGTTTGCTCTGCCTGACCATTTGAAAAACCGACAGAAAAACAACTTTGGGGAACCAAACTTCATTACTTTCAAATTGGTTAACTTTCACACCTACAAAATTGCTATGGGTTCTTAGACTATAGAACAAGTTTCGGATTCAGTAATACTGCCAATTTACCAGTCGTGTAAATCCAGCATTAAGAATTTTTAGTGATGCTTTGGAGGTGAAATTAAAATGTTTGTATTTTAGCTGCACAAATAAAAAGGCAGAACCATTTTTTTCCTTGACGGGACCGATTTCGATTGAAATTTTTAGAAGTAAAAAATGATTGCATACCTACAATAATTATCAAAAAAATGTGTTTTAGATTTAAAACGGGTTACTGATTTTTTTATTCTTAGTTCTAAATTTAAGTTCTTAAAAATGGGATACCATTTAATATTACAAAATTTTGAATACAAAAATAGTTTTTTAAGGTTTTGAAATTTTATTTCCATAAATTCATTATTTTGTTCAATATTTCAGACGATTTTTTTTTTTATTTTAAGTTTAAAATGTTTTTAGGAGTGATTTTAACAATTTTTTCTTTAATTAATTATATACACCGTATTTCGGTCAAAGTTTTCAAGCCATCATCTCAGCAAAAATTTTACACTCAAACAGTAACAAACAAAAAGTTTTTAGGTTTAATCATTTTGTTATTTTGATATTGTTTTTACCCAAAACAAAAAGTGAGCTGCCTATAGCCTTTTACTAAAACACGGCTATAGATTGTTCGTGTGATCCAGTCAGGCAATTATTTCTTAGATTTTAAGCCTATCTTTCTGTTTGGTTACAGCCTGAATGGATAGGTTCCCTAAACCTAGTAGTTGCGGTACATTTCTTCGAAACAATTTTGTAAATATTTGTATCGAAAATGGTGATTTTAATGTACTAAATACTAAATTTCTAGAAAAAAAATGAGTTTTTCTAATTTTCCATTTTCGTAATTACCTATCTACTAGAAGATGTAACACCAGCCGATTTTTACCGTTCGACTAAAAATAAATACAAATTTTTTTGAGAAAAATACGAATACAATTTTATTTCAAAATTTTGAGTTTAAAAATATTGTTTTCAAAAATTGTGCAATTTTATTAAAAATAAAAGAATGAATTTCCGGATTTAAAAAAAAATTCATTGCATTTAATTCAATGTTTTAGAAGATTGCCCCTCTCCCATACAAAAAGGGGGGGGGGGGTGAATTGACCTTCCCCGTAAACAATTGTTTTATTGTTTTCTTAGAACATGACAAAGAATCAATTTCCAAAGAACTATTTAGTAATTAGGAACAGGGCTGTCGAAGTACCTACTGCAATTGCAGTTTTAGTACTACTTTTTTCTTGAACTACTTTTCCATACAATATCTTCAAATTATTTATTTTTATTAAAACAGTACTTCCCTCTAAATGCAGTTGTTCTCTCATAGTGCAAAAAGGCAAACAGATTTAAAAAAAAATTCAGGAGTATTTCCATTTTAAAAATAACAATCTAAAACTGTCTTTCACAAGATGTATCTTTAAGGCGTTGCCAACAGAGTTTTGGAGCAATGGGTTCTTCAAAAACACATATTTCGTCTTACTAGAATTCAAGCACATTGTGACCTAGCATTGTGCTATTAATATTGAACTAAATTCTACAAACAAAATATACTTGACTTTTTTATCCTATAATTTAAAGCTCACTAACGAAGCAAATACAGAGTCTCAAGCTGAAAACTATAGAATCCATACGTTGATGAACACAATTATGATAAGACGTCTAGACCTTTACAGACCTATCTAGATAATATCAACTGCAATGATTTTGGTGTTCCTTATTTTGTTTTCAATTTGTGGCAGTTTTTTCCTAAAATGGCTTCATTAATTGACCTTTTGAAATTATTTGTTTTTCCTGATAACTACTCTAACCTTTAAACTGACTCAAAACTACGAATAGATTTTTCAACAATAATCATAGTTGATAATTTATAAAACAGGTTTATTGCTCTAACGTGTAAATAAAATAGTTTCATCAAAATCGATGAAGTTGTTTCGAATTGTTTAGCAGTCATATGAATGCATCTGGTGGTAGGTGCTGGTAACATTTCTAATCTTTGTGAAATGAGAGAAGAGAGATAATATTGAAACTTGTTTGTATATCACCCCCCAAATTACTCTCTACACGTTTCTTCACTATCTGAAAGCCATCATCATGCTTCTGTATAAAGAGCATGAGCAATAGAGAGCAATGTGGATCCGTGGATACCGATGGTGTTGTCTGTTGAACTTTTGTATCTGTGCAACTGAGTATATTATGTACATACATATATTTAATACTATAGTAGCATCTGAGAGAGAGATATAAACAAAACGAACAATATATTTTTTTGTTTGTTTCTTTTTATTTTGTTTTGTTTTTATATTCTACCATCGCCATGCCAATAACCCATACAACCAAAAAAACACTATTTCCATACGATAAAATAAACACAAACACCATTATTAAGAAATTCCTTTGCCGAGCGCCCTGCCAGCGCATGTAAAGTATCTACAAGCTAAAATCCAATTCAAGTTTTAAAATTTTTAGATGCGTTTGCCTCAGTATCTGAGCGATTTTCGACAAGTGATGGTCGACTTACGGCGTGATACAAAATAATTTATAGATTGTTGTTTTTTTTTTCGAAAAAATAAAAATAGATAAAATAAGCATTTTTTATTTAGAGAAGAGTGTAATAGTAAAAAGTACGACTTTTAATTAAAGAAACTATTCATTTGTGCGAATGTTAGTTAGTTATAGCTGCTGTGATTTGTGTATCTCTTCTGATTTATTGAATTAGGTAAAATTAAATTTCAACGGGAAAAAGTATATTTTGTGGTTATTTTTTTTTTTTGTGTTTGCGTTTGCCCCAAAGTCTATGCGGATTGAGGAGTTGCATGCAGATATTGCGGCGAATTAAAAATAAAAGCAACAAGTAGCAAACAAGACCCTGTCGTCCCTTCTCTTATTGCCTATATTTATGAACATAATGTATATCGAATTGACCAAACTGTCTGTTGGTTCGGGTATCGGCTATTGATATTGCATGTGTTTTATTTTAACTGAAACTCGGTTCTTATACGAAACAATGCCTTCTTGATTTTCTATTTTTTTTTTTAAAGACCAAAGTTCTATGAAAAATTTTTCTCGGTTCGTGGCAAGTCGCGGTTATTCATTATTATCACGTTTTCCCTTATTTGATTATTGTTTCAATTTATGACATTATGATGTGCTCTTAAGATTACACAGTTCTTTAAACAAATAAAAACGTATAGGTACTTACTTACTCCCCTTTCCAATTTATATACAAAAAAAAAAAAAAAACGACGACGACGCAGCAGAATTATATAAGTAATTTGAGTGTGCGCGCCCTATTTAATGTAAAAAAGTAATGAGTAAAATAAAAGCAAATACAAAAAATCTATTTAACGTGAATGAAACTACCCAACACAAAGAAAATTAAAGAAAAGAAAAATAATTAAAGAAAATTAAATCAAAAGTAAAACAAAGAAAGTAAAAAAAAAAAAAACAATTAAGTGGCCAAATTAGGCACTTACGCCGCGTGCAGATAATAAGTTTTTATATACGAAAAAAAAAAAAAAATCACAGAAGTGTGTGGGTTCGATAATTGTGTGAGTGTAAGTTTGCGGCGATTTCATTAAAGATTTATGGAAAATTTCCTGCGACGGACGGGTTTTTTAATACCGATCTAAATGTTTTTATTATAAAGTATATTTTTGTTTGTATCTTATGAAATTAATATATTGTGCAAAATAATTCAATTTTAAATGTTAACGGTTGCATTTTAAATTTAATAATTTCAATTAAATGCCAATATCTGTCTTTTGATCTGCATTGAAAAAGAAAATACATAGTACGAAATTTCATTAATCTATAACGTGGGTCATTTTTAAAGTTTTATTATAGGTAAATAAAAAAATCAATGAAATTAAAAATACAACAAAAAAAAAGTATCTTCTCTTAGATTTTGTGTTTATCCATCCATCTATTGGTTTTTTTTTTTTTTCTTTTTTTTAGTGCTGGTACCTACTACCGTTTGTTTTTGTTTTTAATTCTTTTTGGAGCAATCTTCTATATATAAAATATATAGTATATTATATTCTCAGATTGTGTGAGTGTTTATTTTGAGTGTTTGTGTGTGTTATAATGCGCGATCATCTTGTTACGGATGAATCTACACAGCAAAGGCAAAATCAGCAAAACAAATATTACTACTACAACAACAACAACGTCAAATCAACATCATCAACAGCAACAACAACAATTCCAATACGAAATAAACACCACTCATTTAATACAACAGGAACAACAAACAGCAACAATACAACAGCAACAACACCAACAACAACAACAACCACACACTGTCATCAACCGAATACAATCCGATATTGGAAATTGTATCCGTGTGTGGAGACTAAAACATAAAAAAGACAAAAGGAAAAAAGGTGAATAGATACAAAATATAAAACAAAAAAATAAAAAAAAAAACAAAAAAAGTAGTTAAAAAAGAGAACTCTAGTTAAAGTAAAGACAGAAGTATAAACCTTCTACCTCACCTACTCACCATTTCACCAACTAGAACTTAAAAAAAAAAAAAACCTAGAAACTAGAAACATGACATGATTTTGTGGTTTTAACCTTACCTAGTTTCATAGTAGCCTATTTTATCTTTAGAGACTGCATACCTTCAAACATAATATCTGTAGATTTGTAGTTACTTATATTTTGATTTTGTCATGTCTTTATTCTTTTATGACTATCAGCTGTCGCAATCTCAAAAAAATTGACATATTAGGTACCTATGAAGTATCTGATGAATATTTTATGAGTTATGTTCTTTTAATTTCGTCTAAAAGGGCAAGTATTGGTTTCGTACCAAAACAAGAGATTTTGATCATAACTAACATTTCGATGATGGAGAAATTTGTATGTGTGTTCGTCGTTGGTTGGTGCGTTCGGGTGTACAATGTAAAATGTACATCAAGCCAGAGCCTAAATGAATGGACGGATTTCCTTGAAAATGGTTGTAGAGCGCTTTTATATGATTCCCTAGAGGAAAAGTTTGAATTTTTATTTAAGCTCATCTGGAACGGGTGATTACAATGATTTCAGTTTTTTTCAAATGCTTTCAAAAATGACTCTTAAGATTTTGATAAAACTGCGTGCATGTAATGGCTGAAGATATTACTACATTTAAGGTTTTTGCCAATCACATTTCGCATAGAGAAAAAAAGATTTTGAGGTTTATTTAGATAATTGCTCTATTTTATATTTTATGGTGCGTAGCCCCATCTTGCTGGAACCATAGCTCATTCAAGTTTAAATCCTAAAATTTCTTGCCATAAGAAATTGATTATCAAGCTCTTGCAGCGCTCTTCATTGACTGTAAGGATTCTAACATCTTCGTCATTTTTGAAAATGGACCATTTAACTTCAAAATTCACAACCGACTGAAATATGGTTATCAATCAGTAAGCTAGTCTCACGAACTTTCTACACAAACTTGAGTAGGTTCATCAGCTGCAGTTAGTGCCTTATTTTGTACTGGAATTTCTACTCAAAATGATCACTGTTTTAGCAACACAACATTAACTTTGGAAATAACTTCGCAATATTTCCCAATAATGCTGAGTTTCTGTCAAGTTTCAGAGTGACATATGATTAAAAAAAAAAATAAAACGACTTATAGTGACAGCAGTAGGTCTGTTTTTCACAATTTGCTGTCAAACCGCATACATACAAAAAAAACCAACTTTGCGAAACTTGGTGAAAACTTCAATTTACCAAACAGGCATAGTACCTATTGTGTGTATAGTACTACGAATTGTAGTCTATCGAAACAAGGTATGGAGAAAAATGGATGCGGAACAAGACGGCATACTTAAAGGCGCTTAGAAAAATGCTGATGCTCCAAATGCATTTGATAAACAATAACATCCCATTTTCGATATGTGACGTCAGTGGTCTCAGGCGGCGGAATGTGTAGTGCATACGGCTTCTAAGACTGAGCAAATCTGATATCGTGGGTTCGATCCCTATGATGGGCATGTAGAAAGTTTTTCATAATAAAATTGGATTAAAAGCTCAGCACCACTAATAAGAGGAGACTGATGATAGGTGGCTTGGCACCCCTTGAAACAGCTGTATCTCTAGCCAAAATAAACGAATTATAAATTAATTCGTAAACAATTGGTGGTAGCACCTTTAAGTTGTTGTTGTTGTTCAAAAATTCAATGAAATTGACGGAATAAAGAATGGTCAAGTCTAATAAACTGAAATTTTAGTATGAATAGTACAATAAATAATAATAATATTGTGTGTATATCTATCTCTTTTTTTCCTTACATTTATTTATGTTTTCATGTATTTCTTGTCTTTTTTTTTTGACTACAGTTTACACTACCTTACCATTTGCAAAACTGCGAGGCCATCTACCCGCAGTTTCGCAGTAAAAACTTAATTTTTGGTTCATGACACTTGATACCGATAGAAAGCATTATCTCGTGTTTTTTTATGATCTACCTGGATTATTCCTAATAAAAAAGGCTAATGTGAAGCTACATTTTTGACTTGAGCAAGTTCATGCGATCTAGGCGTGCATTTTTGTTTTTTTTTTTTTTTTTTTTTGAACAAAATGCAAGAATTGAAATAAAGGCGTCAACTTTGATTTAGTTATGTAATAGAAAAATATACTTCCGTCAATTTTGTCTTCGTAATATGAGTTTAGGGCTTCCAAGTTGATAGGGCCCTTAGTTCAGCTGAAAATTTTGTCAACAAATTTTACGTTCACTGCAAACGTACAAGGAAAAAGTACAACTTCTTTATTAACCAATAATTTGGACCTTTACTTCAAAACTTTGTAAGTCTGAATTTAAATGTTAATCGTAAAAATCATTTCCGAGAAACCAAGGGAATAAAAAAAGTAGGCGTGGCAAATTGGGAAAGAACATGCATTTTAATTTATCGCTCTACAAATATCTCTTAGATACATTTGCAGGTATGAGTCAGAGGAAACCATCATTTATTGTTATTTTATCCTCAGATCCACTTTCAAATCGGAAGGGAATACTAAATTCATATATAATATATTTATTTTGGAAACATCCCATCTTAGCATTTGTCTTATATTTTCTTTCCATTTTCGATCAAAACGATACAAAAATAAACATTAAAACTTAAACTCGTAAATGCAACTCATAATTATGCATTAAAAATAGCGAAATGACCCAATTTAAAACCAATCATCATAAAAATACAAAAAAAAAACAAAATTCATATTTATAGATATTGTTACGACTATGCTAATGTAAACTCTATTAAAACTCTGATTCCATTACCTATAACATTCCTATAATAATTTTTATAGAACTCACTAAATTTGTTTTTTGGGTCAAGTATATCTGGTGTTTAATTGAACTCAATGAGATAATGACCAATTCAATAACCCAAGGACAATATACGAAAATATGCTTTTGAATCTCAAGGTCGTTTGATATTTTTGTAAAGAAAAATGTTTTCTTCTTAGTATTTGACTATTTCACTACATTATATTAGTTCATACATATACCTTAAGAAATACGCGGGAATCTAAAACAAAAAAAAAAAAAACATAAAGAAGCCGTGACAGGTGGCTAGGAGTCATATTTTTCATCATGCTTTCGAAAGACTTCACTGTTTACTGTTTAAACGCAGTAATTAATCATCAATTTTTTTTTTCTCAGACTAAAAGGAATATTTTCGTTTAATATCATGTAAACAATTCTCGAATGGAAAATTTTTGAAGCTCAATGACCATGACAAAAATATTATATTATGTAATAAAAAAAAAAAAAAAATAAATAATCATTAACAATAAAATTAGATTATTTGAAAGGAATTACTTACTTTGATGACAAATATCCAAACAGACGAACAGATGTTACATACATATGTTTCCCATGACTTTGACAAATTTCATCAAAAGAATGTGACAGTCGAGTAAAATTAAGAATTTTTTTGTTAATGAATGTATAATTTTCTACATACGCAGTATTTTATGGAGACGGTCATAAAAGAATAATTCGTTTAAAAGAAACACAATCCAAACTGACACCCACGAAAATGTATTTGGATGTTCCATAATCCGTTTGAAATGCTAATATTGTGAATTGAAATATTCGACAACGAAAATTGATGTCAATATTGCTGTTAATTGAATAAAAAGACTAATTTCATTAAGTCAGTACTAACATTCCGAGTGTGCAGATACAAAAAAAGAAAATTAATTTTAAGTTAATTTACTGCAGGAACTGGTATGGTTTGACATTTAATCATTTAACTGCAGTAAATTTACTGTAAATGAGCAGGATGCAAAAAAACGAAATAAATGATTTCCAAAAATGTTTGCATTATTTATTATCAATCATATGGCTACGACATGATGTACAGGTTTGAAGTATAGGGTTTCTCAACAGGGACGCAACAAAAGTAGAGCAACAGGGACAGCAAACGACGCCATATTTCTTGCCGCTTTTTTGACATTTCTCTTCAGTAAGATTTGCCATTTCATGATGAAAAGATATACGAGCCAACAACGAGTCGAAATTATTAAAATTTACTACCGAAGTTCGGTGTCAGTGGCCTCAATGTTAAGAGCGCTACGTCCAATTTATGGTCGTCATAATCGTCCTAGCAGATCAATAATTGAGCGTCTAGTGGAAAAATTTGAATCCACAGGCACAGTAAAAAATGTTCCCGTGCCAGTGAGACGAAGAAGTGCCCGTAGTGTCGAGAATATTGCTGCAGCTGAGGCTTCAGTTGCAGAAAGCCCAAATGTGTCTCTCACACGTCGTTCTCAAGCGTTGGGCATCTCTGTGACGTCGTTGTGGCGAATTTTGCGAAAAGATCTTGGCCTTCATCCTTACAAGATTAAATTGACGCAAGAACTGAAGCTGCTTGACCACCAGAAGCGTCGTATGTTCGTGAATTGGGCTGAGCAACAACTTGAAAATGATTCGGATTTTCATCGAAAAATCATCTTCAGCGATGAGGCTCATTTCTGGCTGAATGGCTTCGTCAATAAACAAAATATGCGGTATTTGTCAGGCAGCAATCCACACGTAATCCATGAGTCATCATCGCATCCCGAAAAAATTACGCTTTGGTGTGGTTTATGGGCCGGCGGCGTCATTGGGCCGTACTTCTTCCGTGATGATCAAGACGGGCACGTTACTGTGAATGGGGATCGCTACCGTTCAATGATAACCGAATATTTTTGGCCCCAATTGGACGATATGGACTTAGAGGACATGTGGTTCCAACAGGACGGCGCACAGTGGTGCGAGAGCGGAAAAAAGTCTTTTGAAAAAGACATGTCTATCGTTTTAAACTTTATGTTTAAGTACTCTTAGATAACCCGAGCGTATGATTTAAAAGTATTTTTTAACATATATATTGTTTGTTCTGATTTACAAGCCCTCAAAGTTGAAAAATAATTTTACTCAAACCGCGAACCGTATTTTCAACAAATTTTGAGATGTTTTTTTTCGAAGTTCCTGTAGATAAATTCTCTAGCTTCTTAAATAATTTAATTGGTATATTTTCGATTATCTAAAAATAAAAAAAAATATTGATTATTTATAAAAGATACCTTCTATAAGTAGCCTGAAGCTTTAGTACTAAGAAAAAATGATTTTTTTAAAAACTTTTTGATTTAAAAAAACAGCTCCAAAAGATACCAAGAAAGTAAGTATGCCACCATATGCTCCATACATTCATGTTAAAGCACAGAAAAAATCAGCTGCAGATACGTGCAGATGTGGAAGTTATGCTCAAAAATGTTTCACTTAATCGGATTTCAAAAAACTCCGTCTTGACGGTGGTGTTTACCAAAAAGTTTGATTTCTTCGGTATTAATTGTCAGAATGAACTGGTTAAGCCCATTATCTTAAGAAAAAATGTCAAACTTTATTTTTAAAATAAAACAAAATTAATACATTGTCCCAGGTCTGAGAATTTTGATTTTTGCGAAACCATTTATTTCTGCCTGGAAAATTTTTCAACTTTCAACTCAATTTTCTTGAAACAAACACACGAAAAATAATATAGTTTTATGATATTTTGAATTATATGACAGAGCTTAATACAAAATAAAGAAAAGGATTAGGGATAATCCTTTATTTTTTTTTATCTTTCGCTAAAAGTAGGGCAGGTAAAATAAAAAAAGTGTTTTTTTTTTAAGTTTTATTGCTTTGTTTTTGTTGTGTAGAAGAAAATTCAGCAGGAGTTTCGTGAAAAGCTGGGCATCATTGTCGATCTTGTGAAACAAGGTACGGGGACAAGTAATGACGGCAACACCTCCAGAAGATTTTTTGAAAATCCAACCATGACTTCAGAAATCACTGGAGTTAGTGAATCCCTAATTTGGCAGTTTACTGTTATCCTTGAAGTAATAACGTCGAATGAAAGATTAGACTTAAAAAAATATGCAGCTTACACGTGGGAAACTGCTGAACTGTTTGTGGAGAAATATAAATAATACAATATGCCAGCAACCGTACATAAGGTTTTGATCCATAGAGAAGAAATAATCAAAAGCTGTGCATTCCTTCCTCTCCGAGGAAGCCCAAGAATGCCGAAATAAGGATTATAAAGCCTACCGCAGGTTTCATTCGAGAAAATGCAGCCGAATTGCGACGAATGAAGATGTGATGCATCATATACTCATATCCTCAGATCCAATAATACAGGTTTAAGGCCACAGGCAAAAAAGAAAATACTTCCAATCAGCGCAGACGCTAAAAACCTCATTTTAACATTATAAAATTACTACTTCATAATTGTTTTTTATTTATTTTTTATGTATTTATCTATTTATTTATTTAATTTGATAATATACATAGTTAATAATAATATTTTATTCAAAATAAAAAATTAAGATTTTACTAAAAAAAACTTTTATTTAAATATAACATCAAAACCCTCAAATTTTATAAAAATGTCAATAACTTTTTTTCTAATAATTTTTTCTTGACCAAATTTTGACCAAGCATGTATAAGACTAATCTTGACATGTGTGTCAAATTTCATTAAAATTCGGAAAATAGTTCAGATTTTACAGACTTTTTTCCGCTCTCCCATACAAACATCAAAACACTCAAATTTTAGAAAAAATGTCAATAACTTTTTTACTAATGATTTTTTCTTAGCCAAATTTTGAAAAAATGTGTAAAAGACTAATTTTAAAATGCGAATCAAATTTCATCTTAATCCATTAAACAGTTCAGATGTTACAGATTTGTTTTCCGCTCTCCCATACAAACATCAAAACCCTCAAATTTTAGAAAAATGTCAATAACTTTGTTTCTAATTGTTTTTTTTCAACCAAATTTTGATCAAATATGTACAAGGCTAATCTTAACACGTTTGCCAAATTTCATTTAAATCCGTTGAACCGTTCAGATAAAACAGACTTTTTTCCGCTCTCCCATACAAACCGAACCACTGTGCGGCGGCGCCACAAGCCACACAGCGAATGTCACAATCAATTTATTGGAAACCAAGTTTGGAGAACGTGTTATCTCACGAAATGGTCCAGTCGCTTGGCCGCCTCGGTAGTGCGATTTGACGCCGTTAGACTATTTCTTGTGGGGCTATGTCAAGTCTATGGTCTATTCCAACAAGCCAGCGACGATTGATGAACTTCGTACGAATACCGAACGTGAAATTGAAGCAGTATCGGCCGATTTATGCTTGAAAACTGTCGAAAATTGGGTTCAGCGTCTGGACTTCTGCAAGCGTGCCCGTGGTGGCCATGCAAAAGAAATCGAGTTACATATATAATGGAATCAAACGTACTTTTACAGATATAAAAAATTTCATTGATATCTAAAACCGTTTTTGTTTTATTAAAAAAAACTTTTGTAGCGCTCTTATTGAAAAACCCGATATTTTAGTTGACTGCAGTTAAATGACTTACTGACTAAAAGTCAAACCATCATATAGCAGTACAAATGACATTAAACTGACTTAAAGACAAACATCAGTTAAAAAGTAAAAAGCGGTAGGTAACTTAAGATTGATTAACTGTGGGAAAATTTAGTACTTACTGACTGCCGACTGTTTGCTCAGAGTATTTACTCAAAGTCCTAACTTCCATTCTTAAGTTAACTTAATTAACTGGGATTTCACATTACACCTCTATTCATAACCAATCATATTTTTGATATTTGATATTTTACTTTCATTTGCGTAAAATTATTTGTATTAAAGTTGTTTTGTTGGTGTTAAAAAAATTTATTTTATTTTTTAACTGATTTTTCTCTTCATCTGTCAAATGTTTGCTCTTTTAACCACAAATTTCCTTATGAAGTGGAATCCAAATTATGTTGTTAGAAGAGTTGTTTTACATGTTTAAAAACAGTTTGACAAGGGGTGGTATGAATAAAAAGAAGCACCTGCTCAAAACTCTACTTTTAAGAGCAGGTGCTTCATTTGGTATGAATAAACACTTGAGAAGGTGCTCAAGGATTGAGCATTTAGTGTTTGATGAGCACCTCCTAAAAATAAGAACCTGCTCCGTTATAGGGTGTGAATAAAGCAAAGCAAATTCTCCATCGAGAGGAGCACCTGCTCCTAATTGTGAGTTAGTTCATTTGATTGTTCAATGTTGAAGTAAATAGCTCTTTATATTTTTTTTCCATAAATGGGGAGTTCAAGCCAATTTTAAACCACAAGGTCAAATTTTATAAAAAATAAGAAGAGAAGAATGTTCAAATGATAATCGGGTTCTATATATATTCAACAACGAAATATGTATCTTGGCGAATCAAGTTCACAAACAAGGGGTGGTGCCTTAAAACAAGCATTGGAAAAACATGAATTTTTCTTCGGTACTTAGGTGATCCAGGTTTTCAAACTGGGGTTAGAGAAGACAATGGAGTTTAGACGAGTCCACGGTCTCTAAAACTTTTCCCTTGTAAGTGCGGCAAAAATTCAGAAGTATAAACATTGGATCTGCAGAATGCAAAACGTGAATGGCATATAGAAAAATACAACTTTCCTTCAGCAATTTGATTGCACTCATGTTCCTATCATCAAACCAGTTGCCCATGGGGACGAGTACGTTAACAGAAAACGATTCCACAGCATTAATGATCAGGCAACAGGCAATTCGAGAGATGAATTTACGAGTATTGACCTTTCATGGCTAGGATCAGTGCGTGATTCAGGAATTTCGAAAAATTCTCCCGTATTTAAAATCATGCAATGGAATGAAGCTAGTGCCATTTTCTTGGTGATTCAGGATATGAAGTTACTCCTTGACTTTTAACTACGTATGTATATACAAAATCCAGATACTCCCGAGAAAAATATAAGTGTCAAACTCGCTAACGAGTTATTATTGAACGATGTTTTGCAAAAGTCAAGCAACGTTTTCCCATCCTTCACAATAAAATGCGAGTCACAACAGAAAAAGTTCGACGCTTACACTCCTAATTCTTAAAGAAAAACTAATTTTCAATCGAAAACAATACCGAATGATATAAAAGCCTATACGTTTCCTTTTTTTATATAAAACATAGAAATGATTTTCAATACAAAAAAAAAAAAACAATTGAATTTGGCTCGGAGTATGAGAGCACCTACTCCGTGTGAAGAAGGAGGTGCTCACTGGTTGGAGTATAATTTTATTCATACGAAACTGTAGCAGGTGCTTCTCTTTTAAGCACCTTCTCTGACTCTTATGGAGCACCTGCTCTGAGTAAGTGCTCCGTTTTATTCATATCACCCAAGGTTTCGCAACTGAACGACTACGTTGACTAGTTTTTTTTTTGATGTGTAAACATCTATGTTGGCGGTAGAGTGAAATAAAAACGTGGACTATCCTCTGTGCGATGTTATGAGGTCACACTTTACTATGTAGCACGTCACGTTACGAAAATTTGCATTGTATGGTATTGGGTACCTTCAGCGACAAAAATCTGAAGATCCCCTTCAAGCAATCTAGTCCGTTTTGGATCCGTGAACGTAGTCAACAACTTATGAACGACTTCGCATACGTATCCAAATATGGATCCTCAAAACTACGCTTGGACAAACGTAAATGTTTAAACATATTAACCGTTAGTCCCGGCATTCACACAATTTTTCCTTAAACATAATGTCCAACATTTTGCGGCAATTTTTTTTAATAAATTAGCTCTGTATTTTATTTTGAAAAATATTGCTTTATGCGACAGAAATAATTGGCAGATATTGAAGTCTTCAAAATTAAAATGTGTGAACCAGGAAAATATTTTTGACAAACCTGATAATTTAAAACTGTTTCAAAAACAACTAAATAGCCAAATATATGTTATAACGACTTGTAGGTGTCCCTACCTATATCAAAATGTTGTCTATTTTCAAAAAAAAAAAAATAGAAATATAACTCTAAGTCTGCAGTCTACCATAAATCTACACACATTATACATATCCATAATCATAATAATAGTAAAGCAATATATCTTTCGATTTTGAACAAAAACCTCAAGGATATCCAACTATACCGACAGTGTTGAACTATTCACGACCGACCTCCTTGCGCTCCTTCTACTCCTACACCACCTTCTGCTGAGGCTATTGGATATAAACTTTTTTCGAGTTATAGATTGAACGTGGAATCTGAGACAGACTACCCACTTTCGCATGGTGGCAGCTGGAACTCCATATAAGCTTATGCAAGCATAAACCTATTGTTTTTCTTTATTTTCTATTTTTGTTTTTATATACTTTTTTGTGTATGAAAGATAACATCGTCAACGTTATCCAGGTGTTCCTGACAAGAAAATAAAAATAAAATAAAACTATAGAGAACAAGCTCTCACTGTTGCCGGTTGGTCGTAGATACCTAAGGTAAAAGTTCGGATATCTATCCGTACTTACATTATTTGTACGTTTTACGATAATAAAACCTCAATGAATTACTTTTGCAGAAACAAAAAGTGAATAAAAGCAGCACCATGTTGGCGTAATCACGTGTTGCAACATATGTCGGTATAATTTGCCGTACAGAAAAGTGAAATACAATAGGCCAGATAAACTTTAGCCGTTGAACCGTAAGCCAAATGGTGAAAGGGGGTGTTTTAACTGTAGGTATATAGCCTACGCCTTTGTGCAATTAATGAGCAAGCACTTAATTTTTTAATGCAAACGTATCTATAGAATAGAAATTTATTAACTTGTGACCCAAGTTTGTATGTGATTTTAATGAGAAAATTGTTTGCCAAAAATTGTTTGTAAAAAGATCAGAGTAAATAATATCAAATAAATTAACGCCACATAAACCCTTTTTGGATGAATGTATTTACTATTGTATACGCATTCAGCTTATTGATCAAATGTATTTGAATATATATTTCAATTAACAGATATGTATCAAAATTAAATATTGCTTTCAAATTTATTCTGAATCGATTGTTAAACAAACAGAACACTGGGAAATCGGTTATAATGTTCCTGGCAATAAGTGTCGCAATACTCTTCAATTAAAGTTTGTTGTTTGTAAATACAATGTAATGTTACATATACGGTAACAAAAAATATTGTCAATTCCGAGCGACGAGTGTCGATGATTCAAAAATGACACTGGCTATTAGGTTATACAAAGGGTGTATTTTAAGACGTGTGGTTTTCAAGAAGAAATAAAACACATATAATTTAATTTTATGGCAAAAAATGTAGCTTTATTATAAAGATAAAGGTTTGACATTATGTTTTAAAAATTATTTCGGGCAATTGGCCGCCGCGCCGCCGCTGGCTCGAATAAATTCTAGCCGAGAGGCCCAATTTTCGACCGCTTTTTGCAGCAATTGGGACCATATGTCAGCAATAACGCGCCGAATATTCTCTTCCAAGGCGTCAATCGTCTCGGGCTTATCTGCGTAGACAAGCGACTTCACATAACTCCACAAAAAATAGTCCAGCGGTGTTAAATCGCACGATCTTGGAGGTTACGCCACAGGCCCATGACTCGAGATAATGCGCTCATAAAAAGTTTCCTTCAATAATTTGCTTGTTTCGTTGGCTGTATGGCATGTAGCGCCGTCTTGTTGGAACCAAAGGTCGTCCACATCAAAAGCCTCCAATGTAGGCACGAAAAAGTCATTAATCATATCTCTATAGCGTTCCCTATTGACTGTAACATTATGGCCGGCTTCATTTTTGAACAAATATGGAAAAATGATTCCCTCTCTGCCCATAGAGCACACCAAACAGTGACTTTTTGAGAATGAAACGGCGCGTCTCAACAATGATTTGTGGATTATGATCACTCCAAATACGAAAATTTTGTTTATTAAGGTACCCATTCAACCAAAAATGAGCTAACGAAATTTTCTTGTGAAAATCGGGATCGGTGGCCATCTTGTTTTGGCCCATTCACCGAACGTGCGACGCTGTTGTTCAGGAGTAAGTCTATTCAGTGTGAAATGGCAAACCAAACTGACCAGTGACCATAAATCAAGTGACAGCTGTCAAAAAGACCAACTCCTAAAAAAGTATTGCCAGATTGAAAATATAATGGCAAACCCTTATCTTTATATAATAAAACTAAATTCTTGGCCATAACATTAAATTATATGCGTTTAATTTCTTCTTGAAAAACACACGTCTAAAAAAACACTCTTTAGATACAATTATCATTTGTATTAATAAATCAATTCTTTTTAGTGTATCACATGTTAAAATATTAATTCTTTTTTTTGTTTGTCTTAATGGATGGCTTTGAGTTGATTATAGTATTTTTTTATCTATTTCGTTATCGATTTCATTGAATTAATAATTTTGTAGTTTTGAGCAAATTGCGACTTTAAGATCATATTCTCTATCGTTATCGTTATCGCTTTCGTTATCATTATAGCTATCGTTATCGTTACTTTTACTTTAATTATCGTTATTACACTTTGATATCAGCATATACTGTTATTTGCTTGGGAATTCCAAGCATCAGTTAGTTGCTCAAAACGTTTTACTTCTAAGACATATTTAGTTTTCAAAAATAAATCATAATCGGGCTGGAGTTTAATTCCAGTTAACTGCTGAAACATGTTTTTCTTTCATTAAGATCCAGAGTTAACACCGAGTTAGCTGAACAAATTGTTCAAGTCAACTCTGGATTGACTGAAGATTAATTTTTCCAAATATGCTGAAATAGCAATCTTAAAAAAATAAATATTTTTATTTCATTTTGGACAAGCATTTTATTGAATATTTAAAGAAAATGAAAACCTTTTCACAATATTTGGATTTCGGACTCTGGTGGATGAATAGATTATTGCCCGTTCTATTGGTACCGTACTTTCTACTGATTTCATACCATGACAATAATTTTCAATAAAAGTAAGCACAACAATTTGAAGACCCAGCTGATTTTAGAAGGCCACTAAACTGTCCGTCAAAATTGACAGATTTCAATATCCTTTTTGGTTCCCATAGTCTTTTTCGATACATAAATGTATATCGATAACTCTGAAGTGACACCAAATAAAATCGCCTAACTAAGGTACTTATAAAACAAAGTTAATTCTCCACTTGAATTCTGATTTATAAGTAAACTCTAAATTAATTTATTTCCAAGACTAATGCCCGATTTCATAAAGGATTTAAAAGTCCATTTAGTGTTAAAATGGGGTTTTTGGGTTTCACCAAGTGCTTTTAAATTTAAAATGCTTTTAAACACCCTTATAAACTAAAAGCCCATTTTGGTCTCTTTAAATTTTAAAAGTGGCATTTGTGAAATGTAATGTCAGATGTTAACCAACGAGTAAGGAAGTTGTAGATGATATTTGATAATATTTTGCAGTCACTTTTTTATTTAATTTCTTGCTAATATTAATTATGAATAGGTCCATACAAAAATATTGCTTTTGTGTGTAAATAATAATCTTTTGTGATTTTGTTTTTAGAATAATTGAGTAATCATCTTTATCTAAGGATGAAGAGATAGTAAGAAGTCCAAGAATATGTCGAGTTCATAGGAATCGGTTCTCCGAATATTTTTTTTTGTAGTATTTATTGATGTGTAAACATCTATGCTGGCGGTATAGTGAACAAAATAACGTGAACGTTCGTGTGCAACGTTACGTCGTGCAACGTTACGGTGTGCAACGTTACGATCTGCATACTAAGATGGGTGCGTTCAGTGAAAAAAATCTTAAGACCCCTTCAAGCAAGAACAAGTCCGTTTTGGATCCGCGCACGTTGATGTTTACACATATTAACCGTGAGTCCCGGCAGTCACACAATTTTTTTTTCTACATGTAATGCTTTTTCACATGCATTTTGAATCTGAGAAAGAAACAACAAATTTTTATTTGGCATAACTATAGCAGATTTAACTTAGAGTTAAATGAGCACCGATAAACTGGGGCTAAGTTTTCTTAGTGCAAACAAAAATTGTTTTCAGTCTTACTTTTACTTTAGAGTAAGCGTTATTGTTTAAAAAATTGGATGCTTTACGCTTGAAGAAATCCACAATCTATTCCCAATTAAAACCTACAACCTATGATGGTGGAAAGGGGTAACAGATTATAATTTGCAAAGTCTCCAAATACTACAAAGTCTTTTTATTTGCCGCAAACTCTAAAGCATAACAAAACAAATATGGCGTATACTTCCCTCAGCGCTTTGGAGGGAAAAAGAGTGCAGACTAGAAATATTCAGCTTAAACATTTCTAGCCATAAGTGCAAAAAAACATAGAGGGCTGTAGTAGAAGATCAATAAAAATAATTTTGAAAGCTCAGACACTTTCCTCCTCAGCTGTTCCCTATTGGTCGGAGGCAAATAATGCCTTGCTTGCAAAATATAGTTAAATACCTAGAGTGTTTAATTTATAACAATGAATTTCAGTTAATCAGAATTTATTTTATATTGCAATATAAATCTTGAAAAGATTATCTATAGATAAAAAATAATATGTAGGTATAAAATCCATGAAAACAAATAAAAGTCAATTTATTAACTTCTTAATATTTTTTTATAGCTTTTCGATTGAAACAAAAAGACAGAATAAAATAATTCCGCTCTGAAAAACGAATAGAAAAAATAGAAAAAGAAAAAAAAAACAAAAACCAAAGAATGTATAAGACGCCTAAAGCGAACAATCTTCATTAAAATAAATAATGTATCTTTGGTCATCGATATTCATTCAATTTAATTGCAATGAACTCTTTTTATCGAACCCTACAGATACCAAAAGTCAATATCTACATAATACGCAGAAAAGTTGAAAGTTAAATGCCTTGGGTGTTATATTGCTATGTCACAAAGAGGGTAGATAAAATCGGTCATAGAATGTAAGCTTAGTTCATCTCAGGAATTAATAAGCTTTCAAGCTTCTTCTGTCTTCAGGGCCCCACTATACATAGTAGTAAGAGTAATTACATCATTGTTGGAATAAATGAAGTCCATGAAGTCAATTTTTTTCTTTATACGAAATATTCTCTTATATGGTTGCTTATTATGGGTTGACTTACTATATTTTTTTTTCATTCACAAGATAGATATTCACGTCGATAAATGAATGAAGAAAAAAAATTCGATCAGTTTCTCAACGTATTCGTATTTTTTTTTTTTTTAATAAAAGAAGAAGAAATAAGTTCACTGGCTTCCAATTGAACCCACACGAGCTGCGTGGTGAATAAAAAAAGTTAAATTAAAACTGAGATAAATTTGTTTTCATAAGATTAAATAAGTAAAATATGAAAGTGATGAATGAAACTTTGCCTATACTTATGCAACAAATTAGGAGATTACAAGATTATAATTTAATTCTGAAAATTATTTTCGTACATATATACAAATTTTGTTGAAGAAAACAGCTAAATGTCGCACTTATATTTCAAGTGCGAATAATTTATCAAAATACAGTATTCTATCTTTGATTTTTAATCGCACAAATAAGACTTTTAAAGGTTAGGACATAATGCCATCTAGAAAAAAAAGATAAATAAATTTTTGTATTTTTTTTAATTGATAGACAGGTTAATCATTTGTAATAATGATTAAAATGTTTCACAAACTGCGTATTTATTGATCGATTGATAATAATGAAAGTATTATGACTATTGGCTATAGGTTCCCACATATAGGAGCTTATCAAAATATTTAATCATGTTTGTTTTGAAACCGGCCAAAGTGTTGACAAAATTAAAAACCCAAATTTGTTTACACAAAACAAGTACTGGTGTACTATAGTTTTATCGGACGAAAATCTTACAATTAGGACAAAAAAAAACGTGATTCTTGTGATTTTTCAGCAGAATGGGGTACAATTTTAAAAAGCCAGATGTCAAGGTATTAGAGAGATAGCTACTACATTGTTCTAGCTTTATTAAAATTTTCGCAGTATTTCTAAACATTTTTCCAACTCCAGTTGAACACTATCAAAACAGTGACAGTTGAGTGCATGAATGCCCGGAAAAAATCCTTCACACTCTTAAAAGCACTACGTAACTGCTATACCGAAGAACTAAGAAGGTGGTATATCGAATCAAACTGAAGATACAAACAAATTTGCCGGGCAAAGAAAGTTGAATACGAAAATACACAGGCTAACTCTCTTAGTCTCGCCAAAAGTTCAAATGATTTCTGGAAGATAGCAAAAGAATTAAATGGTTGCAGTTTTGTCATAGGTACATGTGTATCCGCAGATGATCTCTCTATCTACTTCAAAAAACTGTTACTTAACAATTCAACCCTATCTTTTGCATATGCAGAACCACTTTTAACAGATGCAATCTTGGACACTGAAATAACCATCGAAGAAATCAAAAGCGTTCTTGAAAAAAAAACAAAAACGGAAAAGCACCAGGAGAAGACGGTATTCCTTATGAGTATTTCAAAAATGCATCGCCAGCTCTCATTAATGAGCTGAAACAACTGTACAATATCATTTTTTTAACTGGAACTATCCCTACGTCTTTCAAAAAATCTTTCCTATTTATAAGAAAGGTGATCCTAATAACGTTGAAAATTATCGTGGAATATCCTTCATGAACGTTATGGCCAAAATATTTTGTGGTGTCCTCATAAATAAACTAGAAAAATGGGTTGATGACAACAATATTTTAACTGAATTCCAAACTGGTTTCAGGAAAAACTACTCAACGGTGGACCAGATATTCGTGTTAACTTCAATAGTCAAAGCCTTCCATGCCAGAAACAAGAAGATTTACGCGTTTTTCGTTGACTTTAAAGCGGCTTTTGATCTTGTGAATAGAAGCGCACTTATGTATAAATTATCTCAACTTGGTATCTCTTCGAAATTTCTAAATGTTATTAAAAATATGTACACCGGTTCAGTAGCAGCTGTTTGGGATGGATAATGTATGTCACAATGGTTTGATACGAATTCTGGTGTGAAACAAGGATGCCCTCTTATTGCTTTACTGTTTTCATTATTTATAACGATATTGGACTATATCTACCCGGTGGTGTTAGGATCGTCAATACTATTGTCAATGTTCTCCTCTACGCAGACGATCTTGTTATACTTTCGGAGTCACCAGAAAACTTACAACTAATGATAAACCGGTTGTCAAATTATTGCCAGACATGGGGTCTTACAATAAATGTCGAAAAATCCAAAACTATGGTTTTCACGCGGTCGTCACATAGTCAAATTAGAGAAAGTTGGTCTTTTAATGGGATTCACATTGAAACTGTCAAAGAATATAAGTATTTAGGAGTAATACTAAACCCAACATTGGATTTCAAAAATCATTTAAGATAAAAGGCGAATTCATCCCAAAGTTTGATAAACATGACATGGAGGAATATTTTTTCAAATCAGAATGTGTTAATGTCTGCAAAGTTCAAAATATTTGAATGTGTTGTCAAAACATCTCTCTTGTATGCTGCTCAGGTTTGGGGTATAGATGAATTTGAAGAAGTGGAAAAACTCCAAAGAAACTTCATAAAAAAACTTTTCAACTTTCCAAGGACAACACCGAACTATGCGCTGTATTTAGAAACAGGCTTACCAAAACTCTTTAACAACACCCTAAAGCTCCAAGCAGACTATATCCTTAAAGTTCTTTTACACCCAGATACACTTTTAACCAAACAAATCCTTTTATATGAAATTAGAAACAAAGACTGGTGGATCATGAAGTGGCAGACTATAGGATGTACTTGTGGAGAAGTTTTGGAGTTCAATTATAACAACCCAGTTTAACTTAAAGAAAACATCTACATGATCATTCAAAAATACGAAGATTCTGTGAGGGAAACAATAACAACCGAAGCTCATCAGTCAAATAGTAGAATAATAACTACTTTCATGACGCCTTGAGCTATAAAGAAGTATCACTTATATTCAAATCAGGATGTGAACTCCTGCCTTTAAACGGTACCCCATACAACGGCAAATTTGATCAATTTTGTTCGCTCTGCAATATACAAGCTAAAGAAGACTGCTTCCACTTCATAAGTGTTTGCCCTATATTTAACTACCAAAGAACGATATATTTAGGAAAAAAAAGTTTAACAATGCAAGAAACGATACAATTATTAAATGGATCTAGTTGGAAATCACTGTATTGGTTTTTAAATTCAATTTATAAATATAGAAACTTGTTAATGACTGAATTTATTTAAATTGTTTTATAGTAAATTCAAATCACTAAGTAAAATTTTGCCAATCTGGCTGACGGCATAGCCAAAGCTATTAAATTCATTATTTATTAAAACAATGTATATATATAATATAATTAATAAAATGAATACATACATACAATACATACAGTGACAGTTCGTCCAATAAAACTAAGGAACATAAGTTATTTTGAAATTAGTGACTAAAAAGTTAAATTGAATATTTGTTAATTTTTAACACCCGGTTTCGCACGGGGTAGACAAACCTAAGCTTCACATAAAAATTACAAAAGATAACATAAATAAACATTAAAGCAAATTTTTGTAATCGAATACTACTTTTTTGGGGTTTAACTTACCTACTTCACGTAATGAATGGCTATATACATACGTATGTAAAATCATGATCCTCTAAGTCCAACCTATATCCAACGTTCTTATCCCATTTCACTCAATAAATAGCATTTTTTTTCAAACACAAAAAGAATTATCGAAATCGAATGCCACTTTTCGTTTTTACCCCATTTCACCCTATAAATGCAAATTTTACAAAAAAAAATCCCTAAGGCCATTCACTAAAAAAGAACCTTTCAAACAAAAAAAGAATTTATTAAATCGGATTTTTTTATTTTTACCCTATTTCACCATACACAAATGTTATAATTTAGAAAAAGAATATCCCTAAAACCATTTCCTAAGAAAAACCTTTCAAACATCAAAGAATTTTTAAATCTGACATATATATGTAAATATATGTACGGATGCTTAAAACTTAAAAACGACTGGCCCAATTTGGATACTTCCTTCTGCAGATTTGTTCGTAATTGCTTCGCGAAGGTTAAGGAAAAAGAAAAGTCGGACAATTTTCAACAGGTGGCGCTGTCGGAGCACATTTCATTTTTCAGTTCAATTCAATTACCGTTCAACAGGTGGCACTGTAGGCGATTAAGAAATGGCTTTCGGGATATTCTTTTTCAACTTTTGTTATTTGTAGGGTGAAATGGGGTCAAACTAAATAAATTTTTAGATTTAAGAAATTCTTTTTTGTTTGAAAGGTTTTTCTAATTAAATGGTTTTAGGGATATTCTCTTTCAAAATTATAACATTTGTATAGTGAAATAGGCTAAAAATAAAAAAAAAAATTGTGTGAGTGCCGGGACTCACGGTTAATATGTGTAAACATCAAAGTGCGCGGATCCAAAACGGACTTGTTGTTGCTTGAAGGGGATCTTAAGGTTTATTTCACTGAACGCACCCACGTTGCACGACGTAACGTTGCACACTCTACCGCCAGCATAGATGTTTACACATCAAAAATTCGATTTAAGAAATTCTTTTGTTTGTTTTTTATTGGATTTTTTCATAAAATTGGCATTTATAGGGTGAAATGGGGTAAGAACGAAAAGTGGCATTTAATTATGATCGTGCATGCGAGCAAGTACGTATTACCCAGTTGTACCTACACTTTTAGGTTTTTTATTTTTTCAGTAGATATGTCACTAAGCAGACAAACATTTTTCCTATAATGTTCATTTGTCTAAATTCTACAGCTTTTACTATCCCATAAAAACCATCGAAAAACATAATTTTGTTAAATAATATTTTGAGCTTTGTAAAAAAGCATATGTCATTATGTCCTGACCTAACGACACGCCCGTTGAACAAGATAAGAGATTTAAAAAAGTAAGAATTCTTTTTGAGTGAATTTATAAATATTTACACACATATCTAAGTATAATTTGTAAAATAAAAATAAATGAGTTCCTAATTTTAAATGCTTTTCATAGAAATGCCATTTAACAACAACACATTTCCTTTGTTATCTCCTTGATGGAAAAAGGAAGACAAAAAAAAAAAAAAACGGGTCACAAGTGCCCTACTTTAAATTCAATAAACCCAATTCATATTCATCAAAGATCATCTTTGCTAGGAGCCAATCCAATTCCATAAACAAGGTTGTATTGAGGAACCAACTGGAAGAACAATGAAATCAGAAATAAAAGAATAAAGGAACCTCTATCCATTCAATAGCAATAAAGACACATATTTGCATTTAAATGAGTGACAAAACTTTCAGAATACACAACACATACATGCTTTGCTCATACAAATATAAAACAGACCATTGTATCACCTATTTTCTAAAAAAGATATTCATCTTATCTTTTTTTTTAAATTTCTAATTCGATCTGTCAGGGTCTTTGTCAAGGCCAGAATTTTATTCAAACTGGAATAAGTTATGCAGAAGAAAGGAAATCTTTAGAATGACATTCGAACCTTGGTTTTCCGGTCCCGAAACACAAAATACAGAAAGTTAAATAAATACCAAAAGCTACACAAAATATAAGGAAGTATCTATATAACATTTGAATAATTAAATGATTTTATCTGTATCTATCTACGAGTGAACGACAATTCTCCTGACTGCATGACGTTTTTCTTTTCGTTCATTCTTCTTATTGGGAAGCCAAATTAGATTGAAAAGTTAGATGGAAAGTGAATGTTAAGTAGAGCTTTGAATCCCAACGCTGGCTTTGGGAAGTCAAGACACACTCTCTTTTTTCAATTCGAACTTCCTGGAATAAAAAAAAACATCACTCCTGAATTACACCTTAATCCATTTAAGTCCGCTTTGCATCAGATTTAAGGATTTTTTCTCTCCAACGACGGCGACATCGTGGGTAGATAATAATATGAAATAGAGACATAGATTGCACCTGCCTGAGATCCGTTGCCATCAGGACACCTCACATTTCTTGTCGTATATGTACACCTTAATACAGTCGACTACATCAATTCTCGCAAGAGACTTCCCACAGAGGTTAAACGTCTGTGCAGATGTATGTACAAGGTACTTGTATGAATGGTTGTGTGGAAAATGGCAGGGGCGGATTTTATTGTTGAAATTTATTTGGGATCAAACGATTTAATAATTACCCAACTACTTTGAATTTGAAACAAGAGAAAATCCTCTAACTGTTTGCAGCGCCATCTCTCGGAAAACTAAACATCAAACCTTCAACCGTTTACCGTGCCATCTTGTGATTCAGCTGAGTATCAATTCCAATGTTCCATCTGTCAGCGACTGGAAAGGAAACTTCTGGAAGGAGATATACTCGAATATTCCAGTGGATACTAGTGAAGACTAGAACTATTTACTTCCCTATATAAGGAGATGTTTTCGAGCGAGTAGACACAGTTTAATTTTGAATGTGATAACGTCATAATATGCAAAACAGTATGTACCAATTTTTGGTATTTCTTTAAGATCCGACTCAACATATACATATATACAAATATGGTAGGTTGTAGACTTTCCGCAGGTCTGAAGCTGCAATAATATGGACTGATTGGGCCATCAGCAAAAGGTTTTAGACGTTTACATAAAACACTAACGTATGGTGCTTGCTATTTCCAATAACCAAATACACAATTCACCACATAGAGCGAATAAAAATCAATTTTTTTTTAGGAAAATTAGGCAAACTAAAAGGGCAAACTTCAAAAAAATTCCTACAAGGCGGAATTTTGGCTGAGAACTTTTTTTGTTTGTTTTAAGCATTTCTTAAAAGGGTCCTTAAATTTCGATCAGTGCTAATGTTTTTTTTTTTGTTTGAGGAGGGGAGGGGGGAACTATTAGTTTTTCGAGCTAAAAATGTGGAATTAAAAATTTTAGCATATGAAATTCTACACACAAAAAAAAAATTGTGACATTTTTCTCTTGGAAGAAATAGATTTAAAAAAAATATGTGTTTCTGCAGATTTTTTTGTCAAAATGTAAACTTATCTAGTTCATACGAATAAAAGGTTTATAATCTTCTTTTGCTTAAAATTTCAAAAGCTTGAATTTCCACCTTGACATTTTCTCAATAAAAAAAAAATTATAATTTTTGAGAATTTTTTAAAATAAATTAATTTTTCTAAAATTTCCAAATTTCTCAACAAATCTGGCTAAAAGAATCTTGTCGGTTGAAAATCTATACATAGTTCATTCCGGACTGTAGAGCCACTTTAGGGGCTGTTTTCCATACAGCAAAATTCATCAGAAAAATTAATAAATGCTGTTTTTAAAAATAAATATTTGCCCCTAGGAAAAATTTATTTGCGAAAAAAATTATTTCAAGTGATTTCTCATTGATTCGTAACCTTTTTTTTTTAAATTGTAATCTAGCAAATTGAATTATCCAAAAGAAATTTTTTTTCCTGATCGCTATAACCGGCTCCTAAAGTAAGTTTATTAAGTTGTACAAATTTAACACATAGGTAATCATGAAGCTCGCCACCACTAAAATTAAGAAGGCTTTTTATAGCAAGTTTTCTTATTTTACTGGGCTTATACTCCCTTAGACGCCCAGCGGCCCATATTGACTTATTTGGTTAAACGGGTTTAAAATCGATTTATGCAAATTAATGCAACTGAGTTTTTGGGTTTATATTTACAAACGTATTAAAGTTTTTTTTTTTAAACTCAATTAAAAGTCAGAAAGGTGTGCCAGAAACGTTTTTCCAGAAAATCTTTTCCTATTCCGATAGCTCACAAACATTTTGTACTTCAGTGAATTTAAAAGTTTTTGCATCATAGACCCAACTGATTTTTCCACCACTTTTGCCTAAATGGACCACTGTTCGTAGCGAGGTATGAGGAAAATTCCGCTCTGTTTCTGCTTGTGTATAAGGTAATTTGATAGCTGGTGGATTTTTGTTATCGAACGTACCCAATATACACAATACAACCGAATCATAATGTACTACAAGCGTAACGTATATTATCAGGTTCATGTTTTTAGTTTAATTTACCGCCGTGCAGGCATAAATTACACATCCATAATTTCAAGCTACAGTTGAGAACTGTTACTGTTAACAAACGTTAATGGGAGAAGATATTTTACGTATTGGGGGCCGTGGTGTGTAAACAAGACATCGTCATATCGGATTCAAAAAGAACATCATTTGTATCCACATATTTAAAAAATAATATGGGTAACAAGATGCAACCTTGGTGAATTCCATATTATGACTTAAAACTGTGGAAAATTTTTACTTTTAGTGCCAGACCAAGGAAAATTTTATATTTTTTTTAAATTTGTGGTCACATGGGAGGCCCACGTATGGCCTTTTAGTCATAAATCTTTTTTATATAATTCATTCACTGAACTTACTTTCTTTATAAATCGAAGACCTTATTTTTGTCTAATGAGTTTACTATTACAAATTCAGTCCTGAACTTCTCATATGTGTTAAAGAAGATCATTAAATGTTGAAGAAAATGTTAGCTTCATACAAACAAAAGCTATACAGAGGTATACCTACATATACATACATATTTATATTTTCCAAACACTGCACGTATTTCCTGAGATAATTTAAATGCTCATGTATCGTTCCTTCTCCATAAAGACACCCATATAATATAAGCATCTAACATTTGCGGATATAGGTACCTTAGCATATACATTTATAATAGGATGTACTAGCAATGTCAACCATCATGCACCTCATACAGTTCCAGTTTATCTATACATTTACACTAACCGGTATAGAGAGACAGTGATGCGATGCCCATCGGAACATATTATATGACTCGCTGTATGCAACCGAAACCGAGAAAGGAAAAAGGATATTATTTTCTCGTTGTCTCCGTTGGTAAATAGTAATATCCTCAATATGGGACGAAGCTGTAAAGAAGGATTTATTTTATGCTGAAAAATTAATGTGTGCTGCTGGTGTGGCATACCATACCACAATACAAGGACATCACTAAAAAAAAATGGTTGTTTTCTACTTGAACGCACGATGCGGTAAATTATTATTATTTTCTGCTTACTCAGAAATAAAAAAAAAAAAAACAACAACATAAAATAATGAGTTGTGTGATGATGATAGAAAATAAGAAGAGGAAGAAGACAAGGAGAGAAAATACCTAAAGGTGACGGAGACAAATGTGTAATCAGGAATTGAAAGTTTTTTTTTTTAATTTGCGTTGAAAATTATAATTAAGTTAATGAGAAATGATAATGATATTTTCTAGTTGGCTGCAGTTTTGAAGTTTATTCAAGTTGGCAAGTTTGCCTTTGGAACTAAAATTTTGAAATTGTTTTCATTTGTTTAATTATAAAAAGAGGATTACTCACTTTGAGACGGTTGTTACGGCCGCACCGTTCCACGGTCACATAAAGTTCGTATAGAAACTCAAAACGGATTTCCAAAAGCTATTTAGTCGATAGTTTCACTGGCCGATGTAAGCCATACCCATTTTCCATAGAATATGTTGCATGCTACCAAAGCTTGTTGGGACCATGCTTATTACGAACCTCTCAACGTGAATTGGCTCCTTAAGAGCCGTTTTTTAATCATCAAATAAATGACGTTTTAAAAAAGGCCCAACCAAAGTCAATTTGACCGGAAATTGATCGTCATTTGTGACGCAAAAGTTGCAATCGTGAAATATGCAACCGTCCTGATTGCACTCATATGTCTTTTGATGAACGTCAAATGATTTTTTTGCAAGCGCAGTTGATATTTTCGAACAGAAGCCAATTTCATCAGAATTTTCAGATTCACTTTCGCTCGTCATTTTCAGCTGCGACGTGTTTATCGTTTTATGGACTCCCTGACTGACATCCAAAAGTGTTAAATAGCTAACAATCTCTCTAACCAACATGTCTGTCTCTTTCGTCGACTCCATTTTTTTACTGCACAGCTGCAACTCAGATGATGTTTTCGAACACGTGATTTCAGCAAACTGCAAACTTCGAACACAATGCTAATGCAGTCGAATTTGTATTTGCGTTTTCGAACAGAAGAAACGCATTTTTGACGCAGATGACGTTTTTGGAAACGGCCAAAGATACAGTTAACTATCAGAGGAATATATCCGTTTGCATTTCGCGAAGAATAAGTGGTTTTGTTGTTTAACTATGCGACCATGCGACTAAGGCATTAAGGCAAAACCAATAGAACAGTCGTGCAAAATTATTTCCGATATTATTTTAGGCCGTGAGTGCATAAATGGTGTAACTTTTTAATATTTCATCCTTTCCCTTATTCTTATGGGACATAAAAAGGACCAATTTACTCACACTGCATTAATAATAATTGGATTATGCTAGTTTAACTATAAAATCGCTTTTAAGGAAATTATGTCATTAGAAACACTCCATTAACTTTTTATAAATAAAATCTGTCCTTAAGTTTAAATGCTTTTTAAAAAATCCCTTATTTTAAAAGCTTAAAACAAAAAATCACGTCCTTATTTCCGCTCGAATACTGGATATGTACATCTAAAGGCTTCGATACCATTAATCACAATAATAATGTAGGGAACTAATCCTGTCTGTGTAATTTTTCTTCCGAGACGAGGCAGTGAAGATGGGAGAAGTCAAAGTTTGGTGCACCACAAGGTTCTATTTTGGGACCGCTTCTTTTTTCAGGGCGTATGTTAAGTATACCACATTCAATTAAACATTGCGAGGCACGAATCTATGCTGATGTCCAGCTAGTTAAACCATGAAACCTGAGTCTTAAAGAATATTGAGTAAGTAGTATTAACACGAACCGAAATACAAACCTTGAATGGTGTAGCAAATGCTGTCTAGTTCTTAATCCCAATAAAACAAAATTTTCTCTCATACCTTAAAAGACCCTTGATTTTTTCTTCTTCTCACTTAATGGAACCCCTATAGAATATTTATGGAGATAATTTATCATAAAATCTGAGAGAAAATTAAGACACATAAAATGTCAAAACTTCAAAAAAAAAATCCGAATAAGCTGAATTCAGAACATTTTGTTGATGGATTTTTTCAAACGCATTTGCTTGTACGATCAAATTTTACAATATTTTGTTATCTTTGTTTTCAAAGTTACAATTTTGGGACTTGACATTTCTTCGAAAGAGCTGATAGTTTTGGGAATATTTAAAAGAAAAATTAACTAAGCGCCTTTCACTATAACTTCATAAAATCAAAAGAAGTAATGTTTCAAATAAAGGATCCAATAGGGACTTCAGACCTTTGACAGTTGATAGCGGCCAATCTATTGAAGCTACATCTGTCAAATTTGCTGTAATTTATTCAGTCTGTTTTGCCAAATCAATTTGGACGGATACAGCGTTCAACAAACGCGTGCAAATGATAAAATTGTTTTAACAAAATGGAAACAAAATTTCGATGATATCTCAATGAAAGACCATGTATATAGTACTTTAAATGATATGCTTCAGGCGTTCGAAAATCAAAGATTGTAAAAATTATTTCAAAGTCCAATTTTAATGGGTTATGTCTCATTTCCGAGAAACTATTTTTCGTTAATGCGGTGTCCGTTGGTGGAATTCTTTTCCACGAGATATTAGATCAGAGTCATAACAAAAAATTTAAATAGACTTGTTTGTGTGTTAGAACTATCACCATTAATAATAATTTTCAACAAATTTTAAGTTTCAAATCATTCAAATTGGAACCGTTTATTGTTATTTCAAAATATGTATATATGTAATTAAAATTGCCATAAACTACGAAAAACAATTTAATTGTTAACTTTTATGATTCTAATCACTAAAATTATCTTTTGCTGCACAAGCTTATTTTCATAATCATATTTTACTTTTTCATTTGTTTGCATTTAATATTTTTTTGGTTAATAATTTTTTGGTTTGAAACTCATTATAATATTTAATTTTTCTTCAGACATCGAAAACATATACTTTTCACATGTAAAAAGGATTTTTTTTTAGACGTGTGGTTTTCAATCTGCCAATACTTTTACGGAGTTGGTCTTTTTGACAGCTGTCACTTGGCTTATGCGCAGTTTGGTTTGCCATTTCATAATAAATAGACTAACTCCTCAACAACTTTTGCAAATTGTGCTCAATCTTGCCCAAAATGAGATGGCCACCGATCACGATTTTCACAAGAAAATTTTGTTCAGCGATGAAGCTCCTTTTTAGTTTAATGGGTACGATAATAAGCAAAATTGTCGTTTTTGGAGTGATCATAATCCACAAGCCATTGTTGAGATGGGCCGTTACATTCTCAAAAAGTCACTGTTTGGTGTGCTCTATGATGGGCAGAGGGAATCATTGGTCTATATTTCTTCAAAAATAATGTAACAGTCACTGGGGAACGCAATAGAGCCATGATTAATGACTTTTTTCGTACCTGAATTGGAGGATGTTGATGTGGATGACCTTTGGTTCTAACAAGACGGCGCTACATGCCTTACAGCCAACGAAACAATCAATTTATTGAAGGAAGCTTTTGGTGAGCGCATTATCTTACGTCATGGTCCTGTGGCGTGGCCTCCAAGACCGTGCGATTTAACACCGCTGGACTATTTTTTTTTGTGGGGTTATGTGAAGTCGCTTGTCTTCACAGATAAGCCCGAGACGATTGACGCCTTGGAAGAGAATATTCGGCGCGTAGTTGCTGACATACGGCCCCTATTGCTGCAAAAAGTGGTCGAAAATTGGGCCTCTCGGCTGGAATTTATTCGATATGGCAAATCCTTATCTTTATAATAAAGCAAAATTCTTGGCCATAACATTAAATTATATGCATTTTATTTCTTCTTGAAAACCACACGTCGAAAAAATCTTAAAATTAAGTTTTTTTAAATTCGTGCATACCCTGGTTTAACTTAGTGTTAACTGTAAGTACTGAAAACTGGGCCCTATGGGAACCACAATAGCTGATTTCTAAAATCCCTTCCATTCTTATTTCCCTAAACCTACCTTATTTCCGCATTTTATTAATCTCTCACAAGGTTTCCATATAACCTACCTCATAAAGATTTATTTTGCTTTTATTGAATTTTCAGATGTTACAAAATCAACTTCTAGTTTAACTCAGAGCCTCTATACAAATTTACTTTTGATCATGTGATTGTTACCTACTTCCCGTTGACATAAAGAACTTTTTGGCATAAAAAAAAAAAAAACTTAAAAAAGATCATAATCTAGACGTGTGCATACTTTATTACTTGGTCACGATCAACTTTTTTTTTTTTTAGACAGACTGACCACATTTTCACGTATTTATTGTGATGAGTATATGTGAGATGAGATGATGAGAATACAACAACGTAATTGACGTTAATCACAAAACAAATAAAATTCACATCAACATTATTACGGCGCGGCGGCGCTGCGTGGCTGGCGTACCTCTACTCTACTACTATCAAGCCTCGCATTTCGCGTTTTTGCTTGAAGTTAAGTCGAAGTCTAACAAACAACAAAACAAAACCCCCCATCATACTCTTCGTATGTCATTCATTTCTTTGATTGTGAATTATTGTTGTTTGCTTTTTCTTTTTCTTTTGCTTTTGTCTGCTTTCTTGTTAAAAAAAAAAAAATTCTTCGGCGAATTGATTTTATTTAATTAAAACTCATCGCTTAATTCGCTTAGTTTTTTGTTGTTGATGTTGTATTTGTATGCGCATATTTGTATGAAGTGTTGGCACAACAAATTCACAAGTAAACTGAAGAAGCGCTCTTTGACCGAATCAATTTGTTTATAAACCAATCGATGATGGGGGATTTTCATTGATATTTTTACTTGTTTTTACTTGGTTCATAGGAGGGCCAGTGTAGGTTATGTTGAAAAATATTTGACTTTAGCCAAGCACAATTATAGCGATGAGAAAAAAATCAAAAATAAAAAAAAAAACTATTATGGCCTTCAAAGTCTGTCCTTAATCGTTTACTCAATAGAAAACTTCAGCCTTATCAACAACAAACATTTTTTGTTTAAATAATAAATTGCAAAAGGTAGTTCGATGGATAATGGGCCGTATTCATAGTTCTTTGATAAGTTCTTATTTTTTCTCTGCTAAGCTAAACTGCAGTTTATGTTATTCATAATGGGTCACTTTTAAACTCCAGTTTATCTTAGACCTGGGTTTATCCTATCCTAATAACATTGAATAAACCCCAGTCTAAGATAAACTGGAGTTAATGTTATTCATAAAGAATTTAAACCCATGTTTAAACTATAAACTGGAGTCTAAAAATAAACACAGCAGAACGTCTGTTTAAGTTGTTGTTTTTAACTCCGCCAAATGTCAAGAAAAGAACACGAATGAAAATAAAATTCAGAATTTATAATTGGTGTTCCAGTGAACCTAGTAAACTGGGCGTGACATTAGGCAATTTCCACCTCCTAAATCGATTGGCGTGCTCCGTTTCTCGATCCGCCGTACCAGAAGTTTTGGCACATTTTGACACCTGTCAAACTAAAAGTGTTCTAGTGAACCCTAAACGTCGGGCGGGACATTGTAACACATCCACCTCGTAAATGGATTGGCGTACTCCGTTTCTCGATCAGCCGTACCAAAAGTTTTGGCACATTTTGACACCTGTCAAACTAAAAGTGTTCTAGTAACCCTAAACGTCGGGAGGGACATTGTAACACATCCACCTCGTAAATCGAATGGCGTACTCCGTTTCTCGATCAGCCGTACCAAAAGTTTTGGCACATTTTGACACCTGTCAAACTAAGAGTGTTCTAGTAGACCCAGAATGTCGGGCGTGACATTAGGCAATTTCCACCTCCTAAATCGATTTGCTAACTCCGTTTCTAGATCAGCCGTACCAAAAGTTTTGGCATATTTTGACACCTGTCAAACTAAGAGTGTTCTAGCAGACCCAGAACGTCAGGCGTGACATTCGGTAATATCGACCTCCTTAATCGAATGCTGTACTCTGTTTTTCGATCCACCGTACTGTAATAATTCTGGACAATGCAAATTTTCGGGTTTCCACTGTAGCCTAAAGGGCTGGCTGTTTTTAGTCGTTTTTTGTTCAATTTAAAGGAAATTGTAGTAGAATTGTAATAGAATATACCTTAGATCTGTTTCTAATTAAACAGAGCTGCAAAATTCTCTATGAACAGCAGCTGTGTCTAACCTGGGTGTTAACTTTAGACTCCAATTCAGTTAGAATAGAGTTTATACTATATGACTATGACTGTGAATATGCCACAATGTGTTTTTTTAATTTTCCAAATTTTCCAAACAACAACAGAATTTTTAATCCTTTTTCTGCGATAGTAAATTGAAGCATTTTGTTTCAAAATCATCACGAAAAGTTCTGGATCGAGATGGTAGAATGCCAAACGAATGAAAACATTTTATACAGAAAAAATAAAGCACACAGGGGCTAACGGTGAATTATTTTATACACGTCTACAAAAACAAACGGAAAGCACTTAAGAGGCTATAAATAATGCCCTTTGGGTTGATAGCAACGCATATACAAAAACATATTGTGAATCCTCTGTCAGTGACAGATAGACACCATCCATAGGGAACCCTTTTATATACGAAAAATCACTGTCCCTGTTCGAAGAGGATATAGCTAAACAATATACATTTATATAAAATTACACTTATAAATATATTTTTGTTTTTTTTTTAATATGAAAAGCACTTAAAAGCTTTTATTCATTGATAATGCCGAAATTCCCGCCCTAATCTATATTTCCGAATTCGTGACAAAAGTATGCCATAAGGCAGGACCGGACGGAGGCTAGATATACATGTGCTTGTACAATGTACATAGCCGCCATCACATCAGAATAAAAAAAAAAAAAACATCGTAATCTTTTAGGGTACAATTTAGCTGTGAGTGTAAACTTAGACTAACTGCGGTGATTACATGCAATCTCAGTTGATATTTCTCCTTTTTATTATTTTTTTTTTTTTTTTTGACACAATCTTGACATAAAGTACACATTTTGTTTTTGTTGAAGTATTTTATTTGTCATTATATTTTTGTATTTGACAAGGGATGTGAATGGTAATTCTTATTAAAATATGTAAAGGCACCTAGTAGAATGTAGAAAAAGATAACGATTTCTCAGATTGATTATACGATTGTGATTTTATGATCACATAAAGTGATGAAATAATATCGATAAACTTATTATAACTTGCCATTGCGTATGGATTGTTCGAAGTTTTTTTTTCTTGTTGATGCTTCCCATGCTTGCCAATTCTCCATTTTAAAGATGTTCCGAAAGATGTTGAGTCATTAAGGTCGTTTTCGGTTAGATTCCACTCCAATCAAAAATAGAAAATTTGGAAAAAAATGAGTGGAAAAGGAGTAAATCCGGACGTCAACTCGAAAACGACATTAAAAAGATGTTTGTCAGATTAAAACGATTCAGATGTTTTTGAACATTTGAAAAATTCTCTTCTGTGACGTATAATTTAAGTAAAAACTTAATACTTTTTCTGTTGCTTTGTGATTTTGGTTTAAAAAGAAATCAAGAAAATAGCAATTGAGCAAACTGACAAAATGAAAAACTGCCGCAAAAAAATTAATTATTAAATTTACGGTTTAGATGATTTTTTTTTATATTTTAGGGCTTATTTACATTTTTGAATTTGGTGTAAAACATTATGAAAAAAATCGTTTTTTTTTTGTGTATACCTACCTTCGATTTTTTTATCATATTTTAAATATTATAAAGGTTTTTTCTACAAAAGTTTTATAAAAACTGTCATTATTTTGACTAGGAAGCTTTTATAATTTAAAATAACTTTTTTTGGTTTCGTTTGTCTTTGGGACCAAATTTCGTGTATAGCTAAAAAATCAATTCAAATCGTAAAATTTATTTCGCTTGGTTGTTTGCCGAGTGCCACCTTCACTTTCACTAGTAAATTCCTTAAGCCTGTCGAGATGAACACGGGAACCTTTTTGATTTTTAGAAACTTATTTATTAATTTATAAAGAATAAAGAAACGTTACAATTCGTAGAAGGAGACTGAAGTATCATAGACCTCGTCGATGACTGACTAACTCTAATTGCTCTTCAATAAGTTTCTCCCGATTGATTTTACGACAGTAACCGTCACTGTAGTTCTAGGACTTCGCAAACAAGAAAAATGAAGTTTTATAGAAAGCAAATTTTTCCGAATGTGAAGAACAAAGTTTTTAACCAAAAATCTAGTTCTGAAATATCGGATAATTCTACCTACAAAAAAGGTGTTGTTTATTCTTTCAAATGCCAAGGAAATATCTCGGAAACCAGACTAATACCTCGTAAGGCGTTAAATAAAATATAACGTAGTTCTCTTTGGAAGGCTATATTTGGAGTAGTAAAATTGTAATATCTTGAATTGTCAAAATGAAGATCAAATCCTCCATTTAAATATGCATATTATGGGGGGTCGTTTAAAAGTTTGCTTGTTAGAGGAGGAATAGGAGGATTAAGAACTTCTTCATGCAAGCATTTTATTTGTTTTTACTTTGCGTGCTTCTAAAAACTAATGTCAGGAAGCTTTTTTTTAAAATAATAACAGAACTGTACACATTTTAATTATTAGTAAACTTGGCAACTACGATGCACAAACTCAATACAAGTCCTGTAAAAGAAATATCTTCAAGAAGTTAGAAAATTGAACCTTATATAGAACGAAAATAGTTAGTTGGGCGATAGTGTTCCATTGTGTGTTTTAAATAGGTTCAATAACGAAAATCTGGCACTTGGCTGACGCTAAGCACAATTGAGCCATTTGGCTCGTTGATTTGCGATTGTTTGTATGACAAAAAGATACATATTATAGGTAGGTAGGTACGTAGGTAAAATGGCGGTTCTAAGAACATCTGTTCCCGAAGAACCCACTTAGCGCTCTTATGCGCCGTTTTTATACCATGACTCGTCTGACATGATTTATTTGTTGATATAGGGGAAGTGTTGGTAAACTAAGCAGATTTGCTTAGGGGACTAGGTTATGGTCTTTTCCCACAGCCCTAAATGAGCATCAAGCCCGATCCACACTACTCTCGTGTGGTGTGTTGTGGAGTAGTGTGTCGCTGTCATTCCAATGTAACGGGTGATTTTTTAAGAGGTTTAGAACTTTTTTAAAAAAAAAAACACAACAAATTCGAAAAAATGAATGAAATATTTATTTGAATCGATAGTTTGAACCTTGCAATTTAATGTTTAAAGATAATTTCATGCAAATGTTGACCGCGGCTGCGTCTCAGGTAGCCCATCCGCTGAGTCCAATTTTGGCATACTCTTTCACACATATCGGCCGGTATCTCACGAATGAATGCATGGATGTTGGCTTCCAGTGCGTCAATCGAAGCGGGCTTGTCCCTATAAACATTAGCCTTGACATACCCCCACAAAAAATAATCTAATGGTGTCAAATCGCACGATCTAGGCGGCCAATTGACCGGCCCGAAACGTGAAATTAACTGTTCACCAAACTCGCCTCGCAATTGCGCCATTGTTTCGCGTGCTGTGTGGCATGTGGCACCGTCTTGTTGAAACCACATATCATGCAAGTCAAGAACTTCCATTTCGGGCAAAAAAAAGTTTGTTATCATCGCTCGGTAGCGTTCACCATTGACAGTAACGCTGCGATTCGCATCATCTTTGAAGAAATATGGCCCAATAATGCCGCCGGCCCATAAACCGCACCAAACAGTGGCTTTTTCGGGATGCATGGGTAGCTGTTGCAATGCTTCTGGTCTTCACTCCAAATGCGGCAATTTTGCTTATTTACGTACCCATTCAACCAAAAATGAGCCTCATCGCTGAACACAAGCAGCGCGCGATGAACATTTCGAACCGAGCACGAATTTTGATAGTAAAATTCAATAATTTGCAAGCGTTGTTCATTTGTAAGACGATCCATGGTTAAATTGCAAACCAAACTGAAGCTGTTTGACAGTGACACAAGGTACTAAACACACGTCAGCTGTCAAAACCAGTGTTGCCAAAACCAAACCAGCTTAAAAATCACCCTTTATTTCATTGATTTCGACACAACACATCACACGATACAAATATGGCTCTACGCATATGAAATACATTATAGAGCGATAGCGACACACTACTCTCCAACACACCACACGAGAGTAGTGTGGTTCGGGCTTTAAGCTCACAACTGTGTGCTAGGTGCTTCCAGTAGGGTTGAGATCCGACCATATAACCCTTCACCAGATCTACTTGTGGCTGAGCCTGTTCCAAGCAAGGTAATACCTACTAGGTATTTGTCAATGCTTTTAGGCTTGCGCCAGTTAAAGAGTAAGTGATTGTCCGAAAAGTTAATTACGAATTTGTTGATTGATAAGGACTAGGTTTTGGTCTGTGCCCGCAACCTGAATTGAATGTTAAGCTCACAATGTGTGTTATAGGTATATGCTATCACTAGATCTACTTGCGGTTGGGCTTTTTCAAAGTCAAGGCAAATCTTTAAGCCCTTCTCCAGTTGTAGATTAAGTGGTTGTCCGAAAAGTTAGTGACGATTTTTGTATATGAATTTTATATTTGTAGTGATATTACCTAAACTTATGAAGCCAACAATAGTCCATCGAGAATCGGTTCGTTGCAGGAGTCAATAGCGACACAGTCCATGTATTCCGATCCACCAAAACCTCGGTAGACCGTTGGCTAGTCCTTACACTTCGAATGCAAGAGTTAAGGTGAAGATATTGTTTGGTCTTTTAGATCCATCTGGGGCTGTTTAGGAAAGAGATAAAATCGTTTATCCTTTTGTTCAACAGCACGTTTAGGTTATCGAGGAAAGGGCTTCCAAATGCCAGGAAGAGAGACCTAGCCGGGGTTGGGCAGCTACAGAGAAAGTGTTCGATGGTTTCTTTCTCTAAGAGGGTTCTTGCAGCTATACGGCAGAAACTATTAAAAGGTATGCGCAGCTTAGGAGGATGTTCTCTCATTGGCCAATGGCCGGTGATTTTTGCAACGATCCTGATGGCCGTATCTGTTTTGTTTAGCTTTATTAAATCATTTGTTCTGTTTTTGTCATAGGTAGGCCATATCTTCCTAGATATCTTGCAGTTTGACAGACCTTGCCATCTTTTTATTGATTCTGAAAGCAAATGGTCATATATTCTGCCCTTCACGAATCCCAGTGGAAGGTCGACTGCTTCTGCCTGAGAGACGAGAAGGGCTGGCAAGCTCATCAGCTTGCATATGACATATTATACTTTTGGCACTTTTGGATTTATTCACACTTTTCCATCAATATCGTGATTAATAAACGTCAATCTACTTTACAGTTATTAGTAGTTTGCATGTGAAACATGCGTAAACCGACATAAAATGTTGTGGGTGCTCCAGCTTCTGTGCCTTTCATAGAATCACATTTCCATAAAATTATACTATACCGCATTTTATTTATGCTCCATGTAAGTTAATTTCAGCTTACATATATGTTTATCTATAAGCTAAAAAGATAATGGAATACGTGATGGAAAATATTCATTTCTCCATCGAAAAAATGACAACTATACGAAGCCATTATGTCTTCTTTTATTGTTGAACCGATGGCGATGCGTGGCGCGTGGCGAGCGGCAAGGGAGCAGGGAGACTCTATGAAATTCCATTCATATCCTGTCCAAATCCGTATTATGCACAAACATATATATTTACAAGTACATAAAAAGCCATATTTTCTGAAATAAATCTTCTTTATGGTGTATCTGTTTATGTAGGAATATATGATGTGCTAACACACTCTACTATGCATCTCATAGAGAGTATATAAAAATATGAATTTTTTCGAACGTGATGACACAAATCCACTTCGCATCTCAGATTTAATATGAAAACGGTTGAGTACATAAATAAAAGCCTAACTGAATTTCAATCATCCCTCACGCATCATAAAGCCCCCCCCATCCCCTTCTCTATATACCCAGTACCATGAGAGAGTGTTAAGTCAAGAATTCCAATATCAACATATCAACACCACATGCAAAATATTCATTTAGTAGAAATCAACATCAAATCCAGTTCCGCATTGCTTGCAACGTTATAGGTCCATATTTACAAAGTAGGAAAACACTTAGATACTTTATTCGTTTGAGTTGATGGAGATGGAGAACTTGAGGCGATATGGCGGAATTAAAATTATAAGCACCTTTCTTTCCATAATATGCTTGTGCCTTTTTGAGGAATGAGTATCTACCAATCTCTGCAGAATTCCATTTAAATTTTAAACTCTAACAAATGCTCCTTTGTATATAGATACCGCAGTCTTTTTTCCACGAGGTTTTCCAGGTAAGAACCTATTCTGCATGAAATTGAAATTCATAAGGAGCACCTCATCCGACATCTTGAGAGTTGAGAGGTATATAGGTACTTGAATAGGACTTTTAATTCGTTTTCCACATGCTTACCTCTCAGGCTTGAAGAGCAACACATTTGGAATTCCTGGTAATCAGTTTGACATGTCACTGAGCTGAGCACCGTTTTTACTCGGAGTTTGTGTCTTTATGTCATGTATGTACCTGTGTATAGATATGTTTGTAGAATTAATTTAAAACTTTCCGAACATATACGAATGATTGCATGATGTTATGGTTGTTCAGTTGCTGTTTCTGATGCGAGTGACAGTAAATTGTGATGGAAGCATGATGCAATTTAAGTTTTAGCCTTATGAAGTACATAATTGTTAAAATTTTGTTAGAAGAGTAAAAGTTTCTGGCTTATATTGTGCACAAAGTAAAAATCACATTCCATAAAAAAACTTGGACGATTATGTCAGAAACAGAACATTTTTTTTTTGGTTTAAAGGCTACCAGAGGGTTATGGAAGCCCTAAAAGTAAACATCCGGACAGAACTCACCCGAACTCCGTTCACAATGCTCAAAAGACTGCACAAAAACTTCGAAAAAGGCTTCGGCATCGCGCGCTGCGTCCAAAATTCGATAAAGCTCATTTTTGGTTGAATGGGTACGTAAATAAGCAAAATTGTCGTATTTGGAGTGATCATAACCCACAAATCATTGATGAGACGCGCCGTTACATTCTCAAAAAGTCACTGTTTGGTGTGCTCTATGGGCAGAAGGAATCATTGGTTCATATTTCTTTAAAAGTGAAGCCGGCCATAATGTTACAGTCAATGGGGAACGCTATAGAACCATGATTAATGACTTTTTCTTGCCTGAATTGGAAGATGTTGATGTGGACGACCTTTGGTTCCAACAAAACGGCGCTACATGCCATAAAGCCAACGAAACAGTCAATTTATTGAAGGACACTTTTGGTGAGCGCATTATCTCCCGTCGTGGGCCTTTGGCGTGGCCTCCAAGATCGTGCGATTTAACATCGCTGGACTATTTTTGTGGGATTATGTTAAGTCGCTTGTCTACGCAGATAAGCCCGAGATGCCGTTATTGCTGACATACGGCCCCATTTGCTGCAAAAAGTGGTTGAAAATTTGGCCTCTCGGCTGGAATTTATTCGAAATCATTTTTAAAACATGATGGCAAGCTCTTGTATTTATAATAAAGCTAAATTATTGGCCACAACATTAAATCATATGCGCTTTATTTCTTCTTGAAAACCACACGTCTAAAAAAAACACCCTCTAAAATTCTTCCAACAAATCCAAGCCAAAAATTACAGCTAAAATGGTGTTGAGATTCGGTTTGTTTTTGAGGATTTTTTGCACCCCAGTGGAGGAGATTGTGGAGCTTAATAACTCCATCCGTATAGTAAACTGTAGCCCATTCATTCAGAATATTCTTCGAAAGGGGTTAGGTTTTGTATCATCAGGAGTAAAGTTCGACAAAATTGTGCACTTAAATAATTTATTGTTTGAGGATAGCTCTTGAAGGTAATGGATTCGTATAAAAAAAATCAAACTCGAGATTTTGACATAAAAATGACAAGGCAGAGACGAAGAAAATGGGTCTCAAAATAACTCAGTTTTAGGACCAAAAGTAATGGCACCGGGCATTAAAATTTGTTTATCGACTAGCGGAAATCTTGTTTTTCTCAAAAACGTTTGAATGGATTAAAAAAAAAAATTATAGAAAATTAGAGAAAATGGTGGGTGGCAATGGCTCAGTGGATGTATCGCTTGAATGCTAACTTAGAGGTGTGGGTTCAAGTCCCACTCTTAACAGCATTCTTTTCTATATTCCCCCAGTTATAACTGGACGCCACCCATGGGATTCCATGAGATCGAAATTGGTTAAACTGTTGCTGAAGAAATGGAAAATAAAAAACCATTTACAAATAAAGGGTTTTCCAATAAGAGGTGTTATTTTGAATAGTCCACTATTTCGGTAGCTGTCACTTTTAAAGCTGTCATTTTTTGACATTTGACAAGTAGAAACTACGCCATTAATAAAAATGGAACGATACACGCTTCAACAACGCATTGAAATTATTAAAATTCACTATAAAAATGGTGAAAATTAGGCAGAGACGGTTCGTAAAACTAAAACATTTTTGGGTCGTCGTGAAGCACCTTGTCGGACCGCAATACAGAAATTGGTGGACAAATTCGAGCTGTTGGGACAAGTTAGTCATGTGAAGAATAAAACCCGTGCACGTCGCTCAAGAACAACTGAGAATATTGCTGTTGTAGCCCAAAGTGTTGAAGAAAACCCAGGTTTGTCCATTCCTCGTCGTTTTTTGGAATTAGGCATTCCACAAACGTCATTACACCGTATTTTGCATAAAGACTTGGGTCTTAAGGCTTATAAAGTTCAGTTAACACAAGAACTCAAGCCGGCTCATCATCAACAACGTCGTGTCTTTGCTGATTGGGTCCTTGAAATGCATGAAAATGATCCGGAATTTCATCGAAAAATCATCTTGACTGATGAGGCCCATTTCCACCTCGGAGGCTACGTCAACAAGCAAAACTGTCGCATCTGGGGCTCGGAAAACCCAAGAGTTATTGTTGAAAAGCCTCTCCATCCTCAACGCGTGACTGTTTGGTGCAGGTTATGGTCCGTCGGGGTCATTGGACCTTACTTTTTCGAAAATGAGGCTGGAGCAACAGTTACGGTCAATGGATTGCGCTATCGAGAGATGATTAATGATTTTTTATGGCCGGAATTGGATGGTATTGATCTGGACAACGTTTACTTTCAACAAGACGGCGCTACGTGCCACACAAGCAATGAAACCATCGATCTTTTACGGGAAAAGTTTCCGGACCGTGTTATCTCTCGAAGAGGTGATCACAATTGGCCACCGAGATCTTGTGATTTAACACCTTGCGACTTCTTCCTTTGGGGCCACGTGAAAGATAAGGTCTACGCCAACAGCCCAGCGTCGATTCAAGACCTCAAAGATGGAATTCGTGAGGCTATCGAGGACATAGGGCAGCCACTTTGCGATTTGGTTATGGAAAATTTCATGAAAAGGATATGGTCCTGTAAGCGTGGTCGTGGCGGCCATTTGGCTGATGTTGTGTTCCATTACTAACGGCATACCTTCTTCTTTATAATGAAATAAACATCCGATCATTTATCTCAAAAAATGCCATTTTTCTTTGAATATCAAAATAACACCTCTTATTGGAAAACCCTTTAGTTGTTGGTACTTTTTTTTACCAAAATGCACACCATACTTAGAATACAAAACATGTACTAGTTCCTGTATCACAAGTTATAAAAATAAGTATGCTTCAAATCTTCAATTAAAATTTTTAAATTTAACTGATACGAGTCGTTATACCTTTTAGATTAAGATCATCCATTAATTTATGAGTTTAATTTGAAACAAAGTAATCGAGTAGTGATATAACGAGCAGTCTTTATAATGTCGCGATTTTTATTTTATGGAATATGTATGTGATATCAGAATATTAAAATGGCGATACTTAAGGATATAAAGTCATTTGCTCCTCTTGTCCTCTTTTCTACTTAAAAATTCCTTTGGAATTCTCTCAAATGCCCATAAAATAGTTATGACACTCTTAATAATGCACATTTTCTTAAAAGACAAATGGAGCCAGCTAATGACAATGCACTTAATTTTCCATTACTTTGTCTTCCCGTTTTTTAATTACCTGTCATAGGAAATAACTTATTGCCAGCGAGGGCTTGTCAATGCATTTAAAATTTTGTTCTTTGAACTTGTATACTCCTATTATAATTCAATTACTTACCACTCCATCTTATACTGCCTTTCTTTGCACCTCCAGAAATTATAGCACAAACTTAAGCGTGTTGATAGTTGAAGCTTGCAGTATTTATTAAAAAAAAAAAAGTTTTTTTCTCATTTTTAATTAAGATAAAAAGTTGGATTTAACATAGACTAATGTCAGCACGCGGAAAAGAACTAAAGATTAAAAATGTCATGAATGGTGAGAATATCATAAGGACCCTCCTTCGAAACTATTATAAAAGTATACGTTTTCATTTTATAATGATATAATAATTATATACATAGAATGACATTTTGTTCCAATAGATAATAAATCGTGTTACTGGTTAGCTTCCTCCTCCCATATAAATTACAGTGTTGACACTTTAAATATACATTATAGGGAAGTATATATGTATTACATATTGACCGGGTAAGCTATCCTAACCTTTTCTACTTAGTTCAGTATTTTTCCTCTCATCAAAAGGAAATAGAAACGATTGCATCGTGCCACAACTTTTTTTGCTCCGTTTTTTTTTTTTCAATTTTTTTTTTTTAATTTTATTTTATTTTTAAAGTCAACCTTAAGCCACAGGTAGACACGAACACCATTATTATGCACTTGCTACCAACGTAGATAGTTCTTCTTTTAATCCTTTGGTATAGATAGTGTATAGTTCTGGAATAGGTGTCCTTTATATACCGACTTGTAGAACAAACGACGATGTTCGAGGTGAATAAATCGATTTCAATAAATTTTCTTTGGTTCATGAATTCAAGGATAGTGGATATTCTTTTGCTAGAAAAAAAAAGGAAAGGGGTGTGATACTAGTATTAACATCATTAAGTAGGTCGAGGACTATGACTTTTATTTGGTTAGAAAAAAAGAAACAAAAAAAAAAAGGATTAACTTTGGTAGGTACTTTGTAAGAGGCGAAGCTTTCATTTTATTTATAAATAATGTTTAAAAACATAGAAAATGAAAAATTTAAATTAAATGCGTAGGTACTTATTAGAAATGCAATGCGGCCAAGGCCGCTGGGTTTTGATTTTGTGATTCAATTTTGTTTTAATATTTTTAAATATTGGAATACATCTACATATAACTTTTATTTCTAGTTCGTTAGGCCTTCTTGTCATAAAGATATTCGTAATATAAGCGTAATATGATTTTTACGGCTTGTGTGGATCTTGTTTTTAGCTCAAGTTAGTTCCAATGGACCACCAGCACACGTGGCATAAGCTGAAATACCGGATGTATTGTAAAAATCAGTGAATTTGATTGAAAATGTCCATAGTGTTTTATCTAGCACGAAATTAGGATTGGAGGAATCGTCACTGCATGTCGAATTTTGTACGCATCTTTAACAAGGCACTTCGTCTGCAGAAGACCTTAGGGTATTATAATATAGGAAGCTTTTCAACCATAAACCCATTGCTGATGGGTTGCCGCTATCTCGAATTAAAGGTAGATATGTATTTTTGGCTTTACCGAAAAAAAGCTCATATAATTTTTGACAAGAGGAACAGAATAAGCTTTACCAAATTGTGTATGGATTTTAAGAACAGCCACTTAAAATTTTTACAATAATCCCAAACGAAAATAAAGTATTTCTCCAAATAAACCTAATCCTTTTTTAATTTTTAGTAATTGGTTATGATTAGAAAATTAATTTGATATAATGAAAAAACATTATATTTTCATAATTATTATATAATTTTCTTCTTAAATATAAAAAAAAACATTTTTTTTTCACGAAAATCTACTTAATTTTGTTATTTGAATACAGTGGCAACCACCCTGAAAGGGTTTGATGGTGTTTTTTGAACATCTAAAATTTCAAATAGATAATTTCCATGATTCCTTAAAATTTAAGTTTTTTTTTTAAACCCATTCACTTAAAAGATACAAATTCAAAAAAAAAAAAAATATTATATATTGATCTCGAAAAATGTGAGTTTTCCATAAAAAACGTCATATTTATCCGATTTTTTGTTAAAAGTATTTATGTATGACCTTCTTTTTATTCAAAAATCATTCGATTAAAATAAAAAACCTGTCTATACCCTCCCCCGTCGGCCACTATTGTGTACATAATCAGCCTTATTGTGAGTTTCATCCGAACAACATTCCACTCGGAAAATTTGACATTTCACTTTTCGCCTATTGTGAGTTTCAACCGAAAGTTCATGATCGAAAAATTCTTCTTATTGTGAACATTCACTTGGAGCGGAATGTAATGTCATTTTTGCTTCTTTTTTGTAGGCGAACGAAATTTAATTCGGGCGAAACTCACAATAGCTTTTAAAATTCCGGGCGAACAAAAAATTTTAAGGTGAAGTATTTTTCGGGTGAAACTCACAATAAGGTTGAATAGAAGATTCACTTTGTTTGTTTTGAAACTTTAAATAAATCTAAAAAAAAATTGCATTCATGATCAGCAACTCTGAGCATAATAACTATACAACACGGAAATGAAAAAGGCGTATCCGATTGAAAAAAAAACTCTACTTACGTTTAAATGGTTATTCTCAGGAAATGGCTTCAAGGATACTTTTTTTTAATTTTGCTATTTCTAGGGTGAAATGAGGTTAAAATTTAAAAAAAATTTCCGTTTTAACTAATTCTTTTTTTGTTTGAAATGATTTTCTCAGGAAATGGCTTAAGGGATATTCTTTTTCAAAATTTTTAATATTTGTAGGGAAAAATGGGTAGAAATAAAAAAGTTTCTTAAATATTTATCTATATTTTCTATTGTAATTTGCATGCGAAGCTTAGGTTTGCCTAAGCTGGTCGGGCCAGCTAGTAAAAAATATAACCAGACTCATTACTCTTAAAATCAATAGGGCGGATAACCTACAAGGAGATTATGGTCGAAAAGTAGGATTAATGCTTCCTATAAGGCACTCTAACGATGGCAAATGAAAAATCTCTACATAATATAAATATTAAATTCCCATACGAATCTAGCTTTAATATCCCACCTGGAAATTAACTATATGCCCTCACCAGTTATGCGCCATTTTGCCTCGGGACTTTTCGTTTACCAGTCCGATAAGCTTACCACTGAGAGATTATTCGATATACAAGTGTGTTTCTGAAAACTAATTTAATTTTCCATGGTGATTATAAGGTTTTTGTCATTAAAAAAAAGTTAGAAGATAAATTAAGTTGCAGTTGCAGTAAGAGTAAACAAAGAGGAAAAAAAAACCGAAATCGTTGTATGGCAGCTACCCGTTCTAGATGACCTCAATTCATATGAATTCGAAAAAAAATGACGTGTACCAAACAGTGTTGCCAGATGAAAAAAAATCTCCCCAAGCAAAATTTAGAAATCCTAAAAAAAAACTTTTGTAAAGAAGGTTAGGTTAGGTTAGAAGTGGCTGTCGACGGAGAGTCGGCTCACTTAGACCAAATGTTTGCCCGTTGTGATACCACAGGGATCTAGGAAATCTTTTCCCCTTGTCGTTTAACCATCTCAACGAGAGATGATCGACAGTTTAGGGCTGTTCTAGAATTTGTAGAGACTCAGTCCAGAGATTTAAAAGCAGCTGAGAAGATACGGATATTTTTTAGTTGTTGATATCACATTTTCTTTAAGCCAAATTCATTAATCTTTTAACTCTTAATTAATCCCCCAGATTTCCCCTCAAACATCTCCCTCCCCCCAGATTACCCCTAATGATAAAAAAAACCTTAAATCTTAGGGGAAACTCTCAAACTGGCAACCCTGGTATCAAAAGTAAATCGGTCCATCCGTTTGGGCTCTAGCTCAATATACACCTGGATATACAACCGCTCGGATGCGATGGTATGCAGGAACCCACACTTTTTTGGACCGCTTACTGTTTTGACAATAAAAATTTCAAATACATAATATATACCTACCGTCCAAAGTGATTGTGAAAAAATTGAGATTAAGGTTTTTGGCAAAAAATGCACTTAAACAATTTCTGTCACACTTCCCTCGCTGCCTAGTACCTATACCTTATAACAAAAAATAGAATTTTTTTAAAAACAAATATTTTCCTCTGTCTCATATCTTTTCAGTTTTATCATTTAACATTCTACCAAACCATCATCATAAATATCCTCTGAATATGCATGAGTGTCCTTAGAAATTGTGCTCCTAAAATAAAATTAGCATATTTTAAGTTATATCGTTGTCATTCGGTGGTGTGTATAAAAAGCAGAACTTCCCATTAAAAAGTAGAGGGTATGCCATTGTGTCCTTAAACGTTTTTGTCCCTACAACGTTGACACAAACCAATTAAAATAATTATATTCATATTGTTGTAAAGGTACAAACAAAGACTCGAATTTAATTTATTTGCAAAATATTTTCTTGTTGGTTTATTTTGTTTATCTTACCTTTTAAGAACCATCGAACCAGGACCTTTAGTTTGTACATATATACCGAAATAATCTTAATTTATTTTGATTAAATTTATGTTAAATGACCAACTTAATGTCTTGAAACTTTTTAACAAGAGACCTGAATTCAATTAAAGAGTCTGCAATCTGCAATCTGTAATCTGTGTTGTCAAATAAGTACTAATCTCTGTCAGAATAGGATTTTAGACAAATTAACACGAATCATCAAATAAAAACAATAAATTAATTAAAATTGACATATCTATATACATAATGTATATGAAGGTATATGTACATTATAATAGAAACCTGACTTGTTATTATTATTATCAAACTTCAAGTCGATACTAAGTATGGCAAAATCGAAATGCCTAATCGTAAAAAATAATAAGGACAGCGACAGGTTTATTAAGCAGCAGAGGCCAATATAGTGAAACATCATAATCACCATTATTATTATTGGCAATGTAGACGTGCTAATTGGAAACGACACTCTATTAGTTTATTTACTCAAAGTCTTCCGATGACTCTATTTTGAGGTTTTTTTACTAATGATTCATCAAACCAAACTTTCCATTGATAAGTATTATGCAGGTAAAAAAATGATATTAAGACGAAGAACCACATTAATGTAGACGTACAAGTCTCGTATAATACATTTTGTGAAACTTAATTAACAGGTTATACCTACGTTTCGATAGCGGAATATTTTATGCTTACGAAGAGTAAAATAAGAATTTATGTATATGTGAATTCTAGGAATCTTATATCCGTAATTTATTCTTCAGAATCTCTTGGATATTAACATAATATTAGTTGACTACTTAGGTATAAAATCTAACATAGAAGATTTATAAAAGGAAGGTCTAGAGAACATGTTTTGTATATTGTACAGGGGACTCATGCATGATGTTAAGGAAAAGCTGAAGGTAGTCAAATCTCAGGATTTAAAAAGAAAAATATGTCGATAACATGTCGTCATTTTTATTTATTTTTTTTTAAGTTCGTCTTCTAGCGTTTTTCAATCGTCATCATATAGGGGCTCAAAACAGAAGTTTGTATAGGTAAAACTTAGTTTAATATTAAATGCGCTGAGAGGTCACGCATTAACTTTCAATCTAGTGGTTCTACGGGCTATAGAGGGTTAATTAAGGCTCCGCCAAATAACTTTTTTTTTTTTTGAAAATGGCGCAAAACATCGAGTATATCTCCGGCTGTGTGGCACGTAGCGCCGTCCTGTTGAAACCAAATATTGCCAATATCCTCCTCTTCAATTTTTGTGAACAAAAATTCGTTCAACATGGCCCGATAACGATCGCCATTGACTGTAACGGCCACTCCTTGCTCATTTTCGAAGAAAAATGGCCCAATTCTGCCTCTGGACCAAAATCCGCACCAAAAAGTGACTCGTTTTGGGTGTATCGGCTTTTCAATGTATGCGTGCGGGTTTTCTGTGCCCCAAATGCGACAATTTTGCTTGTTTACTACCCGCCAAGATCAAAATGAGCTTCATCTGAAAAGATGATTTTTTTTTGGCAAAATCGGCATCTTCTCTAAGTCGATCGCAGGCCCACTTAGCGAAGCGTATACACAACCATATTCATTCAGCGGAAGGATTAAACTAATAATCTGTCAAATCAGACATGAGCTAAGTGTTACCATTCACGAAATAAGCACTAGTTGAGAAAAAAAAACCTTAGATGGCGGATCCATCATTGAAGCATTGAAAAAGGTATACTGATGGTTTATCAAAACAATGACGCAATGTTGCAGCGCACGAATGGTCGCACATACTTGTACTCTTGTAGGATCACAACTGTTGTTTTAAGACCAGAGCTTAAAGCTATTCATCAGATTTTAAAAGAAATAAATTATTATTTATTTTATGCCACAGGATCGCTCAAACTATAGCTCTTGTGGTTAAAGTTGTTAATTTTTTTAAAGATTATTATAAAACAAGCTATTTGCATAATAAATTTAAAGATAATAATAAGGGGCATCGGTCAGTTGTGGTTTATTTGCATAGACCTGCGACTTCAGGAAACCCTACAAGAAAAAGTCTAGGGGGTGAAATGGCCAATTCACGTCACCATACTGAGTCGTTTCCAAGTTGAATTTTGTATAACAGTTGAGCTAAAAAAATCAATTTGGCCTCTACAGAATCAGCCGTAAAAACGGTGATTTGTGCTGTGCGTTGGCTTAATGTCGTTTTCGGTTGGATTTCGGAATTGTTTCATTCCTATCAAAAATGGGAAATTTTGAATTAAAGGAGTAGGAACAGCTCAGAACGTCAGCTCGAAAATGACATAAACATTGAGTTTATTTCGTTGTTAAACGGTTAATCTTTCCATTTTGAATTCCTCAAGTCTTTTTTACACAAATAAAAATTCTAGAAAAAAACTGATAATTATAGACAATTCAAAATCCTTTGTTTCTTTTCCGCCATTTTATTCATAATTATTTGCAGAGCTTTTCGAGTTGAATTTTCAAAAACTGAATTTTTAAAATTAAATTGTAGAGAAACAGAGAGCTTTAACAAGCAGGGTTGACACTTTTTTTGAAAAATTTTCCGAAGTAGATTTGCAAAAAAAAAAATGCAGTGGATTCAATGGTTTTGCAGTAGATTAATATTTTAAAGGAACAAATTTTGATGGGATAGGTATTGAAATTTCTTGACTTAAATAAGTAAAAACGTTGCTTTGACAGGTTTGCTGTGACAGCTGTCAAATGTCATCAAAACAAAGCCGAAAGCCGAAAGCTGTATGCATAAATCAAAGGGTGGGTTTCATGAAGAATGATAATGACTGCATTCAATGACAGAATTGAAAAATTATTTTATTAAAAGTGCAGTAGATTTGATTTAAAGGCAGTAGATTTATTGTTCGAAAAAAAATGCATTAAAGCAAAGTGACAAAGTGAGTTTCTCGAAATTTATTTGAACAAAAAAAAAATCCTTTTTTGAAATTATTCATCTTCAAAATTTCTCTTGATTTTTTGCTAATTATTTGTTCTTATTTTTTGGAAAGATTTTGCACATCATTATTTTCTTAAATCAGTTTGAAATTCAATAAAAAGTAAGTTTTCAAAATTAATTTCTTAACATGATAAAATGCCCATTGGGCCTTGTTTGGAAGCATTATCTGAAATAAGGCCACACGACTCATGCCACATATCTTATATGGCATTATTTCCATTTATGGGAGTATAGAAGTAGCATGCCCGCGGCGTAGTGGCTAGTGCGCCAAAGGTCATGGGATCTTATCCCATGCTCGGTTACCTTAAAAGAGAACAGTTTTTGATGTGTAAACGTCTTAGGCTTAGATCTCGGAATGGGAAAACTGAAAATGCAACGGCAAAGGCAACGGGTATTACAGATACGAAACAAAAAATCATTTTCGCCTTAAAATGGTATTCGTTATCGTTTTACCTCTCTTTTTTTCCTCTGAGATAAAAGCCAATATTTACACAACTTCTTCTCCGCGAGTCCCTCTACTCACACGTTTCTTTTCACTGGTACCTTCTGTCTCTTGTGAGCAATTCACAAATCCTTCAAGAGTATCTATCTCGTCTCATGAGAAAGTACCTCCCACCTTAGCGTTTCGGATCTGGCACAAAATTGTAGGTCCCCTTCATTCCTGCTCATAACACAAATACCTACAGGAATGGTAGACGGTTTTAAGTCACTAGGCCCCGGTTCTCCACGTGCTGCCAAATTAATTTTATTTATTTATTTAATAATGCAATAAATTAACGGTATATATGTGCATGTGGGCTTATTTCGTAGGACGCTTTTTTACGTGGCCGTTTATTATGACAAATTGGCCCTCTCAACAAGTAAATATATTGAAACTCCCCTTTTCTTAAAAAGTTTCGTCATGATTAGTGCGTGGTCGTCAATAATTATTGGTCTCGTGTTTTTATTACACAAACCTCAGGTATACCATATACATACAAATATTATAATCACACATGGATAAATTTTAATGACTTCTCGTAATTATAATCCACATTTAAACGTGACGACTCACGATTTTAAAATAATAAACCTCTCAAATTCGGAGGAAGTAGCAACATTTAATTTGTATTCTTAATCTCATACAAGTTCAAGCATTTTAAAATATTTATATGTATACGTTTTTGCTGTTACAATGATTAATCAGGTGTGAATATAAATACCACCAACAAAATACCATTCCTATTTTTCAGTTGAAGTCTTAAATTGACGTCAATAGAAGACGTGGGACGATGAAAAAAAAAAAAAAAAAACTTACCTTACTCACCGTCTTTCACATTCCAAACAACCGCTAATTTACCTACGGAAAGAATTTTATGAAAAGTAAACTAACAATTCTGAGAACAACATTTAAAATATTTTTTTTTTTTTTTCAATTCATAAACTGATTTGAATGGCATGGCATCAGCGCAACCGAGCCATGTGGCACTATACATTAACCATACCATCGCATCGGTTAACAGCTTCAGCGTCACCATTTCACCCGAAGCAGACATTGAGGCAATAATAAGGTGTAGGCTGGATAGGTGCCTCTAACTAGCGTAGAACAGAAACGTTTTGTAAAATACTGCAAATAAAATATCCGTCAAAACGGTTTCTGGTTTTGCTTTCCTATTCGTGTGTTTTTTTTTGTTTGGAGTGAGTTGATGGTCATCAGCATTTCATGCCATTTTGATCAAAATTGAATAAACTCCGAAGAAGGAAAAAAAAAAACATGAACTGGGGGTTGCAAATAAAATGGAAATTCCCCCCATAAACTTTTTTTTTTTTTCTAAATATTGCAAAGCAACATTCTGTCTGGCAAAGCAAGCGAGTGGGATGATAAATGGAGCACAAAATCGTGGAAATATTCTGTGTAGACTTTTAGTAGGCAAACGAGTTTTTTTGTATATAAAGTATTTTGTCTTGAAACCTAAGAGGTAGGTATCTTACTTTTTATTGAATTGATGTTATTAGTTAATGGTTCAATAGATAATTTTATTTGTTGTTCTTTGTACTGGAAAATCTACATTTTCTATTATCTGTAGTCGTAGTGATTTCTAAGAAATGTTAATAGGTACATGTTTACGTCAGAGTGTTATAGACAGTCAAAAGCTTTGAATTTATGGTCAGGTTTGACATTTGACGCTTGAAATTTACGCACGTCTAAGATGTTGGATGCGGGGCTTGTGTCAATTAGCATTACATGGGCGATTTGGTTGACGTCTGTGAACAGGAATTTGCAGTTTTATTGTATTTCTGTTTTTTTTTTTCACTGTTTCACTGTGAAATTCGTCGCAATTTAAAAAAAAGCTATAAGCTTCTAGCGGGGTTGCTGAGAAAAGCGTTTTCATGCTAAATTCACAATTAAGTTGGCGATAAAGTATAATTTTTGTTCTTATTACTTCTTCAAAATTTGGAGCTTACCTTTTCTTGAACTGCAAATTTGGAGCCTTACTGCACGTCCTATAGCTTGCGCGGTTGGTGAGAAGAGTACAGACTTACATCACATAGAATTTTTTTTAATTTTTTTATATTAAGTCTTCAAAATGTTGGGCAATATAAGGGCAATGTTTGGAAATATTAGGGCAATGTTTGACAAGTACCTACAGCATCCTTTTGGTAGACTTAGGCTCTGCGTTTTCCGACAGAGCATTAGTGTTGTTATTTGCTGTTCAATTATAAGTTAAGCAAGTGATTAAGGCAAGTCCGGTTGAACAAGACAAAAATCCAGAGGTAAAATAAGAATCATTGGTGTTTAGGTACTGTTGAGTTGGTTTGACTTGTTTTGATTGTTAATTTAAATTTAGTGCCATAAGCAGTGTCACCACTGGGAAACTATATTGTGTCCCAGGGGACTCTTTTTTCTTAAGGGGACTCGGGGACACATTTTTTTTAAAAAGGACACATTTTTCACGATCATTTAACCTCAAGAAACTTTCAATTTATTTAAAAACAAAGAACGAAGATGAAATAAGTAAATTGAAATAAGTAATAAATATAACTTTCTTTAACAAACTTGTTTTTTTTTTTGTATGTATGTAAAATGTAAGACTGACTAATTGAGTAATATTATGCATTAAAATGCTCTAACTTTATTCTTAATTTTCTGTTAAGATTTTCTTTAATAAAGGGTCCGCCATCTAACGTAGTAAACAAGCAAAATTGTCGCATTTGGGGCACAGAAAACCCGCACGCATACATTGAAAAGCCGATACACCCAAAACGAGTCACTGTTTGGTGCGGATTTTGGTCCAGAGGCATAATTGGGCCATTTTTCGAAAATGAGCAAGGAGTGGCCGTTACAGTCAATGGCGATCGTTATCGCCATTTTCAAAAAAAAAAAGAAGTTATTTGGCGGACCCTTTAAATGACTTACTCCTGAACAACGTTTGCAAATGGTTCAAATTTATTACCAAAATAATGGTTCGGTGTGCGCGACTGCGTCCGATATTCGGTTGTCATAATCGCAAAATCGCATAAATTCGAGCAACCATGGATCGGTTTTGCACCACATTTACTCTAGTAGATAATGCGCATCTTCAGAGACGCCGTGCAGTGCACACCGAAGACGTTATTGCTGCTGTGGAGCAGAGTATCGAAGAAGACCCGAATGAGTCCATCCACCATCGCGCGCAACAATTGGAGCTGTCGAAAATTGGGCCTATCGGCTGGAATTTATTCGATCCAGCCGCGGCGGCCACTTGCTCGAAATCATTTTTAAAACATAATGGCAAACCCTTATCTTTATAATAAAGCTAAATTCTTTGCCATAACATTCAATAATATGCGTTTTATTTCTTCTTGAAAACCACACGTCTAAAAAACACCCTTTATTTATCGACGTACAAAGTTATAACTGCTGCAAAAATCAATAAAATTGTTTACTTTTTTCAACTTCTTCGACTTTGTTTAGGTATGAAAATTATTTTCAACATGAAAAACCAAAAGAAATTAATTTTTTATTCAATTTCACTGAAACTAATAACTCATTTGGTGTCAATTACATAATATTGTAGGTCAATTTTGTATTGTAAATTTCCATTATGGAAGCGGAGCTATTTTTTTTTTTTTTTTTTAATTTTAAGTCCTTTTGCAAAATTTTGAGAAATATCTAGTCCTTAGGTGATCAATCTTTGTACCTTCCAATATTTTAAAATTGATACTAGATACTTCTTTCGTTTTAACACTATTGTATCTTATAACTAAATAGCAAAACTTTGAAAATAGATTATACCTAAAAACAACCTTTCAAACATAAAAAGAATTTTTGAAATAGGACATGTGGTTTCTGAGAATAGTCTGAACAAACAACCAAACAAAGCCAGATTTTCACTTTATTAATAAAACAAATATAGATAGATGATAGATAGATAATGATTAGGCCGTCCGTTATCTCCCAAAGTATTTTTTTTTTAACAAACACTCTCGTAATCAAAAGTTTGTGCTTCAAAATAAATTAAAGGCTGACAAAAAAAATACCTCTAAGGCCATTCTTTGCCCACACAAATGAAGCTATGCGATCTTATAACTTTTAAGTTTTAATTTTTCTCTTAAACCACAGGCAACTTTTCTCATTTTTGTTAATGATTTGTCTGTAATAAGCATACTAAAAGATCTCATTCAAAAATGTATGTACACAAACTTTATTTGAAGTATTACGATTTTAGTTGGAAGACCTTGGATATAATTTTTATTTCTCTTTAGGCAAGCTTATGTTGTCAAAAGATAGAAGGCGTTGCGTTTTACAATAAATTATTTCCACTTGAAAAACTTCAGTCCAGAATTCTTTACTTTAGTATGGCCATACCTAATATTTAGAGTGCTCTATAGCTTAGCATAATTATTTCCTGATGAAAAATAATAACCAATTAATTAATAACTAATTAATTGAGTAAACAAATTCTGAATTTGCAATTTTTAAATAATGGAAAAATTGTCTAGAAGAGGAGTCATAAGTAACGAATATTCACCACACCAAAAATAGCAAGAACATCAGAAAATCCCAAAAAAAAATGAAAGTTACTAACGGTGCGGTGGAAAAAAAATTCCTTTCTCTTATATTTATTATCGCAATAACGTACACAAACATAAATGCTACTAAATTACTGGCTATATTAAAATAATAGCTTTTAGCCAAATTATGCTCCTTTAGCCAACTTTCCCCGCTCTCTCCTACTTTAAAATTCAAACATTCATAAGAAGTACATTTTTTAATCTTCAAGGCAATGAACATGCAAAATTCTTCTTTAATAGTAAATTCATGAAAATGCATAAATTTTTACGTTTCTTCCTCTTTTATTTATCTTGCAGAATTTCATAGGATACAAATTATTTTTATTAGAGTTTTTTTTAAAAAAAAAAAGAAGAAGCTAAACGACCGACATTCTTGGGAATAGAAATGGGAACTACAAAAATAATTCAAGGACCATTTTTGGAATGGGTCCAATTTAACATTTTGTGTGAATGGTATTGTATACATACGAGGACATCCTACAAAGATCCTTTTACGTACATATGTATGTATATGCATATAAACCTACCTTGATTTTTTATATTTTTTGTGTATTGAATTTTTTTAAGTTTTGAGGATATAGAATTTTGAAGGGTTTCATTGGGTATTTTGGAAAAATTCATACAGATTATAAAATAGAAGCCAAGAAAAAATCATCGCATAACATTTATGCTTCAAGGATAGGTCATTTTATGATGAAAGTTGATACAAATTAAGCTGGGATTTATCTTTAACTGAAGAGTGTGCACATTTCGTTATGTGAGTTCTTATTTTTCCTATACGCCATCTAACTTGGCCATCAATACATTAAGAAATTTGCATTTTATGTTTTAAATTGAGTTTTTTTAAAAAAAAAGTAGCATAATGGACATAGGACACTTGCCCATGCCCATACATTTGCAAATACATTAAAAAGTGAAGTTAAATATTTTGTCCCACCTCCAACTTTATTGGATTTGTTATTGGATAAAGAACACACAACAAAATACAAAAATTAGAAAATCGAATAATTTTTCTTCGAAATCAAAACTCATTTCATTCTTTAAAAAAAAAAAAAATAAATAAACAGAAAATAAATAATACTTTTTCTCTATAAGCTTAGTGAATTAAAACAAATATAACAAAAAAGGTAACTCTAATTCATTTTCAACATTATTTTTTTTTTTGTTGATAAAGTCTTGGTACGTTTTATAGGTGTGTGTATTTTTTAGTGCCGAGTTAAGTGTGAGTTAAATCAGAGTTAGTTATGGCCAGTTGTATCATCCTTTGAATCATAGTTCAGCTATTTTAACCCACTGATTTTTGAAATTTAACTGAGGTTTAACAATGGTTTAAGGTTCAGGAATGTGTGTGATAATATCCCATTACAGGCTTGAAATAGCATTGAACCTGATATGGGTTTAACCTCCACTTAAATCGATGAGTGAAATTCTTGATTCAATTTTTTTACCACTGATCCTTAATCCTGCTGATAAATTAAACCTCAGTTAACTCAAGAAGTTTTTCATCGGAGGATTAACTTTAAGTTAGGGCGTGTTGTGCATCATGTTCAAACGTGGATCATCTTCTGTTCAAGATTTTATCTTCCAGATTTCAGCGGATTAAATGCGGTTTAAGAATAGTTAAAGATTCAAGTAGGTGATATTATCTAAATATTGGTTTGAAACCAGCGTTGAACTACGATTGAACCTTCATCAAATCGAGGAGTTTAAATCTTGAACCAATGCTGATTTACGTTTGTAGATACATCTGGCCCTTAACCTTGCTAGTAAATTAAACTTCAATTAACTCCTGAAGCAGTTTTTCAGTATGGATTAACTTTAAGTTGCATTTAACTGCATTTCGTGTGCATTGCGTGTCGTTTATTTATTAAACTCTCTCATTCTATCATAATGCAAACTTCTTATTTGTTATTTTTGCTAAGCAAGTCAAATTCTGCCTCCTTAGTGTTGATAGCGAGAGTATCGAATTTTTAATGACTAGTTTTATTCGATGTTTTGTTGAAATATTTTTAATATAATTATATATTTTTATATAAACATACATAACTTATTATTTTATTAACTTTTTAATATTTTTTTTAAGGGTCACCATTTAAATTGATTCATGTTTAAATTAATTGCTTAAGAGTGACATTAACACTATTTTTTATAAAAATATCTTTTTTAAAATATTTCTTTTTATCTTAAATATTGTATTAGAATTTTAAGAAATAAGAACATTTATCTATCTCTTTATACCCAACTTAATTGGATATAGGACATTCAAGCACAAATTTTAAATAATTCCAATGCCGGTATAAAATGTGTCCCACTGTATACAAAAAATGTATATGGGACAAATAAGCACAAAATTCATCGAAATAAAATGGTCTGTAGAACAAAATCACATTTTCTCATTTCGAAAACTAAAATAGGTATGACCATTCTGATTGCACCAATCGAAAGACCGTGGCCGAAAATATAAGATGGCATTCATAACTCATTTTCGACTAAAATGGTCTGTAGGACAAATAAGACGTTTTGTTAAATTAATTACATATACTTGGCAACTATCAGTGATTTGGTCTGCAATTTAGGTTTTTTTAGTAGATTTAGCTGCGGTGACCCATATTTTCATAGATTTATGTTAAAGGTTAAAATGAAAAAAAAAACAACAACTTGAGTGTAAACACCAAGTTTATAGGAGAGTCTTAGAATTTTCACGTTTTAGTGTATTTTCATTTTTAATTGTAACTTTTTTTTTGTCACTAATAGGATTTGAACCTAGCCCATGCGCTACCGGATCCAAGTGAAGAGACCCATCAGAAAATAAAAAAATCGTTACGAGACATTTTCGAGGAAAATTTTAATTCAAAAACACCTATGGAATACATGTACATACATACATACACTACGGTTCACTTGAATAAAGGCAACGTTTAAATTTCACTAAAAAGTGAGTCATGGCCAGGAAAATCGATAAAAAACTAAAATTATTGATTGTAAACAAAGTTTCGGAATCTATGCAAAGAATGCACTTACAAAAAATAGTTTACCTGTACAAAGAAACGGTATTTTCCCAAAGTTTGTAAAGAGATTCGGAAAAGCAAGCAATATAATCGGTTCACATGAATAAAGGCAAAGGCAGTTAATTAAGGAAAATACTTACATTTTATTATTTTCTCTGTAATTTTGGTTATTATTGGGTAAGTAATAATTTAATAGAGCAGTTAGTAATGTGTATAACCACTATTTTTTGAAATTAATTCAAATATGCGATGTGGACGATTTTATGTAATTAAGGGATATTTCGGCCCAATGCCCTGGAGAAGTGATTCTTTACTATCGTACTGCTTCCCTCCTTCGTATACTTTTCGGGTTAGCCATCCCCAAACATTTTCTATAATGTTCAAGTCAGGTGAATATGGCGGCCAATTCAACAACTCCACTTTTTGGCTTGTAACAAATGATTTTACTACGCGCGCAGTATGAATTGGTGCAATATCATGTTGCAAAATCCAACTCGTTCAACTTATGAAAACCTAACTCCAATATTCCTTTGTAAGAAATTCCCGTCATTTTAGTGCTCTGAACATTAAGCTCAAGTGCTCCATAATACGTGATCGCACCCCAGACCATCACTCCCCCCTCTCGGCTATGATGACGCGTTAGAAACCTTTATTCTTTACGTAAATCGTGAAAATAGTAGTCATAGCCCTCTGGTCCATCTAAATTAAACTTCTTTTCATCCATGAAGACAACCAACCATTCGCCAGTCGTTCTTAATTTAACTCTTTGCTATAGTCCAAGCCATGTGATTTTTCGCAAATTTTTGTCGAAGATTCTTGCGCACGTAGTTTAGAGGGGTTTTTTTCGTCAACATTAACCGCTTCAGATTCTTAGCACCAAGAATCACACGCCGAACAGACGACTTGCTGGCATTTACTCCAGCCTCGAATTTGATTTTCGATATAGAATAGCTGGAATTTGAAGCATACCGAATGATTTTACGCCTATCCGCTGACGATATCACTGTAGATGTTCTTCCTTTGTATTGTTTTCCATAGGAATGAGGATTTTTTAGATAACTGTCAACAGGTGCGATGTTGCGGTTGGAATAACCTTCCGAGTGGTAAACGTCTATTTTTGCTTTCTCGACTGTAGTTAAAAATTTTCCTTTGCCCATTTTTTGTCAAAATACATCTAGTTTTTCTTGAACTTCACGAAACTATAATTTTTCAAGGATTTCCTTAACAAATATTCACGTATTCAATTAATTTCACAACTGCCTTTATTTTATACAACTGAACCAATTTCATTGCTTGCTTTTCCGACTCTGTTTACAAACTTCGGAAAAATCCCGTTACCTTTGTAAAGCAAAGTGATTATGTAAATGCATTCTCTGGAAATATTTTGAAACTTTGTTTCCATTCAAGAATTAAAGTTACGTATAGAATTAACGGGACATTACTCAATGTTTAGTAAAATAAAAGTGTTGCCTTTATTCAAGTGAACCGTAGTGTAAATATCAAAAAACAACTTTAAGTGAAAAAGTTTGAGAATTTAAGATTCGTACAGAGGGACGGGCGAAATTATCGGACCAAATTTCTCCCATCTCCTCTGACATGTAAAGCTAGATTTTATTAAAATCTTTTGCAAACATTTAAAAAAAAAATAATAAAATTGGATTAAAGCTCAGCACCACTAATAAGATGAGACTGATGATAGGTGGCTTGGCACCCCTTGAAACAGCTGTATCTCTAGCCAAAATTAACGAATAATAAATTAATTCGTAAACAATTGGTGATAGAACCTTTGAGTTGTTGTTGTTCCAAAATTCAAAAAAAAAAAAAAAAAAAAGGCCTCAATTTTTCATTTTCCAGACGGTGTTCACACATAGACGCCCGCAGGATTTTTTCCCAGGGGGAGGGAAAATTTTTAAGGAGATGTTATATTGCCTCGAAAATTGATTTAATTTTTTTTACGGTACTCACCTTTTTTCTTTTATGGTAATAATAAATACTATAATAATGTTCATTACAAGACACACATTATGAACTCGGCAGAGAATACAAGTAAGAAACGAAAATTTACGTTCTAAAATTATTTTCGGGTTAGGACGAAGGAATATTGGATCGGAATGGAATGTTAAGGTAACTCAATTCAATACCTGATCCACTCAAACATTCTTCATATATTTCTCAAAGCGTTTTGAAAGAATTGTCAGAATTGTCTTCCGATCTTCTTCAAAAGGCGTGTTCAAGCAAATGATCTGATCTTTTACACTTAATTAATTCTGGTCAAATCCCTGTAAATTATTAGCGACTGGCTGGTTCAAGTACCGACGAGTAAAGAGCCATTATCAACAAGCGGACTAAAAAAGTCGAATTCGAACACGAGTAATAAAGTTTAAGGGCTCGTTGTTTTGTAACACGGTTTCCCTCGTCCCCCAGTTTTTGCAGTGCTTCTATTACAATGACTATGTGTCTTCCCTGAATACTCGTAGACTTTTGTTTTTTGCTGTCCATCTTATTTCACAGAACATGAAGATGCTGGGAATATATTTTCATGGCAAACAACTGTCCGGAGTAAAGGAAATATTTCTTTTATCGTCCCAACAGCATTTCTGATCTCGGACACTTCGTTTATGTCTTTTATCACTAAATTTAATTTGTGTGCCTTTGGCTACAAATCTTGTATTCTTTCCTTTACCCCACTCAGTTTTTCAATATTTTTAATTGCGATATATACATACATATGTAGGTACTCTATGACAAGTTATGAACTCGTAAATCAAACTCGAGTTATTGATCAAACTTGACATTACGATGATAGGGAAGACAAAAAAAGTGGGTCTCACAAAAACGTCCGTCTGTCTGTCTGTTCGATTACAGCCTAAACGGATGGGTCGATTTTCTTTAAACTTGGTGCCTAGCGTTTTTGGAAATTCCCCCAAGCCATTTTTTTTTTTTTTTTTTTAAACCAGAACTAACAGTAGCTGTCATACAAAATTTTTTGGCTAAAAAAAGAAAAACTTATTTTTCTAAAAATCGGCTCCACAGATTTTTTTCAAAAAGACTTCAATAGTTAGTAAAAAAATGGTTCCGAAAAATGTTTATTAATGGCACCTCCCAAAGAACCATTTTTTTGATTTTCGCTTTTCTCGAAAACGGTTCAACAGATTTTGCTGAATTTTTTCTTATGATGAAGTACTAATACATTTGAAATAAAATTGCGTACCGAAATTTTCAAAAAAATATTATTTGAATTTTTAAAAAAAGTTTGAAATTTTTTTTTTTGAAAACTAGATATTTCAAAAACGACGGTCGATTTTTATTAAACCTCGCAAAAAGTATTTTTTTTAACACTATCTAAAACATTTTAGACAAAAATTATTCCTATAATTAAAAATAACGGTACTTCCCATATACAAATGTTTAAAAAGTATGGTCTAGCATTTAAAATTATCAAATTTCACACAGGACAATTAACAACAGCACCTCCAATAGAACGGTTTTATTGGTTTTCGACTATCTCATTATCTGATTTACCGATTAAAACTAAATTTTTTTAAACAGAAGCTTGTAATAAGTTGAAATAATATTGCATATCAAAATTTTCAAAAAAGATATTTTCTTATTTAAAAAAAAAAATTAAATTATGGGCTAATGTACTTAATTAAAGATATTTTTAGAGCTCTAAGTAAGCAACTTCTCATGATTTCATAAGATGAAAAAAAGAAGATTATTCTGTTTGAATTACCCTTAACTAAATATCCTACTGTACAAATAGTGGAAGTAAAATGAAGAAAATAGGTTCCTTGATACAAAGTGCATATCTACTTATTGATTTTTCTTTAATGCATAAGGAAGCTAAAATGTCACCTAAAAATCGAAATTCGTTCATGCATTTTTTTGTTTTCATTCCCACATACTTGCAGAACTTTCGGGTGATGACATCAGTTTCCATTTTGTTTTTAAATCGAGTAAGATTTAATTTTAAAGTAAATCAATTGAGAAGCATAGAAAATTTAATCAATTTTCTTAAACAGAAACTATAGCAATCAGCTACCTACCAATTCAGTGTCACAGCAGCTCACTATACACAAAACCAAAAAACTCTTAAGATATAAAACTTCAAACGACAGTTTGAAGCGTTTGAATGTGTACAAAGACATTTTTTCAAGAGACTCTTTCGTCTGCCAAATTGCACACCAAATTATGCAATATATACTGAGTCAGGTATAACTCCAATTTTTATACAAAATTTAAAAGCAAATGCTAACTTTCTAGTGAAAATAATGAGGAGAACTGAAGGATCTCTTCACAAAATAATATTGAAAAAACTGCTTCAAACAAATGCATCCCCTTTTAAAGATTGGAAGCTACTTGCTAGGGATCATGGAACATCCTGGAACATCTTGGATAATAACGTTGACGACTGGCCATTTCAGTTCGATACAATAATTGCTTTGGTCGACCAAAAACTATTTGAAGAAAATACTGCCAAAGCATCTTCATCAGTGTCAAGAAGATACTACAGAAATCTAAACCACCAATTGCTTGCTCATGAAAACTATTTTCGAAATGAATTCTCTGTCTCTGAAATAGGCATCATTTTTAGAACCCGAGTAGAACTTTTAAATTTAAACTTTATCCCGCACCGTCTAAATGTATCTCAACAATGTAATTTATGTAACAGAAGAGAAAATGAAGACATTTACCATTTCATAGCTGTTTGTCCAATTTTACAAGAAATTCGCAGGTTATATTTTCAAGAAAGTTTTCTTACGGAACAGAAACTTTATGAAATTTTGAATGGGGCAATGGGTTGGCCATGTCTCTTTAAATATTGTGAACACGCTTTTAATTATCGCAATAGTTTATACTAGTGGCATCTTCGTTTGTTCATTCGTACCGATATACTTTCTTTTTTATACGCTACTGTGCAGCTTAATTGAAAAACGCTTTTCCTTTTGTGTTTCAAATCACGTTAAAATTGGTTAATTTAAATATCGATTCCATATATTATTAACTTTTGTGTTTCAAATCATGCTAAAATTGTAAATCCATTCGATCTATTTTCATTTAAACTTTTGTGTTTCAAATCACGACAAAATTGATTTCTTTTCTTTCTTTCTTTTCTTAATTCAATTAATAAATTCTTAATTTTAAATATTTATGCTTCTTAATAGAAATTGAAAAATTATCTTTTAATAATATTATATCTTATTACTAATATATTAATATGTTCAATATTTCCACTTTAAATCTAATCTTGTTTTACTTTTATTTCATAAGAAATGTTATTTCAGGCAGACGGCAGATATTGCCATGACCTTATTCTTAAGAATCCTATTGTAAATCCTTATTATGAAAAAATAAAGAAACTATCTATCTATCTATCTATCTATCTATAAAACTTCTGTATATCGAATTTGATGTGTGGTGTGCCGATAGAATCCATTTGAAAGTAATGAACCAAACTGGGCCAGGGTCGGGTTTCCACCCGCTAAACTAAATAATGTTAAAGTGTCACCCCAATCACCATTTTACCATTTTACCATTTCACCATTCCACCACCCAGTTCTTATGTTGAATTTGTTGGAAAAGATAAAAAAACAAAAAAAATAATCAGAACTTGCCAAAAGCAAAATGTAAATATATAGTTTATCCGATTGTTTGAATAGATAGAATTTTTGTCGATGTGCATGTACTCTATATATACGAGTATATGTATAGTAAGTATATTGTAGTTTTGTTTAACAATTGTTACTTAAACAAAAAGAGACAATTTTTGGCAATTATGTCCTTGAAGCTGAGCATTGACATGGTTTTAATTAGCTTAGCGTGCTGCAAGCCTCGTGACTTTTAAACAAAAAAAAACAGTAAATTCATTTAAGTATACCTAATTCTTGTATTATTTTGTTTTTTTAATTCTTTGTGGTGTAATTTATTTTACATAAAGATTTCGTGCTTTGCGATTGTGGTTGTTGTGCACGTGCAATAATGTCGCTTCGGTCGCGACGTGTCGTCGTCGTCGTCGTGGGCAACCAAGCAAATAGCAAAAATTCTCATCTCTCCCAGCCCAGCATCAAAGCTTTTGTGCGAGATACAAGATGTTATAATAGTGTAGGCATCGCATAAGCTATTTCGGTATAAATTTTGTTAAAAGATCGAGAGGTGGAGAAGTGTCGAAGTGTCTAGCCAAAATAAATTACATGCCAAAATTTCGATGTCATTCTATTAGCTATAGATAGCTTTATGTACATATCTAATGACGTATATACCTACATATATACCAATTACAATATGAAGGGGTCTTTTTAAAATTTATTTTTCAAAAATAAATTAATTTTCTAAAAATAGACCTTTATAGAGTTTAAGAACCAATTTAAATTAGATATTTTAATAACAATATTTGTGCAGATTTGTTTTTTGACATGGGCATGGTGTTTTGACACTGACAGCTTTGCAGCGCTGTCATCAACAAATAATGTAATAGAAGCACAGAGTGACAAAACTACTTTTAGTAGTGTCAACTAAGCGAAACCAATCGAAAAGTGATGGTTAAGTGGATAATATGCCGTAAATTAGTTGTGATAGTTTTGAATTTGTCGTTCTATGTTTTCTATGTTTTTTTTTTTTTTTTGCTTTGCTAAGTTGATATCAACGTATTGAGCAATAAAACATTCAATATAACAAGTTTTTACTACTATTTGATGGGGTGCTTCGCTAACTTCGTATATGAATTTAGAAAAAAAAAAAAAACATAGAACGACAAAATTTAAATGTTACAACTAATTAACGACTGATTAATGACAAATTATTAAATAGTAAAATATTCAATATAAGAAGATTTTAACCCTTTTAGAGGCGATGTTTTCTTAATGAATTTGGCAAATTAGCAGAAAAAAAACATCGAAAACTTCATACGAAAAAATATAAATTGTAACAATTAATTCACGACTGATGAACGAAAAAAATATTCAGTAACAAACCATTCAATATAAGAAGATTTAAACCTTTTTGAGGGGGGAGGGGGATTTGTTTCCCTAATTTAATATGAATTTGGTAAATTTGGAGAAAAAAAAACATCGACAAAATTAAAATTGTCACAACTATTTAATTCACGACTCATGAACGAAAAAATATTAAGTAACAAACCATTCAATATAAGAAAATTTAAACTTATTTTGGGGGGGGGGGGGGGGGAGGGTGCTGTTTCCCTAATTTAATATGAATTTGGAAAATTAGCAGAAAAAAACATAGAACAAATTAAAATTGTCACAACTAATTCACGACTGATTAACGTCAAATAATTAACCATTAAACCATTCAATGGAAGAAGTTTTTAACCCTTATTGAGGGGCGTTTCCTTAGTTTCATATGAATTTTTTAAGTAAGCTGGAAAAAAACATAGAAAAAATGAAATAATGGATACAATAATCGTTCCACAAAAAGTCGTTAATTTGCACTAAGGTAATGGACACAAACCGTATCAAAAATGAATGTTCTATAATTTTAAATTATTCAACTCATTAATATGCAACTAATTGTTAGGAAAATTATTTTTCTCCATAAGTTGACGCTCCACTGTCCACTTCTTTGAACAACCCTCAGTAATTCCGAACAGCACACGTAAAAATTCCAGTTTTTCACTCAGACTGTCACACAATTTGGCATGGAAATGGAAACCCCAAGAAACTAAACCATCTACAAATCTTTAATTTAAAATTGTGTAAACCCCCACGTAAAATATAATCTTAAAAAATGACTAATTCTAAGAGAAGGCAATGGGGAAAGTTAATAAAATAATTATCGTGTATCGTGTGTATTTTATCGCATAGTTTCTGTTTAAATTATTATAAAACAAAATGTTCTTAATGTAGAATTCGATGAAGGAGCTAATGATTTCTTCATTTGAATGGGTATTTTAATTTCAGTATTCAAAAGAAAAATAAGAAAAACCCGCAGAGGTTCTGACTGTGTAAATATATTAAAAAAAGATTTATTTAACCTTAATTTTTATGTATCTCATTTAAAATGCATTTTATCTTTTATACATATACACATATGGTGAAAACCCAATATATATGTAACTTCTAAGAATTCAAAGAATAATAAAAAAAAAAATTGTAGACAATAAAACTTCAGATATATCTTGACCTAAACCCCTGTGCCCTGTACAATGTATGTACTATGTACATAGAGCAGGAGACGAAATACCAATAAAATATATTTCAATGTGTATGCGTGTAACGTGTAATGTGAGTTTGTTTTTTTTTTTTTATTTTGAAATATCAAAAATTCATTTCAAGGATTCAATCGTCTGAAGGAGCAAAAGGAATATCCAACAACTCTTCTGCATTCCATTGAAAAGCAATGCCAATGAATTTCGGAACATAGACAATTATTGGAAAACAAAATCCTCTATACATGTTCCAGCATACCTTATACAATAAGGAAGGGAGGATAAATGGAAAAATGATTTTTTAATAAGGTTATAATTTTCTTTGAGATTTTAGCTTCACTTTTGTAAACTTGGTTGCAATAAAATCAAAATTATTCTATTTGTTTTGTTTTGATGATTTATTTGCCCACCAGTTTCACATAGCTACAATTTTTCGCGAAATTTGAGGTAAAAAGGTTTTACACAGTTGAATCCCTCTAAGTCGAATTTTCAGGGGATATCAAAATTGTTTCGAATTAGATGGTTTGATATTTTTGTTGTTTAAACGCATTTATTGAATGTAGAATGAAGGTAACAAAAAAGCATCTTGCTTTTAGATATGGTTTTTTAGTTCATTGGACTAGACTAGAGATATTTGAATTTATATCAGTTTTCCGCCATTAAAAGTACAAAATATTCGCATGGCTCAAAACAAACACTCTGCTGGGTTACCCCAAATGTGCCAACCTGAACATTTTTTTTTGGAATATGTTTTTAGGTACATGCATTATTTATATTTGGGTAAGGGGCAAAGGTTTAGCTATCGTTGAAAACCAGCATGTACAAATTTAACTGTTAATTTTGAGACGTTTAGAAAGTAAAATCAATATGTTGATGCCAAAATAAATAGTAGATAAAGGGTCCGCCAAATAACTTTTTTTTTTGAAAATGGTGCAAAACATCGAGTGTAGCTTCGGCTGTTGAAAATAAATGTTGCCAATATCCTCCTCTTCAATTTTTGTGAACAAAAATTCGTTCAACATGTCCCAATAACGATCGCCATTGACTGTAACGGCCACTCCTTACTCATTTTCGAAAAATGGCCCAATTATGCCTCTGGACCAAAATCCACACCAAACAGTGACTCGTTTTGGGTGTATCGGCTTTTCAACGTATGCGTGCGGGTTTTCTGTCCCCGAAATGCGACAATTTTGCTTGTTTACTACCCGCCAAGATTAAAATGAGCTTCATCTGAAAAGATGATTTTTTTGGCAAAATCGGCATCTTCTCTAAGTCGAATTTTATCATTTCAATGATTGAATTACCTCACAAACGACCATTGAAATAAGAGAAGTCCTTTCATGTTTAAGTTTTGGCCAAAATTTAATTTTTTTTTGCCTAGAAATAATGAGTCATACACGTTTTGTGAAGACTTATTTAGCTTTATTTTTTGCGTTTTTTGCCAGTTAGGCATATACTTGTCAACACTATCAGTTGTCATTATAGGTCCCACGAAGAATCTTGAATTTTAGTCATATTTAGTGTATTGTTCTGGCTTTTTCTTTTTGGATTAGATGGTCTTTCAGGATTTGGCTGGACTTGCATGACTTACTAACCTTAGTGGCCTTCCATCTCTGCCTTCATCAGCTTAACGACAACAATCCGCTCACAACCAGCCTCGCCGATGTGGTACGATCGTGGTTTTTTTGGGACGGCAATTTCCTCGTGGCACGAACAAATTCAATATGACACGCTTTTTAACGGTTTTTTTTTTTTGCAAGTACGAAAGGGATTGGGGATTAGCGCCGCCACCACAGAAAAATAAAATTGAGTTTCCATACAAACTATCGACAACAAGTATGCAATTCACGCCGCGAACACAGTTTTTCTCCGTGCTTAAGTTGAGCCCCGAGAATTCTGTGCGCTTTACCTAAGGGATACGTTGTTGTTGCATTTAACATGTAAATTACTAAGCCCCGACGTCATTTTTTTTGGACAATTTTCGCCGGGACTGCAAAAAACCACGCCTTATGTCCTAATGTTAATTAAACTAAAGTTACTTTCTTCAAAATTTGTTGATAATTGCTCTAAATGGCGTAAAAATAGACAGAAACCCGTTTTTTTGGACAATACACGCAAAAGAGCAAGCAACGTTTTTTTTGTGTCATTACACCCCGTAATAATATTGAATTTTAGTTTTAAAGAAGAAGTTGTGTTTTTTTTTTCATTCGGCAAGAAAATAGCACGATATGTTTCTTAAATTGTGACACGTAAAATTTTCGCTGGGTGGCAACGCTGTTTACAACACTCAGAGATGAAACACCTTAGAACCATGTGCTGTATGATTGGAAAGCAGCAATTCAAAAAATAATCATTGTTGTATTTTTGGATTGTCATCAGGGTCAGAGATTTTCGGCGCTTCTTTGAGGTTATTTATCCAACCTTTTTAAAGGAGTTTATGGTGCATCTACAAATTAGTCCAACAGTTATCTGACAAATCGTAAACAGTATCAAATGAGTTTAATTTATAAACTAGGAGTCCCTCAGGGTTTCATTTTGGGACCATTATTATTTATTTTATACATTACTGACATATTAAAATGCTTGAGATTATTTCTAACTCCATACAACACAACGCATGACTTATTTTATGGGAAACTTTGTCAAAACAAACTGAAATTATAATTTAATGAAACCAGTATACCGAGTTGCATCTGAGATATGCACTTGGAACAATGAGCTTATTTCAGAATTATAGCTTCGTTAAAGATAAGAAAACTCTTTTTCGTATCACAAAAGAAACAAAAGTTCTATTATCTATAGAATTAATTTTTATATACCCACTCGTACAGAGTTATGGAAATAAATCATAATGAATTCGGTAAACTAGGCATATAAATATGGGTCTGTAATGTTTATGCGGTAGAGGGTTAAAGAACAAAAATGTTTCTAAAGGGTGTTTTTTTAAGACGTGTGGTTTTCAATCTGGCAACTCTGTTTTCGGAGTTGGTCTTTTTGACAGCTGTCACTTGATTTATGCTCAGTTTGGTTTGCCATTTTATAATGAAAAGACTTACTCCTCAACAACGTTTGCAAATCTCGCAAATTTATTACCAAAAAAATGGTTCGGTTCGCGCGACACATCGCGGGCTGCGTCCAATATTCGGTCGACATAATCGCTCAGCAGGGTCGGTAATTCGAGCAACCAAAGATTAGTTTCGCACCACGTGTACTTAAATGGATAATGCGCATCCTCAGAGAAGCCGTACAGTGCGCACCGTGCGTATCGAAGAAGACCCGAATGAGCACATCCGCCATCGCGCGCCATGATTAATGACTTTTTCGTGCCTGAATTGGAGGATGTTGATTTATGGATGACCTTTGGTTCCAACAAACATTCCAAATAGAGCATGACGTTGAAAATCAGAAACCCTATCGTAACCCCAGGAAAACAAACTGGGAAGCCTTCAATATAAGATTGGCCTCATCGTTAGGTAACTGTTATAATGAACCTTTGTTAGACCGCTCGGATATTGAAAAACAGGTTAATAAACTAACAGCATCTATAAATGATGCCTATGAAAGTACATGCCCCATTATCAAAGGAAAGGGTAAGCTCAACCCCGTATGGTGGTCTAAAGAGCTATCCATTCTTAGGAAAAACTCAAGGAGGCTTTTCAATAGAGCAAAATACAGTAATGAACCTGCTGACTGGGATCTCTTCAAGATCAGCAAAAACCTATATAAGAACCGAACTACCTATGCTAAAAGAGCAGCCTGGCGAAAATTTTGTACAGACATTGAGTCTACAAATGATGCCGCTAGGCTCAGGAAAGTCATGTCAAAGGTCAGTACTCCTCCGGGCTTTTTGAAAAAACCCGATAAAACCTGGACTGACACCTGCTCAGAAACTTTAGAGTCACTTATGAACACTCACTTCCCAGGATGTATCATTGATTCATCTCCTGTGGACAGTGAACCGACTATAAGTGCGATCTCTAATATTGGAAACCAAATCGTAGATAGTAGGAAGGTGGCTTGGGCCATTGACTCCTTCTCGGCATACAAGTCCGCAGGACCTGATGGCATAATTCCGATTATGCTCCAAAGTTCTAAGGATGTTATTGTTCCAATTCTAGTGGATATTTTTAGACAATGTCTGAACATTACCTACATTCCATCTAGTTGGAGAGAAGTCAATGTTATCTTCATTCCGAAAGCAGGCAAGCCCACTCATACTGAAGCGAAAGACTTCAGGCCAATAAGCCTATCCTCCTTTCTTCTTAAGACTTTAGAAAGACTAATAGAAACGCACATTCGCCTAAAACTTAATGTTAGTTTCCTCTCGCAGGCCCAACATGCGTATATGAAGGGCAAGTCCGTTGAGACGGCACTTCATGAAGTGGTCGGCACAATTGAAAAATCAATCCAATTCAAGGAGTTTACCTTGGGAGCATTCCTGGACATAGAAGGGGCCTTTAATAATGTCGAGAACAGTGCAATTCGGCGAGCCCTTAACTACTTTAATATTGATCCGATGCTTTCAAACTGGATTGACTCGATGCTTCAAACGAGACTTGTAAGTGCAGAAATGGGTCATAGCAAGCTAAAAGTCAGGACATGCAGAGGCACTCCGCAAGGAGGGGTTTTATCCCCCTTGCTCTGGCTTTTAGTCGTTAATGAGATACTAATTAAACTCAGTCTAAGCGGTGTCAAGGTCGTCGCTTATGCCGATGACATCGTGATCATGGCATCAGGAAAATTTATACCTATACTGTGTGAGCTTTTACAAACATCTCTTGACAAGCTCAGTAATTGGGCCAGCAATTGCGGACTAAATGTCAACCCACAAAAGACAGAGCTAGTTTTGTTTACAAGGAAACATAATATTCCAAACATTAATCCTCCCACCATAAATGGGACTCCGGTGCAGATTACTGGTACGGCAAAATATCTTGGTTTGATATTAGACCGTAAGCTAAACTGGAAAGAAAATATTAAAGAACGAGAAAGGAAGGCTTTAATAGCATTCTATACATGTAGTCGAATTTTTGGAAAAAGATGGGGTCCCAGCCCAAGAACCATTCACTGGATGTTCACAGCCATAATAAGGCCAATACTGACATACGCATGTCTGGTTTGGTGGCCAGCCCTAGAAAAGGCAACCAATCTTAAGACTATAACAAAAGTTCAGAGACTTGCATGTATTGGCACTACTAGTGCCATGAAAACTACTCCTACCGCAGCCCTGGAAACGTTTCTTTCACTAGCCCCACTCGATTTATTTACGAAGGAAGTGGCGGCCAATAGTGCTCTAAGGCTCAACCAATGCAAAAACTGGGTAGGAGGCCATTTTGGACATAAAACCATATTGACTTTCATGGACAAAGACACTCAAACGGACTATACTGTACCGCACATTGATTTCCACCCAGTGGCCCTAACAGATGTCCCCTCAAGGGACCTCTGGGCGGCCAACCGGGTCATTAAAATTGATAACGTTTCGGTTTTCACAGATGGCTCCAAGACGGGTGATGGGGTAGGGTCAGGCATCTTCTCAGATAACCCACCCCTGAATAGATCAATAAAACTTCCAGATTTCTGCAGTGTTTTCCAAGCCGAAGTGCTTGCAATTTACGAGGCAGCAAAAAGTCTTGCCACTTTTAAATTCGTAAATAGAAACATTGACATCTTCACTGATAGTCAGGCGGCAATTAAACCCATTGCTTCGGTTGTCACAAAGTCTAAACTGGTAAACTGTTGCCGTAACGAGTTGAAGCTACTCAGTGCATCAAATACAGTTACCCTTCGATGGGTCCCAGGACATCGTGACATATATGGAAATGAAATGGCGGATAAACTGGCCAAAATTGGATCTTCCCTTGATCCAAGCCAAACTGTATCCTCCGTTTCTATGCCACTTGCACAGGAAAAGAACAGAATTCGCAAATGCTTCCTCGATGCCGCAAACGATAGATGGTCAGCACTTGATACTTGTCGGGTCTCGAGGAATCTATGGCCGAACATCTCAAGGAAAAAAACAGACTTCCTTCTTGAACTAAGCAGACCTCAACTATCCCTTTTGGTTGGAATCTTAACGGGTCACAACTCAATGGGAACCCACATGCGCAGAATGGGCATCAGCTCATCCGACTTGTGCAGAGGGTGTCAAGATGAAGAGGCGGAGGAGGGCTCTTATCACTTCCTTTGTGAATGCCCCAGCTTAGTAAGAACCAGAAAATTGGCCCTCGGAGATTACTTCTTTGATGAACTGAGCGACATCTCGTTTTTGCCACTAAGGAACATCCTGAAATTTACTCAAAAGTCGGGATGGTTCAGGGAGGCTTCTCATACCCACACCTAAACTCCTCTAACTCCTTTCCTCACCAATCCTTATTTTCACCTTCACCATACCCTGGGGAACACAATGGATCCAATGAGATCCGAGTGCGATGTTACGGCTTGCCGTATAATCACCCCTTCAAACCTAACCTTGGTTCCAACAAGACGGTGCGGCGCTACATGCCATACAGCCAACGAAACAATCAATTTATTGAAGGACACTTTTGGTGAGCGCATTATCTCGCGTCGTGGGCCTGTGGCGTGGCCTCCAAGATCGTGCGATTTAACATCGCTGGACTATTTTTGTGGGATAATGTGAAGTCGCTTGTCTATGGAGATAAGCCCGAGACGATTGACACCTTGGAAGAGAATATTCGGTGCATTATTGCTGACATACTGCCCTTATTGCTGCGAAAAGTGGTCGAAAATTGGGCCTCTCGGCTGGAATTTATTCGAGCCAGCCGTGGCGGCCACTTGCACGAAATCATTTTTAAAACATTATGGTAAACCCTTATCTTTATAATTAAGCTAAATTCTTGGCCATAACATTAAATTATATGCATTTTATTTCTTCTTGAAAACCACAAGTCTAAAAAAAAAACACCCTTTACATGTCATCATTTTCAATTAAAATATTTTGTTGTAGTGAATTGTCTTTTAAATACTTGAATGTGTTCCATACAGATATGCTTAATATATTTTGCATGTGTTCTAAAGATACATGTGTCACTGAATATTAATAAATTAATCCGTTACAATTTGCAAAGCTTACTCAGTTGTCTTAGCCACAGTACGTGTGTGATTTAAGTTTCTAATCTATTGAATATGTATAACTACATACATATGTATTTCTGAAGTTTCTTTCTAACGCGCCTGGATTAGGTCACGTATAACTTTTATCTCCATAAATATTATTCTTAACGAAAAATAAAAAAAAAATCATCCCTTCAGTTGGTAACAAAACTAAAACTAGTATTTTTATCTAATTCTTAATAAATTCATAATGTTTCTCGCTTTTCACTTCAAAGAAACAAAAGTGATTCACTTTTCGCATGTGAACTTTTCAAGCAAACAACAAAATAAATGACAGCCACTTCTCTTGAATATCAATTAATAAATAATAATATTATATGTATACATATATGGATGTATCTATACCCAACATCTTATGCAATTCCTCGTAAGTTGATAGTATCTGATAAAGTATCTGTTGACAAACAAACAATTAAAATATTTGTATTTTTTGAATGTGATGTGTACCTATACCTACAATAAACATTTACGACACAACAATTCATTTGATTTGTTTAAATTATCTATTTGTTTTTGTTTACAAAACAATTTTAATAGCATTTCAATTTAGGCTTAGAACCACAGAACTTTTTGCTGTAAATTTAAATTCATCCATTACCATTTTGTTAAGCAACAAAATACTTTAAATATAAATAAAAAAAAAAAAAAAACAAATATCAACTGCGTAATTTTTTAGTGTTTTTGTGATGTTTTGAATTTTCACTTTTCGGCTAAATTCAATGAAAATACCTAACTACTTAGTTGAAGACCCATATAAAAAGCCTCATCAAAAATTTCAATTAACTCTAATTGTTCGTGTAATTACAAACTTCGCAAAAAATAATCATATTATAAATTTTTTCGTATTGCTATCACTTTTTTGTGAAGGTCATATTGATGGTTTTTGCATCAGTTGTACAATTTATCAAAAAAAAAAAAATTATATTAATAATTTCAAAAAAAAAACACATTTCGTAATTCTACGATGGTCGAGTAAAAATCACATTCATCGTCATGTCTCGCACGTTTAAATTTTACTTAATAATATTCACACATACGAGCCACACATATACGTGCGTCGTACATCGCCATTGCATACTGTGGGAATGTTTTTAGGCTGGGCGACTGAAAGCCTAAATTATTATTTTTTTGTCCTAGGCCAGGGTTTCTCCCTTCAGCTTGTCCCATATGAACTACTCTATAAAAGCAGTGCTGGATTATTCATAGTTCAAAGTAGGCCCGAAATTTTTGATTTCAAAAAGATGCTTCAAATTTAAAATGCAGATATAATACAGTTCCTTCGTGATGATCCATTTGAATGTTCTTGGGTTTGAATCTTGAAGGTCCTATGGATTTAGGGGTTTGGAAAAAATAATTTATAAAAGCAGCTAAAAAATATAAATTCAAATTGCTCGTTCCCTTCCTGGGTGACACTAGATTTCGTTTTTTTTTTCATTTTTCCTTGGAAAACATCTACAATATTTTAATTTATATATATAATTTAATTATTTAAATAATTTATTTATTTCACAATTTAATATTTAAAAATGCTTCTAGAGAATAATTCGCTGTATTACCTAGTGTACCATATTGGTTGGTATGAATACAAAGTAGAACTTGCTCAAACTCCGATTTTCGGAGCAAGTGCTCCATTTACTATGAATTAAATCCTCAAATACTTGCATTTTTTTTAAAAGCATCTACTAAATTTTTTGCATGGAGCACTTGCTCTGAGCATGTTCTCCATTTTATTCATATTATACATTCATATTCATATGCATGAATAAAACCAACCACCTGCTCAAATCTCCACTTTTCGGAGCAAAATTGCCATTTTGTATGAACAAAATTCTTGAATATGTGATTGAGTATATGCTTGGGTATTTATATTGAGCATCTGCTCCGCGCACGTGCTCCCAATTTTTCATATCATCCAGTGTTTATTGTCAAACACTTGTGTTTAAATTAACAAGGAATTTTGAAAAGATATTCTGAGACAAACCTATCAGGCAGCGAATCTAAGTCTTGAAAAGTAATTAGAATCATAAAATAGAATAAATGGCAAAGACTTATCATTTCTAAAGGCCTCTTCATGCATATCTTAGTCCAGCAATGAATCCCAGACAGAGAAGAATTTTGTTTTATGGAAGATGTGTCCAATAATCAAGAGAAGATACTTTTGGACGCCAATAAATCATTTAGAAAAGAAAACAAAAACAAAAACACAAAATAACAATAAAATAAATAGACAGCAGATAGCGCGGTGCATAAAAACCCCAATGATTAATTTCATTCGAAAAAAAAAAAAAAATATATAATAATATGGTTTTCTCCTGCTTTTATATAGGAACTTACTTTTGATTTAAAATGAGAATGCCATAGAATAAGTATCTCGACCTACCGAGAGAAGTGTAAAAATCATTTGTAAAATAATAACAGAACATACAAGTTGAAATTTATTTCGAGGCTCGCACATCAAGCCCAAGAGAGACCATCAAGTGTACAAAAAACAAAAAACAAAACAAAAAATACTAAAATATTCTCATTATGAAAATTTAATTCAATTAATGAAAGTGAACAATTTTCGGATTTTGATTAAATCAAAAATTTTAATCGTACCAAAAGTGGCAAGTTGAAAAATTTACTAAGACGGAGGGTTTAACAATTGCTGCATTGCTGGCGGGCCCCATGGGCCAGGCTGCAAGTATGTGCCGATTTCGTGGATGTCGCTACAAAAAGAACAAATCCAACAAAAACAGATCAGGTACGGCATGAGTGTTTTTGTTTGTTTGTTTGTTTGTTTTTTTTTTTTTTTTAATCGTATGTATCTATCTATTTTTTTGTATATTCTGATTTATTGTGGATGTGTGATGTGTCCTCATACCTAACAACTTTTGGTTTTTTTTTTAATTTGGAATTTATAAATTTAATATTTGGAATTGATTTCTTATAATAGTGCGATTTGAGCTTTGAGAAATTTTAAAATTAACACTACGATGCGATGATGGAGGAGTCTGAAAAGTGGGTTCCGGCATACCTTCCGTGTCGGTCAGTGCAAATGCATGCTTGCATCTGTGAGTGCACGTGCATGAGTCAACTGTAATTTAGACTGGAGCCCAAACGAGTGGATCGATTTACTTCAAATTTGGTACAGAGCATTTTTATGTGATACTTTTATAGGAGAAATTCCAATTCTTGTTTTAGCTGATCTAAAATTGTTCTTTTTCAAAATGTATATCCAAAAAGGTTTTAACTAGTTTGATCAATATTCGAATATTTAATTTTTAAATTGCCTTATTTTTGGGATATTCACATAGGTATATCTTTTTTAACGGGTGGACCGGTATTGATATATTTTTGCAATCCGATGCTTATAAACAGTGTTAAAAATATTGCTCAGGTTCGAATCAACACGGCTGCTCTGCGCAATGAAAACACCAGTAACACCTTTGGTAATGCGTTAGGACTCGCCCTAGAACTGGGTAGAGTAAGTCCTGGAGCCAGTATGCTGGGCGTAGATGAGAAGTGGACACGCCTTAAGAATACTGTCATTAGTACTGCCAACTCCATCTTAGGCAGCAGTCGTAGAAATCGGAACGACTGGTTTGATGATGAATGCAAGCTAGCGACTGAACGTAAGAATGTTGCGTACCGAGCAATGCAACAATCTCATAGAACGCGGGCACGCGAAGACGAATATAAAGAGCTCAGAAGAATTGAAAAACGGCTTCACAGACAGAAAAAATCAGCCTGGGAGAAGAACATAATCTGTGAAATAGAGAAAAGCCGAGAGCGAGGTCCGCACCAGGCGCGGAAGTTCTACCAATCCGTCCGAAACATGACGCAGTACACACCACGCTGCACATACTGCAAGGACGGAGAGGGAAATCTGATCACCGATCCTCAAAGCATACTGGAGCGATGGGAAGTGTACTTCAATGAATTGCTAAATGGTCAGCTCACTGCAGAAGTGGAGGCTCCACTACTTCAAGAAGAGTACCCTATGTTGCCGCCACCAAGCATAGAAGAGGTTGAGAAGGCTATAGGCCGGCTAAAGAAAAACAAAGCCCCGGGAGCCGATGGTATACCAGCCGAACTATTTCAACACGGTGGGCCAGCTTTACGTCAAGCAATTCATGAGATTATAGTGCACGTGTGGGAGCATGAAGAAATTCCAGAAGACTGGCGAAAAGGTATCATTTGCCCCATACATAAGAAGGGAGATGTCACAACGTGCAGCAATTATAGAGGTATCACGTTGTTGAGTACCGCCTATAAGATACTCTCCTCTATCCTACAAGACCGGATAACCCCATACGCTAAAACCATCATTGGACAATATCAGTGTGGTTTCATTCCAGGCAAATCAACAACTGATCAGATCTTTACCCTTAGGCAGGCGATGGAAAAATGTCTAGAATTTAACATCCCAACATACCACCTGTTTATAGACTTTAAGGCCGCCTACGATAGCATAGCCAGGGTAGAACTTTACAAAGCCATGAGAGAATTCGGCATCCCAAATAAATTGACACGACTATGTAGGTTGACCATGACCAACGTAACAAGCCAAGTAAAAATAGCCGGATTGCTATCCAAACCAATCAACATCTTTAATGGACTCCGACAAGGGAGATATCGTGACAAAAATTAAGCTCGGTAGACTCCGGTGGGCAGGGCACCTAGCTCGCATGAGCGAAGAGGAACCTGCTCGGAAAGTTCTTTGTGGTACATTCTATGGTAGACGACAGCGTGGTAGACCATGCTTGCGCTGGAGAGATGGCGTAGACCAGGACGCCCGGAGCCTTGGGGTGCGCAACTGGATGGCGGCGGCTCGAGACCGGGATGGGTGGAGAGACTTGTTGAAGGAGGCCAGGACCGGACCCCGGTTGTCGAGCCGACGATGATGATGATGAAAAATATTGCATTTAAATGCAATATAAAACTCAAAGCTCTATATGTAGGTTTATTTTAGATTAAGAATTTTTATTTATCAATTTATTTTATATACAATTGGCTTTGGCTGAAAACTAACTTGTTACTAAAAATAAAGGAACGAATTATAACAGTTTTGGTTTATAAAAGTTCTGTTTATATGCGGCCTCGCAGGCCCAGGGCCCTCCGCCGGTAGGCATATATCAGGCACCCAGAGTTTTTTTTTCAAGTCGCGCGAAGTACGTTAACGCGCGCCGTCTTGTTATTTCGAAAAACTTTTTTTCTTTGTTTTAAGCTCATCTAGAACGGGTGTTTGCCATACAAACATTTTGTTTTTTTTTTTGTTTTTAAAATAAGAATTTAAATTAAACTTTGTACCTATAATGATCAAAGTACAGTAGTCCCTCGAAAATGTGAATTACCGATAGTGTAAATTTTTCTAAAATGTGAACCGCTAAAACTTTACATTGTCATCTCTATAATGTAAAGTTCCGAAATTTTCTGACTCTAAAATGTGAATTTCTTTCGTAAAAGTTTGTATATTTATGTTTTTTCTGTTGTTAGTTTTGCGTGTGATATTAGAGATTAATTTTCGACCGAAAAGGTAAAGTATCTTAAGTCAATTTTTAACATTTTTCAGCAGAGCAAAAAAACTGTGCAAAGAAGCTTCCCAAAAAACCTTTTGAACATAGGCTTCTTAGAATAAACTTTTTAGAGTAAAAATTTTGTGAACTTTTTTTTTTAAATTTATAAAAGTTATAAGGCAAATTATGACTTAAGATAGCTTGCCTTTTCTCAGTTTTCAAAAAAATGTTTGGCTATTCTATCTTAATTCGACTTAAGGGTGATTTTTTTTTGGGTTTGCACGAGGTAAGGTATCTTAAGTCCACTTAAGATGTTTCACCTTTTCAGAATTATCACAAACCATAAAGATGAAATAATCTTAAGTATACTTAAAATTTTTTAATTCGCTACAACACAACATCTTAAGTGGACTTAAGATATTTTACCTTATGTCACCATGCTATTTTCCAACATAAGATGATTTTTTTTTGCCTTTATAAAAAGGAAAGGGAGTGAGATAGAAGAATTCGGATAGGACAGAACTGTGCGCCTCTGTGTTGGTAATACGGTTCATTAAAAAAAGCAAATCATCTTAAGTCGACTTAAGATACTTTACCTTTTCAGTCGAGAATTAACTGATATTTGTCTAGGCATAATATATCAAAATTTTGAATGTAGCCGCAGTCCAGAGAGAGTCTACTGTCAGCTGTTTAGGGACATTTTACATTGCAATATGCTTTCAGTTATGTTGTTATATTAAGTTACGATTAGACGGTAAACGCAATTGGTCAACGCGTTGACTCTTTGACGTCAGAATGACGTAAATTACTGTCCCAAAGTTGCTAAGTCGTGTGCATTTTACGTCATTCTGACGTCAGAGAGTTAACGCGTTAACCATTTGCTTTAACCGTCTAATCGTATTTTTATGAGTTTGTGTAATGGAACCTAAACAAAAAGTGACTCGATTTTAATAAAACCTTACTTTTTTTTTTTAGCTTTATAAAAGTTTAAACTGTGCTTTAAGAAATAATTTTGTGTGGTTTTGAATGGATACGAAAGTTGTTTCAATCAGTTTATAAGACCTAAAAAAAAAGTTCCAGTTCCAGTAAGTTCCAGAAAACTGATTTTCATATTTTAGGCCTTAAGGACCAATTTCACAGTCAACAACTACCGGAATAAGTGGCACTTAAGTTTCCCATATTAGGACTTTAGTCGAAGTTTCATAGCCAGCGTAAGTGGAACTTAAGTCACCAACATCGGAGACTTAAGTACCACTTATTCAGGTAAGTGTATGCTCTGTGATATTGCGAATTAATCTTTCACATTGCCTACTGAAGTGCGACTTTTCTGACAGTGAAACTGTGCCTTAGTCCATAAATATTGGAGTTTCTTCCCGATCGGCGATGTTCCCGGCAGCGGCGATATCACTTGGACTCATCAGTGAGGGCCTTGTGAATACGGCCTACCCGTCTATGTTACTCGATTTACGGTGGACGCGAAGTTATAATGTTTATACCAAACCCCATAGAATTATGCATCCCGTTCTTTGGGTGACGAGCGTATGCAAGAGTTTGATCAGAAATAAGGGCAGACTCATTCAAAAACATAATACAGGAACCGAGTTCCGCATCAGTTAGCGAGTACCTACACTACGTGACTGAATTATTTGAGTTTGGCATTACCGCTCACGTTATGGAGTCATCATCCCCATAGTCAGTCACTGTCACAGTCACGATCAGTCACTGATTTTGTAATTTTGTGTTGTTAAATTTTATTTTATCCATACGCAGGATATAAGTCAGTCAGAAAGTTTAGGGCTAATTTATACGGCTCTTTTCAAATTCTTACCATTTTTAAGTCCCATCAAATTTGACAAGAAGTGTGTTGTAAAAATGTCATGAGTCAACAACAAGAATTTTAGTGTCCTATAGACTAAGGCTCCGTCCTTTTCAAACCCATACTTCTGGTTGCTATCCTATGCCCGATGCTTAGTTACGGTCTTGTTTGAGTAAAATACCTTAGGTAATTTAATATTTAATCTTTTATTTAATTCCAAGGATCACAAATGTACACGAAAATCGATGATATATGTATGTACATCATTCCATTCCATCCATGTATGGATTATAACATAAAATTAAAAATGATAACCTCGATATTTTTTTTTTTATTTTAGCTTTCATTATTTCTAAAAATAATTTCAAGGACATAAAACCAATTACATAACAATGGATGTTCAAATTATTACCACATCAAACCAAACATATGTGTTACGACATATTGAATTTTGTTAAAACGCTCTTTATAACAATTCATAAAATCTAAAAATACTTTTTCCATGATGATGATTATGATGAAAACTCTTGCAGTCAGAAATCTTTATTAGCAATAAAATTTCTCTTTCTCCCTCACTTTACAAATATGTATGTACGTTTATATGTGTTTAGTTACCATGGTATCTCAAACCAATCATACTCTATAAGTGGCCACTTGGAGTTACAAACAATCTATTATTTTTCCATTTCTAACCATTAGAAAATCCATTGTTTTTTCACAACCTCTTCTGAGAATATTAAAAAAAAAAAACACATAATTCATCAGCAGCAGAACTAACTAAGAATCTACTTCAAAATTTCACAAAAATGATAAAATGTTTCTAGGAGAAAAGCATCATTCAAACAATGCTGAGTTATATGTACCGACATATATGTGTATACGTATGGTTTAAAATTCTTAACGCGTAATAAATTTCAACTTGTATAGTTTGGCTTTGGGTTTGGATGTTGTTATAGAGAACATACAGGATGTTATTTTATTTACTATGTAAAGGGTGTTTTTTTAGACGTGAAGTTTTCAAGAAGAAATAAAACGCATATAATTTAATGTTATGGCCAAGAATTTAGTTTTATTATAAAGATAAGGATTTGCCATTATGTTTTAAAAATGATTTCGTTGGCTCTAATAAATTCCAGCCGAGAGGCCCAATTTTCGAACACATTTTGCAGCAATTGGGGCCGTATGTCAGCAATAACGCGCTGAATATTCTCTTCCAAGGCGTCAATCGTCTCGGACTTATCTGCGTAGACAAGCGACTTGACCTAAGCCCACAAAAAATAGTCCAGCGGTGTTAAATCGCACGATCTTGGAGGCCACGCCATACAGGCCCACGACGTGAGATAATGCGCTCACCAAAAGTTTCCTTCAATAAATCTATTGTTTCATTGGCTTTATAGCATGTAGCGCCGTCTTGTTGGAATCAAAGGTCGTCCACATCAACATCCTCTAATTCAGGCATGCAAAAGTCATGGCTCTATAGCGTTCCCCATTGACTGTAACATTATAGCCGGCTTCATTTTTGAAGAATTATGGACCAATGATTCCCTCTGCCCATAGAGCACACCAAACAGTGACTTTTTGAGGTATAACGGCGTCTAAACAATGGCTTGTAGATTATGATCACTCCAAATACGACAATTTTGCTTATTATCGTTCCCATTCAACCAAAAGTGAGCTTCATCGCTTAGCAAACTTCGCTTATGAAATTTGGGATCAACGGCAATCTTGTTTTGGGGCCATTTGGGCACATTTTGCAAGCGTTGTTCAGGCGTCAGTCTATTCATTATGAAATGGCAAACCAAACTGAGCATACCAACTCCAAAAAAAGTTTTGCCAGATTGAAAACTACGTCTAAAAAAAAAACAACACCCTGTATATTATATTCGAATTTGGGTTTTGGGTAATTTAACAAACTTAGTAAACTCATAAACTTAGAGTTACGCTGACGAGCACATGGCATAATCTGGAGGTCTTATTTTCACAAACTCTTTTCATTTCATTGGGCTGCTATTTCGGCAATAACGCGTCGAATTTTCGCTTCCAATTGCTCAACTGTTTCTGGTTTATTGGCGTATAGAAATGTACGTTACTCCGGCCAAAAATAACAAAACTGTCAAGTTGGCTGTCACCGAAAACAGTGTTGCCAATGTAAGGTTCTAAACCACTTAAAAAAAAAAACACCCTTTAAAACTTTCCTAACAAGCGCGTTTAGTTTTCAAAAAGTTTGATTTCTTTGTGGGCTTTATTGACTCATACTTGAAATGTGTAGTTGTTTTTTTTTTTTTTTTCTTATTAATCCTGATATATTTTATTTGTTGTTAAAATCTCTTTAATCCTTGAAAAGTAATTGTCAAGAATAAAGCGTTTCAATTGATTAATCATTAAACATACAACTTTTTTGCCCCAATAAAAAAAAAAAAATTACAACTTTTTCAAACTAAATGGTCACGAACTAATGAATAAGTGCGGTGTGTTGTTTCTATTACTCAATACTTAACTTTATTGAACCGAACAAAAAAAAAAACAAATCAATCTACTTAGTTCAATTTGATTTGTTTTTATTTTGGCCAAAATAAACAAATGGGTATTTACGAGTTGTAGAAAATTCACGATTTATAATACCTTAAAAGAAAAAATCAGATTCTGATGGGGATCTAATATATGTACATAATGTTTTTTTCAAATTCATTATTTGTGCCTATATTTACAATACATAATGTACCTACTTCTTTGAGTGGTATATTTACGCATTCCCAAGATACAATTGAAGGTTTATAGATGTTCTCCGCCGTGTGTCGTGGCTTCCCAACATCCCAGCTACTTTCAACTTGGTCGATATTATAATATTTTACGTTTCATAATAACTTCACTTTAGAAGGAATGGAAACCCCTCGTGTTAAAAGGTTAAAATTGAGAATTAAGCTGACGAAAAGGCAGACTTCTAAAAAAGAATGTTTGGGAATATTTAAATATTTATAAAATTGGGTTTAATGATAGAATTTGCTTATTCTATTGTTCGTTTCTTTCAATTTCATTAATGAATAGTTTGTTGTCAAATGTCAATACCAACCTTCAAAGAATCAACAAGAACCCATCAATTTTTTGTGTAGGTGCCTATACTTAATAATTATAAACTGCTGAATTCTTCTTCTTCTAGTTTTTGCTCTTGTTCTTCTTCTTCTTCTTCTTCTTCTTCTTCTAGTTTTTGCTCTTGTTCTTCTTCTTCTTCTTCTTCTTCTTCTTCTTCTTCTTCTTCTTCTTCTTCTTCTTCTTCTTCCTCTTCTTCTTCTTCTTCTTCTTCTTCTTCTTCTTCTTCTTCTTCTTCTTCTTCTTCTTCTTCTTCTTCTTCTTCTTCTTCTTCTTCTTCTTCTTCTTCTTCTTCTTCTTCTTCTTCTTCTTCTTCTTCTTCTTCTTCTTCTTCTTCTTCTTCTTCTTCTTCTTCTTCTTCTTCTTCTTCTTCTTCTTCTTCTTCTTCTTCTTCTTCTTCTTCTTCTTCTTCTTCTTCTTCTTCTTCTTCTTCTTCTTCTTCTTCTTCTTCTTCTTCTTCTTCTTCTTCTTCTTCTTCTTCTTCTTCTTCTTCTTCTTCTTCTTCTTCTTTTTCTTCTTTATAGGCTTTGTATCTAAATTCATTTCTGGGAAAAACCTAATTTTACGAAGACCTGTTATTAGTGTTTCCTTATTTAGAATATTTTTGTTTTACGACTTTCTCAATAAAGGTTCAATTGCTGCTCAGTTGATTTTAATAAAGGACGGTCCAACCATAATGCACGATATTAATTGTGAGTCACACCTTAATGTCAAATTTCTTGCACAACTTAATTTGACATTTCTTTGTTTTAGTGTTTGAAAAATTCAACCATGGAAAGGTACACAATTGAGCAACGCGTTATGATTGTTGTAGCCTTTTACGAAAATGTTCGTTCAAATCAAAATGCATTTCGTGCGCTTCGTAATTTTTTTGGTCAGCATAATCGACCAAATGTGTCCACAATCGGTAGAATTGTGCTCAAGTTTCAACAAACCGGGTCTGTAGGAAATGTGAAAACACCTGTGAATACTCGCCCATTTCGTTCTGCGGAAAAAATTGCTGTTGTTATCGATAGTGTGACAGACGGTCGGCCAAGCAGTTACCGTGAATGGTGTTCGCTATCGCTAGATGATAACGGACTTCTTGTGGCCAGAAATTGAGCATATGATGGACCTCGACGATATGTGCTTCCAACAGGATGGCCAACGAAACAATGTCTCTTTTTCGCGAGAAATACGTCAATAAGCCATGAACAATTCAAGACTTTTTTAAGGCTAGGAAATAAATTAATTACTACATTATTTACAAATATTTTTCAATTTTAAACACTAAAAACCATAATGCTTAATATGCTTAAATGTCTTCTTGTTTTTGATAACGAATTTTTTTCAAATATTTTTTTTTTTAGTTTGAAAACTAAACTCAATCTATACCTTAAAGGCTTTTATCACAATATCTGATTCAGATAAGTTACTCGAAAAAAATATACGCACATGGTCATAAGTCCACAGGAGAACAAATCACATTTGTCCTTTGACCCACCTGCACCTCGATTGTGAATGATAGTAATCAGAACTTTACTCAGAAATTGTGAAACACGTCCCAAAACAACTTGAATTGGATTTCTGATAGCTTCTAAAGCAAGACTTTTCCGTTGTTTTTAAAAAGGTTCTGTTTATTTTTTTTAAAGAAAATTGACCCTAAATAAGGGTTTTTTCTTTTTTTCGACCTTATCTAAACTCTCTAGCCTTTTATCTCATCTTAAGCAAAACACCCGGTAGGTATAATCTTTTCTGCAGAGACCACCAAGACCGCGAAGACTTTTCGTGAATTTCAGTCTATAAAAATACGATTTCGTCTGAGATGTTAAAGAGATATTGGTCAACCCTATCGGTAAGATGAAAACCAATTTGTATTGTGTACCTAACTTCTCTATCATCGAAATGTTAAGTTTGATTAAAAAGTCAAGCAGAACTAAACTTTATATACCTATTTGATTTTGAATTTCTTTTTTTTTTTTTGACTATCGCGTTTTCATGAGGTATTGAAGTGAGCTGCTTAAAGCTCGATTCGACCATTTTTAAACCTGAATTGAGTTGAAATGAGCTTGAACCGACTCGACTCCACTTCAGGAGCGGAGTCGAGTCGAAATTTGTGCCTAAAAACTTGGGCTGAGGAGTTGGTTTGACATTATGTACCATTTTACGTGTGTATTATTTATGTCGAATTTTTCTAATCTAGTGGCGTCTCGTGTTTTTATTTTTGTTGATGACTTTATTGCCGGCTTTGAAAAATTAAAAAAAAAACTATACAAATATATAAATTAATAAATAATATAAATAAGATGGCATCTCAACTACATATCAACTCAATTCCAAATCGAACTATCAACTCTAGGAACGAAAAACATGGGTTGAAATCCGACCCTAATCCAATTTGAGCTCTCGATCGTACATATAAACGGGGTAGATATCTACAGCCCTACATTTGCCATAAAATCCCTTAAAAATATACAAATTTAGTAGAAATTTTTATTTAAACAAAAATGTTTTTTTTGTTTTTTTTTTTTAAATAAAAGACGTCTTAAAACAACCCAAAGAAGTCATTTTAAGCGTTTTTTTTTAATTTTTTTTCCTCTTTAAACAATAATTCATTCGGTAAAGGGATATTCGTTCAGTAATTTTCAGGAAATTTTTGTTTTTAAAAAAACTTGAAGAAATATCTTTTTTTAACAAAGGAAAATTAAATATAGAAATTAATTCTGCAAAAGTGCTTTATATTTTAATTTTCTTTTTTTTGTTTGTCAAATGCATAACTTACCCTTATTGTAGACAACACTAAAAGTAACGCATCTTAAGGAATCCATGAACAAAATTTAAGGACGATACGATATGATGGTGTAAAAGAGGAAACCATTTAGAAAAGCTAACACAATCCATGCATTAAACATTTCCTAATAGTGGGAGTTGCAGAAGTATAAGTACATATACATATCTACCAATAGACAAAAATAAAAAAAAAAAATAAAAGATATAAAAGTGTGGCATAGATTGTCAAGTGAAGAAGATACAACGTTTATCACTTCCCGTTTTGCATCGAAAGTAAAGACATTTTCACAGTTCTCAGTCTCGCTGTGCTGCAGCTTGAACCAAGAGTAGATGATAAGTTTCCTGTATCCTGTTTTTCATTTTCATTTTCGTTTTTATTTCTTTCTTCCAAGTTCCAACATCCTCTATTAGCCAGGGTGGTGTGCTAAGTGATTTTTTAGAAGTAATCGACTCTATATCGGCACTTTGCATCGGAAGCACTTGAATTCTGGTGAATCGAATTTATTTCAAAGTTGTTTTATGTAGTCTTCGAGATAGACTATACCTACTCGTCGCTTACCTACAGCTAAATGGTTTCTATCGATAAAATTAACTTCTTTTAAAAATTCAAACTCAAAAAGTATTTATAGCAGCAGCGACGCACTATGATGTCGGTCGGTATCGGTACTCTCGATGATGAGCTTCCGTTCTCTCAGTTCTTGTGTGTATGGATTTTTATGTATCGAAGCATTCTGTTTTGTGTTTAAAATAAAATATACGTACAGAGTATAATATTGTCTTCAGTATATTTTGCACGTCACGTACATCTATGGTTCCTATACTTTCTGTATATCGATTCAACGTATGGGAAAGTGTTGAAGAAAATAGCACACAACAAGAGCTCGAGCTGTGCAGCATACAGTTACATTATAAAACTTTAATTCTTTGCTTTTAAAAATGTATCTTTATGTTTTGCTACATTAAACTAAAATGCACAAAAAGTTAGCTTCAATAAAATGAAACTATTCTGTGAGTTTAAGTGGTTTTTCTGGCGTCAACTAATGCTGATGGCGACTTTGCTGATAAGACTATTTAATTTGTTACTTTATAGTGGTATAGTGGTCGATGCTGGATTTCTTTATTGTTATACAAAAAATACAAGCAATTTGATGGCCCGACAGCTCGGGGTGAGCCAGGGTCTTTAGTGACTTACCACCCCTTAGCTATTCCTGTGTGCGTGTTGTTTTATTTTTGCAGGAATGAAGGGGACCACCGATTTTTTGTCGAATCCGAATGGATTTGTTACTTTTCGCAGGAGGCTAGCCGGTTTTCTTTATCCTTAAGGTGGACGAGGCTTGGAATCGAATCCAGGACCTCCGGCATGACATTCCTAGGCACTAGCTTCTATTTTTATTGATATGGTGTACAATTCAACCCTGTGGCGGACCCAGCTTGACGTCAAGATAGGACCGCCACACCTCGAAACACCAAAATTAAAAAAAACTTGGAATGTGAATTTTTCGGCAATTAGATTTTTTTTTTTAAATTGTTTTAGGTCAAGTGTTGAAAGTCTCCACGATATTGTATTTCCAACACTTAATTTCAAGGTAAAATCGTGGAGTGTTTAATTTGGAGTTCCGCATATTAGGAACACTAAAATCGGAACTTAATTCCCTCATCATTAGTTTTTTTGTAATTTTGGGTTTGGAGTTGTCGCGGTCCTAGCTTGACGTCAAGCTGGGTCTGCCACAGTCGATGGTCACGCTGTGACCTGCCAAAACGCCCCATAATCATCATTGTTGCGTGCTTAATTCTAAGGCCTTTCAATTCGTGGAGGGGGGGGGGGGGGGGCAAGCCCGATCGATCTGGCCAGCATGTTAGCTTATATTGATAATGATTTTAGGAGTTCATTCAAGCTATCAGGATGTTTTTCCGATATCGCAACAGCAACATCGTCCATAAAGACAATAATACCCTTTAGTTCTCAGCTTGCAGGCATTTCCGTAGCTCGTTTCTTACCAAGTACCAAAGATGGGGAAAAAGAACACCGCCTTGCGGAATACCTTAACTGACAGATCATCTACCTGAATAGTCACGCAGTCTAGAATTTGCAATCCTACTTTTTAGCATTTGATTTATCAATTCACCAATTGCAGATGTGTAGTTGACGTTGCAATACTCAAATTTTATTCACCTCATAACTTTACTTCTTCCAAATTTCGCCTAAAATCAAGAATGAAAAGCCATTCTTAAAGGTTTGTCTCTCGACTTTTCAAATTTGCTTGTAAACTCTTTCAAGGCTGTACTGCTTCCATAAAGCGTAGTAACTTCCACCATAGATATTGTATATATTGTATTGTATGGCAACTAACGCAAATAATCAAGGAAACAAACAAACTTCTTTGAAATGTTTGATTAATCACCTCTCATTGTTTGATCATATTGTATGATCCATATGACCTTAAAACATTCCACGACATTGAGTAATAACCAAAAAAATAAGACAAAAAAAACACACATAGTATGTATGTATGTGTTGTGTATACTAAATTAATCACTTTCAAAAATTCGATTTAATTAAAAAACATTAATCGCATTATTATTTATTTGATTTGATTTTCCGAGAACAGAATAACGGACTTAGTTTCTTAGAGTTCATTAACTTTTAATATATTTTGTATAAAATGTTCAATGACATTCATTTGACAATCTATGTATTTGTGAAATTATTGAAGATTGAATTATTTTTGCCATTTATCTCTCAAACCACAAAGTGACCGTTATACCATCAATAATTAATAAGGTATTTTTTGAATTTTTTTAATGATATGTGGTGACTGCAGGAAGCAGGTTAATATTGAGAAAAATGATTTCAATTTCTTGTGTCATATTTTGAAATGTCAAATAGCGAGCCATACACGTCAGAAACAGATGCACGCCATTCAACCCAATACACATGTTTTATTATTTATCATTGAACCACCGACTACCATTTTTACCAACACAATATTGCCTTTCATTTATGTGATTTCTTCCTCTTTCCCTGTATTCGATTTATAAGCCAACACCTGGTTGGACACTTGGTTGTTTATAACGGGTCATTTTTTGGCTGGTTTGGTTTTGGCAACACTGGTTTTGACAGCTGACGTGTGTTTAGTACCTTGTGTCACTGTCAAACAGCTTCAGTTTGGTTTGCAATTTAACCATGGATCGTCTTACAAATGAACAACGCTTGCAAATTATTGAATTTTACTATCAAAATTCGTGCTCGGTTCGAAATGTTCATCGCGCGCTGCTTGTGTTCAGCGATGAGGCTCATTTTTGGTTGAATGGGTACGTAAATAAGCAAAATTGCCGCATTTGGAGTGAAGATCAGCCAGAAGCATTGCAACAGCTACCAATGCATCCCGAAAAAGCCACTGTTTGGTGCGGTTTATGGGCCGGCGGCATTATTGGGCCATATTTCTTCAAAGATGATGCGAATCGCTACCGAGCGATGATAACAAACTTTTTTTTGCCCGAAATGGAAGTTCTTGACTTGCATGATATGTGGTTTCAACAAGACGGTGCCACATGCCACACAGCACGCGAAACAATGGCGCAATTGCGAGGCGAGTTTGGTGAACAGTTAATTTCACGTTTCGGGCCGGTCAATTGGCCGCCTAGATCGTGCGATTTGACACCATTAGACTATTTTTTGTGGGGGTATGTCAAGGCTAATGTCTATAGGGACAAGCCCGCTTCGATTGACGCACTGGAAGCCAACATCCATGCATTCATTCGTGAGATACCGGCCGATATGTGTGAAAGAGTATGCCAAAATTGGACTCAGCGGATGGGCTACCTGAGACGCAGCCGCGGTCAACATTTGCATGAAATTATCTTTAAACATTAAATTGCAAGGTTCAAACTATCGATTCAAATAAATATTTCATTCATTTTTTCGAATTTTTTGTGTTTTTTTTTAAAAGAAGTTCTAAACCTCTTACAAAATCACCCATTATTATATATCCGCCCATTGTTTCGACTTCAAACTTACCACAAAATAATTGGTGTGTACCTTTCAGAGCATACAAATAAAATGTTTGACGCAAAAGTACCTTCACACATAATAAAATATAAATATATTTAAATAAATAAATATTTAATTTAATTTCATTTAATTAATTTTTTTTACCATCGAATTAAAAATTTTATCAAAATGTATACATATTTATTTTGGAAAATTTGATTTATTTGATTACAGGATTGCATTTACGTAGTATAGAAGAGCCTCAGCAAACATCGAACAGGATGCCGTCTGAGCAGGGGGGCACAGGAATGGGACTCGATAATTTGGGATCTCATCCCGGTGTCCCCCTGCAATTGCAAATGCTTCCGTCGAATCAACAATGCTATGATGCTGAATATGCGCGTATGGAAGCATGGATGGATGAGAATCAAGAATTTGTACAGGATTATTTTATAAGGTAAATCATAACTAAATATAATTTATAAAATCAACATGATAAGTCATCAGCATCACATTAACTCAAATTCATTGCACCTAAGCTTTGTGAAATTATCCATAATTCCTGTTGAGGCCATTATACCTGATGCGAAGCTGCTTAATTGTGCTAAGAGGGTAACGTGATACAATTTTCTTCGCTCAACTTCATCAGTGAATGACCGAGGAAATGTTAAGTGAGAAATACGTATATGTACGTTCTTACGTACTACGTAGGTAACTATACCTACAATACGTCTGGCCATTGTTTTGGTTGTTGTTGTTGTGCTGCGGGGTAGAAAAGGTTGTTGGCTGCTACCATACAACAACCATTATTGATGATATTCTTTGTGCTAAAATTGGATGGAAGTTTATTTTGCATCAAAGGCAATGCACAGAGAAATCACATTGTTGTAGGCTACATACGTTATACCTTTTGGGAAGCAATAAAAGTGAACTCATTTCAAAAGGGGTATTTTTGGATAGTGCCACAAAGAATTCTTTGTTGACAAAATTGGATAAGGAGATGTAAAGGGAGTTTTTTTAGACGCGTGGTTTTCAAGAAGAAATAAAACGCATATAATTTAATGTTGTGGTCAAGAATTTAGCTTTATTATAAAGATAAGGGTTTGCCATTATATTTTAGAAATGATTTCGGGAAAGAGGCCGCCACGGGTAGCTCGAATAAATTCCAGCCGAGAGGCCCAATTTGCGATCACTTTTTGCAGCAATTGGGGTCGTCTGTCAGCAACAAGGCGCCGAATATCCTCTTCCAAGACGTCAATCGTCTCGGGCTCATCTGCGTAGACAAGCGACTTCACATAACCCCACAAAAAATAGTCCAGCGGTGTTAAATCGCACGATCTTGGAGGCCACGCCACAGGCCCACGACGATGCCAGATAATGCGCTCACCAAAAGTTACCTTCAATAAATTGATTGTTTCGTTCGTTGTGTGGTATCTAGCGCCGTCTTGTTGGAACCAAAGGTCGTCCACATCAACATCTTCCAATTCAGACAAGAAAAAGTCATTAATCATGGCTCTATAGCGTTCCCCATTGACTGTAACATTATGGCCGGCTTCACTTTTGAAGAAATATGAACCAATGATTCCTTCTGCCCATAGAGCACACCAAACAGTGACTTTTTGAGAATGTAACGGCGCGTCTCAACAATGGCTTGTGGATTATGATAACTCCGAATACGACAATTTTGCTTATTAACGTACCCATTCAACCAAAAATGAGCTTCATCGCTGAACAAAATTTTCTTGTGAAAATCGGGATCGGTGGGCCATCTCGTTTTGGGCCCATTCACCGAACGTGCGAAGCGCTTGATGAGCGTTCGGCTTCAATTCTTGAAATGGCAAACCAAACTGACCAGTGACCATAAATCAATTGACAGCCAAACCAACTCCAAAAAAAGTATTGCCAGATTGCAAACCACACGTCTTAAAAAAAACAGTAGGTACTTGGCAAAGTGTAAGCCATGTCTTCTTTTATTAAAATCTCGTGCTCTAAATTAAAGAGTAACTATATCCAAAGAAAGTTATTTGAACGTGTGAATTCCTTACATAATAACACAAAAAATAAAAACAAACAATAAATTTTGCAAATATCGGGTTTTGCAGGTTGATACCTTCCTTTATCTATCAGTTATGTATATAAATATGTCAATTTTATATTTTTATTCAACATTTTTTTTTTTTGGTTTTGGATCAAATTCGTAAAACTAAAAAACACATATTTGTTCAATTCTTTTTATTTTTCAATTAAGCTACATATAAGTAATATGAGTTTTTATGGCTTAATCCTATAGATGTATTTTTCAAATACCTACTATTTGAATTTAATTTGTGTTTTTCTTAATTCACACATCTCAGCTACTTGAGGTGTCAAAAAATATTATTATTTTAATCCACAATACAATATTTATTTTTGGAATAGTACTTTACATCGTACACCACTCACTTAACATTTACCCATACTCTTAGGAGGAATTTCTATTTGTAGAATAAGCTACTCTTCTTCAGAGCAAAGCACTACGACGACGTATATTCTCATACATTTATATAAAATGCTAAATAAAAACACAACAACCAAACGTTGGTTTAAGGCAAATTACTTCAAGCAAGTTGACGATGATGATAATAATCAATGAGCTTTTTTCCGTTGGCGTTGTTGGAAAATAAAGGAATTTCCCAAAGAAAATTTCACGTTCAAGGCAAAATGAAAAGAAGAAGACAAAAATCTTGAATGAAATCAATAGTAACTAAAAAAAATATTAGCTAAAATTAGAAACACAAGAAACTAAGATAGGTACATTCGCAAAATTAGTTTATGACTATATTATTTGAATGGGCTATTATTATGCATTAATCATTTTTTTCTTTCGTCGACTCTTAATGTGAATGGCCTTGCAAATTTAACAAGTTAGAAAGATTACGAGATATAGCTACGATTGTGTAGAATGTACTACATCAAGTCAATTTGTTTCTTTTTATGGCTATATGAAAAGCATTTGGCAATCAAGTAAGCATAATAGTTAAATAACAAACATACAAAATAATAGAGGATCACATATTGAACCTTGAGGAACTCCGATATTGCCTTTCAGTTTTCAAACTTATTGAAATCAGTTACGAACACATTTTGAAAGTGAAATGAGTTCAGAAGATAGATTGACTTACTCAATTAGGTAATTTATTTCTTCACGGCTAATATTATTTATCAGTGTGTATATTGTCTAAGGCGATACTAAACTCAATGGGCGTTTTTCTTTTTTAGTTCAGAGTAGAGCCTGAACTGTGAAAACAAAAATCGTGTTTCTTTTTTAGCTCGGAGCATTCAGAGCTCCAATTTTGTGTTTCTTTTTTCGCACTGAGCATGTTCAAAGCGCGCTCTATGAGCTCAGAATTAATTGATAGAGCAGACGGAGTTGAATAGCTGAATACAAATTTGACAAGTGCAAAAAGAACGAAGGAAGAACTCTCAGAGCAGATCACGCTCAGTTCAGAGACCGCTCAGAGTATGTTCGGAGTGTTCAGACTCTATTCAGAGCTCTATAGTCTGAACTAAAAAAGAAAAACGCCCAATAAAAGCGACTGATTGTTGCAAACAAAAATATCAAAATTAAACTAAATCTCATTAACAATACAAAAATATAATTGGAAATTTAATAAAAATTTTGAAATAATAACTTTTTTGAATTCACTTATTCTATTCACAGAAAAGCAACACGCCAAGTTGTTGATGCATGGTTGGTTTCACATGCAACATCAGCTGGTAATGATGGCTCGCCAACACATGGAAATGTACAGAATTGCTCATCGCGTGGTGGTTCTGGTGCCACCACGCCAGTTAGGTAAGTGATATTAATAAAATATTTATTTTACCATTTTATATTTTCTTGTTAGTTTTGGCATTTAATTTTTTTTTTTTTTTAAAGACTCACTTGATTTTATTATGCACAGCGATTAAAAAAAATTTTACCTATAAACATTTTCAATTGAAGTTTTTATAGAGATGTTAAAGTCCTAAAAACATTAAAACCACCTTTTTTTAATTTTAAGTTAGTTCTAAGTTGAACTAGAGCGAACATACATAATTTGATAGCACTGTGTGACAAAGTTTGAAATTAAATTTTGTAAAGGAATTTTCAATAAGGGCGGGTAGATGTTGAAATGGAACATTGTGGCGTTCGCTGTGTGGCACGCACGTATCGTTGCCCCAAAAGATTTTCATATCAAAGTTTCATCATTTGGACGTGCTGTTCAATCGTGTAACTTGGCATGGTGCTTCTTCAAAGGTAACTGAATAATTAACAACAGATTTGACAGATGTCACTAAAAACAACATGGCCCCCACAGGCCGCCAAAATCTACCTGCGCCATTTTAAAAAATCTTTATATACCAAACATTAACCAAACGAGTAATCTAGAGGCAAATATACAAACATTAAAATATAAAGGGCGGTACGATGCCAGCCCAAAATCCGCACCAGACGGTGACTTTGATGGGATGCATTTGGTGCTGGTGTATGTCGTGAGGAGATTGTTATCGTCCCAAATCCCACAACTTTTATTTTTCACTCATCAAAAAAGGAGCCTCGTCGCTAAAGATGATTATAATGGGTGATTTTTTGAGAGGTTTAGAACTTTTTTTAAAAAAAAAACACAAAAAATTCGAAAAAATGAATGAAATATTTATTTGCATCGATAGTTTGAACCTTGGAATTTAATGTTTAAAGATAATTTCATGCAAATGTTGACCGCGGCTGCGTCTCAGGTAGCCCATCCGCTGAGTCCAATTTTGGCATACTCACACATATCGGCCGGTATCTCACGAATGAATGCATGGATGTTAGCTTCCAGTGCGTCAATCGAAGCGGGCTTGTCCCTATAGACATTAGCCTTGACATACCCCCACAAAAAATAATCTAATGGTGTCAAATCGCACGATCTAGGCGGCCAATTGACCGGCCCGAAACGTGAAATTAACTGTTCACCAAACTCGCCTTGCAATTGCGCCATTGTTTCGCGTGCTGTGTGGCATGTGGCACCGTCTTGTTGAAACCACATATCATGCAAGTCAAGAACTTCCATTTCGGGCAAAAAAAAGTTTGTTATCATCGCTCGGTAGCGTTCACCATTGACAGTAACGCTGCGATTCGCATCATCTTTGAAGAAATAGGCCCAATAATGCCGCCGGCCCATAAACCGCACCAAACAGTGGCTTTTTCGGGATGCATTGGTAGCTGTTGGAATGCTTCTGGCTGATCTTCACTCCAAATGCAGCAATTTTGCTTATTTACGTACCCATTCAACCAAAAATGAGCCTCATCGCTGAACACAAGCAGCGCGCGATGAACATTTCGAACCGAGCACGAATGTTGATAGTAAAATTCAATAATTTGCAAGCGTTGTTCATTTGTAAGACGATCCATGGTTAAATTGCAAACCAAACTGAAGCTGTTTGACAGTGACACAAGGTACTTAACACACGTCAGCTGTCAAAACCAGTGTTGCCAAAACCAAACCTGCTAAAAAATCACCCGTTAAATACAAATCGGGTAATGTATGGAATGTATTTAAGTTTTTCGAACGAAACACTAATTAGAGTAGTGACCATACGTATCCCAAAGAAAATAATCAAGAGGCGTCAATACACAAGATTTATTGTTTATCGAATGTTTCCTTCAGTGTATTGTTTCGCTTGCTTTATAAAGGGTGTTTTTTAGGCGTGTGGTTTTCAAGAAGAAATAAAACGCATATAATTTAATGTTATGGCCAAGAATTAAGCTTTATTTTAAATATAAGGGTTTGTCATTATGTTTTAAAAATGATTTCGGGCAAGTGGCCGCTGCGGCTGGCTCGAATAAATTCCAGCCGAAAGGCCCAATTTTCGACAGCTCCAATTGTTTCGCGCAATGGCGGATGGACTCCTTCGGTTCTTCTTCGATACTCTGCTCCACAGCAGCAATAGCGTCTCCGGTGCGCACTGTACGGCGTCTTTGAGGATGCGCATTATCCACTAGAGTAAACGTGGTGCGAAACCGATCCATGGCAATTTTGCGATTATGTCGACCGAATATTGAACAGAACCATTATCTTGGTAATAAATTTGCACGATTTGCAAACGTTGTTCAGGAGTAAATCTATTATTTATGAAATGGCAAACAAAACTGAGCATAAATCAAGTGACAGCTATCAAAAAGAACAACTCCGAAAAAAGTATTGCCAGATTGAAAAGCACGTCTAAGAAAAACACCCTTTAGTACGTAGTGTCAGCATCCTTGAACCACATCTCTTCCAGATTCATGCCATTCAACCGTGTGATGGAAAAGTCATTAATCACGACTTAATAGCAAATACCGTTGACCATAACACGCTAATAACCCTCATTTTTTGAAAAAAATTATCCAATGGCTCCACGAGCCCAAAGACCGCACCAAAGTGTGTGTGCATTTTTCGGGATGTTTATCGCTCATATTGATTATCTTTACTTTTGCTTATTGACATATCCGTTGGGCCAAAAATGAGCCCCATCGCCAAATAAAATTTTGGATAAATCGGCTAAGTTTTGTGCACATAACAATAATTTTGCAACTTTGCTGAAGACGAAGAGTGTATGTCATGACAAAATTGCAAAAACTTCAGAATAAAATAGAACTCACAATTTCTAATCTGACAAATGATTTGACAGATATAACTGTCTGAAGTACTAGATTAAATAATGCTATTTTTGGTTTCTAGAAGCTTCTGCATACAAATTATGATCAAAATCAGTTGAATTATGTTCTAGAAATTCGAAAACCAAAATATTGATTCATTGGAACGTGCTTTATTAGTACCTAACCATTTTTTGGATTGTTTGTACTTACATAAGGGTATCCTACATCTGCCTATAAAAATTAACTAATATTTTTATGAACATCTGTGGACCAGTTTTTGAATAAAGTAAGATTATCATTAACGAATAAAATGTTTTTATCCCAGATACCGTCATTTTTGATCAAAAAATCAAAGCGTAGGAATGCCAAAAACACGCTTTATACATAGGTATATTGAAATTGACCCATCCGTTCAGACTGTAGTCGAGTATATACACTTTTCTCATCTTCCCTGTTATTTTTAATCAAAATTTCGAATTTTATTTTTTTTACAAATGTATAGATTGCCATATATATGTGTAGGTAGTTACTATTATAGCAAATAAAAATACAGTATTTTATAAAAACAAATTTGTACCTTAAAATGCAGTTTAAAGTTTAGTAAAAAAACAACAATAATAACATAACCTAAATTGTACTATCAACAAACAGATTTTCAGACGTGGTAGAGTGATCCTGAGTCCACAATCAAATTTAGCACAACAAAAAACTTTGTTACACAAAGAAAAAAATTAAAGTAAAACTTCAAACTTCAAACGGCCACATTTCTCAATCATATCTGAAAAATATGTAATTTTCGAAATATTTATTAGAATAATATATTATTCAGTGTACGCTGCTAACAGTAAGCTGCTATGAATATACCACTAACAGCTCAAAGAAACTGTTAACTTAACCTTTGTTTCATACTAAGAATTTCATATAAGAAATTGTTTTAACATCATAACTTCGAAATGTGACGTTTTAGACACATAGCGTCACACATGATTATTGCATAATTATTTAGTATAATAATATGTATATCAAAAATTACTCGTCTGTCCAAACACCGATATTAAATTTCAATTTTGAAATTAGTTTTGGTAGTAGATCTGGAAATCATTAAACATTCGCCATGGAAAAAAAAATTGGAAAGTAATCTGAATTTACCAAAGGAAAACCCCATAAATTTAGTGATTTTACTACGGGATTTACTCGAGATTTGAACTAACTGAAAAACATGTTCCAGAAAAAATCGATTCTATTATTAGTGAAAGTCTCATGTTCTCACCTACTTATAACGAGATTTTCAATTTAAAATGAATTCAATTTAATAGAAAAGAGGTCCCCAATCTCTTATCCAAAATTCTGTATGACCAAGATTCTGTAAATTGATTGAAATGCAAATTGTGTGTGACCAAATTTCTGAAATTCCTTATCTCTGTACACTTTTTATTCTGTATTCCAAAATTGTGGTAATTCTGAATTATGTCTATCAAAGTTCGCTAATTCAAAATTTAGTTTTGAAAGTCTGAAAAATTGTATATTTCTAAATTTGACTACAAGGTATTAAATTTCCCAAACAAACTCAATTTTTGAAATTTCTTTGGAATTGGAGAAAGCATACTGCAAAACAATAATGATTTTTCGGCCCTAATCTTATTTAAAAAAATAATAATTTGAAAAATATGATAAGAAGACAAATATGTACATTAATTAAATCGTTATAAAAGTAAATATGTAGATCCAAATGCGTATTCATAGAAAAAGACATAAGAAATAAATTAATCTTTTAAAACGAGCCGGGTGGTCATTGAACTTTTAAATATTGTTTACAAATTTATCTAAATACCTACATTTTAAATAATTAAGAATACATATAGAAAACAAAACAATCCTCTGCTATGGCACGTGCAGAAAAATGCAGAATCATTTACGTATTCAACGGTTTTTGTTGACATATTTTTATACAGTGTGGTTCTTTTGGTTAGGTATATTCAAGAAATAAAAAAAAATACTGCAAACTCTTTATGCGAAACTATAATTAATCATTTGAGTTGCATACCCAAATTTATTGGTATCCCATCGAACCTTACGTTATCCTAAAAGATATAAGCGAGAAACAGACTAGCACAGCATCTTCAACAGCAACGAAAACCTTGACATCAAAATTCATGTGAAAAAGATTACCAACGTGAACAGCGCTTTTGACAGCATAAAAACGTGCCTAGATGAAAGTTGTCACATTTTCATTTTTAGTGTTGATAAATCTGAAAAACTTCGCTTTAAAATTGGCAGCATTTGCACAACGACATCGAATTTAGGGTTTAGGTCTAACCTAACGTTGATGTCGATGTCGGTGTTGCTGTGTTTATGTATGTATTCAAAGCCATTTAAAACCACTAGCTCTAAAATTATTGATGCGGTTGTCAAAGTTGCTGTTGAAGTTGCTGTGCCAATCTGTTTCTCGCATTAGATTGAAATTAAGAACCTGAAACCCTTATTCTATGTAATCTTATTTGAGATTGCGATAAATTTTAGCTCCCCTAGGACATTCGTTCCAAAATGTATCAAAGCTAAAATTAACCCAAGCATTTAAGCCGAGTGGTAAATAGCTCCAGTTAAAAAAATCAAATGTTTGTTTCTTACTGTACGTCAATTAACTGTCATTGTTGGGGATATTTTGAGAGATTCTGTAATTCTTGAATTTCACTTTATAAAAATTAAAATCTTAGCCCAAGAAAAAAAATTCATTTTATTTGATCTCACGTCAAAAAAAGGAAAACATAACTGTTTTCTCTGACACAGTCTTCACAACGATCTTATGTCAAATTGAGCTGAAGTTTAAGCTGACGTTTGGAGAGAAAAGATTGAGCTAAAATGAAGGGGGAGCTGCGTAATAGTCTTAAGAGAAAAACATTTTCGACCAACTGAATACATCTAATTTGAAAATACATAAATTAAACAACAACATCCTTTTTGATTATCCTTGAACTGTCAAAGTAATTTTGAAAAAAGTGTTTTTCATTGAGTATGGGAAAAGGGACACAAATGGCCATTTAAAATTCGCCTTATTCAATGAAATATAATGCAGTAGAAAAATAACATTTTAAATATTTTAGACACCTAGTATACCTACCCCTAATCAAGTGAACCGCACTGTGAGCTTTCTGTTTGGTTTTGTTTTGCTATTTTCTATGCATTTTTCTTCTTTTTTTTTTTTTAATAATAAACTCTATCTCTGTTTTTTTTTTTTCTATTTCATTGTTTTTTTTTGTATATATATAGAAAAATATCAGCTCATGAGTTTGAACGTGGTGGTCTACTTAAACCAATTGTGAACACAATCGACGGCACACCGACATTCTTAAGCGTTAGCACACAAAATGATTGCTCGGCAAACACGTCATGCGGCCAACCAGGTGGATATGGATATCACAATGGTGGTCAATACTTTCATCGACCGCAAAGGCTTTCGAGGAACGAACTAAAGCAGCTGGACGAGAAGGAATTGATTTTTGAATTGGTAAGGTATTGTCAATGTTTTTGTTTTTATTTTATTTTTTTTTTTATTTTGTTTTTTTCTCTGCCCCTTCATCGTTTTTTTTAAGTTCCACTGAGAGAACCTATTTTCACAAAATATTTGGTATACTAAAAACCAACAAGACCAATCACAATGAGTTCAAGGAAAGTCATCGAACTCCAATAGTTTTTTTTTTTTTTTGTATTCGTTCGTCCTGTGGGTATAGTGTAGACAATAATAAACAGCTATTAAAAGCCTCTTCAAAAAACCATTAAAGCAAAACTTTCCTCTGAACCAAAAAGGCATGTTCACATCCGCACTTTTAGATTAATTTTTGTATAATGTGTCATCACAACTTTAACGAATAAGAATAATAACATGTTTTTTTTTTTACTTCCACCAACTGCGGCAACTATATGGTTGCTCAACAAGTTCGGGGTTCGTTGACCACGCGTAATGACCGGAAAACTTTTATTAACGGTAAAAAAAAACAACTGGAAAAGAACATAACAACTTTATGATTTTGTTTTTATTTAACATTGTAATAATACAAGAGATATTAGGTACTAAAAAAATGTCAACCTATAAAAAGCATCGTTTTTTTTATTACAAACAATTATAATGCGGTTTGGAAGGTTGGGTTGGTTTTAAGGAGATAACTTCTTTGAGAAAAAGACTTTTGTTTGACATAACAAACTTGTAACAGGTTAGGTTGGTGAGGTTTTTCAGTTTCGGTTTTTGTGTAGTATGGGTATGAGTTTTCATTCTTCTTAAAGAGTCTTTACTGAAAGATCACCCCTCGTTCCAATTTAATCATAAGAGGAAGTATTTCACCGGTTGCAAACAAATGTTTATCTTTTGTTTGGTCGATTGGTTGTACCTGCTGTATTTAAGTGGATGATTAGAAAGAAAAATCCATTGTCTTATTAAAGTTGCTTAGCGTCTGTGTCACAATGTCTGAGTAAAGTTCCAATTAGTTACTCGAAACACAGTAAATAAAGGAATAGGGTCATAATTCCATAATTCAGGTCGGTCAAAATACATTCTCTTGTGTAGTGTCGTGTAACTTATTATAACCTTACTCAGACAGTTTGAAACAGAACCTCTAATAGGTTCTGTTCGGAACAGTTTAGAACAGTTTCGAACAGAAAAGTAAAGGGTGTTTTTCTCATACGTGTGGTTTTCAAGAAGAAATAAAACGCATACAAGAATTTAGCTTCATAAAGGGTTTTCCAATAAGAGGTGTTATTTTGATATTCAAAGAAAAATAGCATTTTTTGAAATAAATGATCGGATGTTTATTTCATTATAAAGAGGAAGGTATGCCGTTAATAATGGAACACAACATCAGCCAAATGGCCGCCACGTCCACGCTTACAGGACCATATCCTTTTCATGAAATTTTCCATAACCAAATCGCAAAGTGGCTGCCCTATGTCCTCGATAGCCTCACGAATTCCATCTTTGAGGTCTTGAATCGACGCTGGGCTGTTGGCGTAGACCTTATCTTTCACGTGGCCCCAAAGGAAGAAGTCGCAAGGTGTTAAATCACAAGATCTCGGTGGCCAATTGTGATCACCTCTTCGAGAGATAACACGGTCCGGAAACTTTTCCCGTAAAAGATCGATGGTTTCATTGCTTGTTTGGCCGTCTTGTTGAAAGTAAACGTTGTCCAGATCAATACCATCCAATTCCGGCCATAAAAAATCATTAATCATCTCTCAATAGCGCAATCCATTGACCGTAACTGTTGCTCCAGCCTCATTTTCGAAAAAGTAAGGTTCAATGACCCCGCCGGACCATAAACCGCACCAAACAGTCACGTGTTAAGGATGGAGAGGCTTTGCAGGCTCGGTTTTCCGAGCCCCAGATGAGACAGTTTTGATTGTTGACGTAGCCTCCGAGGTGGAAATGGGCCTCATCAGTCAAGATGATTTTTCGATGAAATTCCGGATCATTTTCATGCATTTCAAGGACCCAATCAGCAAAGACACGACGTTGTTGATGATCAGCCGGCTTGAGTTCTTGTGTTAACTGAACTTTATAAGACTTAAGACCCAAGTCTTTATGCAAAATACGGTGTAATGACGTTTGTGGAATGCCTAATTCCAAAGAACGACGAGGAATGGACAAACCTGGGTTTTCTTCAACACTTTGGGCTACAACAGCAATATTCTCAGTTGTTCTTGAGCGACGTGCACGGGTTTTATTCTTCACATCACTAACTTGTCCCAACAGCTCGAATTTGTCCACCAATTTCTGTATTGCGGTCCGACAAGATGCTTCACGACGACCCAAAAATGTTTTAGTTTTACGAACCGTCTCTGCCAAATTTTCACCATTTTTATATTGAATTTTAATAATTTCAATGCGTTGTTGAAGCGTGTATCGTTCCATTTTTATTAATGGCGTAGTTTCTACTTGTCAAATGTCAAAAAATGACAGCTTTAAAAGTGACAGCTACCGAAATAGCGGGCTATTCAAAATAACACCTCTTATTGGAAAACCCTTTATAAGGATAAGGATTTATCATTATGTTTTTAAAATGATTTCGGTCAAATAGTCGCTGTGGCTGGCTTGAATAAATTCCAGTCCAGAGCCCAACTTTCGACCACTTTTTGCAGCAATTGGGGCCGTGTGTCAACAATAACGCGCCGAATATTCTCTTCCAAGATGTCAATCGTCTCGGGCTCATCTGCGTAGACAAGCGACTTCACATAATCATACAAAAAATTATCCAGCGGTGTTAAATCGCACGATCTTGGAGGCCACGCCACAGGCCCACGACGCGAGATAATGCGCTTACCAAAAGTTTCCCTCAATAAATTGATTGTTTCGTTGGCTTTATGGCATGTAGCGCCGTTTTGTTGGAACCAAAGGGCGTCCACATTAACGTTCTCCAATTCAGGCACGAAAAAGTCCTTTATCATGGCTCTATAGCGTTCTCCATTGACAGTAACATTATGGCCGGCTTCTTTTTTGAAGAAATATGGACCAATGATTCCCTCTCCCCATAGAGCACACCAAACAGTGACTTTTAAAGGATGTAACGGCGGCGTCTCAACAATTGTTTGTGGATTATGATCACTCCAAATGTGACAATTTTGCTTATTAACGTACCCATTCAACCAAAAATGAGCTTCATCGAATATTGGAAGCAGCGCACGATGCGTTGCGCGTTCCGAACCATGGTTTTCGTAATAAATTTACATGATTTGCGAAGGTTGTTCAGGAGTAAATCTTTTTATTATGAAAATGGCGAACGAAACTGAGCATAAATCAAGTGACACCTGTCAAAAAAACCAACTCCGAAAAAAGTATTGCCAGATTTGAAACCACACGTCTAAGAAAACACCCTTTACAACGTTTTGCTGTTTAATGCGGAATTTTCCTTTCTAAACTGCTCTGTTTGCTGTTCAATGAGTTTGTTTGGAACAGTTTAGAACAGGATTCTCTGAAAAGATTTGTGAGAAGTGTCAAAATCAGCTGTTGTAATATTTTTCAAAGAAAATAGCTTGCGTTTTGGATTGAATTATTCTGAACCTCTTTCTAACTCTTCTCAAACTGAATTTTCATCAATTGTTATGCTTTTTTAATAAAGATATATTATTATTGAAAGTTTTAATGAAACAACAACCACCTGAGTGAGCTACCGACAAGTCATTATAGGCTGTCGTTATAGCTATTTCACAGCTGCCAGGGCGATCATCAGACTCCTTTTAAGTGGTGCTCAGTTTATTACGTTCAATTTGAATTTGAAAAACTTTTTGCCCAGCTGGGAGTTGAACATAGACCAAGCATCTACAGAGCTACTTGCACTACGCACTGCGCTATCGAAGTCACGTGATCAGGTCCAAGCCAATGTAGGTTTTATGAATCAACTAGCAATTTATTAGATACACACAGGCTGGTTGTTGTACATTCGGTTTCTCTCTTTTTTTCTCTGTACTCGATTTATAAGCCAACAATCCTATTTTAACTAGTTCTGACATTTTTCACGAATTTGTGCTGTTCTGATCTGTTCTAATCTTACTTTTTTGTCACTGAACAAAGCTAATAATAATTTAACAAATACTTTAAGAAATATAATTTCAAACTGTTGGCGTTGTTTCAAAAATGATGCGAAAATTTTTAGTCACGAAAAACCGAATCAAAAAAATAAGAAACTTTGAATAATGTAAATTCCAATATTTCAACACCTGAAGTTGCTTGGGATCTTCTAAGATTTATTTTGGAGACTATTTTGCTTTCTATTCTTTTGAGTATTACCTCTTTTCCACCCTTTTTCATTTTCAAACACAAAGACCACTTTATATGCTATCGTTTTTGTCACATCATTTGTAATTTCCGTCATCAGGTTTTTCAATAAACATCCAGCTGTTATATTTAGTAGTCCAACGAGGTGTTTCAAACAATGTCCATCAACAAACTATAGGCCACAACTTCTCCAACAGGTTGAGTTCCTCCACAGCATTTCACGTATTCTCGAAAAGTTTTTCAAAATTGCCGCTCACGGTTTTCTTCCATTGTAGAGGCTCCTTTCCCACGACCACCTTCAAACCATTTTCGGCCCAACTGGGACAAACATTTTTGCTCGCTCCAATACAGTTTTTACCTTCTGTTTAGACGGTGGTAAAGTCTTACATGGGGGCCAAACTTCCACCTTGAACTCATGTTTTACATCGTTTTTTTTTTATTTTAAAGTAATTTTTTAAGACTGGTTTCAAGTTATCATGAATTTAACCAAAAATTTCGATGTAAACATATAAAACAACTATTGTTTACAAAACTGCACTTTTGGTTATGATTTGTATGTCTATTTTGCTTTTAAAAAATTAAAGAAAATGTTTTAGAGCCTTTTAAGATATATTAGCACACAGGAATCGTTGAGAGTTGTAAGTCACTAGGCTCTGGGTTCTCTACGAGTTATCACGTCATCAAATGTATTTATTTTTACTTAAATTTTTGTTAAAAAAATTTGATAATAATATGTGTACTTTCCAACATTTTTAATAAAACTCTTTTTTAACAATATTCAGGTTAAAGATATCTGCAACGAACTTGAAAGTCGATCTTTGTGTCACAAAATCCTGCAAAACGTTTCGATTCTCCTCAATGCCGATCGAGGCTCCTTATTTCTGGTACAAGGCAAATGCAATAGCTCGGAAGGATCAAAAAAGTAAGTACCATATGTTTTCAAAACTAAACTACCTTTTCGTTTCTCCTTTATAATTTTTAAAATGTCACACACATCTTCCCTTTTGAACTACTAATTTGAAACTTGAAACCTTGAAGGCAAAAACCAAAAGTAAATTCATACTTTCCTACTTAACCAATTAAAAAAAAAATGCACACTATATACCACTACATTATTGAAAATAGAATTTCATTCAAACTGAAATTATAAAGGTTACTAAATATAAACTCCCGAACGGGTCAAAAACCTAGGTTTAACCGATAAATCTTTGGATTAAAAAGGAATAGTGGCAAAAGTCCAAAATATCCATATTCTATATCCCATTCCAGACTAACATAGAAAGTGTGCTGCAAACTCACTAATGCTGCACAATGTATTGTGCCAGTGCTGTCGAAATCAATATTAAAGTAAAAGAAAAGTAAATAACTTAATGTTTGCTCAAGAAATGATGCTCTTCACCACTAGGACTAAAATACCTCCCTTTACCCTGCCCAAACTAAACGGTCACACTCTCTCTCTATCAACAAAAGCTAAATACCTAGGAGTCATCCTGGACCCTAAGCTAAACTGGAAAATCAATATCGAAGAGCGTGTAAAGAAAGCAAGTATAGCTTTCTATGCCTGTAGTAAAACATTCGGAAAAAAATGGGGTCTGCAGCCTAAGATGATATTATGGACATACACTGCTGTGGTTCGTCCAATCTTAACATACGGATCGATCGTATGGTGGCCAGCCCTAAGCAAAAAATACAACATAGAAAAATTGAAAAAGATTCAAAGAACAGCTAGCATAGGTTCCACAGGTGCAATTAGATCTTGCCCAACCGATGCACTAAGCGTCATTCTTAATCTTCTTCCTTTAGATCTCTTCATCAAGTACATGGTATCCTGCAGTGCAACCAGGCTAAAAGAAACAAACTGCTGGTCGGAAAAACCCTATGGTCACACAAAAATTCTGGAACTGTTGCCAAGAGACCTGCGTTCAGTCCATACTGACTATCAAACCCCTTCTCTCAACTTCGGAAAAAGCATCAATGTGCTTATTCCTACCAGAGACGAGTGGAATAATGATTCGGTGATAAGTGAGTATGACACCACAATCTTCACCGACGGTTCAAAGATGAATGTTGGAGTTGGGGCGGGTGTTTTCTCGGAGGCATTGAAAATAAATAACTCTTATCGCCTACCTAACACCTCCAGCGTATTTCAGGCCGAGGTACTAGCTATTAAAGAAGCCTGCAGGGTACTCAAACACAAAATAATATCTAACCAAAATATCCACAATGTGGCCATCTGTATAGACAGCCAGGCTGCAATCAAAGCAATTGATAGCTGCCTGGTAACCTCAAAGTTGGTAAATCAATGCAGAGGTGAGCTCGCAGGCTTTGGCGAAAGCACTAAAATCTCACTCATATGGGTCCCAGGCCATAGTGACATCCAAGGCAATGAGCACGCAGATGAGCTTGCCAGGCAGGGATCAGCCCTTCCCGTCTCTCAGGCAGAAGAAGTCGACCTTCCACTGGGATTCGTGAAGGGCAAAATATATGACCATTTCCTATCTGAATCAATAAAAAGGTGGCAAGGTCTGTCAAACTGTAAGATATCTAGGAAGATATGGCCTACCTATGACAAAAACAGATCAATTGAATTAATAAAGCGAAATAGAACAGATACGGCCAGGATCGTTCCAGTCATCACTGGCCATTGACCAATAGGAGAACACGCGGCTAAGCTACGGATACCTTTTAATAGTTTCTGCCGAAGCTGCAAGAATCCCCTAGAGAGAGAAACCATCGAACATTTTCTCTGTGACTGCCCAGCCCTGGCCAGGTCTCGCTTCCTGGCATTTGGAAGCCCTTTTCTTGATAACCTAACCGTGCTGTCGAACAAAAGGATAAATGACTTTATCTCTTTTCTAAATAGCACCAGATGGATCTAATAGATCAAACAATAACTTCACCACAGCACTTGCATTGGAAGTGGGAGGACTGGCGATGGTCTAACGGGATTCGGTGAATCGGTAGTCGTGGACTGTATCGCTATCGACTCCGGTTCGGGCCCGATGGACCATTGCTGGGCTAATAAGTTAGGTAAACAAAATAAATACAAAAATCATATACAAATATCGTCACTAACTCCCCGCACTACCTCTTAATACATAACTGGGGAAGGACTTAAAAGTCTGCCAAAACCTAACCAGGTTTACCTTGACTTTGAAAAAGCCCAACCACAAGTAAATCTAGTGATAGGTTATACGGACGACTCTCAACCCAACTACCTAGCACACAGTGTGAGCTTAACATTCCCCTGAGGTCGAGAGTACAGACCAAAACCTAATCCCTATATCAATCAACAAACTCGGCTTTAACTTTTCGGACAATCACCACCTCTATAACTGGTGCAAACCTTAAAGCACTGATATATACCTAGTAGGTATTACCTTGCTTAGTATAGGCAAAGCCACGAGTGGATCTGGTGAAGGGCTATATGGTTGGATCGCAACCCCACCGGAACCACCTAGCACACAGTCGTGAGCTTGGTGCTCTTGTAGGGCTGCGTGATAAAACAATAACCTAGTCCCCCAAGTAATTTTGTCTAGTTTAATAAAAGAAAAAAAAAAAAACAACCCCTATATCAAGAAACAAATCAGGTCAAACGAGTTATGGTATCAAAACGGCGCACAACAGCGCTAATTGGGTTCTACGGGAACAGGTGTTCTCAGAACCGCCATTTTACCTACCTACCTAATGTTTGCTCAAAGCATAGTGGAATCAAAAAAGGTGTTAAATCAAGATCAGTTTGCGTTGTGAAAATTAAAAATTGTTTTTTTTTTTATTTCCACACCACAAATTTACCTCCCTTTGGGAAAAATTTGTTTTACTACGCATTGTCAAAATAGAGTGCAACTTGTTTGTGTGTGGAGTGAACACATTCTCTTGGAAAACGTTATACTTGAGACAAGAAATGTTCACAATTTCAAGCTGAATATTTCTTGTAAGGTTGCAAACAACAGCCATCGAACCTTACTCCCAACAGAGTAAATTTACTCAAATTTTAATAATAATAACTAATAACTACAACGATATGCCTGTAAGACAGGTCTTTTTAAATGCAACATGAATTGCACGGCATTTGTTAGAAGGAATAGAAGGATATATAGGAAAGAAGATTTTAAGAAAGAACTCCACTTTTTTGGGATCAACTCCTTTTTTCCGCACTGAAAAATTCAAAAAATTCTTTAGCCAAACCACATGAAAGTAAATGACAGCAATGTAACATTCAATTTTCTTATTTAATTAAATAAGTACATAAGATAGTTTTAAGATTTTCAAGTCTGAACTGAATGAAATTTGTGTGATTTATATATATATAATATACAGTTTTTGAAAACTTGAGTTTACACCGAAAATTTTCGATTTATACTCAACTTTTATTTAGAAATCTGCTTCGAAATTTAACCACCGCACTTGGCAAATGGTAGGCGATGAACTTCATTGTGCCAGTGCTGTCGAAAAAGTAACTATATTGTTTTCATCCTAATCTGCAATGTACCGCAAATTGAAAATTAAAAAAGAATATAAATACTAAAATCAAATGATGTTAATATTCTTATTTGAAATGTGTTAGGACTTCATCACTCGGTAAGGGACAAAGCTCTAAAGATCGCTAAAAAAACATCAAAGGATTATGAGATTGTATTGCTGCGATATAGACTTTGAGTGTTCTATTTTGTATATTGTATATTGTAATTCTGATCCTGAGCGAATAATTTAGGTTATGTTAGATTAAAAAGGGTGATGATACGTCAAGCTACATAATCTCACTGGGATCTCAGTCAATCAATTGCGTTCCCGGGTTGTGAGGAAGGTCTGAGGATGGGTAGGGTGGTATGGAGTGGAGTGAGTGGAAATTTTGTGTATGGAGTGCTTCCCCGAACCAACCTGAATTATGAATGAATTTCAGGATACTCCCTAGTGGCAAAGTTTATATGTCACACAATTAATCGGAAAAGTATACTTTTGTGCCCATAAAATAAAGACATCCTGCATTGTATGGCAAGATAGGCTTACAAAATTAAAAAATTAAAACATCTGCTGAATAAAGTCGGAGAATTATCTGCACTTTCCTGTGAGTTTTATTTTATTAATTTAAAAAAAAAATTGTGTAAAATGTCCAAAATCCCATAAACATTGTGGGTGACCTTTTTTCTGAGATTCAACGCTGTTTGGTTGCTTCTATTAGGACGTGATGAAATATGTTCTTGATGGATGCCTTTTAATATACCCTGTATCTTTGATGTTTTCAGGACATCTCTCGCCGCCGTAAGAAATCTCACTCTTGTATACATAATGCTCACAAGGTCACAACTCGCCGCTACAGAGTTGTTGCTCAATAAATGGTCAGTTTTCAGTAGCTGTACCTTGAACTTTCCGGTCTATCGATCTATCACTCCATTGTATCATCGCTCGCTGTGGCCAAGTCCTTAAAGTCGGAATTTCAAATAATGTTTTATAATTATTTGCAAAAAGCATTGTATAGACAAAAACATGTACAAGATTTCGTAAAAGTTTTTTGGTCAGATTTGTCTACGTCGGGATGTAGACAATTAATGTCGATACGAACCAGACAACAAACTTTTTAAGTAACTTGTAATGTTTCTGAAATATTTCTTTTGGTTTCTTCACTTATACCATAAGATTTATTGCCAATTACAAACCATTCATCACTTAAACAAGCTGTACAGATTTATCTTTGTGGACCCCAAAATAATTCCATAACAATGTCTTCTTTTCGACACACACACAAGTTTACTGCTAACATTGAAGAAAGATGACCGAAACAAAATAAAAAAAAAAAAAATCATCCAGTTTTAACTACTGTAAATAGTCACATCTTGAAATTATTGGCCAAAATAAGCACATGCTACGGGTACCCACAGATAGTAATTATAAAGATTTGTTCCTTAAAGAATAATTCCAAGAATTAGTTCTGGCAAACTCGTTCCTAATGAGTTTTCCTCTATTGTTATTATAGACAAATCCTGTGCGTTATGTAATCTACAATCTTGCCCGTGGGCACATATACGACCATCAGGACCAAGACCAACACGACCATTTTAGATATGAGGCAGCGGCTGCGGCAGCTCCAGTGGCAGCATCTGCACACATTTATGTCTTTTAGAAAGATTTGATTGCAGGAAATTTCACCCCTAGGAACCGTTCCGTTATGTGTCGACTGTATAGACTATAGAGTCTCAGAGTGCCATCTTAATTAAGTATCTCCCAACAACAATACTATTGCTAGTTCTTCTTATGTTATACATTGTATACTATGCTGTTGCTTTGGTTAATATAATTATTATTGTTGTCTTCCACTTGTATGTAAAGCTTAGAGCATCTACAAAAACAGATCATGAGGTTGACAATTTTTTGTCTTTGGCTTAATTTTACAGTCAACTAGCAATTATTGTTATACGCTTTACTCACAACATCAAACCATCATATACCTACAAAATGTAATAAATACATCCAGAAGAATTCATTTTAAATTTGTAGATACATAAATTGTGATAGAATATTAAATTGTATGTGATATTGAATAGATTCTTGTAGACGAACGCAGTTTGTATCTGTTTTATCTAAATGTTAAATGTTGCATGAAATTATTCCAGACTGATTTTAGTCGTTAAATTGAATAAGATGATAGCCGGAGGAGGGTTGCTACCTTCTTCATTTTAGTTTTGTTTTGTATTTTATCCTATGACTATGAGTTGGTTAACTTTCATAGTTAAGAGTTTATTGGAAATAAACAATTTTACCATAATTATTTTCGAAGAAATTATTGGTGCAGGGAAGTTTTAAAGGGTGTTTTTTTTAGACGTGTGGTTTTCAATCTGGCAATACTTTTTTCGGAGTTGGTCTTTTTGACAGCTGTCACTTGATTTATGCTCAGTTTGGTTTGGCATTTCATAATAAATAGACTCACTCCTGAACAACGTTTGCAAATTGTGCAAATTGGGCTCGAAACGAGATCGTTGTTGATCCCGATTTTCACAAAAAAAAAATTGATCAGCGATGAAGCTCATTTTTGGTTGAATGCGTAAGTTAATAAGCAAAACTGTAGTATTTGGAGTGATCATAATCAAAAATCCATTGTTGAGACGCCCTAACATCCTCTGTCACTTTTTGGTGTGCTGTATGGGCAGAGGGAATCTTTGGTCCATATTTCTTCAAAAATGAAGCCGGCCATAATATTACAGTCAATGGGGAACGCTATAGAGCAATGATTTATGACTTTTTCGTGCCTGAATTGGAGGATGTTGATGTGGATGACCTTTGGTTCCAAGAAGACGGCGCTAGATACAATCAATTTTTTGAAGGAAACTTTTGGTGAGCGCATTATCTCGCGTCGTGGGCCTATGGCGTGGCCTCCAAGATCGTGCGATTTAACACCGCTGGACAATTTTTTTAGGGTTATGTGAAGTCGCTTGTCTGCGCAGAAAAGCCCGAGATGAATGACGCCTTGTAAGAGAATATTCGGCGCGTTATTGCTGACATACGGCCCCAATTGCTGCAAAAAGTGGTCGAAAAATGAGCCTCTCGGCAGGAATTTATTCGAGCCAGCCGCGGCGGCCACTTGCCCGAAATAATTTTTAAAACATAATGGCAAATCCTTATCTTTATAATAAATGTTAAATTCTTGGCCATAACATTAAATTATATACGTTTTATTTCTTCTTGAAAACAAAAAATACATGAAAATAAAAAATACACCCTTTAGTATCTACTTAGAAACTTAGCTCTCAATAAGTGGGATATAAATACAATTAGCAAAATGAAAGTTGGGCAGGGAAAAAATTATAAATTTAAGGAAGTGCATTTATTAAATAGAAATTTCACGCGGACAGCAGAGACAACACCTCGTCACATAACCAAAAAAAAAAAAACTAATCTTTAACCTTAATTTATATAGCTATACCTCCAGCTCTATATACTTCAATGACAAAATTACATTACATATTTAACTTTTGTCAATATTTCAGGTGTCTTGTGTCAAAACTTTTCGATGTTTGTCCCCGGAGTACAGTTGAAGAAATGGAAAAACAAGAAGAAGTTCGAGTCGCATGGGGCACTGGTATCGCAGGACATGTAGCTGAGAGTGGTGAACCAGTTAATATCCCAGATGCTTATAAGGTACGAAATATAAAAGTCACGATTTACATGCGACTACAAGTTCCTTAAATTATTTCTCATTGTCGTTTAGTTTAGTTAGACTTTATGTAAGATTGACTCCAAACTTATGGATATTTATGTGAACGTACAGTTTTTTTTTCCTTAAGGCTTACATGTACCTGCTGAATTGTGTGATTATATTATTCTGCTGGGTAATTTTCAGATTTCTTTTCATATCCACACGAACCCAGATAAGGCTTTCCGCATTGGACAACAAAAGTCCATTATTCATTTAAAGCTGCTATCAATCAATCGTAACATGTGCCAAAAACACTTGTGTTTTTTTTTCTAGGATGTATGTATAGCTGCAATGTTTTTGTCTGTAAAGGATTATGCTTCATCTTATCTCAATTAGCACCCAAAATACACACATTTATGTCATCAATGTGTACCATGAAGCTAAAGATAAAGATTTATGACATGTCATAAGATACCTAGTACCGCAAATCATTGATAGGAAGTAAATGTATCATTTGAGTTTATGAGTATAAAAGACTCTAGACAAACACTTAAGCAAAGGCTTTTATAGTCAGATTTTAATGACTGTCAGTGAGGTAGTTGTAGTGTAGCTTATATATATATATATATATATATATATATACATATAAATTGATTTTTATTCTTAAAATACCCTTCTAAATTCATATACCTATCTAAGTTTTTATATTAAAAATGTAAAATATACATGATGTGAAGGGTGTTTTATTTTAGAGGTATAGAAATTTAAGTTGGCAACACTATTTTAACGGGCGGCCATTTTGTCAGCTGTCAAGTGATTTATTTTTAATTTGGTTTGGCATTTCAACATGAATAGACTGACCCCTGAACAACGCTTCCAAATCGTGCCCGAATGGGCCCAAAACAAGATTGCCGTTGATCCCAATTTTCATAAGCTCACTTTTGGTTGAATGGATACGTCAATAAACAAAACTGCCGTATTTGGAGTGATGATCATCCTCAAGTGTGTATGTTGAGACGCGCGCCGGCCCACAAAAACTGACTGTTTGATGTGCTTTATGGTTTGGTATAATAATTGGTCCGCACTTATTTAAAAACGATGCTGGCCAGAACGTAACAGTTAATGGTGACCGCTATAGAGCCATGATTACTGGCTTTTTCATTCATCAATTGAACAACCATGATGTGCAGGAGCTGTGGTTTCAACAAGACGGCGCAACATGTCACACAGCTCGTACCAAAATTGATTTATTGAAGGAAACGTTTGGTAAAAGCATAGTTTCACGTTACGAACCCGCGTGAATTGGCCTCCAAGATCGTGCGATTTAACGCCGCTTGACTACTTTCTGTGGGGATATGTGAAGTCGCTAGTCTACACCGATAAGCCCGAAACGATTGACCACTTGAAGGACAACATTCGCCGCATTATTGCCGATAAACGACCACAAATGTTGGAACAAGTCTTCGAAAATTGAACCTCCAGATAAGACTATGTCCGAGCCACCCGTGGCGGTCATATGCCAGAAATCATATTTAATTTATAATACCAAAAGATTATCTTTCGAATAAAGCAAATTTCATGTCGATTTAAAAAATCATCTTTGTTTTATTCCATTTCAAAATTCTATATCTCTAAAAAAACACCCTTTACATAAATAGTCCAATGAAATTGTCAAAAAGCGGGTCTTAGTTTCAAATAAATTGAAGTCAATTGTAATTTTTATGGCAGATAAAAGTATCCCCAGAACACTTCAACTTGATTTTCCCTCCTCGATTCCCCTAAGAGTTGTAGCCTAGCTTGATTTTCTTGAATTTTAGATGTCAATTAGGTTGGTACACCAGTAAATTAGTGGTTTTACGAGAAATATATATTCAAGATGGTTGCCACCCCCTTCCCGAATCTGAAGGGGAAACTTAGGTGAAGTGTATTCCCCACACACCATTCAAATTAAAGTGGACTCCTTGTTGATGGTAACTTGTGCTTCCTTCTAGACGATTTTATTGGATTGAAATGAATTCTAAATTCAAACCTATCCTTTAGACAGTCGTGGACTTCCATTGGTAATTTTATATTTTTTTTTTGTTCATAATAACGGCACACTCAAGGGATTTGGCGACCCTTTTACTGCCCTATTTTTCAGCTGGAACGGTTTTCAATATTCAAATTTTCGCTTAAATTAGACTGAAATTAATTTGACATTAATATATTTATTTTTAAATTGTAGTAATGCAATTTTGATTTGAATTAAGAATTAGTTAAAATTAATATTTATTTAAATATTTTTTTTTTTTGTTGCAGGATAGCCGATTCAATTGTGCAATAGACAGCTTTACAGGCTATCGGACCAAAGCTTTATTATGCATGCCAATTAAGGATTCATCTGGCGATGTAATTGGTGTAGCACAAGTCATCAATAAATTGGGTGGCGAGCGTTTTACTGAAAACGATGAAAAGGTATATATTTATATGTAAATGCCAACAACACCAACAAAATAATTTCATAAAATTCTTTCAACGTTTTAAGTGGGGTCTTTTTAATTTTCTTTATTATTTTATTTGTGTTAGCATAGTAAAATTCCCAGATATGAAAATGAACAGTATATTATTTATAAGGAGACCTAGTTGAATGAATATTCATAAAAATACAAAATAGAAAAATATCTTTGGAATGGATGACCTCAAATACAAACATACGTACATAGATACCTACCTGTAGCTCATTAAAAGAAATGTTTTTGATGTTTGTATTTTATAAGTCATGAATTTTAATTTTACGAGGCTTTATTTGATGGTTTTTGCTATACTATACGATGGGGCTTAATTAGGTTTTGTTCTTTGATATTAATATTTCTTGAAGGTATATACCTAACCCCAACCCATACACTCTTGAAATATTTGAATCCTATTTGAATTCATGAAAAAAAAAAAATAATTAATGGATCGACAGCTCGTGGAGAGCCATGACCTAAAAATGACCATCCACTCTAAACCTTTCCTGTGTTCGTGTTGTTGTACCTGGCAGGATTGGGTTGAACCTATAAAAGGTGCTTAATTATGACATAAGAGAAAGGGATACTTGTAATAAGGTTACTACCTCTTTTAAGGAAGTTACAAATAAATCCCGAAAGAGTGCATCTCTTTCTATTGCCATGATTAAGCGTCTTTAATAGGTGCAACCCATTCCTGCAAAGTAAAAAACAATATAAGGTGGAAAAGACTGGATTCGAACTCTGACGTCCGTCCAGCCTGATTGTTGAACGCACTTATTTGTCCCTTTTCTTATAACTAAAGACTCCACCATCTAACGTTTTTTTTTAACTAGTGCTTATTTCGTGAATGGTAACACTTAGCACATGTCTGATTTGACAGATTATTAGTTTTATCCTTCCGCTGAACGAATATGGTTGTGTATACGCTTCGCTAAGTGGGCCTGCGATCGACTGAAGATGCCGATTTTGCCAAAAAAATCATCTTTTCAGATGAAGCTCATTTTGATCTTGGCGGATAGTAAACAAGCAAAATTGTCGCATTTGGGGCATAGAAAACCCGCACGCATACATTGAAAAGCCGATACACCCAAAACGAGTCGCTGTTTGGTGCGGATTTTGGTCCAGAGGCATAATTGGGCCATTTTTCGAAAATGAGCAAGGAGTGGCCGTTACAGTCAATGGCGATCGTTATCGGGCCATGTTGAACGAATTTTTGTTCACAAAAATTGAAGAGGAGGATATTGGCAACATTTGGTTTCAACAGGACGGCGCTACGTGCCACACAGCCGAAGCTACACTCGATGTTTTGCGCCATTTTCAAAAAAAAAAAGAAGTTATTTGGCGGACCCTTTATAACAACTCGTGGAGAATTAAGGACTAGTGACTTGTAACTCTCATCCATTCCTGTGTGCGTGTTGTTTATTTTCAGGAACGGAGGGGACCTACAATTTTCTGCCAAGTCTGTACGGCTAAGGTGAGAGGTAATTTTCTTGGAGGGTTTGTCATTTCCTCCCAAGAGGCAGTAGCTACCTAGCCGCATGAAAAAACATTTTTGTTTATAGGTGATATATAGGCTGGAAATCGATGCAAGGACATAAGGCCGGTGCGGCGCAAGTGGCAGTCCTACGCACTAACTCTTAGACGACGCACGGGTTATTCCTTTTGCATGAGTAAAGCATTTCCTTAAGAGTACATACCTCAATTGTAATCAAAGATTTTGCTCAAGTTTTTAAAGACATTTAATGCTCCTACAAACTTGCTCTTGTGGTTAACAACTACACTGTAATATAGCGTAGATGCATGTTAATGGCTAGTAATATTATGAAATAATTAACGAGAAAGTATTAAAAAAGTCAAAATTTATACAAAAGATAATTTTTTGTTTAAAATTGTTTTTTTTTTTAACTCTTAAATGCAGTTTTGTTCACATTATTTACGAGTAATCTAGGCTCTAGCTCAAATTCCAGCGGATGCACAGAAGCATAGACGGACAGACACACAAATGCACAGACCGACGGACAGTGTCACAAACTCCACTTTTTTGGACTTCTCGATAATACTATACTTGCCTTTAGAGCAAGTAAAATGTGTTCTAACCTTTTTTGTGTAGAATTGCATCAGTAATAGTTTTTTTTTTAATAAAATCCATAGTTTTCGAGATACTTATTTCCAAAAAAAAAATTGAATTTCACCCACTTTGATCATCCATCAATCCCTAAAAATCCTACGCATTGTCCAAATTTACTTTAGTTCCTCACCAAAATTCAGCTTTGTTGGAATTTTTTTTTCGAATTTTTGCCAATTTTTGCAACTTTCCTAGGATCTTTCTTTTTTCTAGAAGACATTTTTATTAAAAACTTGAAAATGACTGATCATAAAACAACTAATTTACTTGAGTGTATGGTTGGCGGGTATAGGATTTGATGTTATAGAAAATTCAGAAATATTAAGATACCCACATAAACACATGTTTACCTACAATTTGATTGAAATTTATATTAATTTGAATCCAATCATATCACATAGGGCTTTATTTCATTAGTAACCTATGTTACTGTCACTTTTTCAATTTAATATATTGAAAATATTTGATATGTTGAAACCTTAGAAAATGTAATTCTTTCCAAGTATATAAATTATGTGTGTATGTGGCATGTGACAACTTCATAAAAGCAATATAATATATACCCGTATGTCCTTTAAACAGCATATATGCTTTCATACTTCGAAAAATCATTTCTCCTTCGTTTTATAATAAAAATCTATGTACATACATATGTATGTATGTAGGATAGGTACCTATTGAAGTTTTCCATTATGAGCAAAAATATATTTTAGCACCACAGGTATCACAAATTCAATTAAATTTTACTTTGGTATATGTTTTCATACCAAGAAATCTGTTTCCTGCTTCGATTTGATACATGTTCTTATGAAACTTAATTGAAAACACAGTTGCAGCCAGGGAAAATATTTTGCTATTATTATTGTACAGTAAAACATGCATATAAGAAACTGTATATAATACAGAAATTTATTTCTTATATCCAAGTTTTATAATATACAAATAATAAAATAAAAAAAAATTTGTCAGTGGTCTCTAAAACGACCGCGAAATACTTACAGAAACCACAATGGAAAATTTACGGTTGAAACTTTAAAGCACATTATTACCTTAGAGAATTATATAATATGGAGTGCTTGTTTTTATTCGAATGCGGAGCTTTCATAGGGGTCGCTGTTTAAGTTTCGGTCACTGAATTTTCTGCACATTGGAGAAAAAAACTAAAAAAGAAGATATTGAAATCTTTAAAATAATAAACAAAAACTTATAAATTTCAAGAATTACTTCAAAGTAAAACAATTTAGAAAGAAAATAAGCAAATTATGACTTACAATTGAAAGCAGCTGTACGATCTTCTAAGACTTTATCTAAACCGAAAGTGAAATAGCGCCCCCTATCATGGCCCCAGGCACTACAATGCATTAGGGATAGAAACGAGCACTCCATATTATAATTATATCCTCTAAGATTATTACCCACATGAAGATGAGAATCCCCGGCAGCCATTTTAATTTGCTTACAAGCTTGAACTGTCAGATTGCAGATACAAAATGAGAATGTGTGTATAAAAACCTCACACATAAACAGTTGGGATCTTCAGGAACCTGGTTAAATTGTTGTTGCAATTCACATCTATTCATCGACACGGGATAAAATTACAAAAAAACAACAATGTAAGCAAATGGGTTTTGGAGGGTGAAACGTACGAAACATTCTCATCTTCGTGTGGATAATCTGTGCTTCAAAGTGTCACCAATTGAAAAAAAAACAAACACGCACACAAAATCACAGGAAGCCATATGGTAATGAAAGAAAAATCAAATACAAACACAAATAAAGCTAAAGTGTCATTTTTCAGGATGCAATTAAAGATCCGGGTTCCGGGAAATTAATTCAGTTCGAAAAAGGAGTGGAGACTTCTCCAATTAATCTGCTATAATTATCAGTTTCTCTCATCGAACAGCGTAGTGCAAAACTAAAAGCAAAACAAAGCTTTCGTTTATATTTTAATTGCAATTTTGTATGGCATTTCTCCATTCACATCAGGAGCGTAGGGTTGTGTCAATCAGGATCGATTCGATTTTTTTGATCCAATTATCGAAAAGTATTGATTATTGAAATCACAAATTTTCGTTTAAATCGATCATAATCTCAATAATTTCTATGATTCTCGATTTTCCATCCCAATCTCAATTATTTCAATGAATATCGATTTTCGATATCAACCTACATACATTAACTTATTAATATATTTTATCGGAGAAAAAAAATATGGGTCAAGATCGGTACAGTATTCGTCAAATTCGGAGATTGAATTTCATCGAAACCGAAATAAAAAAATTGTCTGAGTACCGGATCTCATGGTTAATATATGTGTAATCATCAACGTTTGTTTTTTACGTACTGTCACGGCCAACCCTCTAGCTCCAGTGGAAACCCGAAAATTTGCACTGTCCAGAATTTTAGTACGGCGGATCGAATAACGGAGTACACCAATCAATTTAGAAGGTGGATAATACCTCGGTGTCTTGGCCGAGTGCTGGGTACACTAGAACACTTACTTTGACAGGTGTCAAAATGTGTCAACATTTTTTTCACGGCGAATCGAAAAATGCAGTATGCCAATCGATTTAGGAGATGGATATTACCTTGGTGTCACGGCCGACGTTCTGGGTCACATACTTTGACAGGTGTCAAAATATGACAACATTTTGTGTACGCCGGAACGAGAAACTGAGTATGCCAATCGATTTAGGAGATGTAAATTACCTCACTTTTAATTTGACAGGTGTCAATATGTCAAATCATTTCCGAGAATACGCGCTACTTAACATGGTACATCGTAACGTCGCACGTTTTTATTTCACTCTAACGCCCGGCATAGAAGTTTACACATCAAAAGTCCAATCGGAACAGTATGAAATAATGAATTGAGTGGAATGAAAATGATCGAATAATCGATTGATTAAAATGATCGAATCATTTTGGTAATCGATTCTTGAACGATTCGATCATTTGAAATGAACGAACAGCCACAGCTGTACAGGAGCGTACTCGGCGATAGAAATAAAGATGGAGCCAAAGTCAAATTGAGGAAAAATCTCTATATTCAGTAATAATTAGATTCATCTCAAACTAGAAATTAAAACGAAACAAACATATAATTTAAAAAAGATTCCATCATATTTTATTAGTAAATATAGTAACTATACGTAAGAGTTTGATAAAACTAAAATTTAAAACTTCGAGTTTTACTTAAAAACATGGATTATTGGAGCACACGAACTTGCTCTTGGTTAACAACACATTAACACATTAACACGTAATAGTTCAATAATGCAATGATATCCTTACCGAGTAAATTTTAAAAAAAGTCAAAAGTACTAAATTATCTAATGGATTTATTTTTTTATTTTTTTTATTTTTTAAAACAAAATTCTTCAAAATTTTCAAATACAATAGTGTTTAAACTATTTAGGAGCATCAAAATCAGTTTACCCATTAAATCATATTTGAGAACAACCCAAAAACATGGCCATTTTCTCAAAAAAAAAAAGCTTAACCGCTTAAGATTTTAAGACGCACGAACGCACGGACTCACAGATGTACAGACACACCAAAACACAGTCACACAGACCGACGCGACGACGCATCGACGAGGCCCATTTTTTCGGAACTTCCTATCATTGTAGTTTAATTATTCGCGATTTTTTTTTTTTATTCACGAAACCAATACTTGCCCTATTAAGCAAGTTAAAAGGTCTCTTAGTGGTACTTGCGGGGAAGATACAAATTCTGCTATTCTGGTCGAAGTTGGACGTAATTTTAGATACAGTTAATTAATTCAGTTTAAATTGAAATTAGTTGTGCCAATTTGAATTGTTAATTTGGTTAAAAAGTGTTTCATAACAAAGTAGGGTTAAGAATTTGCTTCAGAAATTTAATCTTTTTTCAAAATATTTCTCATATATTGTGTCTTAGATAACAGAGCATTTTCAATAAAACAGAATTACATTTTTCTCATTCGAAAACGAATTTTTTTCATTTATATTTTTTTTAACAAAAAACAAAAAAAAAAACATCATTGTGATTTCAATTTTTTTTTTTTCATTGATATAGGTATTTGCTTCCTATTTGCAATTTTGTGGCATTGGCCTTCGTAATGCGCAACTTTATGAAAAATCTCAATTGGAAGTCAAACGAAATCAGGTCCTGCTCGATTTGGCCCGAATGATATTCGAAGAGCAGAGCACCATTGAGCACATGGTATTCCGAATCCTATCACATATGCAAAGTTTAATCCAATGCCAAAGAGTTCAAATATTATTGGTACATGAAGCGTCCAAGGGCAGTTTTTCACGGGTTTTTGACTTTGAGGCAAACGACTTAAGTGAAGAGGATTCAATATCAAGAACAAGGTATGTGTGTGTGTCGATATGAAATTTTTTTTTTTTTTTACAAACATTTTTAATACTTACCTATACCGTTTATCATTATTTTTTTAAAGCCCATTCGAGTCGAGATTTCCAATAAACATAGGAATTACAGGTCATGTTGCTACAACGGGTGAGGTAAGTACAATCAAATTTGATGTTGCTGAAGCTTAATGGAGAACATAATTTAATAAAAAATTGATTTTTTTTGTTTTACTATAGACTGTTAATATACCAAATGCATACGAAGATGATCGATTTGACCCGAGTGTCGACGAAGGGCAAACATTCAAGCACAAATCAATCCTTTGTATGGCTATAAAGAATTCATTAGGTCAAATTATAGGTGTAATTCAATTAATAAATAAGTTCGATGAGATGGTGAGTAAGCACTTGGAGTGATTTCGAATTGGATAGAACAAAAACGCTTACAAAATCTAAATATTATTTAAATTAGGAAAAAAAGCTAAGTTAAAACGCCAAACGTTTAACTCAAAAATAAAGGTTTCTAGATGTACGTTATTTATTTTGACATTCAGCCATTGCTTGGTGTTTTGTTCTACCTCATGCGAAATCCAACTTCCCTTATTAACATTTTCCAACATTAATTAAATTTTTTTTTGTCAGATCTTTACCAAAAACGATGAGAACTTTGTTGAGGCATTTGCGATTTTTTGCGGCATGGGCATCCATAACACGCATATGTATGAAAAGGCCATTGTGGCAATGGCCAAGCAAAGTGTCACTTTAGAGGTCCTTAGTTATCATGCATCCGCATCGATGGATGATGCTCATCGCTTGAGGGTAAGTGTACATAAGTTAAAAGAAAATCCTAACAGAAAAAAAAAAACAAAATTGAAGCTCCCTTTTGACAGAACAAAACGAAAAAAAAAAAAAATGAAAACCTTTTATAAACTGAAAGAGGGTTTTAGAAAATCGATTTTATGTCGATATGAAGTGATTTCATGATGTGCCCTATCATCATCATCACCAGAATGACTGACTGTTCTGTTTTCGAATGTTCTTGATTCACAATAAAAAAAAAAAATAAAAAAAATATCCCCAACATCTCTCCTTCTCTCTCCGCCCACTTTTACAGGTTGTTGTGTCTTTTGTAAAACCGATATGGTTCAAAGTTGGAAATGACACTTGGAATACACACTTCAAATTCGATTGTAAAATGTATTTTTGAATGACGTATTCTCGTTTAAAGGTTGTCATCTTGATGCAGATGTTACCTACAACCGACTATATTTCTGTGTAAAGCTACATAGGTTGGATCTATTTGGAATCTATTTTAGCTTTGTTTTTGGTTTTGATTGAACCAAAAGACAAAGGGAACTTCCATCCTATTGGTGGCTCATAGAAAGGTTTTGTGAATAAAGTAGGTGTATGCAATCAAGTTCCCTTTGTTGCAATATTGTATTGATTTTGTATTTAAAGATGGGAGGAACCACAAAGGAATACATCAGTTCTTGAAGGAAATGCAAAGTTTTTTTTTCTTGATTTTGAATTCAAAAGAACTGCAAAAAATCTTCAAATTATTAAATCCTGTATAAATTATCATGGCATATCTTGGTTTTGATTCGTTTTTGTTATTAAGAACATTAGAAACAGTTTTTCATTGAAATGTAGCTTTTAGTAATTTCTTTTATTTTACATTCCAAGAAGTGTTTTTCAGGGGGGTCATTCCGTAATTCGATTATCGCCACACGATATCGTTTTGACGATAGCTTTGCTTCACGTAAAAGCGATAATCACTATCGACTGGACGATATCGTCTTGACGATCTAAAATTTGCTCTCCGTAACTCAAAAATCGTCAAAACGTTATCGTTAAATCGTTACCGTTTGAACGATACCTATTTAGCTATCGTCTTGCGTCGTCTTGTTTGTTTTTCGAAACAATTTATGCATTTTATCATATGTAGGGTTTTTCAATAAGGGCGCGTAGATGTTTTCTGTTGATCCTGGGTTTCGTTGACGAAAAGGCGTTGGCTGATTGTCCACTGAATTGGTCGACTCAAATTTGGGCACCAAACTTTCGATTATAGACATGGAAATACAACCATGTAAACCTTAAAATGAGCGCAACGCACGTATCGTTGCCTAAAAGATTTTTATATTAAAGTTCTTTCAATTGGACGTGTCGTTCAATCAAGTAACTTGCCATGATGATTTGGCATCAGTAAATAATAAACAAAAGATTTAATAGATGTCACCGTCAAAATCTGCCCGCTGCAATTGAAAACCATATAATTAATTATATGTAGTTTGAAGGATAGGTGGATAACCGATTTGTTTAGGCGACTTCACGTTTTGCCCGCACTTTTCTTCACTTCTTCTAAATAAAAATTGATATTTTTTGGGCGTTACTGACAAAAATAAATTACAGAATTGTCATTTATGACAATGATTGAAAAGTCAATCCTTCTCAAACTGTGATTTATAATAAACGATTGTCGAGACGATAGTGATTGTGTTACGTGAAGCAAATTGATGACGATATCGTGCACGATTATCGTTTAGACGATTATTGTTTTAAAAATTACGGAATGACCCCCCAGATCTGTATATGAGATTTCAGCTTGAAAAAAATGAGAGTTTGATTAATCAACTTCCGTATTGCTTAGGTTTTGTTCAATCGAAGTTGAAAACAACTTGAGGATTTTTCTTGTCAACTTGAGAATTTGGTTTTACTCACTCGAATTTAACTGTTTCAACTTTCGATATTATAAAGTTGGGAAAATCTAAAGTTTATCAACTTTAGATTTTTTCAACTCCCCGAAATTGTAGAAGTTAAAGGAGCTAACTTGGGAGTTTATTTGTTTTTTGTTTATTCAGTTGCTTAGTTGTTGTTTGATTTCTCTTGACATCGGATGTCAAAATAAGTAAAAACAAAATATACATAATGCCTTTCCTAAATATTACAAATGTTGTTGAAAACTTGTTTAACGAATTGCATATTCATACTCGCAATTGTATCGAACGTTCATACGGCGCATTTGAAAAAGGCGGTTTCCAGTGTTATAGCCACTGGTTTAAGGTGCAGAATGGAAACTGTTCAATCAATCACAACCGCTTGTGCGGTTCTCCATAACATAACCATTGATGAAAACAAATAGTAGCCACCACCGGAGATGGCAGGATTCGCAGCACTGTAAACGTCCGCTCTCAATCGAACGTATTTTCAGCCAATGTTAGAAATAAATAAACAAAACAAATGATACTACTTTTTCCAGGCGGTGAAACATTGAATGCGTTAACAGTCTTCTCGCATGAATTGTCTGACAGTTTTTGGAAATCAAAAGTTGAGACTGACAAATTATTTTCTCATCTGTCGTAAATATCCTAGGGAAATATTCAAAACTGCTAGTTAACCAACTTTTGAATTTTAACTTCTAAGTTGAGTTTTGAAGTAGTGAACAAAACCAATTTTAAACTTGCCGATCGAATCTCGAGTTGAGGCCAACTCCGAAGTTGGCAAATTTTGGATTTTGCGGCAAGTTGAACAAATTTTAAATGTTAATACTTTATACTACTTCATACATTTTTACAACCGTATAGATACTCGTGTTGGTAATAACATATATGATATACTCGTTTATCTACTCGTATAAACTGGGAATCTGCAAATTGGTCAAGGATAATTTGGGAAATGATTATAAGGTATATTCTTAAAAAAAAAGTTTAGTAAAGGGTCTATCTCCAATGTTGACATCTTTTATTGGGGTTTAAAAAAAGACTTACTTTGGTGTACCCTTATCCATGTTATCAAAAATTGCTCTGTTTAAATAAAGTAGATAATATCTTGTTTGAGTAATCAGATATCCAGTTTATATGCCTGCTCCATTTTTCATCACAGATACTCAAAGTATATAATTAGAAGCCATTTTCGGATTTCACTGCGAATATTTGTATTGATGCTAACTGCTTTTATCGAATTTTTGTGACGCTTCGAGATAACGCTCTTCTAATTCAATTAAGGTTGCTATTTTGGTTGAATAATCAAGTTCTTTCATTCTTTCTTATAACAAACAAAAAATCAAATCTTGCAAGCCGTGGAACTATTCTTCCTATCCAAAGATTACATCTATCGAATTCATAGGTTTGAAATATGAAAAACCAAGTTGAATCATTGGAATTTCTTCCAATAGTTTTGGTAAATCATTTCGCAAAAACTCCAGATAGTGTGTAGAATTAAGCCTGGGTGGCATAATAATTATAAGGGCCGATTGAATTGTTTCCAATTGCACCAGCCCACATTTTGACTCTAAATTTGTATTGAAATCATCACTGTGTCCTTCTGTGAAAACTTGTGATTTCTTGTAAATTGAGAATTAAGAAATTCAAAACTCAAAAAACCAAGTACTTATCTTCATCGACTCAAAAAAGAAAAAGACAATAGTATGTAGACAAAATATTGGCATCTAATTCTGAGTTAAGTAAAGTTAAGTTAAACTTTCTAAAGAAAATTAATTTATAAACAAGACTAAATATTAAGGAGCATTGAATTTCTTTTTATAAAAAAAGTCGACAGTTATGATGTATGATATGAAAGTAGTTTTAATTATTTTTATCGGTTCACTTTGTGGCTCAAAAAGAAAATTGAAAAACTCGGCGAATTTCACACAATTTTAGTTTTTAATCTGATGACATTTTTAACTCTAACCCTATATTAATTATTTTTAAATTAATTATTTATCATTTTAATATATTAATTAATTTACTATTTTAATATTATGTTATGAATAAGTTCAATAAAATCAAAGAGAAATTAAGGAAGTAAAGTGTCTGTGAACTGCAAATAGGACAAACTTTTAAAATATCATCATTTATGATGGTGAACCTAATTTATTGCACTAGAGAGCAAGTGGTAACGAAATATCTCAAATACACTGTGGCGTATACGTACTTTTTTGTATACATTTTCATTTAAAGAATTGTATTTCTTTTTGTACGAAGATTGTGAAGTAAGTTTACTTATCATTTTTATTATTAGTTATTTGATAGTCATCACTGTTAGCTTTTTTTGGAATGTTCTCATTATACAGCGCGTGTTTTGGATAAGATGCCTCAAAAAGCTACATCGAACAAAATTGTACCGAATCGGGGGTCTATTTCTTTCGTTTTCTATTTAAAATAAAAAAAAAAAATACTAAACAATAACTCAACACCTATAACTACATGCTATAACATTTTTTAAGCAAAAACCCATTATTTACCATTGATTTCGAATCTTTCAAATATTTCCGTTGATTTTAAATATGTTTCTTCTGTTAAGATAATTTTTTTTAAAACTGCTTCTCTCTCCCCCACGTTTTTTTTTTCATTTTTGATCGAACATTCACGGTCTACCATTTTTATTCATCTTATGAAAAACACCCTGTATGGCAAAAATAAATGTTAAATAAGAATCAACAAGAGCAAATCATGTTCTATTATTTAATGCGATGCGATGTAGAAAAAGTTTTTGAATGGTTTGTTTGGTTTCATGAGCAAGTTCAAATTATACAAACAACAACTACATCAACTGTTTAAAAATTAGCAAAGTTTAATTTCCTTCCTCCAACAATAGTTAAAAAAGCAACTTAAACAATTTAATCCAAGACACCATGAAGAATGAACCACAGAAGAAAAAAGAAATGCTTTAAAACCACCAACAAAACTGTATATGATGCGGGCTCTATTTACGCATCTGTCTTGAAATTGCCTTGAGGATGGTCTGGTCAGATCATGTAGAGGTTTCGAAATAGTAGAATATGTTCGGGCTTGCACTCGGTGCTGCAAACAGTGAAACTGTTTTTTTTTTATACGAAATGCAAACAAGTTCCCTTGATGAGCTTTTTCAAATTTTCCACACTACCTATACACATAGCCAAACACAAACTACATGTATACATTGCATACATTAGTATGATATTGCTAGAAGTGTAAATGTAAGTGCTTTTCAAAAACCGACTTTCTATTCACAAAGTTGAAATTGAACAAGAAGCATTTTTTATAAATACTCGTATACATCTCTGCACCCTATCGCCAGAGTTTTGTAAATGCGCTAGCTAGTGGATAGCTAGAAGACAAATTGAACTCTTTGTTGGTGGAGATATGTTGATGTATTTGTGTTTTTAAATTGTTTCTTTTTATAGACAATTTTTACTGTGCTCTTAGGCAGAACGATGAAGCAAAGTCGAGTAAGATGAAGTGACATTTTGTTAAAATGAAAAGGATTTTTTTATTTAGTCCTTTTTAGATTCAAAATAGAAAAAAGTTGAAAAATTTTATGTTATTCATTAAAAGCTTGTTGCATCAACAAAAATTTAAAATAAAAATAGGCAAAAGAAAAATGGTACAATGGGCCAAAAACTGGCTAAAATTAAAAAAATTAATTAAGAATTAAATTAAGAAATTTTCACTTTAAAAAAAATGTGACCATTTTATATAACCTTTTCTGATTCAACGCAAGGCAGCTTAGGTTTGGCTTGATTTTTTCACTGTTGAATCAGAATAAAATTGACGTTATGTATTTAATCCTGGTTTACCAAGCCTGAATACTTGTTTATGTGTAAAGAATTTTGTAATATTAGTATGATAAAGTCTTGCAATGTAACAGCAAGAAAGTTATAAATAAAAATCCGAAAAGCCGATTTTTAGAAAAATAAGATTTACCTTTTTGGCCCACAAATTTTGTCTGACAGCAATACCGTTATTTTTGGTCGTTAAAAGAAATAAAAAAAAGTGTCTGGGAAATATCATTATAAAAGTTCTTCACAATTAAAAGTTGGTGTGCGTTAACGCGCTTCGCGTGACTTGAAAAAAATCTCTGGGTCCCTGAAGTATGCCCACCGGCGGAGGGACATGGGCCTTCGGGGCCACATAAACAGTACTTTTATAAACCAAAACTGTTATAATTGGCATGTCTTGACTCACTTCCTTTTGCGATACCCACTTTTTTCGTCTTCCCTATCATCTAAATGTCACGTTTGATCAAAATCTCGAATTAAATTTTCTTTACGAATCTATAACTTGCCATAAATATGTAATACAAATATATAGCAAGTAAAAATTGTAAAAAAGGAGTAAATCAAATTTGTCAGTTTTATTTTTTTATATTTTTAAAGATTTCTTGAATCTGGTAACTTTGTATATGGGTTCCGGGCCGGTTCGAGTCGTAGGTATGAGGCCAGTAAAAAGAGTATGACATATTTTTTTGGCGATTCTGTCAAAAAATTCTGGCACTATTCTTGCGCTTTTCGTGAATTTTTGCTAATTTCTTAAAACCTAAAATTAAAAAAAAACTCGTTTAAAATTTTTTTTTTAGGTTTTTGAGAAAATTGAAAAAAAGTAAATCTGTTTTACAACATACTAAGTGGAAAATAGGATACTTAGAGACAATTTTAAGAGTATATTTTTAATTATCTCCGAAGCAAACATGCAATATTTCAGTTTCCTAGTTCTACACGCTGAATTGATACCAACTTTATAACCATTCTGTCCCACTGTGCATCGTGTTGAAGTTTCATAAAAAATTACCTTTACACTAAATAAAAAAAAAAAAAAAACAATAATTGAGCTAAATCTTGTCAACTTCTACATTGACAGAACTTATCCTGTGTAATTTACAAGATCCATTGTTTATAGTTAAACCAGTAGCCTTATTGGGTTCTTGCAAGGATGAATTATAAGTACATATTGCACGATGTTGCTTGCTGGCACAATTTTTAAAAAAATTTACGATATTCTGTTATGTTAACACAAGACCAGGTAAATTATATCAAGTAAAAAATTGTGCTTAAATCAACAAGGTATGTAGTTAAATTGAAATTTTCGAGAAATCATGTTAAAATAAATGTGATTTTGTGAAAGTATTGCAAAATTTTGTCATATTACAAGAATCTTACGTTGAAATAACATTGCAATGTGTCAAATCAACTACTTTTTTTTCAAAATTAGGACCATCATGTTATTTTAATCATGAATATGGGTAATTTAATTTATTTTGCAAGTTTTATATAGAAAAGTAGATCTTGTAAATTTAACAAGAGACTTGTTAAATATTTATATTTTCTCTGAGTGGTATGTATTTTCTCAAAGACGACTTCTGTATTTGTTTTTGGGGTCGGGAAAGTGTATTTATTTTGTCACTTGCCAAAATCCCTTCAGAACCCCTTACGTCAGCAAAGAGCAGTTTACATTTAGAGACACAATCTTGTCCTTGAGAATATTACGTAGTACGCCTTACTTGATAAATAGGTGTATCCTGTCTTACATAGGTTAGATGTTTGTTATGAAAAGGACGGCCATAAATTTAATATAATGTCTGTGCTTTTTTCTTATTTTTTTTACATAAAATTAGCTGCCACATTGTTGATTAATTAATTTTGTTTAATTTCCAGACATTAAGGGTTCCATCTGCAGCGCACTTTCAATTGCATGACTTTAAGTTCGATGACATCACTTTTGAAGACGATGACACATTGAAGGTAGAACACTAGCACTACCTGTTCAATTTTTTTGAAATTTTCTAAACTTTCATTATTAATAGGCATGTTTGCGAATGTTCCTTGATTTGGACTTTGTGGAGCGTTTCCACATCGACTACGAAGTTCTTTGTCGATGGCTATTAAGCGTGAAGAAAAACTACCGCAACGTAACGTACCATAATTGGCGACATGCTTTTAATGTAGCTCAAATGATGTTTGCTATTTTAACGGTAAGTGATTGGTTCAATTATTATAAACGAACAGCAAGTGTTGAGATTTTTTTTTTTTTCAAATTTCCCTAGGCCACACAGTGGTGGAATATTTTCGGAGAAATCGAATGCCTTGCCTTAATCATTGGTTGCCTGTGTCACGACCTGGATCATCGGGGGACCAATAATTCATTTCAAATAAAGTAAGTTTTTTATGACGTTACAGTATTGTGTTTTTTTTTAACTTTTTAGTTTTTTTCCATCCAGAGCCTCATCACCCTTAGCGCAATTATATTCCACATCCACCATGGAGCATCATCATTTCGATCAATGCATTATGATCTTGAATAGTCCTGGGAATCAAATTTTATCGAATTTATCATCAGAAGACTACAGCCGTGTATTAAATGTCCTTGAGGATGCAATCCTTTCGACTGATTTAGCTGTCTATTTTAGGTATATTTTAAAATACATATCACATATGCCGCCAGCAATTTCATCTTAATTTTTCCGAGTAGCGGTACTCCTTGTTTCACTTTATTTACTATACATATATCAAGATAAGATGAAACTTCGAGTATTTACTTCGAACAATTAAGTTTAAACTACTGGGATCCGAAGACAACGAATTTATATAATTATTAATTTGTTTTTAAAAATTCTAGGAAGCGCGGACCATTCCTAAAATATGTCGAGGAGAAACCAATGAGTTACTGGGTGTCCGATGAGCCCCGTGCACTATTACGTGCTATGAGCATGACAGTCTGTGATTTATCGGCTATTACAAAGCCGTGGGAGATTGAGAAGCGTGTTGCGGATTTGGTGAGTTCAGAATTTTTTGAACAAGGTGACATGGAGAAGCAGGAATTAAATATAACACCCATTGTAAGTTTAACAATAGACTTTAACATTATATGCAAGTAAAATTTAATATCTCCATATAAATTTTAAGGATCTAATGAATCGGGAGAAAGAGGATGAGCTTCCAATGATGCAAGTGGGTTTTATTGATTCTATTTGCCTGCCAATTTATGAGGTAAGATATACAGTTTTTTTTATCGATGTTAATACTTATTTAAGATGTAATTACTACCTTTAGTACTTTAGACCCATTTGCTCAGAAAAATAATCAATGGGCGGTAGGAATAAAACTAAGCACTTGCTCGAAATTCCACTTTCTGGAGCAGGTTGACCTTTTGGTATAAATGAAATTCTTTATTCATATATTTCCATAGCATCTGCTCAGTTTTTTCACATTGAGCACTTGCTCTGAGCACTTGCTCCGTGTTCTATTTATATAACCCAATATTTTAATGGTAATTCAACCTTTAAAATTAAATATATAACCTGTTTTGAGGTAATAAGTCAAACAAAGTACAAAGTTCACAACTAGTTGGGAGTAAAAAGTCGGATATTGAGTGCCTGCTCTGAGCACATACTCCTTTTTATTCATATTAGCCAATATTTGAATGGGAATTCAACCTTAAAAATTAAATATAACCTGCTTTGAGGTAATAAGTTAAAGAAAGTACAGAGTACAGAACTGGATGAGAGTTGAAAGTAGCACATGTAAAGGACTTGCTCTGAGCACATACTCCGTTTTATTCATAATAGCCAATATTTGAATGGCAATTCAACCTTAAAAATTTAAAATAACCTGTTTTGAGGAAATAAGTTAAACAAAGTACAAAGTACACAACTGGTTGGGAATTAAAAGTCGGATATTGAGCGCCTTCTCTGAGCACATACTCCTTTTTATTCATATTTTTCAATATTTTAATAGTTATTCAACCTTAAACGTTAAATATAACAATTTTTGAGGTAGTAGGTTAAACTAAGTACAAAGTATACATAAATACTCAGGAGTTAGAGTGGTAGGTACATTGAGCACCGCCGCTGATGACGAAAAACTCAATTTTAAATAAATTAAAAAACAAATATATATTTATTTTTATCTATTTCCATATAATTATTTTTACTTGTTGAAATGTTGATTTTAATATTTTATTTGTATTTTTTAGGCCTTCTCACAACTATCCGATAAACTAGATCCTCTAGTCGAAGGAGTAAGAGAAAATGCTCGCCATTGGATAGAACTAGCCAACCAAGTACAAAATAAACCAAATAATCGAGGCTCAGCGGATAATTCTCCAAATGGCAATAACGGAGAAGATGCTGATCCCGAGCCCAACGCAAGTCAAGATAGCGACAACATCTCGAATGACTTTAATTCCACGACAAGCAATGGCTCCACACCACCGCTCGAAGGTCAAGAGAACGACGATACATCGTCACTCCAAGCAATAGTTCCACATTTCCCAGTGAAAGTAATGACCGCTACCCGTAGCAGAACGCTTCGCATTAATGCCACGCAATCAGTTAAGTCCAAGAACTGCAAAAACTGTGAGCTAATGCGCAACAACAATATCCGCAAAACGGCAAGCCTCAAAGGGCAAAATGAACTCCAACAAATACTGCTGTCCCAAAAATCCCAAAACGGTACAAGTTACTACAATAGCAACAGTACGCCATCGGATCTGGGCAGTTCCGAAGGCGGCATTGCCCATCAACATACAACTGAGAGTGATAAGATACCAAAAATCGTAGGTAAAATCGGAAATAATGAGCGGCAATTCTTCTTTTCGCAAAATCAAAACGGAATTATATTCGAGTCAAACGGCCAACTACCGTTCATGCCCGGCCACCTGCAACGAAGAAGGCATTCCGAGACCAATGGCTGTTTCAACAAAACGACAATATTTGACAAGTAGATGTCGTTGGATGCGTAAATGGCTGCCAGACTGCGTAGCCTTAGGGTTTCGGATTATTTCAGAGAAAAATATTATATATATAAATTTATATATGTATATTTAACAACAACAACCTTAAACGAGTTCTTTAATTAAAATATTAATTTTTGAATATTTATTTCTTGTAAAATGCTTGTAAATAGTTAAAATATAAACAAAAAATAGCCTTAAGAGAATGATCTAACTTAATCTAGCGAGTTTGATACCGAGAAACACAAAGTGATTTGTAATTATGTTGTGAAACAATATTAAAAATAGTGTTTCTCTTTAATTTGGAGTTTTGAATAAGTTTTCAATGATTTTAAAGATCTACATTAGTTTCTTATTTATATTTAAAAAAAAAAAATATGTAATCAATAACAATAAATGTAACGTTAAGTGACAATTCATTTTAAATTGCTACAATTATATAAATTGCGGAACAACACACCCTCCCACACACATATACACTATACACTATACACACATACTCTAACAAACACAAACATTATATAAGAAATACACAATTGTTATTGTAGAGATTTTAATTAATATTATTAATATTATTACAACTATTATTCAATAAAACAACAACAACAAAACTAGAAAATAAAACAATTATACTTTTAACTTATTGTATTATTTGAATTTAGTTGCTAGTGATATATTTTTAATATGTATTATAAAATAGGTGAACGAACATAATTGATTTTGAAAGAATTTTCTTTTGAAAACAAAACTCCTCTATATGAATATATAGGACATACATAAAATGTTGCATCAGTTAATAGAAAACTTAAATATATAATTAATAGTTTGTTTAAAATTAATATACATATACATATATTAAGTTCAATCAAACATTTGTTTCATATAATTTCCTTGTAAAGAATTTCATATACATAGACTTTCCCTGAAAGAGAAAAGGATATTGTTTAAACATTAATTTTTGTTACTGTCGCATTCAAAAAATTCATTAAAAAAATATAATTTTTAAATGAATATAATAAAAAAAAACAAACACCTTGAATTTTGTTGTTTATTTCAATTTAGCAGCTTACTTAAAAAATATCATTTCGAGGGCCAGTGCCAACTGCCCTGCCACCAACCAACTTGTTTTGGAAAAGTTAGACCAAAAGATTATTTATTTTTTTTTTTTTTGAAGACACTTCATTCAAACAATTGTTTTGAAACAGAACACAAATCATAAAAATGGAGGGTCAAGCACACGTTTTTCAAAACGCGTAGAAAATTTAAAAATTAAAAAAAACATGACGGGGAAAACTTGTCAAATATTCGTAAGGACTTTGCTAGTAAAAACTTGTGGGCAAGTTCTGCTATCCATAAGAAATAATTAGGGCATGTTTCACATCACAATATCCGAGTAAAGATCTGATTAGTTTAAAGGACATATAAATATTGGCAAAGGGTTAAAAGAAACACAGGAGAAAAATCACAGTTGTCTTTTGAGAATCCTGGATAGGTCATAAATCTAAAAATAATTTTTTTTAGATTGTGGACTTATGACCCTGTGCCAATATTTATGTGTCGAGTAGCTAATCAGAATTCTACTCAGACATTGTGAAACAGGCCCTTAGTATACAAAAAACACAATAACTTTATAATGACCATAATAATAACATGTTATATAAAATTTAGGTATGTATATGTATAGAGATATTTATTTTCAACAATGCATCTGTATAACAAAAAAAAATAAATCGATAAAGTTCACATTGAATTTTTGTCAAAAATCATGTTAGTTGAACTGAACCTTATGAAAGTTGCGTATTGACAAGGACCTCAAGTGAGATCGGCGGGAAGCTATTTTGAATCAATAATTTAAAAAGTCCCTTCAGTAGTATATAGAATTTATATTATAAAAACCTTCTTTTACTATGTAAATCAATTTTTACTTGCGAATATTATGTTGGTACTATTATGGCAAATTATGAATTCGTACAAAAAATCGAACTCGAAATTTTGATCAAACTTGACATTACGATGATAGGGAAGACGAAAAAAGTGGGTCTCACAAAAACGTCCGTCGGTCTGTCTGTCTGTCTGTTCGACTACAGCCTAATCGGATTAGTCGATTTTCTTTAAACTTCGTACCTAGCGTTTTTTTTTGGACATTCCCCCTACCCGTTTTTTTCTTTTTTTTTATAGACCAAAACTAACAGAGTAGCTGTCATACAAACTTTTTTGGCTAAAAAAGAAAAACTTATTTTTCTCAAAATCGGCTCCACAGAAATTTTTTTTAAAAACTCAATAAATTTAAATATAGTTATAAGTTGCCTTTAAATAAAAAAAAAAAATGGTTCAGAAAAATGGCTATTAATGGCACCTCCCAAAGAACCATTGTTTTGATTTTCGCTTTTTTCGAAAACGGTTCAACAGATTTTGATGACTTTTTTTTGAAGAAGTAGATACTAATACATTTAAAATAAAATTGTGTGCCGAAATTTTCAAAAAAAAAAAAAAATTTGAATTTAAAAAAAAAGTTTGAAATTTTTTTTTGAAAACTCGATTTTTCAAAAACGACTTGGTCGATTTTTATTTAACTTGGCAAAAAGCTTTTTTTTAAACACTATCTTAAAGATCTTAGACAAAAATTATTCTTCCCAATAAAAATAACGGTACCTCCCATACAAATGTTTAAAAACCGTTAAGGAAAACTTTTTTTCTCAAAAAGGACTCCTACCATTTTGATAAATTTTTTTTTCATATTGAACAATTAATAACAGCACCTCCTATAGAATGTATTTTTTTCTTTGATTTTCGACTATCGCATTTGGGGCACAGAAACCCCGCACGCATACATTGAAAAGCCGATACACCCAAAACGAGTCACTGTTTGGCGCGGATTTTGGTCCAGAAGCATAATTGGGCCATTTTTCGAAAATGAGCAAGGAGTGGCCGTTACAGTCAATGGCGATCGTTATTGGGACATGTTGAACGAATTTTTGTTCACAAAAATTGAAGAGGAGGATATTGGCAAGATTTGGTTTCAACAGGACGGCGCTACGTGCCACACAGCCGAAGCTACACTCGATGTTTTGCGCCATTTTCACAAAAAAAAAAAGTTATTTGGCGGACCCTTAACTTGTTTTGATTCATATTCGTCAAAGAGTAAAGGCTGTCCCAAACCAACGCGAAACATTCGCGCGAATATGCGACGACTGAATAATGTTCGAAGATTCGCATCGCGCCAGTGTGGGTGCTCCCATTAATCTCCATGTAAATAAATTAAGACAGTCGAAAGTTTCGTCGTCGCTCTGAAGTATTCGCGTTGGTTTGGGAGAGCCTTAAAAGTTTGTTATCAACAAAATTTTCATCTTGAAATTCCGTCAAAGCAATGAACTTTAAAATGTACCTAATTAAACTACAAATATGTCATGAACTCAGTTCTAAGGGCCAGTGTCACAGTCGACACTTACCGGAATAAGTGGCAATTAAGATTCCCATATTAGGGATTTAAGGTTAATTTCATAGCCAGCGTAAGTGGAACTTAAGTCACCAACATCGGAGACTTAAGTGCCACATATTCAGGTAACGGTGCACTGTGATATTGGGAATTAATCTTTCACATTCCCCACTTAAGTGTCACTTTTCTGACAGTGAAACTGGCCCTTAGTGTGTTCCATTTGGCCGTGCAAAGTAGAACATTTTTAGTAGGTACTTCCCAGTAGATGATGATTGCAACGCTTTCATTTTACTAAAAGCAAAATCTAACCTCAAAATCAATGTAATTTACGGTTTACTGATTTGTATTTTATTTCAAATTTGAAACACGTCATTAACAATAATCTACTACGTTATTTCTTTTTACTGGTTCTGTTTTTTTCTTCCGTCAAGACATTGCGTAGATAAATTAAATAAATTCTACTTTGAACTACTTCGACCACAGAGTAGCAGTAGTAAACTGCAGCAGAAGTACTGAAGCCCAATGGAACATACCTGATAAAGCCTTATCCAAACCCTATGAATGAACCCAAAATTAAGTTCTTTGTATAGTCTTTCCTGCAGCCATTTGAAAGTTTATTCAGCTTTAAGAATAAGAAGTACATTTGTGGTTTGTGTATTAGATAATAGCCCACTTTCGTTTTTTTTCTAGAAAGTTAATTCGAGCTTTCAAGCGCAAATAATGGGTGATTTTTTAAGAGGTTTAGAACTTTTTTTTAAAAAAAAACACAAAAAATTCGAAAAAATGAATGAAATATTTATTTGAATCGATAGTTTGAACCTTGCAATTTAATGTTTAAAGATAATTTCATGCAAATGTTGACCGCGGCTGCGTCTCAGGTAGCCCATCCGCTGAGTCCAATTTTGGCATACTCTTTCACACATATCGGACGGTATCTCACGAATGAATGCATGGATGTTGGCTTCCAGTGCGTCAATCGAAGCAGGCTTGTCCCTATAGACATTAGCCTTGACATACCCCCACAAAAAATAATCTAATGGTGTCAAATCGCACGATCTAGGCGGCCAATTGACCGGCCCGAAACGTGAAATTAACTGTTCACCAAACTCGCCTCGCAATTGCGCCATTGTTTCGCGTGCTGTGTGGCATGTGGCACCGTCTTGTTGAAACCACATATCATGGAAGTCAAGAACTTCCATTTCGGGCAAAAAAAAGTTTGTTATCATCGCTCGGTAGCGTTCACCATTGACAGTAACGCTGCGATTCGCATCATCTTTGAAGAAATAGGCCCAATAATGCCGCCGGCCCATAAACCGCACCAAACAGTGGCTTTTTCTGGATGCATTGGTAGCTGTTGCAATGCTTCTGGCTGATCTTCACTCCAAATGCGGCAATTTTGCTTATTTACGTACCCATTCAACCAAAAATGAGCCTCATCGCTGAACACAAGCAGCGCGCGATGAACATTTCGAACCGAGCACGAATTTTGATAGTAAAATTCAATAATTTGCAAGCGTTGTTCAGACGATCCATGGTTAAATTGCAAACCAAACTGAAGCTGTTTAACAGTGACACAAGGTACTAAACACACGTCAGCTGTCAAAACCAGTGTTGCCAAAACCAAACCAGCTAAAAAATCACCCATTATAGTGTTTCCTGCATCCATTTGAAAGTTTATTCAGCTTTAAGAATAAGAAGTACATTTGTGGTTTGTGTATTAGATAATAGCCCACTTTGGTTTTTTTTCTAGAAAGTTAATTCGAGCTTTCAAGCGCAAATATTTTCCATACAAAAGCTCAGTTTTTATTTACATAAGCTTAATAACTATTAACACTGTTATAATTAGTAACACTTTGGCATCTTTCACATCTGTGACAAAAGCTTTGCGCTAAAATTCACCAGAGCTTATCTTTGAATGTGCTTCAAAGCGTTTAAGATTCCTTATTTTTCCTTGCCATACATAGACACATATAGGAACCTTTGTGCAAAGCTTTATTTAGTGGAAAAAGATTTGTTTGTCTATCTTTAGGTAAAGAATAACTTATCCACCAACCGTTATACTAACGACAATTCCAATAATAGAACTTGTTTTATTTTCAATTTTTCTCCAAAACAGTAATTGGTGTTTAGTTGAAAAACAATCGATTTTTCAAATTTCAAATTTCGAAATTCATCGAAAGCAATCAGTTTTCATCATATGATAAAATATTTGTGCCTTGGGATAGTTTCTGAATAAAATGGTTGTTTCAGCAAAAGTTGTTAACAGATATTTAAGTAGCGACAATAAGTCCAAAAAAGTAAGCAAACATACCTTTTGCATTTGCACATTTGTAATTGTCAAAATGATATTTGTAGTGTGTTACTTTTTTTTTATTTCGGATTAGCTGGTCCACTCGGCTTAGCACGGGTAGACAAAAAGCTTCGCATTGAAATTAAAAAAGAAAAAATATATATATTCTTTAATATTTATCTTAAGCAAAGTCGGTTTAGTTACAACACTTATGTATAACTCACGAATGGCCCGACCGATTTTAATGACCTTTGATTTGATGGATTCGTCTCCGCCCCGAATAGCAGAATAACTATAAAAATATCAGAAAAAAATACTTTGAAGGGTGAAATAGGGTTAAATGAAAAAGTCGTATTCGATTAAAAACACTCTACCTACGTTTGAAAGGTTAGTCAGGGTGAAATGGGGTAAAAAGAAAAAAAATGGCCGATTTCTTAAAAAATGGCTTTAGGTAACATATTTTTTTTTAATTTTAATATTTATAGAGTGGGTAAAAATAAAAAAAAAATGTCCGATTTAAGAAATTCTTTTTTTATTTGAAAGAGAATAGCTTTAGCGATATTCTTTTTCAATTTTTTATTTGTAGGGTGAAATGAGGTAGAAATAAAAAAAATTACGATTTAAGAATTTTTTTTAAGTTTTATTATTGGTAGGGAAAAATGGGGTAAAAATTAAAAATTGTTTGATTTTAGACGTTATTTTAGTGTTTAAAAGGATATTTTTAGTGGATGGCTTTAATGTAATTTTTTCTTAAACAATTGGTATAGTTATAGTTTGTAATGGGGTAAAAATGAAATGTTGTATTCGATTTCAAAGATTCTTTTTGTATATCAAAGTTTTTTTCTAGGCGATGATTTAAGGGTTTTTTTTTCAAAAAAATTGATATTTATAGTTTGAAGTTGTGTAAAAACAAAAGAGGGATATCCGATTTTAAAAATTCTGTTCGTGTTTGAAAGATTGTTTTTAAACATTTGATTCTTATAGAGTGAAATGGGATAAACACAAAAAATTGATTTTTGATTATGAAAATTTTGGGAAAGTAATAAAGGTTGGACTTAGATGATCATATTTTTACAAATTTCGCCATTCTTAACTTAAAGTGGGTTAAAAGCCAGAAAGCAGTATTCACTTAGAAAAAATAGCTTAAATATTTATCTATATATTTTATTTTGTAATTTTTAGCCGAAGCATAGGTTTGTATACCCGTGCGAAGCTGGGTGGGCCAGGTAGTTAATAAATAAAATATATTTTTTTAATGATTAAAAAATCATAAATAAATAAGAGTTAACTGATTTTTATAGAAATTTCCTAAAGTAAAAGGTTAAATGTCAGATGCCAGCTCTGACAGATTTCATTATTGTTGGTCCTATTTACTGAAATACATATCTAAAGAATTTAAAAAAAAAGCTGAGTGCCAAATTTTTCGTCTTTTCTGTCATCGTACTGTCACGTTTGACCAAAACCTCTCGAATAAAGTTGACATTTTGCTTTGAGGTTGTTTATGTATTACAAGTTAAAATAATATCCCATTGATGTTGGGTATGTCTTATTGCAGAAATATTGTAATTTAATTTAAATCAAAACATATTTTTAGATAAACCTAAACTTTAAAAAATATTCGGAGAGTAAACGTTGAACCCAGGGCATTTACACTGATGCAGTCGTGAACTTTGTAATAAGAATATCAATTTAATTGCATCGCATCTAAACGCATTTTCGGGCTCCTCTCTTCTTCGTTTTTCATCCCCTGGGGGATTCTCTTACAAATTTCATGAAAACAAATGTCAGCCTGTCTATGTCCTCGTTTGCCTGTATTCAATTATCAACTTGCATGTTCGTACAATGATTCCCTATTATTCGAAACTACTGGTTCCTTACACGGCAGCACCAGCAGCACTGCATCAACCCCGCCGCTGCCGCAACCATCGCCACCCCCCAGTGCATTCGCCTTAACTATACGTGTGCTAACGAAAACGAAAAGGATCCATAGAGCATCGTTCACCACCAAATCCCAACCCTTACCCCTGACAACAATACAATCATCATCCCTCTCCTGTTCTGATGTGTGTATGAAGGCGATGTTAGATTATAATCAAGTTGGTTGCCTCCGCATCAAACACACCACCCCCACTCACCCCATAAACCCAAAAAACCCCCAAAACTATAGAACAAGAACATGTTGGTTTAGAAAATGATTGGACGGTGAGTGTGGTGGTCCATTGGACCAGTTTTCTTCCCACAGATACGGTGCCATCGTTTGAGATTCAAAACTATGTACCTATGTATTCGGAAATTATTCGTGGATAACTATGCATCCATGCAATTGTTAAAAACAGGGCCGCAGTTGTAGGTATTTAGAAATGTTATGAGGCTTTTAGGGTTAATCAGTTCATTGGACAACATGCAGAGATACCAAAGAAGTATGCCTTGAACACACAGCCCTGTTTTAGGAGTCAAGCTCAGTATAAACTTAATTTTGGCCGCTCGGTCAGCATATGAAGTTCCCCTCAATCGCTCTGAATCTCTGCACTGGAGATAAAATCACAGAAATCAATATTTTAGTTCTTTGAGAGAGGTGTGGAATTGGGCCTCAACCAACAAGCCTTTTCAGGCGGCTCTGTCTGTAGGTAGTTGTCTCACACGTAAGATTTCACACGCCAACTTGGATGAGGTCCGTTTCACTAGCGGGAATCATATCTGAGTGGCGTTATAAGTCTGCTGCGTCCTTATACGATGTGGACTCAAAGATTTACGGTCCACACTTCATGACCACCGAGCTCAATCATTTTTCGCTCGATCGTAGTGTTAACTCTACAGACGTGACAACAAATATTCTATAGCCCCTTAGACTGTGGGCCCTTTTTTTAATGTCAAATCATTCAACTGCGGCCCTGTCATCCACCCTTTATATTTTTCAACTGATGGAGCAGCAGTATGGCACCAGTTCGACTTTACTTGCCCATTCCCATCGCAATTGCTGCCACTGGTATTGAAAAGGAACAGCGCATGCAGCCACGGAGGTACTCTAAGCTTAGAGCCGTGCTAACTACCTAGGAATTGCATTCACACATTGCACGAGATATTCCAAATCCTGGATCCATTCTTGCTGCATCATGTTGAAACAAGCGCCCTAATTGGATTCGTTAATCAAGGATTTAAGCATTCTCTGGCAATTTTCGACGAACAACACAATCAGCTGCCACCGGGCGCTCTTCCCACTTACCATCGCCCACACACACACGTCAGGCTCGTCGTCGGTAAATTAGGATTGGGAGGTATGGTCCGGTCACAAACACTCGACGCCCAGAGTGGCGATCGTCCCAAGCTCCTCCTCTGGTACCATCATACAATACAGTTAGTTGCAGGATAGTGTTTTTTGATGCATTCGGCAGTACAATTCTTGGCTTGTTGGGCTAGAGTGATGGCGTGGCGGGGTGGCAGCATCCGCCGAGAACTCTGGCGTGCGTGCGTATACCAACTGGCTTTATAGTTCCCCGGGAGGAGGATAAAGTTTTACATACTTCCGCGGAAAGGACCAAGAACGAGGAGCTCTATTGCCGATTTACGATTTGCACGTGATGTGAAAGGGTTGTGTGAGAGGGTATGGGGAGTGTGTAAGCTTTGGATGCTGGAAGAAAGATATCGAGATAAAGAGAAGAGCTTGTTGGATATAGGAGACTGCCGGTCCTTCATATATGAGTTGTGACGATGATGACGTTGTTTGCTTTCAATTAGCAGCTTTTAATAATTTTAATCAATTTTCTTTACCCTTACCTTTTTTTTGTTGAATTTTTTTTGGAATGGACAATGATGATGCTTAAGTGAGTGCGCGACTGTGAGGGCGAGCGGGTTGTGTGCTTTGTCCATCGATTCAATTAAGTTGGAATATTGTGGTTGTTTAAAAAGTAATTGGCCCTTTCAGGTAAAGTTACCTCTCCAATATGAATTCTTGTGAAAAAGGGTTCATTAATTTTTGTATTTTAATTTAAACCAACGAGAAAATTGATTGGACACAAAAAAAAACGAAAAAAAAAAACGTAAAAGTTAAAAATAACATTTTCAACATTTTAGGGTTAATTTCATGTGAATTTTTGGGGCGACACATAGGGATGTTTTTGTATATTTATAAACTGCTAAGGTTTCCGTATAACTGGTATCAGTTTGTCATGAATTTTATGAGCAGAATCTTTTAAATGCTGAATTTATATATGAGCTATTTTTAATAAATTAATTAAGTACTTCCAGATTTTTAGATTATATTTCAAACTTTCCGAGAAGGTGGAATTACGTTCGTGAATCTTAAAATAAATATAGGTACCTTATATTTAGTAAGGATCAATAATAGGCAACAAAAAAATTGTATGAGTTGTAACAGGAAAAGATATATGGGTTGGACGCCAACTACCAGTCATTTTTGCGTATTAAAAATAGCAGATGAAATGAATTCAAAAATGGTGTCAAATACGAAAAGATTCAGTGTTAGAAGGTAGGTATTTACACTTATGTACATGCATGTACATCCAACAGACTCTCTACTCGCACTTAAACCTTGGTTTTTGGTTTTATAAAAACAGCGTAGACCAGGACGCCCGGAGCCTTGGGGTGCGCAACTGGATGGCGGCGGCTCGAAACCGGGATGGGTGGAGAGACTTGTTGAAGGAGGCCAGGACCGGACCCCGGTTGTCGAGCCGACGATGATGATGAAAAACAAACACACACCGCACATCCGTATCGTTGTTTAACTTTCCGACCACTGACAACATGGCTTCCAGGGTCGGCAGAATCCACAGAATCCATTGTAATCGAACATTTTCTACGAATGGAAAGATATCTATCACACAGATTCCATTCGTAGTGGAAAATCTCCTACGAATTTCGAAATTCGTGGCATTTCATATCACTGAATCCGAATGAAACGAAAATTATATCATCCTTCTCTACGATACTTTATTCCTTTCGTTGCCAGAGTTGAATTGGTTATTAACACCCAAAAGAAAATATTGTTCAAGGATTTACACTTGAAATAAATAAATAAATTAATAAAGTTGATGATTTCATAGTTCAAACTCCTATTCCAGCTCCTCCAAACATATTTTTAAGCTGGTTTATGCACTCTATATTTTATCAAACACAAAAAGATTCACTTGAAAAATAAAACAATTTAATTCTCATATTCATTTCTATCTGTATTTTAATATTTATATAAAATTGACCGGGTGCAATATTAAAGCATCAATAATTGCACAAATGAATATATTTGATTGTAAAACTAAAACAAAGTCTAAAAAAAACTTCCAATAAACAATTTTTCAGTAGAACTAATTATAAGTCAACCACATTGAGCCATAATTTGTTTCTGTACAGTGATGGTACACGTAGGAAAAAATTCCTTACTCGTAGGGAAATATTCCTTACTCGTAGGGAAATTCCTTACTCGTAGGGAACTTTCGCAAATGACATTGGTGGAAACATTATTAATGTACCTATCTTACTTTTGTCTTTCTATGGAAATTTATATATTAACTTTGTTAATTCAAACCTTAAACCAACGTAAATTTGTGAAAAAATGTGTATATGACAAACTTTGAAATATTTTTTTTTTCATAACGTTATGACTTTATAATATTCCTAAGGGGCCTTATAGCGATCATGAGAAAAATTTCTTTGGGTATTTTATGTATATTCCTGATGAAAATTCTTTTTGCCTACAGAATTTTCATCAGGAAAATTAATAAATGCTTTTTAAAAAAAAGGAAATTGTTGTTTGAGAAAAAATTATTTCAAGTATATCCAAAAGAAATTTTTCCTAATGCGTTTTTTTTATTGATCGCTATAACCAAAACCCCTAACCTAAGAAAATACTCACAAATTATCAAAAATTCTCTTCATAACTTGTGTTCATTTCGTTAGTATAGGGAACAAATGGGGATTTTCCAATGTGCGTGAGGTTAGCATCGCCATTTTTGATTTTCAAAAAAAAAAAAGAAGTTGTGCTGAAATGCTCTCAACTTGTGCTGTCATGTGCCGTAAATATTTTTGCAAAATTCGCAACTTTGCAAATTTTACGGATGCATTTATTTTTGCAAAATTACGATTTTCTTGAAAAGCCACGTTGTGCTGTTTTGTGCTTAGTTTGTGCTGTACAAAACCGAAAAGATAAAACAAAATAGCACAACTTTGCTTTTCAAGAAAATCGTAATTTTGCAAAAAAAAATGATGTATCCGTAAAATTTGCAAAGTTGCGAATTTTGGAAAAATATTTACGGCACAAAACAGCACAAGTTGAGCACATTACAGCACATCTTTTTTTATTTGAAAATTCAATATGGCGATGCTAATAACTTTTTTTTTTATCTTTTTGGTTTTGTACAGTAAAAACTAAGCACAAAATAGAAAGTCGTAATTTTGCAAAAAATTTCCTCCGTGTAATTTGCAAAGTTGTGAATTTTTTAAGAAATATTTGCAGCACAAACAGCACAAGTTGAGCACATTACACCACAAATTTTTTGGAAAATCCAAAATGGTGATGCTAACTTCTCGCTATGGGGCTTCGCATAATTTCGTATTGCGCATAAAAGTTGCAAATATGCGAAGTTTTTGTTTTTCTTTTCGATTCTCAGAAAGAAAAATTGTGCACAGTTCAGTACAACTTTAAAATTTAAGAAAATCTTGATTTTGCAAAAAAAATTCATTCGTAATATTTGCAAAGTTGCGAACTTTGCAAAAAGACTTACGGCACAACGCAGCACAAGTTGCGCATATTACAGCACAACTTTTTTTTGAAAATTAAAAATGAGTATGCTATCACTCTTTGTGTACTATTTTCAATGATTTCCCGTTAGACACCTGATTTTGAAATTTAGTGTGAGAACGATAAATGGGGCAATGTTCTTTTCGATTCCATTCGGATTCTTTGAAGACAGTTTTTCGTGATTCGTAGCGTAGAAGTCCATTCGAAAATTTGTTACGATGGATCTTGTGATAGGGCTGAATGAGTTTGTGGATGCTAAGATCCCGGAGCTCAAAAATTACGATGAATTTTTCTAAAATTTTGGGTGTCATGCGATCATTTTCCGGTTCTTTGCTAAAACAAAATGAGAACTTACCGAATTTCATTAAACATATCATCTGTCTGTGCCTATATGTACCGTAGAAAGAGGAAGACATTAAAAGAAAAAAATACGAGCTTGAAAATAAAATGAGCGAAATCAGCTTGATATACGTATAGAAGCGCAGTGCTAGAATGTCATGGGAGAAATGCTTTCCGTTGGGAATTTTAACGAAATGAAAACATATGTATATAGTTTCTCTCTCAAAAATCCCTTAATGTAGCCTTATTTAATTCAATTGAAAGAATAAAAAGATTGTAGCTAAATTTTAAGGATATTTTTTTAAGTAGCGTGATTACTACAAAAGCATTTGACACTATTGATCATAACATAATGTGTCAAAAACTGTCTTCCTGTTTAAGATTTGCTCCCGAAGCGGTTAAATTAATTTCTCCTTACGAGTATCTATCTGGAAGGAAGCAAGCAGTGGTATCTGGAACAAGGCCTTCCGCGTTCCTTTCGCTATGTTGTGTCCCTCAAGGGTCCATTCTAGGAGCATTCTGGGCTTATGTGAATGATATTCCTAGTTTTAATATAAGGCACGGAGATGTGCTCATGTTTGCTTATGATGTCCGTCAGTGTACCTACCTTCTGAGCTCTGCATTGGGTCTCATTAAAAATTGTGTATAAAACATCTATAAAGATCTGAATGCAATTTTGGAATGGTCTAGCAACTGTGGGCTTGTTCTGAATCCCCCAAAAAAACGAAGTGCATTATCATATGTAGAAGAAGATACTCAAAGTTTGCTTAAACGGCTAAGAACTAAAGCGGGATATACATTGCTCAAATGCTTCTCATGGATGTGAGAGTGTATTAGTAATTTTTTTTTGACGTTGCGTATACAGATACACACTTCATGCATGAGTCTTCAATCATTTATTTCAATTCTGGCTATCTGATTGAACAAAAATCAAAACATTTTGATTAAGCTTCAAGCGTACACACAATTTATACGTGTTTCATTTTTACTAATACACTCTCACATGCATGACAAGCATTTGAACAATGTATATCCCGCTTTAGGAGTTTATTTCAAGCGGAATCTCACATGGGAATGACCGCATAAACTCTGAGGTGGGAAAAATATATGGCGCCTTAAGAACATTGTCTATTGCAAAACAGTTTACAGCTCAAGAAACGAGAAAAATGTTGGCGAAACCCATAGTTGTACCGATTCTGACTTATGGGTTTAAAAGTTTTTGTAATTTAGATCCTGTGTGTCTGAGAAGGCTCAATGTCCAATAATATTGTTCGTTATGTCTTTGGGCTACGTATCTTCTTAGCCAATCATGTCTCTAATTATTCAAAAAGCTTTTAAGGCATTGGTTTTTTTCAACCTTTTGAGATTCAAGACAATCACTTTGCTATTTAAAATTATACAGACTAAACAGCCACCTGATCTTTTCAATAATTTCCAGTTTTTATCGTAAAATCTCATTGGAATAATTTGAATAAATACCGGAATAAAATAATGGGTGATTTTTAAAGAGGCTTAAAACTTTTAAAAAAAAAAAAACACAAAAAATTCGAAAAAATGAATGAAATATTTATTTGAATCGATAGTTTGAACCTTGCAATTTAATGTTTAAAGATAATTTCATGCAAATGTTGACCGCGGCTGCGTCTCAGGTAGCCCATCCGCTGAGTCCAATTTTGGCATACTCTTTCACACATATCGGCCGGTATCTCACGAATGAATGCATGGATGTTGGCTTCCAGTGCGTCAATCGAAGCGGGCTTGTCCCTATAGACATTAGCCTTGACATACCCCCACAAAAAATAATCTAATGGTGTCAAATCGCACGATCTAGGCGGCTAATTGACCGGCCCGAAACGTGAAATTAACTGTTCACCAAACTCGCCTCGCAATTGCGCCATTGTTTCGCGTGCTGTGTGGCATGTGGCACCGTCTTGTTGAAACCACATATCATGCAAGTCAAGAACTTCCATTTCGGGCAAAAAAAAGTTTGTTATCATCGCTCGGTAGCGTTCACCATTGACAGTAACGCTGCGATTCGCATCATCTTTGAAGAAATAGGCCCAATAATGCTGCCGGCCCATAAACCGCACCAAACAGTGGCTTTTTCGGGATGCATTGGTAGCTGTTGCAATGCTTCTGGCTGATCTTCACTCCAAATGCGGCAATTTTGCTTATTTACGTACCCATTCAACCAAAAATGAGCCTCATCGCTGAACACAAGCAGCGCGCGATGAACATTTCGAACCGAGCACGAATTTTGATAGTAAAATTCAATAATTTGCAAGCGTTGTTCATTTGTAAGACGATCCATGGTTAAATTGCAAACCAAACTGAAGCTGTTTGACAGTGACACAAGGTACTAAACACACGTCAGCTGTCAAAACCAGTGTTGCCAAAACCAAACCAGCTAAAAAATCACCCATTAGAATCATTTATTTATTTTTAAATAATGAAATTAATTTACTCAAAAAAATTCCAACTACGTTTATACTCAATTAAAATTTATCTTCTTTTTATTATTTAGGAAATAAAAAGTTAAAAAAGGGAAATTTCCGACTGAATGAAGGGATTTTTTTAATGCTCCCAGCACTTCTTGGTCTGGCCTTTAAAAGAGGGAACTGATTATCCCACACAATTATTAATTATAAGTCATTTAAAAAAACTAATAAACAAAAGAAACAGCCATAATATGCCTTAATGATTGTTGATATTTTGAAAACAATAATATTTGTGTAAAAATATAAATCTATCTATTTATAACTGCCTATCAAAGATTTCGCTTATATTTATAACTGGTCAAAGAAATCAAGACCTCTCTTACATACCTAGTCCCTTCGCTATATTTTTTTTTTGTATCAAAGCACAACGTAGTATTTACTACTACAAAAGAAAAAAAAGAAACAATCCAACCGTAACCCAATCTCTCTCAATTTAACTCCGTCAGTTGTTGTTGGTACATCAGAGTCCTTAAGTTCTTAATTCAGACAGACAATTTTTCGATTAATATAACAACTATCTAATGCGACGTCATTCGCTCAATTAGCTATACTTAAATATTTTGCAAAACGAGCCTTATCCTCCGTCCCGCCCGCGCACTCTCTGCCTCTAGACATATCTCTCAGCTCTGGGGCTGTGGCTCGTTTAGCGTTTGTATTCATCCTGGTTTATTCGTTTCGTATTCCTCTTGGCAATTGTAATCCAATAACAGAGAATGTTCTCAACGATTTCGATTTCCTCTCGAAATTACCCGAAATAACAATTCAACTTTATCCAGTTGTAATTGGCTTAAGCTAATCTTGATTTTGAAGTATAATAATGTAATATGAGCAGAGAATTGTTGGATTGTCTGTGGCTCTGGATATGGATTTGTTGCCCTGGCCAGGACGAGTTAGAGGAGGGGTCGTTGGTATAGTTGCGGTAAAGAGAACCCATTCGCATTTGGCTCATCCAAAACGGCTACATAATGGCATTGGGTATGGTATGGTATGGTTTGGAATGGTATATGTGCGGGGAAGTATGATGGTTGGGTAGATTTGCTCTGCCGCTGGCAACATTCGTACGGTTAGTGTTGAAAAACCGATTCCAAATCTTATTTGTTTTTCTTTCAAACAATTGGAGGGCATGAAAAATCCTTGCCAAAGGAGAAAATTCTCGCACAAACACACTTAAACATATATACATACGTATTGAGAGATGAAAATCTTTCATGGGAATATAACCTTACCTCGGGGCCTCCAGCTTCAGACAAGGAAGGAATCACATCAATCGAAGGAACTAAGGATTCACCAACGGCTTCGGCCGGCCGGCACTGCACAGCGCACATCGCAGTATGATGGCGATGGTGGTGGTGGTGGTGGTGGGGGTGAACCCTATATTGATGGTCAAGGAAAGGATATCTAAGTTTTTATTTCTCTATGATGGTTGAGTATAGGTGGTGGAGCGCAAATATGGATTTGGTCAAAACTAACATAACGGCTTTGTTTGGAGCATTACTTTAAATACATACATATAGATATACAAATTGGCTATAACATAAGGACTTTCTAGCTATAAACGTCTGCAACGCATTACGGAGCATATCCTTTATATACTATTTGGATGTTACTCGAGGCTATGCACAGCCATTTGCTCTTAGAATGTTTTGTGGAATATTAGGACAAAATCAAGCTGCAATCCTTTTCGGTTTTTCGCAAATAATAATAATAATACGAACAAACCCAATGCTTATCTCGTTGAATCAAGCAATTTAAATTGTTTCTTCAATTCGTCTTTCCGCATATAAAGGATGTTCAGGCTATTTATCGGATTTGTTGAAGCTTGCTTGTTGAAGGGTTATTTCTAGGGTAATTTCTAGGGTATTTTTATCAATGATATTTTCTAGTTCATTTTATACTACTTAGGTAATTTCAAGTCGAAAAACTTAAGAGGTTATTTTCTCGTTTTCGCTTCGTTTTCGACTTATAACGGTTCTTATGATTTTTCCTTTGAATGGCTCTAACTTTGCCAAATTACAAAACGTAGATTATGTTTTGTGGTTTACCCTCCATTTAATATTTGGTTTAAATGCACTTTATTCAGACATTTAGCGTTGGATTGCTTTAAGGGGCATTCATGAAATTTGTGTCGAAACTTTACGATTTTATGACGTAAAGACCTTGCACGAATATCCTTATTATGTAATGGAATTTGACTTCCGCCCCCAACTGTGCAGCCAATCCGAGAGATGCAATTCTCGATGACTTTGGTGCATATATCAGGCTGAATTTGACTTTGAGGTCACAAATTGCTTGCGCCTAATTGGCATATGCATACCTGCGACTTAAGGAAATCGCACAAGAAAAAGTCCAACGGGATCAAATCGCATCACAATATCGGCGGCCAGTTCAAGTCGCCGGCCGTCGGTTGCCTCAGATGCGTGAGATTACCATGCCCTCAAATCGTTGGTGCAGAATGTACATTGTTTTATCAGCTGTTCAGCTTGCATTACCGTCCTTTTGGAACCACATGCTGTTTTTATCAATACAATCCAATTTGAGTCAAAAAGAAATTGGTTATCATCGATAGGAAGCGCTCTCCATTGATGGCAATGGCAAGGTCATGGCTGATTCTTCATTGAACCGCGTTCTACTCGATTTTGGCCACAAAATGTTGAATAGTGGACTGGGAAGGACGAAGCATCAGGCGCAAGATATTTTGATAATAAAGATTTGTTATTTGCACTTGTTGCTCCGGTGCTGTAACTTGCGATTGCGATGGCCGATAGGTTAGGTTAGGTTTTTGGGCTGATAGAGGATCTTATTTCTACCACACTTAGATCAATGTAGATCCCTTGTGAACAGGGCCGCCCCCAGCCAAACTTGCCCCCTGTGCAAGATTTGTAGAAACCGCCCTTTTTTATATTTGCGTACATACATACATACATCCATATGCAGAAGACTTTTTCACATTACCCAGAAGGTAGACTTTAATGCGTAGGTCAAAAGTGAAGTTAGTTAGTGTGCAAGAAATAACTTAGCACAGGATGGATGTTATTTTGGTATTATTTGAACAAGTTTTTTGGTTAAAATGCAAATAGCAGTATACAAATATTGATTTGCGCAAGATCAGATTACATTTTCTTTCTCCTGGTAATGCGCCCACAGAACTTTGCGCCCAGTGCATTTGCACATCTTGTACATATGGTTGGTCCGGCCCTGCTTCTGATACCCTGGAGGATTGAACACTCCCAATAAGTTAACCTATAAAAGTTTTAATGGATTGTCAAGCCATTTGGAGGCTTTGATAAAATTCGACAATTTAACCCCGGAAAAGTCGGAGAGCTCTTCTAGATTATTAAAGAACAAAGAAGTATAGTTTCCTCGGAGTTTATATCTTAGTTGCGAGAGTGCTGGGCAGTGACATAGGAAGTGAGTAGGGTACTTCAGCGGACTATGTCCAGTAACTATACACTAGAGAGCTTATTTAGTTTTAAGATCCTGTCTGTCCTTCCCTTATGTCAAAACACGGCCAAAGTTTCTTGATATTCACACAAGAATCAAGCAGAGTCCATATTTGATTTGCTTTCTCAAGAATTTTCTTCGCCACATTATGTTTGAAGGTGCAGACAGGTGCGTACACGTTTAGTTCTGCCTGGCTATGATCAGTTGACGATCCTTTCTCGTTACCTGGAATCCTTATATGGCCAGGCACCCATCAGCAGAACATAACGTTGTGGTCTTCGCGGCATCGGGAAACGAGTTTTGACTTTATTTCGATGGCAGAGAGTGCCTTAATGGCTGCTTGGCTGTCAATATGAAAAAGGTAAAATCAGTTGGTGGTACCACTAACATTGACAGCCGTTTAGCCGCTTTGGTTATTGCCAAAACCTCAACTTGAAAGACACTACTGCTGTCAGAGAGTCCCTATTGAAAAACCCTTTAGTCAGCACGTCAATAGATGATTCTGCCAGAAAAATCCATTTTTGATTTTTCTTTAAGGCTTATTCTTTTCCACTGAGCTGTGCCCAAATTTTAAAACATTATTTCTTAATTATTATGTTTGCTGACACATGTATTATGGATAGTTCCGCTCAAATGTGTTTGCTTACAGCAAACTCTCTTGTCCGGAAAGCAATATTATATACAGTACGACCTCTGTAATTCAAATACTCGGTAATTCCAACGCTCCTCTAATTCCAACACCTATTTTTTTTTTACATTATGTATCTTATAATTCAAACACTTGACAAAATTGCTACTCAGTTCAATTGTTGCTTTGCTGATTGCTTTGTAAATTTTATAATTAATCGGTCTAAATTAGGTTTAGGACCAACTCGGGTGTTAACAGTGACATTTTTGACCAAAAAATTCATTAAAAATATCAAAGTTCATGCAAGGTATCAAAATCAATACAAATTCACAACCGCGAACAACTTTCTTCAATAATCTCGCTACGAATATTGGCAACACATGTCGACTTAAAAATAATTATATCCTCAAGGTGAATGAAGTTCAAACAATCTGGGGTTACTTACAGCCTTCTATATACACCCGCCCTCATAAAACTGCAAAACCAGAGCCTGATGGGTACTGCCTGACTATTCTGACTCTGCATGCTACGATACTGTAGTTTAAGTGATAGCGTGTGTGCCGGAGTGTTCGTGTTTCCTCATTATTTCATCAAACCCCCTGAGCAAAACCTAAGACCAACAACAACAAAAAAGAGAAAAAAAAAAATAATAAAAATAACGAAGCTGAAATTGCTCATAATATTCTCCCTTCTTCATCATCAATTTGCGAAGCTCTTTTTATCGTAATTAATTAACTAGCAAATTAGTTTGATTGATTATTTGGGAACTGTTTGTGAATACGGAATTTCATTAAATTTTAATAAGCTCGTTAGAGGAATTAACGAACAAGTCAGACGGGTGGTATAGAGCTATACACATATACATATATAGCAAAGTCCTGTTGTAGGTATAGTCTGTATATATATATCTGTAGTTATTATAGAGCTGCTCCCTGCCAATTCGCATCCTCTTGGTATATTTAATTAGATACATAGGTATATAAAGGGGTAGCAATGGAAACATAATGCAAGGCTAGGAGGTCATTCGTGTATATTTCTCGCGTCGCGTCGTAGGACGAGTATTTAATTATCGCGCAGATAGGTGCTTAGCTCTTAGCCTACATATAAATTCATAGTGTTTAAATTAGCTAATTAATTCACGTATTTATGTTAAAATTTGCTTGTATAGTAGTCGTCCTTCTCAGATTAAATCAAAATGCCTCAAGTGCTGTAAACATCTATATATATATATAGAAAAGTATACAAATAAACCTACATATATACAGCATTAAGTAATATGTAAGCAATAAGTATACCTAACAATATTGGTGGAACATGCGGGAAAGGACTTCAAACAGAAACAGATCAATATTGGATTAAGATAAAAGATTTTGCGGGGAGCCCACGGCCATGGGGCGTATAGGTATGGAATTGATATTAATTATTATTATTGAAAATTTACACATGATTTACTCAACCATTGATTTCCAAACTAAATGTCGTGACGGCAGATAATGAACATAACTAATTCAATTAGAAAAGTTTTCAATATGATTATCAGTTATTGAAATAACTATTTCTATTTAATTATTTGTTATGTTTGTATAGGTATACTGGCGGGATTTACTAAGTATGATGCAATTGTTTCAAAATAATTTTTTTTGTTAAATTTGCTAAGACTTTTACCTGAGGTAAAATTGTATATTTTCAGCGTATTAACTATTAACTTAGCTGAGTAATCGAAAGTCCTGGTTAAGCAAATGAATATTTGACTTCAGCGTTTTGAAATCGGTTTCAAGGATATTTTAAAATTTAATTCTTCAGACTAACACTACTAGCCATACGTAGGTCTGTTCGTCTTTTCGTCCACTGTTATTTGATCTAGAGCCTAATTGCTTCAAATTTGGTAGAGAGCACTTCTATGTGATTCCTTCTCTAGAGACAAAATTCAAATTTTTTTTGTTATCTCATCTAGAACGGGTAGCTGCCATACAACAATTTTGTGTTTTTAAATTTTCTCAAAAACGCCTCCTAGGATTTTGATGAAACTTTGTACCTGGAATGATCAGGTTTTCAAAAAAATTGCCTTAATTTTGGGGGTGTTCGTGTATATTTTTTCAATGTTTTGACCGATTTTGTTATAAATTTGCAATATGGTGCTTTTAAAAAGTTTATTTAATATTGCACTGAAAAAAAGTTGAAATTAATTTTTTTTAAACAACAAAAAATTCAAACAAAAAATAATTTTTTTTAGAAATTATGACTTAAAAAAAAAAATCTAGTTTAAAATATTAAATCGCATTATTTAACAATTAATATGCATCCTCATTTGGTTCAACTTTACAGTTGTTAACAACAAGAGCAAGTTCGTGCGATCCAAGGCGTTTTTTCTTTTTTAGTTCAAGGCAGAGCCTGAACTATCAAACACAAAATCATTGTTTTTCTTTTTTCGCTCTGAGTGTGCAGAGCTTCAATGTTGTTTTTCTTTTTTCGTCCTGAACCTATTCTGAGCGTGTTCAGAGTGCACTCTATGAGCTCAGAATAAAATAACAGAGCAGACAGAGTTAAATGCTGAACACAAGCATTTGACATTGACAGCTCAGTGTTCAGGTGTGTTTCAAAAATAGTTCAGAGTGCTCAGAACACGCTTCTTTCAGAGGACGTTCAGAACATGCTCGACATGCTAGGACTCTGTTCAGAGCTCTATTCTGAGCTGAAAGTGCATTAATTTCTCCTCTTGCTGTTCGTTACAATTTTTGCATTCAATTATAAAGTCATTTTCCGATTAAAAACAAATCTGCTACAAGTCTGTTGATTTTTTAAATCAATTGCAACATTTCACACATACAAAATTGAAAAGCAGATAATGACCCCTGTTCTGAATTCCGATCGACTGTAAAATACTTTCGTTTTTAAAATCTTGGTGTTTTGTAATACATTTCGTTTTCAATACTTGCGATTCGATTTTCGATCGGAGTAAAAATTTTGAAATGTATGTAAGTATATTTTGTAATTTATGGAATAAAAACTAATTTGGTCGATGACATATGAACAAATGTTTGTATAAATAGGGGAAAACACACTACAAATTCGCAGTTTGAAGCACTCATCGATTTCATGGGCAAATACTCACATCTTGCCAAACGATTTGTAAAAACCCCAAATAGGTGTTCAGATATATGTATGTAGAAGTTTTATGGAGTAATATAGTCGTCGATTTGAACAGCTTAGGCCCACCATGCAGAGGCGTTGGTGGATGAAAGAAAGTATAAGAAACTTATAAATATTGAAATATCAAAATGCTTAATTTATTTATTTATTCACAGGTTTGGTCAGATTATAAAATGCATTTAAAAAAAAGTTGCAACATAATAAAAATGAAATCGGTGCCACTGGAGGTGGATGAAATGGTCAATTGCCACTTTCCTCTCCAGAAGAGACAGTAATTCAAATAACTAGCACGTCTAAAACAATCGATGGAATGAAAGGTGCCAAAAAGTTTGAGCTTTTATTCACTGAACCACACAAACTGTGTTCAGAGATTCCAGAGAAGCAGCCATTTGGAAAGGGTTCACATCAAATCCTGAATTCTCCATCCATCCAATACACTTAACAGTAGTGAAGATGGTTTTTGTGAATTTATTGAGCTCAACGATGAAAATGAAAGCATTTACGAGAAGAAAAGCACTCTTCATGATAATAATGAGACTAAAAATTCCTTAAACATCGAAGACTCTGGAATATCAAATCCATTAAATAAAAATAAAAAAAAAGCTAAACTAATATTTTGCATTCATCCACGAAGAGTAATATTATCAACACACAGCTCTTAACTAAAATGCAAATGTCGATAAAAAAAAGTTTCATCGAGAAAAGATGAACAAGCTTGATAAAATCAAAAAAACAAATAACGAGGTTGCAGTAAACTTAAAAAGATCATGTCGGGCAATCAAAAAAATACATGGGGACCATAAGGAACTTATACTCTTATAAATATTTTTAAAAAGAGCACAGAGCAACAAAAAATATCCTTTTTTGAAACAAAGAGTGCCTAACCTACCTCTCTCTATACAGTCCTTACTTTTATCTATTACATGTGCACCACGAGATTTTAGTTTAAATTTTTTTTTTTGGGCGGGGGGGCTAGATCAGATATTTTATACATTTCAGTTCATTTTAAAACGTAGTTAGGTATATTAAAATATTATTTTTATTGTAAAGGGTGTTTTTTCAGACGTGTTGTTTTCAAGAAGAAATAAAATGCATATGATTTAATGTTATGGCCAAGAATTTAGCTTTATTATAAAGATAAGGGTTTGCCATTTTGTTTGAAAAATGATTTCGGGCAAATAAATAAATAAATTCCAGCCAAGAGGCCCAATTTTCCACAATTTTCGATACTCTGCTCCACAGCAGCAATAGCGTCTTTTGTACACACTGTACGGATTCTCTGAGGATGCGCATTATCAACTTGAGTAAACGTTGTGCGATTTTGCGATTATGTCGATCGAATATTGGACGATGCCCACGAAGCGTCGCGCGAACTGAACCATTATTTTGGTAATAAATTTGCACAATTTTCAACCGTGGTTCAGGAGTAAGTCAATTAATTATGAAATGGCAAACCAAACTAAACATAAATCAAGTAACAGCTGTCAAAAAGACCAACTCCGAAAAAAGAATTGCCAGATTATGAGTTTTTCAAAAAATATCACATGATTTTCTTTATTAATAAACCAATATTTATGGCTACTCAACAGCTTTGAACTGTGGGTTCGTGCAAGTTCGTACGATCCGCAGTTGTGTTGAGTCCTGAATTTATTTTTTTAGAATTATAAAAAATGATAATAAAAATAACTCTAAAAAAAAAACCTTAATTTCTAATAGATAAATATCCACAAAGCCATAGTGCCATCAGGCTTTAGGTCATTATCGTCTAATCCAGTTTTTCTTATACCAATTTCGACTTAACAACAACAACAGTGTGTGTTTTGTTGTGCTCATTCATACGTTTCTTATTTTTTTGCATTCCAAAAAAATTGAAGACAATAATATGATTTCCTACAAAACTAGTTTTTGTCAAACTTGTGCATGAATCAACAGATTTTGAGAGACGCCATAAGTGCTTTATTAAAATGAAGATGCCGCAAAAATACGACACTTATTTTCAAGTATGTATTTAAACGTATCAAACTTGGAAATTTCCATCTATTCAAATTCAATATACTTTATTACTAGCATTTTTATGGAACAAGCTATCTCGCCCGGCTTCGCACGGGTAGGCAAACTTAAGCAGTGCATAAATATTACAAAAGAAAATACATAAGAAAATATAAATAAATATTTGAGCAAAATTTTGTAATCGAATACTATTTAATTGGTTTTTTACCTACTTCACGTTATGAATGGCTAAATAAGTAAAAACATGATTCTCTATGGCCAATCTTTATTACTTTGTCAAAAATTTGTAATAATAAAAAAAAAACACTCTAAAAATAGCAATTTTTTTATATAACCTTACACACAAATGGAAATTTTAAAATGAGATGCCACATTTCGTTTTTACCCCATTTCACCCTATAAATGCCAATTTTCTAAAAAAACAAATCTCTAAGGCCATCCACTAAAATAAAGCAACCTTTCAAACACCAAAAGTATTTCTTAAATCGGATAATTTTTTTTATTTTTCCCCATTTCACCCTACAAATAACAAAATTTAAAAAAGAATGTCCCTAAAGGTAGTTCCTAAGATAAGTCTTTTTAAAAAAAAAAAGTTTTTTTTTTTATTTTTATCCCATTTCTCTCTACAAATATTAAAATTTTTGAAAAAGAATATCCCTAAAGCCATTTCTAACGAAAAACCTTTAAAAAAATTAATTTCGGACATTTTCTTATGTTTGCCCCATTTTACCCTATTAATAAAAAAAGTTGAAAAAGAATATCCCAAAAGCCTTCGCATTTACTAACCATCTACAGCACCACTTATTGAACGGTATAATTGAATTGAACTGAAAAACGAAATGTGCTCCTACAGCGCCACCTGTTGAGGATTTTCAGACTTTTCTTTTTTCCTACACCTTCGCGGAGCAATTACAAACAATGTATATACCAATATAGAAGATGGAGTAGAAAACGATTCTAAACTCACAAAAATATTCAAAATTCAACTATGCATAAGTTTCTTAGGGCCAGTTTCACAGTCGACACTTACCAAAATAAGTGGCACTTAAGTTTCCCATATTAGGAATTTAAGCTAAATTTCATAGCTAGCGTAAGTGGAACTTAAGTCACCAACATCTGAGACTTAAGTGCCACTTATTCAGGGAACAGTGAACGTTGATATTGGGAATTAGGGCCAGTTTCACAGTCGACACTTAACGGAATAAGTGGCACTCAAGTTTCCCATATTAGGACTTTCGGCTATGTTTCATAGCCAGAGTAAGTGGAACTTAAGTCACCAACATTGGAAACTTAAGTGCCACTTATTCAGGTAACAGTGAATGGTGATATTGGGAATTAATCTTTCAAATTCCCCACTTAAGTGTCACTCTTCTGACTGTGAAACTGGCCCTTAATCTTTCACATTCCCCACTTAAGTGTCACTTTTCTGACTGTGAAACTGGCCCTTAATTGCTCAGTTAATAAGGTGAAAAATTTATTGATAGTTTCGGTTGCATATCTTTAATCCCTCTTGTACATAATTACAATCATTATGCTCCTACTTCCGTAGATTTCAAAACCAACGAATTATAGAACTGGAAACATTGCTCAACCCACAGCAATATGTTCACTTTAATACTCGCTACATGCAATTTTTCCTATTTTGTTGTCCAATCAAGAAACAAAATTTTACTACAAATGTATTTAGTTTCGAAAAAATGCACTCACTCATGTCATCATCGTCAAAATTGTTGTTGATGCAATCGTCTTTAAGTTTATGTAGTTTCCATTCATTCTTTACCCTGCACAGAGTCTTTAGGCAACCAACTATACGCGATTTAAACCTGTCAGTGTCACATAGAATAACTCACACGCATATGGTACATCAAATGCAATAGAATTTATTACATCCACATTGTAGTGGGCAGGAGTGGGGTGGGGGTGGTAGCGATGGCGTCGGCGGGAGGGCGGGTGGTGGGTTTTGTCAAACTGTTTCAACTTCCTTGTACGAGGCTAGCTATGTATATGGGGAGGTTGGTAGGAGCAAGGTCTGTTGCCTATACCCACAAGCTAGAGAAGTAACCAAACACAAATACAGTTTTAGAATTCTATTGAATAATACGCTCATCGAGAGAACAATATTTTCCTAATTAACCACATTACATTTGTGCCAATACCCGGGTGTTTTTCATCCTACACGATTTTGCTATCACCTATCATCAAGGACTTGGTCCTTCTTTCGTATTATATATATATAGCATGGTTGCAAGAGACAGGGTCGTTTGGGGGTGCATTTTGGAGGCAAAAAGGCCATGAAAATGTTGTCTGTCTGGTAATGGTAAATTGATTTTAAGTAAAGTTTCTTGGAAATTGTGTGCTTTAATTTCCAAAATTCTCCGTATAAAAAAAGGATTCAAAATAAGCAGTCAAATATAGTGTCATAGCCAATTTCGAAAAAGTGGAATCCATTTTTGAAAATTAGATTTTGTCTCTTTTTGTGATTTTCAGGTTTTTTCATCTATAGCGCTGGCCAACAGGCGAAAAAAATCTTGAACTTATTTCGGGAAACCAAGACAATATTATAGGTAACTTAAAAGCCTAAAAACCGAGACTGTGTTTTTGATCTCGTCAAAAAAGATTAAAAATAAAATCATTGCATTTTAAAATTTTAAAACTAACTAACTTCAAGGCTCCCGGACACAATCATCCCACAATTGGGATATTGGCGAAAAAAGTATGCCATATTGCCATCTTAAAGGTCAGTAATTATGGTCAAAAAAAGTCAACTTGTTTCAAAAATTGGTTAGGCAGAAAAAATTTGTAATCAATGGTTAAAGTTTTTCTAGGTTTTGGCGGTGATTTTTAGCAACTAATTTGTGGGATATTCGCAAAAATAAAGTATACCATCTGAAAAGTCTTAGTGACCACAAAAAAGGTCAACAAGTCTGAGTAATTTTACAGCCAAAGGTTTTTTTTCAATGGATTTTTAAAGTTTTTTTTTTCAATTTTATTGCGAATAACCCACTTTAAACATATTCTATGGCTGACCAATTTCTGTAGCTAAATGACCTTTTTTGATGAATTACTGACCTTTTTTAGTTTAAAATTTAAAATTACTGTCCGTTTAGATGGCATACTTTTTTTTTGCCAATATCCCATATATGGGGAACTAGATCTATTATTTTTAAACTTAGGTAACTAAGCTCTATTACGTTGCTTATTTTTTGATAAAAAAACAATTTAAAATGATTAAAATTGTGTACCAATCAACCCAAAAACTCAATTTTAAAATCAGGCTCGCCTGACTTTCAAATGCCACCCTGCAAACACGAACACGATGACTGCCTAGCCTAGCCTTCTGTACCACACTTGAACAGAATGTCCCCTGGAACTTGGATTCATGAATCAGTTCCCAATGCTACTGTTGATGATGATGATGATGATTATGATGTGATGATGATGATGGTGGAAATATCATTTATATGAAGCGCAGAACAAACGTCTCATCATGAGGCTGTTCTATACGTACATATACGTGAAACGTTCGTAACGAGGTTTGAATCGGCAAATTACAGCTTCTGATTGTGCCAAAACGAAATGTTGTATACTTTTGTCTGCAGCACCACCATACCACCAACCGTCAACATAACTGCTACATTCACAATCCCTATAAATTGAATGGTATGGGAATACATTGGTGCCCCTAGGCGTATGCACGTCAAATTCAAGGCCTTCGGCTGGCATAGGGTATAGGACTGATGGAGGGGAGTGGAGGGTTTAAGTGATGAGGCATACACAGTTTTTGAGGTGTACGGTACGTACATAATGCTGGCGTTCCTCATCAGCCACCACAACACCATCATCATCAGCTTCGAATGAATAGAAGGTAAATTCGTTGAACTACGTGAACATTTTGTTTCTTGATTTTATAAAATTACTGTCCTTCTTTGTAAAATTGTTTTGTTGGAATAGTTTTATGTTTTGTGATGCTACATATATAAAATTAAATTAAATTGCTGTTTTTTTTTTTCATTTATTTCAATTATTTCGTTTATCTTATATTCAAGATATGATTGAAGGAAAAGTTGTAAAGTTGTTTTTGATAGTCTTGAAAAATCATACAAAATGGTTTGCCTTCATGCACTTTGGAAGGTGTTTCATAGCTTTTTCGGAGAGAGTGACAGCATGGAGTGCAGTCTAAAAATTAGAGATGACCTAAATTATTTTGAAGAACATAATAGAGCGGTCAGCACAGTGCTGCACCTAACCAAGATCCAGAATTTGTTCTTGCCTACAAATGGAGCTTTAGTGCATGTGGTTCCAACTAGATGGAGCTACACCCCAAACAGCAAGGGTATGAATTCATTAATTATATATTGTGATTAATTGCACTGCGACCTTTTGTGCCCACATCTAGAGCTAAATGATGTTGCTCGCCCTATATCCTTTAAGAGATTTGAAGATACCTTCAGATATCAAATCAACAAAAAAACGATATCGGGGACGCCGACTAGTCAAAAAATGTATTGATAATGATCAAGAGGACAATGAAATAGATCAAAATGACAGTTGAGTGAACAGCAAAATTCTAAACAATTATCCGAATCGTGGGTACGTTTAAATGTGAAAAGTCAAAGAACAAACATGATGACAGAAAATTGTAGGTCTCCTCCATTAATGCAAACAAACAATATACACAAGAGAATAGTTAAGAGTTGTAAGTCACTAGGCCGAGGCCTTAGCTCTCCATGAGCTTTGGCACCACTAAATTTATTTATGTATTTATAGTTCATATGGCAAAGTTAAAAAGTAAACCTCTTAAAATGCATTTATCTAATTGGAACCACACGTCCTAAAGCTCCATTTATTTTGATGTAGGCAAGAACAAGTTCTAGATCATGGTTAGGTGACGTGCTGACAGCTCTATGATGATCCCTTATTTTTATAGATAGTCACTGTTTTTTTGCTAAACACGCCCTTTTTAAGACGAACAATTTTTTTTGAATTAATAATAATTTGACCAATTATTTGAACAATGATTGTTAAGTTAAATCGGGCTTTTTTGGTCACTTCCCTTTATATGCAAATTAAACTTTATTTCATACTTTTCCCTACGTTTCGTCGTATTTTCACGACTTCATCAGGGGTAGTTTATTAAATATGAAAAAAACTTTTGTTACATTTAATAATAATCATTGAACGATGACACTTCTTAATTTTTGAATTTTAGCACAGCACTTTTTTTTTAAATATGTGTATATGTATATCGAATTTAGAAACTTGAATCGTCGTTTTCAAACCCAAAAATCATGACTTAAATTCAAAATAAAGGGTGTTTTTTTTAGAAGTGTGGTTTTCAAGAAGAAATAAAATCCGTATAACTTAATATTAATGCCAATAATTAACCTTTATTATAAAGATAAGGGTTTGCCATTTTGTTTTAAAAACGATTTCGGGAGGCCCAATTTTCGACCACTTTTTGCAGCAATTGGGGCCTTATGTCAGCAATAACGCGCCGAATATTCTCTTCCAAGGCGTCAATCGTCTCGGGCTTATCTGAGTAGACAAGCGACATCACATAACTCCACAAAAAATAGTCAAGCTTTGTTAAATCGCAAGATCTTGAAGGCCACGCCACAGGCCCACGACGCGAGATAATGATGCGCTCACCAAAAGTTTCCATCAATAAACTAATTGTTTCTTTGGCTATATGGCATGTAGCACCGACCGTCTTGTTGGAACCAAAGATCGTCCACATTAACATCCTCCAATTCAGGCACGAAAAAGTCATTAATCATGGCTCTATAGCGTTTCCCATTGACTGAAACATTATGGCCGGCTTCATTTTTGAAAAAAAAAATATGGGCCAATAATTCCCTCTGCCCATAGCGCACACCAAACAGTGACTTTTTGAGGATGTAACGGCGTCTCAACAATTTTTTGTGGATTATGATCACTCCAAATATGACAATTTTGCTTATTAACGTACCCATTCAACCAAAATATGAGCTTCATCGAATATTGGACGCAGCGCGCGATGCGTCACGCGAACTGAACCATTATTTTGGTAATAAATTTGCACGATTTGCAAACGTTGTTCAGGAGTAATGCTGGATTTACACGACTGACAAATTATCAGTAAACTGCCAAAAGAATGAATTTGTCCATTCTTCTGACAGTTTACTGACATATTAACGCCAATTTGTCAGTTGTGTAAATCCAGCATAAGTCTCTTCATTTTGAAATGACAAACCAAACTGAGCAGAAATCAAGTGACAGCTGTCAAAAAGTCCAATTCCGAAAAAAGTATTGCCAGATTGAAAATCACATGTCTAAAAAAAAAAACTATTATATATGCAAGTAGGTATGTCTATAAATTATGAGAATCAAAAAGAACGAATATCAATAATAGTTTTATTAAAGCTTAAAAGAAAGTAGTAGATTTAGAAAACACAAACAATTTGGAATTATTTTTTCGGAAGTCTGCAATTCGGGATTCTGTGTCAGGTAGTGGTGTTAGTTCCAATGGCATTTGTCATACCGTCTTACGGTCTGTGCATCATCTAGAGCTAAAGCCCCAACGGCAAGACCGATTTGCTTCAAATTGTGTATAGAAATTTTGTATGTGATTCCCTAAAGGAAAAACTCGTGTTTTTTTTTCTAGCTCATCTAGAACGGGTAGCTGTTTCTTCAAAAAACTTGAAACTCTCGAAAACTACTTTTACGATTTTGATTAAACTTCGTAGGTTCTTGTAAATACCAATGTGATTGTAAGAAAACCGCTTTCCAGATTTTTGACAAACACAAAATTCTCATAACGAAAGTGTTTTTTTAGAATGGTCATATTTTTGGTTGATTCGCGTATAACTTTTCACTGCTTAAGCCGATTTTGTTATAATTTTATAGTCTGGTAATTTTGATTTTTTTTAATCAAAACAAGAAACAAACAAAAATCAATTCATTCACATTTAACTCGACAAATTTGTTTGAATTAACTGGGATCTAAATTGACTTAAAAATATATATATAGTTGTAACTCGCATGTTCAACTTCGAAACTATAGGATCATCACGCACTTAAAAAATGGTCCTAAGTTTTCATATTTCTTGTTGTTTAAGACCTTAGTAGATAAAGACTGTTATCAACAAGAAGCAGTATAATATGTCTTCTTTTTTCGAGCTTATCTAACGCAAAGGTAGGTATTTGTATTACTCATGAAAAGTTATCGCATGATGAAAACCATACTTCTAACTCTACAATTTCTACAAAAGAGAATACATTTCAGCCAAATCTACATATTTGAAATCCATAAATATAATTAATTGGATATAAATTTTTGTGTTTTTATTTAGCAATGTGATTTCAAATAACTCACATCTAATCCTCCTGATGTTCTAAAAATAAAATCCATAACTACTCCCGCATCTCCATCAAACTAACACATCCGCATATACTATACCTATACCCACCTACCTCCCTGGATGTCTCCACTTATTATGACGTGGCAATTTCAATTTAACCTCATCTTGTTCCCACAATTGAAACCTGAAATGGGGGTAACTGAGTGAAAGACGTAATTAGTGTATTTGACGTTAATTCACTTAGAGCAGATTAATGAGCATATAGCATGAAGGATCTATAATACCACCCCCACTGTGAATGCTTCATCACATTGCCAATTCTATACCATTTCATGTTCTAAGTACATACATATATCTATACCTACATACATAGTTATCGTATAATACCTTGCGTTTATGTATGTTTTCGAAGTCAGGATAGACGTGTGTTCACTGTGCAGTTTTTGGATTAGGGAATGCGGCAAGCAAGGAGATGATTTTAATTAAATAAGCGAGGATAAATGCATCGACAAGAAATTGCGAAATGACTGGTGAAACATTTTGTAAAGAGAGAAATAAGGTTCGACAACATTTTTGTCATGTATCTTTGACTTAAGAAAAAATGTAAATTTATTGTTTTCCTTTAGTGTTTTCAGTAAAACTAAATCAGTTTGTCTATTCCATTTTTAAGGGCATTTTGCTAGTTTTAGATATAGCTACCTTAGGAATGGCGTCAATATTGAGTCAAGAACAAATGTTAGAATTTCCCTTTCATTTTCACTTGATTTCTACTGGGGAATTTAGATTTTGATTTGATAAACGTCGCGGTGCATAGTTTATCTTTAGATGGACAACAGCGGTCCCTGGAATCTAAAAACCCCATTTGTGGGATATTCGCAAAAAAAAGTATGCCATCTAAAAGTTAAGTAATTAGTAAAAAAAAGGTAAACTAAATTCACAAATTGATCAGCCATGGAATATTTTTAATAAATGGTAAAAATTTTTCAAGGTTTTTCATTTGTGGGATATTCGCAAAAGAAGTATACGCCATATGTGGTCTAAGTAAACTCATAAAAGCTAAATTCTAATTTCAATTCAATTTAAATAATTAATGGGTCAGCCATAAGTTAATGTCCAATGAATTTTTAAAAAAAATTGTCATGGACGTCTGGATTGTGCCTTTGAAAAAACCTTTTGAAAATATTTTGTTTGTGAATATCCCACAAATGAGGTGCTAAAAATTGCTGATGGCCTTGAAAACTTTAACCATTGATTACAAAATTTATCTGGATGGCCAATTTGTATATTGATGACCAATTTTTGAGACTTATTACTGACATTTTTGACCTTTAAGATGACATACTTTTTTTTCCGAATATCCCAAAATTCGGTGTTAATAGAAACTATTAATATAAAATAAAATTCTCATCTCGATTCAATTTTTAAATTATAATCAAAAAATATGAGTACGAAGTTTAATCAAAAGCGTTCAAGCCATTTCAAAGAAAATTTGAAAATATATAGAATTATTGCATGGCATCTACCAGTTCTAGATGATCTTAAACAAAAATTTGAATTCATCCTTAAGAAAATTGCATAAGAATGCTCTGTACGAAATTTCAAACAAATCGGTCATCTTTTTTAGTATGTAGCTCGACGTAAAATGTAAGTACATACGCACAAACGCACAGACCAACGAACGGTTGGTATGGCGAAAGACCATAAAATCAGAATCGCCCAAAAATTCTGTTTTCGGTGGTTTTGACATAATGTCATATCACCTTGTAAAATCAGCTAATTTTATTTTAGATCATTGATCAAAAATTTCCAATTAAGACGCTATACTACCGCAATAAGCTAATCAAATAATGGAAGCTTTCAGCGAGCTGAAATTCCTTAAATGAAAAAAAGTCAAAACTGTAAGAGCAAGAATTCTCAAACGTACCTATATTCATTAATAAATTAATCCTGCGAGCTAACCCACACCTTATTTTCAACACGATACAATCCAAATCGTTAAATAATATTAGATTCGCGCAACTGAATGAAACCCGCTAAGCTGATATAAAATTATGACAAATTACTACGTAAGGGTTTACCCTTTAATTATATTACGAGAATAAATACAATACACAACCAAACCAACGCCCACATCAAGATAACCTGCAATCCATTTTAATTACACAAACTACTTTCAATCACACCTTCAACGCTGACATTTACAAAGAAATTAAATAGCTATCTGCAGATCCTAGAAAAAATCTCCAACTCCGCAACTCCAGCTCCATCAACAGCAATTCAATCTCCTTAATGACTATGAAACAGACCGAAAAAAAAAATGTTTCCTCTGCTCGGGGCTTTATGGCACTGGGCTTGATGTATAAATAAACTGTAATTCAATTAACAAATTAATAAACAAAAACTATTTCACGGCCAATGTGTTGTGTGGGGCCAAACATTCCGGGCCTATTACATTAGCCCTATCCCACATAAATTGAATAGAGAGAAGACCCACCCAAAAAATGTAAGCCAGCTATACAGCAAGGGTTTTTTTTTTTTGTTTTAATTTCATTCATTACATTAGATTTTATGCGTGATGGCATCAGTGGCGGTAGCCGCCATCAGAGTGGGTGAGCCAGAGAGGACATCATGTCAGAGAAGACTTCAATTTACCAGATGAGCCTTTCAATTCGCTAATTGCACTTAATTATACTAAAATCGGTTACATGATTGTTATGTTTCCGACCCTCTTTTCAAATGTGTCACTTTATGCTGGGTGTCAAATTCACTCCCACCTGACTTGTTTAAATATATCAGGATTTGTTCATGCGGAAGACCATTAATGGACTATTGAATTAGTTTTGTGTGTAGGCATTGCGGTAAGAATGGTTTATAAAATCAATCAATTTGTTTTTATTTTTATGTCAGTGAGAGTAGACGTACCTACAATTTAAAGCCTTTGCCCCACTTTTAACCAACAAAATTGAATGAATCAGTTGTTGTTAATGTGTTTTTCACATTTTTATAAGTTGTAAGCTTCACTTATACTTACTTAATGTGGCGGTTTCTAACATACACATAATCAAATTATTATATTAATTAATACATTAACTTTTACAAAAATAATATTACTCTGAAAAATCCAGTGAAATAACAACGCCAACGGAAAAAAATAAAATGTAATCTCTTAACTTCTATTGTCATTCTATATGTATAGGTATACCATTGGCCTTGTCACAAACAGAAATTTTATTTTAATGAAATCTACTACACAGAAATTTCATTCGACAATTGCATGAGTTATCTGTTATAGCTTTGAATTTCATTCAGCAATAACTGTGATTAATTTTAGCAAGTCCAGGAATTAGCAATCAACTAAATGGCATCCCCTCCACAATCTCTCAAACTATGAAATGATATACCAATGCGTACAAGGACGTTATGTACAGTCTTCGTCGTCGTCGGAAATAACTAAGGGCGACCAGTCACACTCCTTCATGTGATCGATGTGCTCTCTGTCGAATCATTTTCCATATATCTAACAACAACAACAACTTCCAGCAACAAACTAAAACCCCTCTTGTTGTATATAGGATTCGCAGAATTCTCTGGATCTATTTCTACGAGCAATCTATCTAAGAGCATTCTTTATATCCTGAACAAGAAAATGCCATCGATTGTTATAAAATATAAACACAAATAAGATAATTTGAAAATCTTTAAATAATGATTTTGTGTGAAGGATTTTTAGATTACCATATGAGCATGGCTTATGGCAATAACGCCCAGGGAAATAGCGCCCAAATCGATTTGGAAATATCGTCGAATAAAATTCTGAACAATTTTAGTTGTTTTTTTTTCTCGATTTGGGCGTTATTTCCATTTTTAAAATTTTGTTTTAAACGAAAAAACGCCCAAAATAAAAATTTTAAAAGTCAAATAGGAAATAACGCCCAAAATAAGATATATCGCCCAAAAAAAATCCAGGAAACGGAAATAACGCCCAAATGCTAGGATGCTGCCCCCCTGCAACTCCCCTGCTTGGACACACTTTAGGATTTGGGGAAGGTGTGAGGCTGGGTGTATGTAAAGTTTATTTAAATCCTGATTCTTTAAACGCAAAAGAGTATTTGCGTACACCCCGCCTTACACCTACCGAAATCCTATAGTGTGCCTAAGCAGGGGGGTTGCATACCTCACTGTTTATGCGCCGCAAGTTTCATTGAAATTTCACTTTGGAAATATAGCCCAAAATTCAGGAAAGAACACCCAAATTATAAAAAAGATTGGAAATATCGCCCAAAATTGAGGAAATTACTCCCAAATTTTACAAAAACAATTTACATTGAAAATATTTGGCTGATATATCCAGCTGGAGATTTGGAAAAATATAGATTTGGGCGATATTTACTTTTTTGTTGTTCTTTTTTGCGTTAAAAAAACATTTGGGCGATATTTCCAAATCGATTTGGGCGTTATTTCTCTGGGCGTTATTGCCATACACCTATGGGCATACATATATGTATTGATTCGATTGACCGTGGTGATGGTGTGTTTTGGTTTTGGGAAAAAAATTAAACATTTCTTGTAAAATTATTACATAGAATCTAATGAATATATATGATATAAAATAGCAGGAAGGGTCATAAACTCATAATCCACAGGAACCGTATTTGGAACAGGTTTTAAACAAGCTAATTTTTGCTTTAAAGAGGGTTTTAATAAAATTTCTTGAAAAGTCATCTTAACAACACTGATTTAATTTTAGAGTGACAACAAATTTTTGAAATAAGTTCGAATACAAAAACTGCATCAGATAACATTAACTGTGTGGGTTGATTACGAAATCCAGAATATGGCTAAAATTCCGAATAGCAAAATCCTCAATGGTCAAAATCCCGCGTGGACAAAATCCCGGGTGACATATAATTCGGGTTTTTTACTCTGTTCAATTTGAATATGCAGTACAGGGAAGATAGGATATTTGCCTTTCACCCATAATATAATGGATTTCAATAAGCTATCTCCATTTAAAAGCTCTCACAGGGTTGCCGTAGTGAGCATTTAAATTTGCCGCAAATCTCACAAAAATATTGCTATCAAAAGCTCTAAGAAAGCTTAAATCCTGAAAGTTACATAGCAAAAACCAAAGAAAATGCCATATGAATTTCTATCAACTAGGTAACGGTAACTCTGATTCAACACAATGCAAATGAGGGTTGGTTGCAAATTGGCGGTGGGATGTACGTGAGCTCAAAGAAAGTCAGTGATTCTGTTTCTTATTTTAGTATGTTAATTTCTTAACCCCTTTTTAGACGATCAGTCGTCAGTTCAGTTAATATGTGTAAACATCAACCTGAGCGGATTCAAAACGGACTTGTTTTTGCTTGAAGGGAATTTTAAGATTTTTTGTCACTGAACGCATCCATCCTAGTATGCAGATCGTAACGTTGCACACCGTAACGTTGCACACAAACGTTCACGTTTTTTTTCACTCTACCGCCAGCATAGATGTTTCCACATCAAAAATTTTGAATTGTAGATTACAAGTACAAATTTGTGATTGTAATTGTAATTTGGTGAAACAGGCCACGGATCTTAGTGACAACAATTATGACAATTTATTCGTTATAAATTTTCCTTACACTACAATTCACACTACCTTACCGTGGGAAGCCATCTACCCGCAAGACTGAAAACTAATTTTTTGGTTCATGAAACGTGATCCCGATAGAGAAGAGCAGGATCTCGTGTTGTTGTTGTAATGCATGTACTTTGATGATCTATATGGATCATCTCTGATAATAAAAAACGGCTAATGAAAGCTATAACTGGCGCCTAACTGATGGAAGCCAATTTGTTTCAGGCATCAACAGGTAAATATTTAGAAATCGACATGAGCATTCCAAAAATTATCCAAAAATTATCCTAAAATTATTGACTGAATACGCGTAGGTAGGTAGATATATACATATATGTATATTTAAACCACTCCATCTGATGGTGTCAAAATGTCGAGCGTCTACACTACAGATTGAATTTTCATTCATTCCTTCATCGCGGCGCTAAAAGTGCTACAGCAATTTCCAACAGAGAGAGTGTGTGTCTGTATGTTCTGAAGTCATCCTGGATGATAGTAGTTGATCCCTTTTCCTTTCATCCAAAGCACTCATGTCAATGACAATGACGACATTTCTCTCTCTGCTGCCTCCACTCGTCTTCTATTTTTGTTCACTCTCTTCACAACAACGCCTCCCAAGTCCCGCAATATTTCACCCAAAACCAATCCCAACCCCATTTTCTAATGCCACTGCGACTAGATTGGAGTTGGAATAATGGAAATGTATGCGATAATGTAATTGCTTTGTTTCATCCCTCGAGTAAAGACAGCGAAGTTGTTCTCTTAAAAAAAAAAAAAAAATGAAAAGAACACAAAAAAAAAAAACAAACGAGAAGAGCAAAAAAAATTGAATTAGATTTAATGAATGAATTACAGTTTGGATGGATAAAAAGGATTGCTTATTGATTTTTATTCCACCAGGATAAAATATTACTCCATAAGTGATATGAATTGATTTCGAGTAAAAGGTTTCTGTTTTCATCCAGAGGATTGAAAGTTTCAGCCTGCTGCCTTCGGTCTTTCGTTCATTCGTATAATCGCTGTTAGTTGCGCGTGGCGTGGACCGATGCGATGCGATGGATGAATAAAAACTTTCAATGCGAATTGATATGCTCTGTAATATTATTTAATGATGAAATGTACTTTCAGTTAGTTTTTTTTTTTTACGCCTTTGAAAGTAAAAATATTAAATACAAATATTTTTCTTAATGAAACTAAAAAGTATCTACAAAATAGATATCTCTTACTAGAAGTTCAATTTATTTTGATTGGGCCTTTTCTTTGGAATGATCGATTTCTGTTATTTATACAGGGTGATTCGAATAAGATGTGACAAAAAGCTAAAGCGTGTATAGGTTGGGTCAAGACAAGAAAAAATAGTAAGAGGGGGTCTTTCGCCCCCCCCCCCCCCCCCCCCGTTTAGCCAGGAGGCGAAATTTTCTAAGAAATTGACTTAAAACTGAACAAAAAAAACTATTAAAAAACATCGGTTACATTTACAATACCATGATACACTTTTTTTAAAGCCAGAAATCTCATCTTTTATTTATACAAACATTTTTACGTAGTAGGTACCCTACGCCTTGCCTCTCATTTCGCCCCTTTTATTTTTTCAATGTATATAAAGGGTTTTCCAATAAGAGGTGTTATTTTGATATTCAAAGAAAAATGGCATTTTTTGAGATAAATGATCGGATGTTTATTTCATTATAAAGAGGAAGGTATGCCGTTAATATGGAACATAACATCAGCCAAATGGCCGCCACGACCACGCTTACAGGACCATATCCTTTTCATGAAATTTTCCATAACCAAATCGCAAACTGGCTGCCCTATGTCCTCGATAGCCTCACGAATTCCATCTTTGAGGTCTTGAATCAACGCTGGGCTATTGGCGTAGACCTTATCTTTCACGTGGCCCCAAAGGAAGAAGTCGCAAGGTGTTAAATCACAAGATCTCGGTGGCCAATTGTGGTCACCTCTTCGAGAGATAACACGGTCCGGAAACTTTTCCCGTAAAAGATCGATGGTTTCATTGCTTGTGTGGCACGTAGCGCTGTCTTGTTGAAAGTAAACGTTGTCCAGATCAATACCATCCAATTCCGGCCATAAAAAATCATTAATCATCTCTCGATAGCGCAATCCATTGACCGTAACTGTTGCTCCAGCCTCATTTTCGAAAAAGTAAGGTCCAATGACCCCGCCGGACCATAAACCGCACCAAACAGTCACGCGTTGAGGATGGAGAGGCTTTTCAACAATAACTCTTGGCTTTTCCGAGCCCCAGATGCGACAGTTTTGCTTGTTGACGTAGCCTCCGAGGTGGAAATGGGCCTCATCAGTCAAGATGATTTTTCGATGAAATTCCGGATCATTTTCATGCATTTCAAGGACCCAATTAGCAAAGACACGACGTTGTTGATGATCAGCCGGCTTGAGTTCTTGTGTTAACTGAACTTTATAAGCCTTAAGACCCAAGTCTTTATGCAAAATACGGTGTAATGACGTTTGTGGAATGCCTAATTCCAAAGAACGACGAGGAATGGACAAACCTGGGTTTTCTTCAACACTTTGGGCTACAACAGCAATATTCTCAGTTGTTCTTGAGCGACGTGCACGGGTTTTATTCTTCACATCACTTACTTGTCCCAACAGCTCGAATTTGTCCACCAATTTCTGTATTGCGGTCCGACAAGGTGCTTCACGACGACCCAAAAATGTTTTAGTTTTACGAACCGTCTCTGCCAAATTTTCACCATTTTTATAGTGAATTTTAATAATTTCAATGCGTTGTTGAAGCGTGTATCGTTCCGTTTTTATTAATGGCGTAGTTTCTACTTGTCAAATGTCAAAAAATGACAGCTTCAAAAGTGACAACTACCGAAATAGCGGGCTATTTAAAATAACACCTCTTATTGGAAAACCCTATATTTGAATTCCTATTGACTTAGGTCCGACTCACTGTAGTTAGGACAGCGTGCTGTAAAAACCTAGTTTGACTGTTTTGATTTTTGTAATTTAAAAAAATGTGTCAAGAGTGGTGTTCTGTTGCTTATTCGCTCTTATCCTTAGATTAGACATTATTTATTATTAAATTATCAAAACTGCATCATAGCCCTGATGGTGTAATGGACTTTTTCTAAATGATGTCAGAAAATCGGTAGGAACATTCTTTCTCGAAACATCATATAAATATCAAGTCTAACAAAACACTATATATTGGGTAAAAAAACACACACAATCATACATACATACAATTTCCTGCTGCGCCTGTATTCCTCAAGCGAGAGGAGTAGAAAGCAAGCAAGGAAGGATGTTTAATTTGTGTTAGAAAACATTTTCAGATCCCCGAATTAATTATCTCTCCTCCATTTACATGGAAACTTTTATTTGCTCAAAAGATAAAGCAAATTAATTAGAGAGCCAATTAAAATTTTAACTAAATAACAAGCGACGGGAAAGGGAAAGGGAAAGGGAAAGGCGAGCGTTCACTACAACAATAAACCATGAAAATCGGTGAGGATGGTTTTAGGTTTTTTTTTTTTTTTGGAGGGTTGGGCAGAGGCAAACAAGAATGGTTTTGGTTTAGACTGGAATACAAGGACTGTATACTGTACTGTACTAAAGTGCCTTCCTTTGCAGTAGAATTTTTTGGGCATAGTAAGTATAGTCTTATATTTTTGTACTCAGCCACACTGATGTGCTTGTGCCTGGTACTGGTGCCTGTGCCTGTGCCAGTCGAGTCGATCACACTCACTCGAATCAAATGTTAACAAACGGTAGTAGAGGGCAGAGTATAGCTATGGAAGCCCACGTTGATATCGCATGTACAGTACGTACGTATCTTTGTATATGTAATATGGGAATAGAAACCAAAATAGAGCCCCTCCAAGCGGGTCATATATTAAATGAGGGAATTTGTAGCCCACCCAAAATCCCATATACCTACAACCCATCAGCTAACTCCAGCAACTTTGTGGAAATCGTATTTCAAGCTTTTTATTTTCCATCCTCTGTTGCTGTGTTGTTTTGCATTTACTGTTTGACTGGGATTTAAAGGTTTTTCGTTGTTTGCTTCAACACTAGAAACGGCTTAAGGATGAGAGCACTAAAGGGTTTAAGACGTACCTACACGAAGCACGAGTCAAAATGGAAGTAACTAGTAAGGATGCAATGCTGTGAGTGTAAAAATTGCTTACATGTTTCCGGGTTAGTATTTATTAGTTGTAATTGTTAAATTGCTTGTAATTATAACAATTAAACCCATTTTAATCATACAAAATATGAAATACAAAACAAAGTCCTCGTAAGTAAATATACTTAGATACATAGAAACATAAATATGTACATATATATTTATTTAGTTGGGTCAAATTAAACGAACTTGCTTCAATTTTCTTTAAATTTGCAGGAACAATAATTGGTTTCTATGGGGTTCTAAGGAAATGAGCTTAATTTATATTCTTTGTTGTCAATTTTTCTATATTTTCTCAAAACATATTAAGTATTTTACTATTAAACATTTAAAATAAAAAATTCTACAAAGCACATTTTGATATTTTTACTACTATTAACAATGTCTCTTCGTAAAATAGGGCCTGACCTTGGACGGAGAAGCACCGTTTGTTTTTTTTTTTTTTTTTCATGGATACACGTAACTACCATAACTTGATCAGTTCTAATTAAAATCATATTTTTTTTTTCAGGGATATTATAGTAATTTTCATTTAAACAAAAATCACTTCACCCGAAACAAATTTGAGTTAACCCGCATTTGTCGGAATCGGACCCTGATGGCTACGGCCGTGTCTTCTTATTTCCGATAAAATTATAAACATTTTTGATGTGTAAACATCTATACTGGCGGTAGAGTGAAAAAAAAACGTGAACGTTCGTGTGCAACGATACGTCGTGCAACGGTACGGTGTGCAACGTTACGATCTGCATACTAGGATGGGTGCGTTCAGTGAAAAAATCTTAAGATCCCCTTCAAGCAAAAACAAGTCCGTTTTGGATCCGCGCACGCTGTTGTTTACACATATTAATCGTGAGTCCCGGCACTCACACAATTTTTTTTTTCTCTTTTCTTTTCCTTTATTTCTTTTGTGTTTGTAAATTTTTGTGATTTTTTCAAGAATTTCAAACCAAATCCGTTCTCGTTATCAAACTTTGACAGTATGGCAGCTCTTCGTTCTAGATGGGCTTAAATAAAAACTCGAATATATTATCATCTAGAAAATCGGATATAACAATTTTCTGTACCAAAAGAGAATGGCCAAAAATGTATGGGCGAAAAACCCAGAGCGGATTAAATTAAAACATATGTGGATTGAAAGGGCATTAATTGTAGATAACAAATGTGAAATTACTTCCTTAAAAAGTTATACCCGGAGCTGGGTATAACGAAGTGGTATACCCAGATCTGGGGATAACTTTTTAAGAAAGTAATTTAACATTTGTTATCTACAATTATAATGCTCTTTCAATCCATATAGGTTTTATTTTAATCCGCTCTGGGTTTTTTTCGGGCATTCTCCTTTAAAGCCAATGCGTACATCCCCTAAAGATCTAGCTGAATGTCACCAGTAACGCAACGTATGACAAAACTAGTTTCTCGGAATTCTCCTAATTTGAATGTTAGAGTACCTCAAATTTTTTTTTAACACGAAATCAACTAACCCTATAGATACGGTGACCTAGTTTCCCGGGACTGTCCCGTATTTCTATAGCCTGTCGCTGGTTTTTTTTTTAAGAAACCCGTAACGTACAAGTGACCCGTATTTAATAATTTTTCCCGTATTTTGACATTTTCTGATATTTTTTTTTTAATTTCTATATTTTATAATACAAATTGTTTTATATAAACCTATAGTTACGAATGAAAGTGCAAATATCCCTTAAAATCTCACACAGAGGGATCTACTCGATAGCAAAAGACATCTTTTACAAATATATTTCCATGCCCACTGAACGCATTCATTGAGCTTGTCAAACTTCACCTGTGTGTCAACGATTTGGTTTACCGAAAGTCACTTATGAAATCAAAATCTGCTTATCAACAACAACTGTCTTCAAAATAAGAAAGGTAAACAAGGCCCCGGGAGCCGATGGTATACCAGCCGAACTATTTCAACACGGTGGGCCAGCTTTACGTCAAGCAATTCATGAAATTATAGTACACGTGTGGGAGCATCAAGAAATTCCAGAAGAGTGGCGAAAAGGTATAATTTGCCCCATACATAAGAAGGGAGATGTCACAACGTGCAGCAATTATAGAGGTATCACGTTGTTGAGTACCGCCTATAAGATACTCTCCTCTATCCTACAAGACCGGATAACCCCATACGCTAAAACCATCATAGGACAATATCAGTGTGGTTTCATTCCAGGCAAATCAACAACTGATCAGATCTTAACTCTAGGCAGGCGATGGAAAAATGTCTAGAATTCAACATCCCAACATACCATCTGTTTATAGACTTTAAGGCCGCCTACGATAGCATAGCCAGGGTAGAACTTTACAAAGCCATGAGAGAATTCGGGATCCCAAATAAATTGACACGACTATGAAGGTTGACCATGACCAACGTAACAAGTCAAGTAAAAATAGCCGGATTGCTATCCAAACCAATCAACATCTTTAATGGACTCCGACAAGGGGATGGTGTGGCCTGCCTCCTCTTCAACCTGGCGTTGGAGAAAGCAATCCGTGACTCTGGCACGGCAACAAGAGGGACCATCGTCAACAGGTCCAGCCAGATACTGGCTTACGCAGACGACATCGACATCATCGGAAGAACCAAGCAAGCTGTACATGATTCCTTCATCCAGATCGAGCAGGCGGCACAAAATCTGGGGCTGCACATTAGTGAAGGTAAAACAAAGTACATGGTGGCGTCGAATGCGAGAGGAACAGTTGGTCAAACAATCAAGGTAGCGGAGCACGAATTTGAAGTGGTGCAATCCTTTAAATACCTTGGGTCAATAGTAGCTGCCGATAACAATATAGAAGAAGAAATACGCGGGCGGCTTCTCAAATCCAACAGAGCCTACTATTCTCTGTCAAAGCTCTTCAAATCCAGAAATCTCACCATAACTTCAAAACTGTTGCTGTACAGGACCATGGTCCTGCCAGTACTCACATATGGATCCGAGACTTGGGTGCTTAGCAAAAGGCACTCCGACCTCTTAGCCGCGTTCGAGAGAAAAGTCTTAAGGAGAATTGTTGGCCCCATATGTGAGGAAGGACGATTCCGGAGACGGTACAATCATGAATTGTACGCAATCTACCTTGAAGCAGATATCGTGACAAAAATTAAGCTCGGTAGACTCCGGTGGGCAGGGCACCTAGCTCGCATGAGCGAAGAGGAACCTGCTCGGAAAGTTCTTTGTGGTACATTCTATGGTAGACGACAGCGTGGTAGACCATGCTTGCGCTGGAGAGATGGCGTAGACCAGGACCCCCGGAGCCTTGGGGTGCGCAACTGGATGGCGGGGGCTCGAGACCGGGATGGGTGGAGAGACTTGTTGAAGGAGGCCAGGACCGGACCCCGGTTGTCGAGCCGACGATGATGATAAAGCCCGATACATGAGTGAAATATTTTAAAAATCGTTCATGGGAAAGTCGAAATATTTGGGCTTGCAGTTGCCGATTGCAAAATATGGATTTCAGATTTTGTTCCAAGTAACTAGCCATAACGGGCGAAATAATTGACGTAGAAAAATGAAATTGATATCAAATGAAAGGTATTTTTCTTGTCTTCCAAAGTAATAGTACCAAAGTTATTTTTATATTTTAAACACATTTTGAGATATATTGAGTTTAACTTCTAGAAAACCCACTTTTTTTGCGTGGTCTTTGCCACACCGATAGTTCAAAAATTTCAGTGATGACATTTACTTTTTTTAGCTTATGAAAAGCTTATTTTAATACCTTTAATTTCATATAAAATGAAGTGTACAAAAATTTTGTTTTTTTTTTTTTTTATTTTCTCAAAAACGGCTCTAATGAGTTTGATTAAAACTGCGTTTACCTAAAATGAACAAAGTAATTGTAAGAAAACTGCGTTTCAGGTTCTTGGCGAACAATTCACACACCGGAATCAGGCATTACATACACGTTTTTTGAGAAAATGCTCGTATATCATTTGCATTGTTGGCCGGATTTTGTTTCAATTTTTCAATTTGGTGCTTCTTAATAGTTTGAACAATAATGAATTTAAAAATTTTGAAAAAAAAATCCAAACTGAAAAAAAATCATTTGTTGTTAGTTTTGACTTTTTTAACAATTTCTCGGTAAAGATAGGTATCATAATATTAGGTTTGTTTTTTTTGTGTTCCACAACAGACCATGTATAACAGTTACAATACTATACTTTTAATTGTGTATTTATATGCCCTTAGTTCATAAACGAAGAGGTTTTTTGTATCTTACATGGAGAAATGCACTAAAAAACTCACCTATTATTGAACCACTAACATTTATCTTCACGGTGTGTCCGCATTACAGTTGTTAACCACAAGAGCAAGTTCTTATGATCCAGTCGTGAATATTATTTTTTTCCGAAAGTGACTATGATATAAAAAGGAAAGAATTGATGTTCAACTGTAAAGCACAGACTATATTCAATGTATTCACATACAAATCTTCAACTATCGATTCGAGAAGTAAACATTTTGAAGTAAGAAGTAATTTAGTGCATGCTTTAATATTTGTTCGATCTAAAAAAGTCTTATAAATCCATTTGCAATTATTTTCCAAAATGTTACCAGTGCGAGTGCCCCTAAGCAAGCATCACACGAAACTTAAACGCACAAATATAACCTATTTCTAAAAAAGAAAACAGATTTTCAACCCTAAAACAATCAAATCGTACCTGTATATCAACATGCGAATATACAATACACCTGAGCATTTATACTTATATTTGTAATAATATTTTGTGTTGGTACATACATATATAAAAACACATAAAGTATAGTCTTGTAGAAAATTTTGCAATCAAATTTTGAAAGGAAATGGCCCATAAAGCTTTGTTCGTTTATTGTTTGTGACAGCTCTCATATTGGCTTAGTTAACTTAAAAGCAAGCACCCTTAGGGTGTTTTGTCAGAATTTAGGTACGTGAGTAAATTCCGTACTGACATACATATAAGCACACATGCTCTACCAATCAGCTTATATAGAGTCCAGCTGACACGTACATAAATATCTGATGCTGAGTGCAGCATCATCATACATGATCGCCAGTATAGTCAGGTCAGGATGGACATCAAGAATATTTAGAAATTATGAAATTTCCAAAACGGCAACTCTCCCCCCTGCTCGTTAATCCCAACATCCCAGTTAGGGACTGGAGGGTTTGAAATATCAACAACAGCAACCAAACACATCCAGGCACCCAATTATTATTTCGGGCCAACAAAAACACCGTAAGGACACCGACACCAATTCCTAAGTTCAATCAGCCCACTCCCAACTCACAGTCACAATCTAGGTAGATACTCGATGGGATCCCGCATCCTCAAACTCTTGGCAAAACACAATCACTAGATATACAAAGCCTATTGATAAGCTGTTTTTGCTTGTTTAAGGTGGGTATGAGCATGATGAGGGCGGCAGAGAAGGGAGGGCAGAAAAAGCAACCCATAGAGCAAGGTGGTTGTGGCATCCCTTTGAGCGTTTATATGAGGCTGTTATCAATTACACAAGGTAATTAATTTTGAAACAAGCTCTTTTGAGCTATAATCATGTAATTTTGTGTGTATAAAGTGCACGAGACGGGGGAGCACTGGGTTGTCTGGATATGATGGGCCAGAGGGTGGCAGTGGCAGTGGCAGTGGCATGGTGTGGTTGTTTCACTTTTAGAATTTCATTTAAGATGAGAGTTTAAATGAACGCGCGTGCCTGTGCTGATATAGAAGGAGCCAATCAACCACCACCACTATAATAAAAACCATTTTCAATTCCATTTCCAACCCTCCATTATACCGACATCACGCTACAGCTTGGCATACGTATACTTATATACTTATACATACCATCAAGAGTGAATTCTCTTTCTCTGGAGTGAATTATGTTGCCGAACAAATGTTAAAAAGTATTCGTTTGTGTGAAGTGGTACACCGCCTCCGCGCCTACCCCCACCGCTGCCTGGCAGGTAATTTAATTAAACTTTCCTTTGATTAATCATTTAGTTATGTGTTGGGCTACTTTATTTTATGTGCGGTTTTACATCAAAAAGTGGTACAACGAAGAAGATATAATAACGCCTACAAATTGTTTGTGTGTATGTATGAATATACATGCAAACATGTTAAGCTATTTTAATTACTTCACCTTAATTAAGTTACATTTTTAATTGCGATATATACAGGGTGTGCAGTAAATATTGGATAACCTTTCAACAGCGTAAAGCTGGACTTAAGACCTTTAAGGCATTGTCATGCGGCCTCTATCTTATCATGTTTTTTTTCAAAACAGTTTCAAAAAGGACGACTTTGATCACGAACCTGGAACCTGGAACCTATTTTAGAATAACTGTACCTACCAATAGTGAGACAGACAGTCAAATTACACTATTTGTTTTGTTTTTTTCTTTAATTTTTATATTTTATCTTAATAAATAATTTAATTTTCACCAAATTTAAACCATCTCTAAAAAAATAAAAGTATATGAGAGCATAAGTGGCCAATTACTTAACAAAGTTGTCTATTTAATGTACTTTCCAAAATGGTATAACACATGCTTCACAATAATAACCAATAAAATTATCTTTCAATCTTCTAAGGTAGATTTTTAGCATTTTTTCAAATAAAAATTAAGTTTCAGTGAATAGCCAATTATTAGGGCTATAAAAGTACTATTTGCAAATAATAGGTATTAAAGTAAGCCACTTGCTGTAAACCGACCTAAATTATTCGACTATCTGCGCAAAACTCGGTCCGGTTGTTTATGAGGGACACATGTTATTTGAGAAAAAATAGTACAGAAAGAGTCGTTTTAATGTAAATGTAGTAATTTGTGTGATTTTTGCTTTGAAACTGGTGAATACAATAAATCAATTTTATAAAAGTACTGTTTATGAGGCGCCAAAGGGCCAGGGCCCTCTCTCAACTCTGATTTTCTTTAAAATCAATTCATATACTTAGGTTTTTTTGGTATCAAAAATATAATAACGGTATTAATCTTTCAAAAATGTTGAATGTTCAAAATTTTATAACTAAACTAGCTGGCCCCGCCCGTCTCCGCACGGGTAGACAAACCTAAGCTTCGCATACAAATTGCAAAAGAAAATATAGATAAATATTTAAGCTTCTTTTTGTAATTGAATACTACTTACTGAGTTTTGACCCACTTCAAGTGGTGAAATTCGTAAAAATAAGTTCAACCTTTATAACTTTTCCAACACAAAAAGAACTTTTGTAATCGAAAACCATTTGTTTGTTTTTATCCCATTTCACTATATAAATAGAAATTTTTTTTAAATAATCTTTCAAAAAATAGAATTTTTGCAATAAGATATCCTATTTTTGTTTTTACCCCACCAATTAATACCGAGTTTTTGGAAAAAAAAACCATAACCCTTTCAATCACAAAAAGAAATCTTAGATCGGATTTTGTTTTTATTTTAAACGCATTTAATCTACAAATAAAAAATTTTGAAAAAAATATCCCTAAAGCCATTTTCTAAGAAAAACCTTTCAAGCACAAAAAGAATTTCTTAAAACGGACAAATTTTATAATTTAACCCCATTTCACCCTTCAAATAGCAAAATTTTGAAAAATGTCCTTAGAGCCATTTGATAAAAATCACCTTTTTTACCCAAATAGAAGTGTGTTTTTCTTAAAAGTGTGGTTTTCAATCTGGCAATACTTTTTTCGGAGTTGGTCTTTTTGGCAGCTTTTACTTGATTTATGCTCAGTTTGGTTTGCCATTTTATAATAAAAAGCCGAACGACCATCAAGCACGTCACTCGTTTGGTGAATGGGTCCAAAACGAGTTGCCACCCATCCAGGTTTTCACAAGAAAATTTTGTTTAGCGATGAAGCTCATTTTTGGTTGAATGGGTACGTGAATAAGCAAAATTGTCGTATTTGGAATAATCAAAATCAACAAGTTATTGTTGAGACGCAGTTACATCCTCTAAAAGATACTGTTTGGTGTGCTCTATGAGCAAAAGGTCCATATTTCTTCAAAAACGAAGCCGGCCATTATGTTATAGTCAATGGGGAACGCTATAGAGCCATGATTAATGACTTTTTCGTTCTTGAATTGGAGGATGTTGATGTGGACGACAAAAATAGAAAATTTTGAAAAAAAATTCTTAAAGCTATTTTCTAAAAATTAGCTTTTAAACCCAGATAGATTTTTTTCAACCAGGGACGTCTTTTTCATTTTACCCCATTTTAACCTACAAATGGCAACATTTTGAGAAATAAAATAAGCTTATAACCATCCCCTAAAAACACAAAAATAAATTTTTAAATTTAATTTCATTTAGCTGCGTCCTTTAACTAATTGTTAATTTAATTTAAAACCAGTTTAAGCTAAAACGCCTTTCAAGAAGGATTTTAAATTCTAATAAAGGTTTAAGGAGGTATAAATATTTAATCACTCTCAATTAGCTTTGACAATAAGTGATATAGCACCGTTTACGTCCAGTTTGGATTAAGTGGATTCAAAATATTGGGAAATGTATAATGTGTTTAAAATGTGTTCGGGATTTGTTTTGCATAATCTGTATTTCAGATTAAAAACTATGGCAACACTAATTGAATAAATAGACGATCCATTAAACCTCATTTAGGGATAATTGATGACTATTCACAATAACAAAAAAAAAACTCGCTGGAATTTTGTTTTAAGTTTTTTTTTTTTAATTTAAATAAAAAGTGAGTAATTAAATGAATAGAAAATTGAGCGAATCTTTACCTTAAAAGTGATTTAGTTAAATGGAGTGTGAATAAACTAGCTCTAACAAAGAGAACAATATTTAAATCTTTTGTTATTTTTTTCATTGAATTTTTTTCCTTGTAAATTATTTAATGTCGTATGCAAAACAATATTGGAAGAAAAAGTTTAACAGCTCGCTTTATTTTTTAAATTTAAATTGTGAAATTTGTCAACAACAAAAAATTAACCCAAGCGCACTTTCCCACCCTTTTGTACCCTTCTACATTTATTTCTATTCTTAACCCAACCTAGACGCCCTAGTTTTTTGATGAATCTTTTATAGAAAAAAAATAATAAAACAAAATATTTTTGTTAACCTTAAAATAATATAGGCAGCAGCTTTTCATAAAACTAAATAGTTATTTTGTATTTAAATTTGAGCTTTAATCATTTTATGTATATCAGCTGAAATTTGCAAATGTATCTTTCATAACTTCTGCATTCTGCTCCCCTAATTGCTAGACAAAAAAAGGCAATGTAACGCTTTTGGTGTCAATGCTGTTTCGTGTGTCATAAAACAAAAAAAAACTTTTGTTTAGCAAATTGGAAAATCCTGATTAAATCGCTTGCTAATAACTATTCAAGCGTGTTAGGTTTTAATAATTTCAAGTTAATTTCCCTTTAGACGTTTCGCTAATTAATTGCACAGTTAATGGACACGAAACTCCCAGCCAAATCCAATTTAATATCTTAAAACTCGAAGCAACAATCCAGTTTATTGCTTTTATCGCCAAAGTCAATCTCCTTCATTCAATTTAATTTAACTTTCATCCCTTTGTTGGGGCACTCCAGACGTTCTTCCTTCGTTGGCTGGCTGGGTTATATGGCCATGATGGCGTTGGTTTGGCTTGGCTTGGCTTGGTTTGGTTTGGTTTGGTTCGCATGACTTCTCCACATCGTTGTTGCTGCGCTGCCTGGGCTGGCTGGATGGGTTGGTTGCCTCGCTGGCAGACTGGCTGGCTGGCTGAATGTCGTATAAATGAAGGAAAAATCAATCGCGGAAAAACCCTCCCTTCTTCGCTCAGAAAACTCTGTGCAGCAGTCTCCTATCCACACACATGTCCATTTTGAGGAAAATTCAATTTGCAAACAGACATATCAAACTATTTTCATCATTCCTCCACCGCCCCACCCCTCCTTGTCAAGTCCCACCAATCACCACCATCCTCAACAAGGACCACCAGCTTCGAAACAAAGAAAGCAATTTTGACTGCTTTGTAGCGGCTCTGACTAACATTTATTTTTAATTTAAAATCCAATTTGCAGAAACAACTAACTACACTAGTTGGAGGAAGGCTACGACTATCTCTCTGTCTCTGCTGTGCTCCACGATGAAGCTAGTTTGATTTACACCTGCGATGCACGTTCTAGGTGCAAAAACGACGACAATAAAGCGGCAACCACACCGTGGCCGGCGATTTCAAGAGTATCTCAAATCAGCTCAGGTGCTTCTGTTGCAGCACTGTACAGCGGATGTTTCGTGGTTGTTTTCTGTGGATGTGGGCTGTGAAACATAATACGAATTCAAAAAAAAAACACGAAAAAAAGATCCCAAACGAAACGAAGAATTCGAAAGCCGAATCAATATCAGAAAATTGAGATACAAATCGCCTATGAGTTTCTGAATCAACATGCTTCCGTTGTTCAATTGAAACGGTGCAGTAGGCGCGGTGGTGGTGATGGTGATGGTTGTGGTAGAAGCAGCAACGACCCTGCTTCCGGGATGTGTTCTTTGAAGATGAAGTGGCATTGAATTGATTCAGTTGGTTATATGCAAATATTGGATGAGCTATAAGTGGATGAAGAGTCATTGAAGAAAAAGATATATATGTAGCTAGTCCATGATCCAGCCGGCGCTAGCGCGATATTAAAATGAGATTTGCTTGCACAAAAAAACATAGAGACGTGAGACCCTATTGGCTAATACACTTAATCGAAATAAGCCCTAATAACATCGTATCGCCTATAAAATCATAACACAGGTGTGGTGATAGAACACTTGATTGAAGAAGTCTTTCTTTGAATTAAGGACCGAACAATAAAAGAGACAGTGGCCAACTTCTCAGAAGTCTGCATTTTGAAAAATACTTTGAAAATTCGCAATTTCTGAAACTATAGTTGGCCTTTATTGATTAATTACTGACTTTTTAGATGGTGTACTTTTTTTGCGAATAACCCACTATGGGATGCTAAGATCCCGGAGCCAAGATTCCCGTCCTTTACATTCATAGCCAAATTTAATAAGAATCCGTCCAGCTTAGCGAAAGTGATTCAATGACAAATAAATTAAATTGATTGACATCTGAAATTTGCTCTATTGGGCAAGTATATTTCTTTCGTGCACAAAAATCACACAACGAAAATAGGCATTCCAAGTTTTTCTAGAAAATAGTGTAATATTTGGGTTATTCACGTATGTATATCTTTTTGATGGTTTGACAGATTTGGTTACAGTTTTGCATTCTGGTGATTTTCAAAAATTGATACAATTTAGCATTTGAATTTTTTAAAAGAAGAAGGAAGAACCCCTTGGCGTAATGTTTATAGTGCAGACTGAATCCCAACGTAAGTATTCCACATTTAAGAACAAATTATTTTGCAAATTTTTGTTTAAAGTTTGGTTCCAAATTTTTAAATGTAATATTGTTTATACTATTAAAAATCACCAGATTGCAAAATTTAGACTTAATCTGTTCAAAATTCTAAAAGTTATAAGCGAATAACCCAAAAATAAGACAATTTTCTGCAAAAGCAATAGCTGCAAATAGAGCTGTAATAAGACCTTTTATTCAGACTATTTTATTTTGTGCTGGACAAGAGTCCTGCAATTCAGAATTGAATCTGGGGACAACAATTTAAAGAACCACGTCATTACCAGCTCTAATAACAAAGGCTATTTGAGCTCAGCTATACAAAATATGTTCTGATATTGTCTCAACCGAAATATACAATAAACGGGCTACATTCAAGTACTTCTTGCTAACGGTTTTGGGCACACTTCCAGTGACAACAGCGTCTTGAAAGAACCTTTTAAACGATTAAAACAGTGTCTCGAAGCAAGACTTAACGCACTTGCTATGATATCTGTTCATTCGGATATTGATGTCGATCCAGGTGAGGTGATTCGTCTCAATAAAAAAAGTCAAGTTTTTTCTGCTGCCAAAAAAGTGTATAAAAAAATAATTTTAATATATAAATTGTGTACCTACTTTACAAACATTTATTTAAAAACTATTAAAATTCTTTGAATTGGAATATATTATAGTTTTTTTATTTTTTTTTTTTTCAAAGAATTGTTCGTAAGACTTGGAAGCAAGCCCCCTCCGTAACAAAATCTTGGCTATGGCCCTGTCGTACTATTCGTTTTGATTACAACCTCGAAACCATTTCTTGCCCAATAGAGCGAAAGTAAAAACTCTCCCATCAGACTCTTGAATACAGTATCAAGAATTAGGGACACTAACGGCCAATTTCTTCACAGAGTTCTAATACTAATACCGGTACTAGTCCTAAAATTATTACTCAAATAGGTATCAACTCATTTCTTCACACGAGTTCTAGTCCCTAGTCCTGTCAATTTGGTACCACGTATCAGTTAGGCCTCAGTACTAGCTGACTCCTCAAAATCAGCTAGTATCTGGTTATTATACCAGTTGTTAGTACTTAAATCGGTACCAAATGATTTTTTCACATAAGTACTAAGCCCTAGTTCTGTCAAGTTGGTACCGAGTACTATTTAGGACTCGGTATTAGCTTGGACTTTCAAATCGACAGTCTAGTGTCTAGTGTAATTTTCTTCAATGTATTCGTTGCTGATTTTCGATAGTTTTTTGGTTGTCTTTTATTAAATAGGTAATCAATTTGGCTTTTTTTGACTTTGTGGATTTCTCATTTCTCTCTCAAAATAAACATAATCACTTCGAAATAAAAATCGCTCAATCAAATAAATATCAAAGTAATATTTGAAATATCAAAATATTGTCAAAATCAGAATTAGACCAGTTTTAGACGTTTTAAGTCCTAGTACCGCTTGTTGTATTTAGATCCGGTACTAGTGATGTGAAGAAAAGCTCAGGTACATACTTTTTCGTTAGGACCGAGTACCAGAGCTAGTACCTGGTCACGCTGGACTGGGTACTAGGCGGGCTTAGAACTTCTGTGAAGGAATTGGGCGTAACCTTTATACACGTGTTTGTGGTTTTTTTTTAATAAAAATTTTAACTATATGCCTATAAGACCTAAGGTCTTTTCAAAATGCAACCTGAATTTCACTGCACTAGTTAGAAGGAATAGAAGGATAGGAAAGAATTTTTGCTGTCACAGTGGATTGAGAATTAAGGTATTGAGTTTTATAACTGGGGGAATATAGAAAAGAATGCTGCCTAGAGTGGGGCTTGAATCCACACCTCTAAGTTAGCAGTCAAGCACTACATCCACTGCGCCATTGCCACCTTATTTTTAATTTTTTGTCCTAAAATTTGCTTTCGGTTCTTGGTCTATTTGAGTGAGTATAGGAATTAAAAGAAAAAATACAAAAAATTAACTAAACTTAGAAATATATCAATATTTTTTTTATTTTTTAAAATTTTTTATTTAATTTTATTCAATCAATCAAATCAATGACTTTTCTGCTTCTGATTTACTATACAAGAACAAATAATAATAGATATCTACACATTAAATTAGCATATGCATTTGTTTATTTTAGATACTAACCTATATTTATATTTAGCAACATTAATTGCAAAATGCGTAAAATACTTTGCGAAAATAATAATAATACGAGCCTGAGGCAACTAATCATTGCAATCAGCCATAATTAAGTTTGCTCTTTGTTTAACAAAACAGCCAATTAATGACATAATGGAAACCACATAATCGAATTCATTATGTCAACTTAATTTTTTTTTATAACCCTTAAATTCAACCATAAGCCGCAGGCTTCATATAATAACATTCATTTGATTTGGCTGTCTTGTTTACATATACATACATATTATAGATATGTTATTATGTATGAATGTACAATGTATAGTGTAATATGTTCGGAAAATAATTATTATGAAATGGAAATGTAATACATTAATTTGTCAACTATGGGATAGGAGAATAAAGAGCTCGATTGTACCTATACTAAGAGGGTAGTATTGACGCGACGAGACATCACGGGGAAGTAAGTAAAACGATTCACTCTGATTGTTTTCATAAGTACGCACTAGCACGCATGGTAAATATTATTGCCATTTTTGTTTGGTCAACAAATAAATGAATGGAAACAAAAATAAATGTCAATTTTAAAAGCCAAGCTTTAGTCACACTGAATTCGATTGAATTATGATGTTTTTCAGCGCAAAACAGAGCCAATAGATTTTATTGTTTAAAGTGAAAAAAAAACATATTATTTATAAGTTATTTAAAGAAAAAATTGCAATTCCATGAATTAAAATAGACAATCAATTATTGTGTTTGATGTGTAAACATTTATGGCGGTGCGCTGTAAGCTTAACTTAAAACGTTAGCGTCAATAGTAATACGTTCCTTGTAACTTGTTACGAGTAGCATGTTACGTGAAATACGTAACGATACGCAGTGGCGGATTTAGGTTTTCTGCCGCCCTAGGCCCGGTTGAGTACACCGCGCCCCCTTATTTTATTTTTAACTAAATTCTCAAAAACAGTTTCAATTTAAATCAAAAAAAAATAAAAATTTTGGTATACAATTTATTTACAACTTTTTGTAAAATTCTCCATAAAAAATGATCAAAATCAGTTGATAAAATCGGAGTTAAGAAAAACTGATCTATGGGAGATTAATTTTTTTTCATAAAATGGTAAAAAATTGTAAAAATCACTGAGTTTTTTTTAGCTGTGGTCATGTTTTCAAAAAACGAGATTTGCTAAAAAAAATTTACGGCAGATACCGTTATTTTAGGCTAACAAAAAATGATAAAAAAAAGCGTGGGGGAATGCCCAAAAAAAACACAAAACTTCTAAAGAAAATCGACCCCTCGTTTAACTTGCCATAATGTACCTATATATCACAAGTAAAATTATTCCTACATGCAATGGGTTTTTTCATACATGTTCATATTGCTTAGAGATGGAAATTGCAAAGAAAAAAAAAATATGTGTAACACTAGAAAAAATATATAAAAGTACAATCCTATTGCGATTTAAAAAAAAAAAAACGCAAAACAGACCTTTTTTCTAAAATTTAAACATGAAAACTTATGAATAGGTATATTATGGTTTTATTATTAAATCTAGTATAAGAAAAAATTTAAATAAATAAAAGTTGTGCAGGCTCGCAGTAATTCACAACGACATTTCACATGTTGATAAATTCAATTGCAATTTTTAATATGCAAATCATTTTTTTTTTTTTTTTTTTGAAAATAATAAGAAATAATAATAATATATAAAATATTATTTTGCCATTTTTTCAATTAAATTGAACCTTCTCAACAATTTATCCATAGTCCTCCTAAGCTACTTATTACATACAAAATATTCTCAGGTCTGTTGCGGCCCCCTTTGGCACACTAGGGCCCACAGGCTTTAACGCTCACTTTGAGAATCAATCAATTTATTTTTTTTTTTAAGACCAAAACTAACATTAGCTGTCATACAAAACTTTTTGGCCAAAAAGGAAAAACTTATGTTTCTCAAATCGGCTCCACAGATTTTTTTTTTAAAAGCTCAATAAATTTAATTATAGTTATAATTTGCCGTTAAATACAAAAACAAATGGTTATTAATGGCACCTCCCAAAGAACCATTTTTTTTTTATTTTCACTTTTCTCGAAAACGGTTCAACAGATTTTGATGATTTTTTTATGAAGAAGAACAAATACATTTTAAATAAAATTGTGTAATAAAATTTTCAAAAAAATAATATTTGAATTTTTAAAAAAAATTGAAATTTTTTTTTGAAAACTCGATATTTCAAAAACAACTTGGTCGATTATTATTAAACTTGGCAAAAAGCATTTTTTTAAAACACTATCTAAAAGATTTTAGACAAAAATTATTCTTCTAATTAAAACTAACGGTACCACGCATACAAATATTTAATAACCGTTAAGGAAAACTTTCTTTTCTCAAAAGCGACTCTTACGATTTTCATAAAATTTGTATTGATATATATTGTAAAACCTTGTTGAAGTCAACCTTATTAATACGAGAGCTATTAACGTGCGTCGCACAAAAAAAAGCCTCCCACAGTCCTGATGGTTCTTTCATATTGTGTTCCTCTCACTATTTGGATTGTAATGCAGAAAGTCTGGTTGGTGAGATGTTTTAGGTTTTCATGGGAAAGTAATTTTTGTAACTGTAAAATACTAATTTTCAAAGTCATTTTACCAATTTTTTTTTATTGGGTTTTACACTAACTGTTTGCAATATAAGGCAGGTGTCTGGCGTTGCAAAAACCGTGCCAAACGTATATTTAAGTATAAAATGAAGTACTATAAACTGAATATGAGTATTCGCCTTCGCAAAACATATAAATTATTAAAAAAACAACGGCAACACTTCAGGTATTGAATTGTATTTTTTTAAATATTTAAAATACCATTATTTCATTTTTTATTCAAATTTAAGTATTTAAATGAATATTTTTTTAAAAAATCATTTTCAAACTCAAAACTAGAAAAAAAATTCTATAATTAATATTTTTTTCAATTGAAAGTTTTTTTGTGACCTTAAGGCTTTTGTGACTTTCTGTCAAGATTTCGAGCGGGAAACAGAGCTGCTGTCAGTGGCAAAGTAGACTATAATTTAAAAATAAAAAGATTAGATGGCTCACCCGTTATTTAACAGCAGTGATACGCTGTAAATTATATTTTTATAGTGGAATTTGTGTCAATTCAGACATCTAGAAATGATATTGCCCGCGTGGTCTGGCTTATGAATACTAAAACAAAAAACAATGGCGCAAAATTTTACACAAGTATTTAATCATTTTTAGTATGATCCTAGCTTAAAAAGAGGATTTTGCTAATTTTAAATGAGTTTAACATGATACTATCTCTTAATATTTTACTAAAGTTAAAATTGAATAATTGCTGTTTTATCTTTTTAACATATTACTAAATCCATATGTTACTTTGACATAGACAAATTTTAAAAAGGTATGTTTGCTTCATTTTTGCACGAAAGTCACTGTTTTAGGCGCGTTCAGCTTGAGTTTCCTAAGAAAATGGATTTAGTATAAGCGATACCAGTTAAAAAGTGTTTAAAACTAACAACATTTTAGTAAAGAGTTTTAAAGTTAGTAAAGTGTTAACTATAGTATCATACTAACACCTTAACATCAGGCTGTTTAAAATTTTGCGCCAATGGATTTCTATTGTTTTCGTTTTTCTTTCTTCTTCGTATACTCAAGATAGAGCACGGGCAATATCATTTCTAGGTGTCTAAATTTAACCAAATTTCCAAAGTTGGGACATAACGGGTTCCTTTTAGAATATTTTTTAGTAAAAAATATTTTTTTAAAAATTCGATATTTCAAAAAGAGATGATGATTTTTTTGAAATTGAATTTTTAACTCCAAATATATAAATACATACTTAAAACTGCCGTACCTTAATTTTTTTCTTAAAAACGTTTAAACACTTCTTTTTTTTAAACTTTTCTAAACGGTCGAATGAGCTACGCGATAACAAACCGAACTAAATTTCAAGATAGCGGCAACCCTGATTTTAGTTGATGTTAAAAAATTTGAATTTAAGCATTCTAACGGGTGATTTTTTAGCTGGTTTGGTTTTGGCAACACTGGTTTTGACAGCTGACGTGTGTTTAGTACCTTGTGTCACTGTCAAACAGCTTCAGTTTGGTTTGCAATTTAACCATGGATCGTCTTACAAATGAACAACGCTTTCTCGACCTTCTGAGCAGTCTATTCGGAAGATTGTGACCAAATTTCGCACCAAATTTACTTTGTTGGACATTAAACCACCAACACGTTTACGTACTGTGCGTAGTGAAGAAAATATTGCGGCCGTATCAGCTAGTGTGACAGAAGACCGCGAAATGTCGATTCGGCGCCGTTCCCAGCAGTTAGGCCTTTGTTACAGCACTACGTGGAAAATTTTGCGGAAGGATTTGGGCGTAAAGCCTTTTAAGATACAGCTGGTGCAAGAACTAAAGCCAGCCGACCTACCACAACGCCGAATTTTTGGTGAATGGGCTCTTGGAAAGCTGGCCGAGGATCCGCTTTTTTATCGAAAAATTGTGTTCAGCGATGAGGCTCATTTTTGGTTGAATGGGTACGTAAATAAGCAAAATTGCCGCATTTGGAGTGAAGATCAGCCAGAAGCATTGCAACAGCTACCAATGCATCCCGAAAAAGCCACTGTTTGGTGCGGTTTATGGGCCGGCGGCATTATTGGGCCATATTTCTTCAAAGATGATGCGAATCGCAGCGTTACTGTCAATGGTGAACGCTACCGAGCGATGATAACAAACTTTTTTTTGCCCGAAATGGAAGTTCTTGACTTGCATGATATGTGGTTTCAACAAGACGGTGCCACATGCCACACAGCACGCGAAACAATGGCGCAATTGCGAGGCGAGTTTGGTGAACAGTTAATTTCACGTTTCGGGCCGGTCAATTGGCCGCCTAGATCGTGCGATTTGACACCATTAGATTATTTTTTGTGGGGGTATGTCAAGGCTAATGTCTATAGGGACAAGCCCGCTTCGATTGACGCACTGGAAGCCAACATCCATGCATTCATTCGTGAGATACCGGCCGATATGTGTGAAAGAGTATGCCAAAATTGGACTCAGCGGATGGGCTACCTGAGACGCAGCCGCGGTCAACATTTGCATGAAATTATCTTTAAACATTAAATTGCAAGGTTCAAACTATCGATTCAAATAAATATTTCATTCATTTTTTCGAATTTTTTGTGTTTTTTTTTTAAAAAAAGTTCTAAGCCTCTTAAAAAACCACCCATTATATGCCAAATAAAAATGTTCTTCCTCGATGAAGTTTCTTTAAAAAAAAAATCTACTTATTGAAATTGTCTTAAAACATTACCTATGAGTTAAAAAAAAAAAACAATATAAAATGTGGATACACCAATAAATCTAAGAAAAACCAAATGTTTGTAGAAATTTCCTTTAAATGGCCGCACTGTGTGATATGGTCAAAATTAAATAATGTAGTATTCAAAACTTCCATCATAACACAAAAAAATTATTATTTGATACCTAACCAGTATCAAGCTCACTAAACAGCATAGGTATAGTTTCCTCCTTCTCCTTCCTCATAGGTATAGGTAGATACTGCCTGAATGTACCTCCATCAGTTTAATTTTAATCAAAACCTTCATTAATTTATTATAATACCCTAGCCATACATTTTGCAATTAAAAATTTAATTAGCTCACCATATATTCCGAAGTTATTTAGTAAACTAATTAAAAGTACCCCTCAAAATGTAGGTATGAGTATTTTTTGGTATGGACCCGTTTCCATTTCCATACACACATATACAACGAGAACTGGACCTGGCAGAAAATCAGCAGCAGGACTCCAAATTGCAGTGAAATAAAAAAACGGGTAAAACCAAGTTCTTAACAAAAAAAATAACTCATTGTAATCACAATGGATGTTTGAAGGGAAAAATGATTTAAATCCTCCACAGGGACTCAATTACGGCTGAAACTTCACATAATTAATTATTAATTATCACAAAGCTTTTAATTGGGAGATGGATTTATATCCCCTTTTACAATGACCGCAAACACCTCCCCTCTTAAATCGCCATAGTCTGTCTATACTTTTGTGTTGAAGTCTCAGTTGTTGTTCTGCAAAAGTATGGTTGGTGATATAAAACGTTTTTAAATATAGACGCGATTAAACGCATCATACCCACACGTCATACGCTACACACACACACCACACAACGGTTGACATTGGTTATAGTAGATATAACCATTACATTTGCATTGAGTTTTTTTATTTTAAAATCAAAAGGATTTAATCGTATTAAAAACACAAGGATATGATGTAATTATATTTTGTTTACAATTTATTTGGTTTGTTTTTAATTTGATTGCAAAAACTGACGGAAATAATATCTGCGTTAAAGTTTTTTCATGTTGGTATTCTTTTTAATTAAATTCGCTGCCTTACAAAGTCGGCATCAACTATTTTGCTTGCTGGAAATAAATTTGGCCAAAGGAAAACTAAAATTTTCCGTCAAAAAAAATATTCTCTTAAAAATGGCTCAATCGATTTTAATACGAAATTTTACGATTTTGAAAAAAAAAATTATTTCGCAAAGATGCAAATTTTATGGCCGAGAATAAATTTTGTGAGTCGTCTTAAATTGAAGTTAGCAACCAAAACTAAAGTGCGCTCCTATGTGCGAAAATTTTACTGCCATGTGATGCAAAAAAATTCACAAATTTTTAACTGAACAAAAAGTTTGCAAATTTTAAAGATAATTTTTTTTTTAATTTAACTTTTACGCCATTTTCGATTTGCAAAATAAGTGGTGCTGTTTTGCGCGCAACTTATGCTGCCATGTGCTTTAAAAAAAAATCGCAACATTGCAAGTTTTATTGATCAATTTGGTTTTCAAAAAACGATTTTCTTAAAAATTAAAGCGGTCCCATTTCGTACTCAGTTTGTCCAGCCAAGTGACAAAAGGGGCAAAAAATTGGCAGATTTACTACTTTTACGGCTGAAAATAAATTCTTCAAAAGACCTTAGCTTACAAACGCCATTTTTTATTTTCAAAAAAAATACTTAATTGTGCTGTGACCTGTGATATGCTTTACTTGTGCTTCCATATGCGGCAAATATAAGAAGTAAAAAAATCGCAGAAAAGAACGTTTTTTTTTTTTTTTTAATTTGCGGCAGGTAGCAGCACTACGCAAAATTTATTTTCAGTCGTACAATTTGCAAATATGCGAATTTCCCCTTTATTTCTTCGGCACTCGGCAGCATAAATTGAGTACAGAGCAGCACAACTTAATTTTTTAACAAGTCGTAATTTTGAAAAAAATAAAATTTGGATATTTTCAATTTTTTTTAAATTTTACACCTTGCTGCACATGCACAAGTTGTTTTTTTTTTTTAATGAATACATGGTTTTTATTTCTGGTTTATTACCAGGCCATCGTATGTTCTTGAGCATTTGTGTCTGTCGTAGAAATGAGCATGGTCAGCAAACATAAGTAATAACAAAGTAAAATAAAGTCTAAAAGCTCTATTAATAAAAAAAAATACTATCCGCTCCTTAACACATGTGTTAGCTGATGGCACATGAACAAAAAACTTGTCCGCTTGATTAATTTTCATATTCATAAATCTATATTTGCTTTATGACATCTTTTGAGTAATTATAAGTGGAAGCACGGCAACACTTCACCAAAATGTAGCAACATTCCAATACATGTGTCACATATATGCACTGATTTGTGAAACGGTTCTATCATAGTAATGCAAATTAAATTTTAAATAATCATCGACTAAGGGCCTGTTTCACAATCGCTAAGAGCAGTTCTGTTCTGATGATCTATCAGACACATAAATATTGGCACAGGGTCATAAGTCCACCTTTTTACTGGGCTAAGAATCGTCAAACTAAAACGTATGGCCCTAAACAAAAATCTATGTGTAAAATAACTCATCAGAACTTTACTCAACTGCATTGTGAAACAGGCCCTAATGTAAAGGGTGTTTTTGTAGAATAAAATAAATAAAACGCATATAATTTAACGTCATGGCCAAGAATTTAGCTTTATTATAAAGATAAGGGTTTGGCATTATGTTTTAAAAATGATTTCGGGCAAAAATGGCCACCACGGCTGGCTCCAATAAATTCCAGCAGAGAGGCCCAATTTTCGACCACTTTTTTCAGCAATTGGGGCCGTATGTCAGCAATAACGCGCCGAATATTCTCTTACAAGGCGTCATTCATCTCGGGCTTTTCTGCGCAGACAAGCGACTTCACATAACCCTAAAAAAATTGTCCAGCGGTGTTAAATCGCACGATCTTGGAGGCCACGCCATAGGCCCACGACGCGAGATAATGCGCTCACCAAAAGTTTCCTTCAAAAAATTGATTGTATCTAGCGCCGTCTTCTTGGAATCAAAGGTCATCCACATCAATATCCTCCAATTCAGGCACGAAAAAGTCATAAATCATTGCTCTATAGCGTTCCCCATTGACTGTAATATTATGGCCGGCTTCATTTTTGAAGAAATATGGACCAAAGATTCCCTCTGCCCATACAGCATACCAAAAAGTGACAGAGGATGTTAGGGCGTCTCAACAATGGATTTTTGATTATGATCACTCCAAATACTACAGTTTTGCTTATTAACTTACGCATTCAACCAAAAATGAGCTTCATCGCTGATCAATTTCTTTTTTGTGAAAATCGGGATCAACAACGATCTCGTTTCGAGCCCAATTTGCACAATTTGCAAACGTTGTTCAGGAGTGAGTCTATTTATTATGAAATGCCAAACCAAACTGAGCATAAATCAAGTGACAGCTGTCAAAAAGACCAACTCCGAAAAAAGTAATGCCAGATTGAAAACCACACGTCTAAGAAAACACCCTGTACATAAAAGTTTGTTTATCACTAAAAGAGCATGTCTAAGGTCCAGTTTTTCAGTGTTGAGTTAAGCCAGAGTTAGTTAACTCTGGAAGTAAATTAATCCACAGTTAACTGAAGAAGCAGTTTTTCGGTGAAGGATGCATGAGGAACGACTGATAAAACTCCGTTGATAAAACATCAAAAGCATCTGTTCAGTTAACCCTGAGTTAACTCACCAAAATTGATGAGTTAACTCACCAAAATTGATGAGTTAACTAGGGTTTAACTTAAATCTCGTACTGAAAAACTGGACCTTAGCCTTACAACATATTAATCTACCAAATTGACAAAATTGAAAACATCCATAAAACAAAAACTTGCTCTCTAGCACACTTTTGCGATGGTCAAGTTTATAAAAAAAAAATATATTCCTACAAACCAATGATAATAGCTCACAATATGAAATTCCATGTGCGACATTCGTCAAGGATGGGGGATTAAGGAAATATCACTTAGCCATCATCACATCGATTCCAGCAACTCGTTCATTCTAATGGTTGGAATTAAAACTGAAGTATACAAGCTTCAAGCATATTGAATTATTGGCAATGTGTAAGAGTACCTATCTATACATTGAGCGATATTTGACAGAATACTCCCGCAGTCCCAGTTCTAGAGAGGGAGGACATATCGGTACCCTATTCTACCTACAATTGAACTTTGCTCCAAAACAGCCGTGTGATGCACTGTGCAATGGCGAGGCGACCACCAGAAATCATTTCTGATCTGAGTTTTGTCCTCCGTCTGTCGTATCGTCGCGTCGTCGTCGTCGTAGTTTATCATTTGTCGTTTCGGCCATCCAAAACAACACACAATGACAACGAAGAGAACTTTATTTTGAGTTCTTGGTACTTTTTTTTATTTCTGTTTTTATGAGGATGCTCTCAGGGCAAATTCGTTGCTCGCATCATCATCAACTTCATCATGGAGATGGGTGAATCGGTGTCTGGCCTTACTTACTCATGCTTCCAATTTTCCTAAGCTTATAGCTAAAAATTCACGTTCATTAGTATAAATTGACGAGTTGGAGGGATATGTGAAAAAGCTTTTATGCATTAGTGTAATTGGACATTAGTTGAAATGAAAAATCACTCGTTCCAAGCGGTTCGTCCATTCTGGGGGGTTGATATAATGGCAGATAGAGATGGAGAAGCAACGAAAAGAAGGACGGAGCCAAAAGGACTCATCGTATAGTCATCATCCGTCGTCGTCGTCGTCATCGTCATCGTCATCGTCGTTGTGGTAGTTTAGTTTGGTTTGTTATAGTCGTCGTGGTTGATGCCGTGCTAATACGTCTATCGCCAGTACCGGGAAAAGTTCAGAGCAGGTATTGGGTATCCAGGGTTACCTCTTTTAAAATTGTTAAAAAAGAGTTCTTGATAGATAATTAAGTTTCATTGAAATACTAAAACTAGTTAATTGCCAGACTCCTATCGTCATCAACAACGTCAAGTTTAAGTTTAAAAAATTTACACAATCTAACAGGGAAAGAAACAGTGAAATTTTATTTTATGAAATAAATTAATTGCTAGGAAAGTGATTTCAATGATTTACCAGTGTGATAGAAAAAGTTTACACATCTTTCTTGACCCTTACGAAGTTTAGTATTGAATTGAATCTATTGCAACACAGAAGTTATAACTTAAAACATGTGGGAGATAGACACAATTTTGATGTTTTTTTTTTTAAATTTGTATCTTTTTAGAGGGGAGGTTCAGAAATCTAGAAATTTAGGGGATGATGGCGGTTATTATACTCTGTCCAACAAAAATTGGCAGTGTAGGCAAGATAGGACGTTTGCCTCTCATTCTGGCTTCAGTGGATTGCATAAATCTTTTCTTCATTAAAGCTTTCACAGGGTTGTCGTAGTGGACACGATAACACTCATCATTAAAAGCTTTTCTTAAAGCTCGAAAAAGCACCTTAACAGAAGCTCAAGGAAAAAAAGCTGAACGAATTACCAAATGGACAAGGGTAACTCTGAATGCACATCAAGCTGCAGCCAATCGCCATTGGCCACAGCCATTCAGTGCACACTCAGATGTGCTTTGAATAGGACGTTTGGTTTGTGTCAGATGGTTTTGGAAATTCAATGGTGGGCAAACACTTTTTGTGGAGGAGTTATTTCAATATAATATGGTACAAAAATATGGCACGCTACTGATTTTGATATATTTAACAATCAATTAACTAATTGTTTTCCGTTTAATGATTTCACATGGACTTTGAGTTCACTTCGTATTGATGTTTAAACGAGGGTTACTTAAAACAAAAATTAATAAAAATTGTTAACTCGGCAAATTAGTTTATTTTGAACTTTCACTTTATTGAATAGGCGCAAGTTTTTGAAACTGTAAATTGTAGACATTAAGAGTAATGCCGTTTTCGAGTGGCCGTTCGGAGTTACTCCTTTTCCACTCCTTTTACTCCAAATTTTCCATTTTATGTAGGAATGGAACAGTTCCAAAATCCAAATGAAAACGACATATGGCAACCCTGCTAAGCTATAATGCATCGTTGTGAGTGGGTATCAGGCGGGTTGACATAATGGAGGTGGCTCATATATACGATATATACGGGCCAACTTAGTGCTCTCTTTTTTGAAAGCTACCTCGGCTCTTGTACTTGTATGTGGGCTATTAGCAAACGTAGCTGCTAGTTGGATTGATGTTGAAGTAGTAAAATTGAAAAAAACATTGCCGGGAGGACGATGGAAAAAAAAAACACAGAAAACACTCTTCACTCATATAGACGAGTGGAAGAGTTAACAACTTTTCATATGGAGTTGAGTGCAATCTGAGGTTAGGTAATTAAACATTTCGTTCGTTTCGGCTGTCATGTTGATCCTGCTAATACTGCTCCCGATGCTAATACTGGGGGACGGCCATGGCGTTCCTGCTATCGTCGGCCGCCACCGCACCGTCGGCGTCGCTGGCGCGGAGCTACAGATGCAGCTGGCGCTCTGTTAAGATGATAAGGACCCATCAAGCTGATGGCAAGGACGACGACGACGATGATGGTGATGATGATGATGATGATGATGATGATGATGATGATTGTGTTGACGACGATGATGGCAAGGATGAGGATGAAGCTCTGGCACTAATGATGGTGCAGTATAGTGCAGTTGCTAATTCTTCGAACGGCACCTACGATATTGAGGAGAAAGAATAAATACACATTACTAAGCCAGGGTATATATATACATACCTACATTATATCTATAGCTACATACGTAATGAGCAACACTATTTTGAAAGTCTGTTTAGTGGTATGAGGGTGGATGTGGTATGGAGTGGTGCAGAGCGGACCAGTATGAGTTTATTATGTTGAGTTTTCAAATGATATGTTATGGATTAGGATATGGGGTGTGCTAAAGGCGATGCGGGGAGTGATTTTAGTTCCAATGCGTCTAGTTGAAGTGTTGCTTTCATATTTTGAGTGACGGATTAACATTATAGGTTGATGTAGGTATACCTGCACACTTTTGAGGTTTCTGGCAAGAATTTGGATTTTATTAATTGATGTATGAGTTTTTTAAGCACGATGGAAATGGTTGATTAGTACATATAAGATCCAATAATATCAACTGATGGCATTAAAACAGATTCTCAAATTACATAAAACAGTACCTACATAAGATTATAGGAATGTTATTTTAATTGAATTATGCACCTGTACAAAATAAACCACAAATTCCCAAAACACTACAAACATGTCTTAACAATATCAGCAATATTTGCATGCGACGAATCTTTGAGCAACAGCTTTTATACATAAGCTCAACTCACACTCAGCTGAATACACCTAAAACAATGACAATTGATGGCGAGAAGTAATCAAACATACCTTTTTCACATTTTCAATTGTCAAAGTGACATATGTTATTTGTATTTGGTGATTTTAAATTTAATAATATGTTAAAAAGATAGTACGATGCTAATTCGTTCAACATTTGGAAAAATCGTTTGAAATTTCGCGCCATTAACTTTTGTATTATACGATAAAAATGTATTTTTAAGTATGCGTGTACTGAATACACATCAGTCCGCACTAAAACAAACAACAACAATTTTAAGTGCGAAAAATCAAATATTTTTCATAAATGCTAAAATTCGAAATAAAGGGTGCTTTTTTAGACGTGTGGTGCTCAAGAAGAAATAAAACGCATATAATTTAATGTTAGGGTCAAGAATTTAGCTTTATTATAAAGATAAAAGTTTGCCATTATGTTTTAAAAATTATTTCGGGCATGTCGCCACCGCGGCTGGCTCAAATAATTTCCAGCCGAGAGGCCCAATTTGTGACCACTTTTTGCAGCAATTGGGCCGTATGTCAGCAATAACGCTCCAAATATTCTCTTCCAAGGCGTCAATATCGTCTCGGGCTTAGACAAGTGATTTCACATAACCTTACAAAAAATAGTACAGCGGTGTTAAATGGCACGATCTTGGAGGCCACGCCACAGGCCCACGACGCGAGATAAGGCGCTCACCAAAAGTTTCCTTCAATAAATTGATTGTTTCGTTGGTTGCATGGCATGTAGCGCCGTCTTCTTGGAACCAAAGGTCATCCGCATCAACATCCTCCAATTCAGGCACGAAAAAGTTATTAATCATGGCTGTATAGCGTTCCCCATTGACTGTAACATTATGGCCGGCTTCATTTTTGAAGAAATATGGACCAATAGAGCACACCAAACAGTGACTTTTTGAGGATGTAAGGGAGTCCCAAATATGACGTGTGGATTATGATCACTCCAAATACCACAATTATGCAATTTTGCCACAATTCATCGCTGAACAAAATGTTCGGGATCAAAAACGATCTCGTTTCGAGCCCATTTTGCACAATTTGCAATTTGTTCAGGCGTCACAGTCTATTTATTATGAAATGGCAAACCAAACTGAGCATAAATCAAGTGACAGCTGTCAACAATTCCAACTCTAAAAATAGTATTGCCAGATTGAAAACCACACGTCTAAAAAAAGCACACTGCATGAGCAAAATATAAAGAGGAAAAGGGGAAAATTTATTATCCCTCATTTTTAAGTAAAAGTTTCAAAATTTAAAATTAGCTTTCAGGCAAAATCCACCATTGACCGATAATATATTTGACGCATTAATGCCACCAAGGTTGGCATAAACCTTACTTTTGATGTCCTGATGTCATGGGTCTTCTTTAACATTCTTCTTGAAAGATTAGTTCAAAACTTTGGGGTCAAACTTATATACACAGCCTTTCAACGGTCCTACCATAATTATATTCACACCCCCAATATTCATGAAGTCCATGGAGATTATGTCATATTATTCAATTTGAAATGGAGCAGAGATAACAGCAATGATAGCAAATATAAAGAGTAGTGAACCGAGATGACTACCTTGAGGTACACCAGATTCCACATTTATTAAATCAAAAATGATGCCTTTAGAGGAATGGAGGGGATTTTCTGTCGAGTCCGCACAGCTAAGATGAGAAGCGCTTATTCATGACAAGAGATTCTCTTGGAGGGTTTTTCATTTCCTCCCACGAGGCACTAACTGGTTTTATTTTTTTTTTATTTATTTAAGTAAACTAGGCTGGGAATCAAACCTAGACCTCTGGCATGACAATCCTATGCTTAATAATTAATACGCCACTGGCTATACTTTAATATACCTAAATATAATCCAGTTTAGAAATTTATCAGAAACCTTTTTTTCGAAATAAGCCAAATATTTCTAATTTAGAAAAAGTAAGTAGAAAGTTTTTATGGCGCAGAAGATTGGCCTTACAGTTGATTCCTTTCAATTTCAAATTATCAAATCAATGACAACCTTAACTGACCAAAAAAAAAAAACCAAATCCCCAAAAGTCTCATAAATCAAAGAATATAATTCCATCATCGAACAAAAAAAAAAACTAGAAAACATAAAATTTTCATCAGAAACCTCGAATTCGTTTCATTAAATTAGCATACACCACGAAGGGGTTGTAAATATATGCAAAGCAAAACTTTTCCTCCCAAAAACACTGTCAAACTAAGAATTGGATGAATATTATGAATTCGAAAGAATGGTGCTCGATGAAACCAGCATAGGATATATTGTGGAAAGTTTCACTTATACTCTCATCGACGAAGTATCGCAAACCAATCCCCGGTGGCATTTTTCATCAATCAATCGGAAGACAGAAAAAGTACCTACCATACCGACCAAACTTAAAAAATAAAAACAAAAAAAAACTGTAACGATTTTTCGGCGACTTCAAATCGCGTCCGACGTAGTACGGGGACGACCGACTCGTCGAGTTCGACGAACACACATTTTCACTAACTGACTGGGTTTGGGATATATAACCGTCCTCCTGCAAGTTCCAATCTCCCAATAACTTCATATTATAGGGAAGCCGCCATATCGGGCCAAAACGGAAGGATTTGTGTGTGGACCGCCTTTTTCTAGTTTCCTGGCTAAAAGTTATCCCTTATACGTTTCGTTCGATCCATATACGCCAATTGGGATAATGCACCCTGCTGAAAGATATGCTCCACACGTACATATATGGGGCATGGTGGCATTCCATCATCCCCAAACTGCCAACAAAAAACGGGCTGAGTTCGATCAGAAATTGAATCATATGATGAAGTTGGCGAAGCGGTATCATCATCAACAATAACACAGCACCACCATCATCAGAAAGCACGAAGAGTAATACAAAAAAAAAATCCTCGACAAATGGCAAGGATTCGTTCGCTCCATCAGAGGGGGTGAGTGATGAGGGGATTTCGGTTAAGGGGGTGTTGTGTGAGAAATCACGATGGGCGAACTAAAATGTTTTAGGAAAATTGAAAAGACACACGAACTGTCACTGTGGCGCGGAAGAATGTTTGATTATTATTGTATCCAAAAAGTATCCCTAATAAATGTTAAATTGATGGTTATCCGTTTTTTTATTCTCGAAAAATAGCAGTTTAGCTCTCTTCGAGGAGATTTACCACAACCTCAACGATGATGATGATGATTTCTGTATTCCAAATGACGACGACGAACCTGGGAGTTTACTCTTTTTTTTTTTTAACTCGTGTTTATTGTGTATATCCTCTGGTTCCCGAGCCACACAGTGAGGATCCAAAAACCTCTTACCATCAAACAACACACTAAACCATATTATTTTTTCTTTTTTTTTTTGTTGTTGTTGGAATTGAAATCAATTGAGGCGGTCATGAATGAGAATATTTGTGGAAGCAAAATTTCACATCATCATCATCATCAGAAGCAGAGTACTAGCGGTATAGCATTAGATTCATGAGATGCTAGGGTTGATGTTGTCAGGAGTCGGGTTATAGAATGGAGATGGTGGTTTTGAGTTTTGGGCGGCGCCAGTTTAAATTGAAACAGATAAAGGCTACAAATGGAAGATTGAAAGTTAAGAAAAAAAAAACACACAAAATTTGTAGTCGTCGTTTTAAGTGAATTTTCTAAATTAAGTTGGTTTCGGGGATAACATTTTTGTTGAATTAAGAATATAAATTTGATGAAATCGGTAAACTCCAACGAACTGTGTGTCATGTGATTCATTGGAATGATGCGAAAATGATGAGTCAGCAGGTTTATAATAAACAGAATTTGTAATTATTTTGAAACAATATATTTTTCGCTTTGGGAAATTGAAATTAACTATTGATTTTTTTGTACCATCAAGCACAAAGCTTTGACACAAATCTTTTGAATTTTTATTGAGAGTATTTTGCTTTTAGTAAGGTGCACTTTGTATTGGGAGAGCAGACCAAATTCCGTAACAACTGAACAACTTAATCGACTTCGATAAAATGTTGAGAGTTAAGGCTGTCCCAAACCAACGCGAAACATTCGCGCGAATATGCGACGGCTGAATAATGTTCGAAGATTCGCATCGCGCCAGTATGGGTGCTCCCATTACTCTCAATGTAAATAAATTAAGACAGGCGAAAGTTTCGTCGTCGCTTTGAAATATTCGCGTTGGTTTGGGAGAGCCTTTAACCTTATAAAGGGTGTTTTTTGTAGACCTGTGGTTTTCAATCTGGCAATACTTTTTTCGGAGTTGGTCTTTTTGACAGCCGTTACTTGATTTATGCTCAATTTGGTTTGCCATTTTATAATGAATAGACTTACTCCTCAACAAAGTTTGCAAATCGTGCAAATTTATTACCAAAATAATGGTTCGGTTCGCGTGATGCATCGCGCGCTGCATCCAATATTCGGTCGATATAATCGCCCAGCAATTAATTAATTCGAGCAATCATGAATCGGTTTTCCACCATATTTACTCTTGTGGATTATGCGCATCCTCAAAGACGCCGTAAAGTGCGCACAGAAGACGTTATTGCTGCTGTGGAGCAGAGTATCGAAGAAGACCCGAATGAGTCCATCCGCCATCGCGAGCAACAATTGTAGCTGTCGAAAATTGGGCCTCTCGGCTGGAATTTATTCGAGCCAGCCGCGGCGGCCAATTTCCCGAAATTAATTTTAAAACAAAATGGCAAACCCTTATCATTATAATAAATCTGAATTCTTGGCCATAACATTAAATTATATACATTTAATTTCTTCTTGAAAACCGAAAACACCCTTTATAAGGCAGAGTTTGGGCGTTCACAACAAACCATATTAGAAGCAGGCCCATATGACTCACATAGCTCATGGGGTTCAAGGTTGAAATTGGAACAAAATGAAAGATGAAATTTGCCCTACTTAAAACAAAAATATAAGAGTTGGCACTTTTAAAATGCTTCCATACACTTTTCGACCTAGGTTAAGCAATACAAGTCGAAAACATATGTTTGTCAATAAATATTTTTATTTTGGTCAAGTTTTATGGTGTTTTAAACCAAAAGGAAGTTGATGATCTATTAAAAATTAATAAAACACGATTGGGTGTTGCAAATACGCGGCAGCCCTAATTTAATGCAAGAAATATACCAAAAACACTGAGCTGAAGTGCATAAAATTTCATCAGGTTCAAGCTTGAAACCTACAATCAATTTTGGCAAAGGACGTTTTTGAAAGAATGTCCGACTAAAAACAAAAGAATAATTTTTGTATATTTTCGCATTACCTTGACCGATTTTGTTATAATTTTTCGAAATTAGGCTTTGGTACTAATTAGATGTATAATACCAAGATCTACGCAAAAACACCCACATACATAAAAAATGTAGATCATACATAAACGAAATATAATTGTTTATTCCTTCTTGTCCTTATCCACACAATTTTTTATTTTATCTTGGCCTTCTTCTTGATTGTCCACATTATCAATTTGTTCATCTTTAGTATGTGGCCAGAAAGTCGGTCGATTCAAAAAATCTGGTGCCTCTTCTGGGTATAAAATACAGTAATCTTCCCAAGTCATTTGATCGTATGGCAACATCGATCGAATCCTTGCGATTTTCTGCTCGTACACTGCAATACGCTCATTGGATTTTTTAATAAATTCACTTATTTCAATCTATGTATGTATGTAAATACACATATTTTCATATTATTGAACAAATTATATTATTACATAAATATTTAACACAAATTATGTATGTACCTCAAGATCAGCTTTGATCTTATCAATTTCTTTGCAATATTTATCCTCAGGGTATGGTATAGAGAAACTTGTATATTTCTTTTCGAACTCTTCCACCATTTCCACATATTCTGATCGAACATTTCGCTTGTAATAATCCCAGTCAATTATCGGAGTATCTTTTTTTAAAGTCCTCAAACGCCTAATAGAAGGGCAGAATTAATTAATATTTTATTTCAAATGTAATGTGTTAAAAATAGCAACTCTTGGTATTGCTGGTGTTTTGAAAAGAATTTATCTAAATGTTGTATTTGATTTTTTGGACAACGTTGTCTAAGTTGTAAAAATGAAACAACATTTTTTGCTGGCAACTTTGGAACCATCGGAGATTGAAAATATAAAAATCAATGTATGTATGTACATATGTAATTTAAACGGGATAAATATAGAACTCTGAAAATGAAACGTATAAAATTATGACTACTTTTTTTTAAAAAGTCTGCAAAGTTTTTTTTACAAAAATCAATTTTCAATCATCAACCAAACATTCATTTAACTATGTACTATCTGATGTTTAACTGACTATTGAAAAATTAACCCTTACTCATCTTTTTTCGGTGCGATGCCTTTAATGTCTAGCCACGGCGTTAAAGTTTTAATTTATTGCGACCAAATCCTCCGTCTGCACAAACATTTCAAATCCTTAAAATTAAAATATTTGTTTTAATTGTGGAGAATAAGATTTATTATATTAAATGTCAAAGTGGTTACCGCCGAAAAAAAAACTTTACATTTTCACTATTTTACTTTTGTTTGGGTTCATTTCAAATTTACATATAAATTTGAAAATATGTAAACGTTGAAAAATCTCGTTATCTGCGAGTCTTAGAAGTGATGAAAACAATCGTTCATCAAAATCCATAAAACACAAAGTGAGGTATAGGACGGGTATACCTTTACAAAACATTTATTCCGTTTCTGATTACTCATTTGTTCTTCTTAAGAATTAATTTTGGTATACATATATACATTCTTCTATTTACACAGCAATTGCTTGGCCCTTCTAATTTGCTATTTTGTTCAAAGAACAACATTTCTATACCTACACAATCTGCTGATTGTGATACCTTTTACTGAGGTGGGTACCGGACTTACATACCCGCAGATGGAATGGAACTATATCAAGAGGGGGCCACAAAAGCCAGGCAATATGAGTACGTATACGAGGAATTATGTGTCAAAGTTTTAGAACGACAATTTATACAGTATTTTCTGAGTTTGAGTGCTGAAAAACTACTGGTTTTCAAGACACTGTATCCACAAAATACCTACCGGCATTTGTATTTATTTATATAGACTCTTCAATGATTTCTCAAAATATTTTACCTCTTCCGCATCAAACAGAAAACACGCATCTGTGAGGAAAATCGTCGTTTAAGGTTTCGTTTTTCAGTGCAAGATTAAATTTAAACCCGAGTTAACTCATCAAATTTTGTGAGTTTAGTCAGGATTAACTGAACAGATGCTTTTGATACTTTATGCACCGAGTTTGTTTAGTTGTTCCGCATGCATTCTCCACCGAAAAACTGCTTCTTCAGTTCATTGTGAGTTAATTTACTTCTAGAGTTACCTAACTATCTTTAACTCACCACTGAAAAACTAGGTCTAAGATTACAAAAACCAGCTAACTCCATTTTTGCTCTTAAAAAAAAAATTGTGTTGTGGTAATATTTTTGCAGAAATCGAAAAAAATATAGAATCTAAATCGTTACACCCGTTTTTACTTACTACACATAAATTGGTACGATTTGGTAGTTTTTGTACTTTTGAGCAATTTTTGAAATTTTGTTACAATTTTCAAGCGAAATATTTGTATCAATTGCCAAAACATCTTGAGGCATAAATTTGTCTAAGTCCGGCACCAGCTAGAGTTTCAAAAACCCAAACTACACCTTACGGTGTTAAACAATTTGCCACAAAGGAAAACTACAATACCCATACACCAGTATTTTCAACTGTAATAGAGACTGACAACGACGACACGCACGGTCTGTACCCGAAGCCGAACCCGGTTCCTCGGTATGTTTGTTCGCATGAAGGACAATCATGAGCTCTTTGTGAGATACTCTTAATTTTCACATTCAAATTCGAATTCGTAACGTAAACATTTGTCACAATGTCGCTTGTCGCATGCGGTTTTCAACATGCATATATAACAAAGAAGAAACCTATAATGCTTGTACTTAAGCATCACTTCATTCTTTGCAAGTTAAGAACATGAAATGATATGAAGGACTAAATTAGAAGTAAATTTCCGCATGTTAAATCAAAAAGGGGATTTTGATTTTACATCATGTTGCTTATGTATACATACATATATTTCCTAACACTGCTTTCGTTTTGTTTTGTAAAGTGAAGTGAAGAACAATTGTGTGCTTAAGAAAGCTGCTTGTAGCCTGGACGAATTTGCTTTTGGGTTTTTGAGAGATTCATTCAACTGGATATCGTATAGCTGACGGTAAAGTTGTTTTTCAAACAAGAAATAAATTTAAGACCTATTCTAGGGAAATCAAAAGAGAATATCGATTTGTTTTGAGTATATTTAACCATCGCACGTGGGTCATTTATTTGAATAGCTTTGTCCTCAAAGTAAAATTAATTCTGGGTATATCTACTGATTTTGATTGTAAACCATTTTATCAAATTTTTACCTACTACACAAATTCTTAACTGTAATATTCACGCCATTTAAAATCTGTTTAAATTCAATAGTCGGTTTAAAATTTTTAAACCGACTAATCGATAATATATTCACTCACTTAAACTGACGCTAACTATGATAAACCGACTCCAACATTTCGTTTAGGTACGGTTTAAATAGTTTTAGCTAATATTCAACATTTTATTGTTTGTTCAGTCAGTGCAAATATTCAGTCTAGCAGTGTATCCATTTTCTGTTGCCATTTTGTAATTTTATTTTACATTCAAGAATATTCTATTTTCCAAGATGGAAAATGCCATATTGTTGGCATAGATGCGGTTTTATTGTCATCATCATCCTCGTCGTCAAGCTACAAAGATGAAGAGGTAGGCCTGAGAGAAGTGCGAATTTCGCATCCATATCGAACAATGCAACGTGCGAAGAACGAGTGCCATCCAAGTGCAAAGAGTGGAAGTCATACAAAAAATTATCGCAGTGTTTGCCGTCTTGCATAATAAAGGGTCCGCTAATCTAACGTTTTTTTTTCAACTCGTGCTTATTTCGTGAATGGTAACACTAAGCTCATGTCTGATTTGACAGATAATTAGTTTTATCCTTCCACTGAACGAATAAGTTGTGTATACGCTTCGCTAAGTGGGCCTGCGATCGACTTAGAGAAGATGCCGATTTTGCCAAAAAAACCATCTTTTCAGATGAACCCCATTTTCATCTTGGCGGGTAGTAAACAAGCAAAATTGTCGCATTTGGGGCACAGAAAACCCGCACGCATACATTGAAAAGCCGATACACCCAAAACGAGTCACTCTTTGGTGCGGATTTTGTTGGTCCAGAGGCATAATTGGGCCATTTTTCGAAAATGAGCAAGGAGTGGCCGTTACAGTCAATGGAGTTTGTTATCGGGCCATGTTGAACGAATTTTTGTTCACAAAAATTGAAGAGGAGGATATTGGCAACATTTGGTTTCAACACTCGATGTTTTGCGCCATTTTCAAAAAAAAAAGAAGTTATTTGGCGGACCCTTTATTATGTATAGATATGGGCGACTTAGGCGTCAACGATACACCAGTGCCGAAATTACTACCGGGCGCTGCAACCAGATCAAGAAGAATTCAATTCGCAACAAATCCTGCAAGGAATGTCTGGAAACTGGAAGATCCTATGCGGTGGACGTTTGATATTTTTGCCCAGCATCAACAACGATAAGGACAAATAAAAGACATTTCTAATGTGTATTTTTGTGTGTGACACGAATGAATTAATTTTATTTAAATATAAAATCATAATTCGAAAATAGATGCATTTTTATATGTCGTTAGTTATATTAGCGTTCACCACATGAACAAATGTTCGATTCAAGATCCGTTCATTGCTGATAGAGGGAAGGAACACAAAAATAGAGAGAAAAGACAAATACAAGAATATACAACTTACTGGTCACTGTCAAGGCATTGAAAATTCGGGTGATGTCCTCCCACCAGCGTATGTGACCGTACCGTGTTACAGTATTGACGTTGCTGGCCAACATAAGGTCACACAACATATTTGTTTTAAATTGAGTAAAGCGCTTGGCCTGAGTTGAATTCTCTTTTTATTTTTATTCTTTTGGTGGCACTTTCTGTATTTGCGCAGTTTTAGATTTTTTGTTCATTTTGATTCAACACTGAAACTTGAAAAGATTGATAAGTAAACCAAAAACAGTTGCTCAAAAGCCAAAGAAACCCTTTTTTAGTTTTTTCATACTTGCGATGCTATCCGACGTTCGGTTTAAATCACAAATTTAAACCGACGCCGACGTAAACCGAATGTCATTTTTTGCTTAAACGGTGTGAATATTACCAATTCAAACGAGATTTTGTCGTTTAAAATCTATCGGTTTACTTCGGTTAAATGTAGGCGGTTTAAGAACTTTTAAATCGAGTTTTAAACGGCGTGAATATTACGGCGGTTACAAAGACAAAAACGAGATTAGGTATTATAACAATCTATTGAGGTTTTTCTTTGAAGGTTCTTACTTACACTCTTGGTATTTTTTAGTACTTTGAGTAGTGTGGGACTGTTACCATATGAAAACCACAGTGAAAAAAGGACCAATGTATGAAGGATCGATTGCTACATACATACATACATACATGATTGTACTTGATTTTAGTTTTAAAATCACACAGTTTTGAGTCCGCGCCGCGCCGTCTTGCAAGAGACAAATTTTGTCGAGATCACGAGGTTCAATTTCAAATAGTAAATAATCCATTATCAGTGGCTAATAATGGGCGTCATTCAACTTATTTGTAAGAAAACATGAACCTATGCTTCCACCAGCCCATAAACCAAACAGATCCGTTCTTTTGTCTGAATGTCTTCAGGTCGCTCTTCACCCCAAATACGAGAATTTAACTTATTGCCGTCACGTTTTAGCTAGAGTCTCGTTGCTGAATGAAATTTTACTCGAAAACATTCTTCGGAGAACCCTGATTAAAAAAAAAATATATTGCTAAATAATTTGTAAACAATTTTGTATGATAAAAAGTCAAACAATAGGTAGTGAAAAAAACAATGAGTGTGCAACAAATCCAAGCGATTTTTGTCATTTATCCCGACTTTAAAATACCCCTAGGCCTGCCGCCCATAAGGCAATTTTTAGTTGTTCACCCCAGACACTTTTAGTTGCTCCCGATTCAATTACATTGCCTCATGAGAGAGAGCATCCACTGGGTAACTTTATAGCCGACAACTTTAAGTTGCTTCGAGTTGATCGTGGAACGTACAGTTGCCGTCAAGACTGAGCAACTTTAAATTGCGTTTATTTAACGTTTCTATTTTTATTCCATTGGAATGTCACATTGATCTTGCATTCCCGACAGGTCACATTGAGTTAACTGTAGGTGGACCACGTTTTTGTAGAAAGCTAGTAGACGTTGGCAAGCAACTTTAGTTCCTCTGAGTTGCCTAGTGGGCACCCAGGCCTTAAAGTTCCAATAGTCGGGGAAGAAATTGTTTCAAGACACATTGTGTTCTGAAGAATGCGGCAAATATTCACTTGTTTTGGTGGAGATTGGGTCCACAAGATTTCAAATTCTTTAAAATGGGTACAGGCTTTGTTGCCTTAACTGTCATAAGTTATGCAGTGATCAGGGCCGGCCCCAGCCAAACTTGCGCCCTATGCAAGATTTTTAGAAAGCGCTCCTTTTTATATTTGCATCCATACATACATACACTGATTCACATGCCTAAGACTTTTCCACATTACCCAGGAGGTAGACTTTCAATGTGTAGTTCTAGTGTGATCTTTAATTTAACGATATTTTGAGTTAAATTCTCCTTGAATGCAACAATGAAAGTGATGTTAGTAAGTGTGCAAGAAATAACTTAGCACAGGCATTATTTGAACAAGTTTTGTGGTTAAAATGCAAATGGCAGTACATATTTGTTTGCGCAAGATCAGATTACATTTTCTTGCTCCCGATAATGCGCCCCCAGAATTTCGCGCCCTGTGCTTTTCGCATCTTGCACATATGGTTGATCCGGCCCTGTGAGTTATAGAAAATGTAAATTAATTTGCCAAATTTTGATTGCAGGCAATATTAAACAGAATGCCCTTGAAACAAAACTTGTTTTTTTTTTTTAAACTCATATCAAGCATTTCCTGACTTATATTGGTTTTTGCCCCAATCAACGATGTAACGAAGACATTTGTCCCTCAAAAACTAATCCACAACGTTGCATACATATGAAGTCGAATATTTTCTTGTTCGTGTACACTTAATACAAATATACAGAATAACATGCGGTGTAGCTTAACATTTAATTTACATTTTAAATCCCACCACTAAATCTCAAATCATAGATTTGGGCAATTTAACAATGACAGTCACTTCGCAGGCTTAATTCTTTATGCAGCTTGATATTTTAACTACATTTGAAGACTTTAGCCGTCGAGATCTGACCATTTAAACTCAAGTTATAAAAAATCTAACCAAATTTCCAGACAATTTACTTTTTACCTTCATTTTAAGACATCAACTTTACAGATCGGTTCATTCAAACTGAAATTAATGGTTTCTAAACGCGTTAATTTCTCTTTTCTAAGACGCCTTACATTTAACCACACAAAAATGTAAAATGCAATTCAAAAATTTGTTTGTAAAGGGTGTTTTTTTTAGAGGTATATATAACCTTGAAATGGAATAAAACAAAGATGATTTTTTTTAAATTGACATGAAATTTAATTTATTCAAAAGATAATCTTCTATCATTATAATTTAAATATGATTTCGGGTATATAACTGCCACGGCTGGCTCGGACGTAGTCTAATGTGGAGGTCCAATTTTTGATGACTTTTTCCAACATTTGTCGCCGTATATCGGCAATAACGCGGCGAATATTGTCCTCTAAGTGGTCAATCGTTTCGGGCTTATTGGCGTAGATTAGCGACTTCACATAACATCACAGAAAGTAGTCAAGCGTCGTTAAATCGCACGATCTTAGAGGCCAGTTCATGGGTCCGTACTCCGTAACGTGAAACTATGCGGTTACCAAACGATTATCATCACTCCAAACACGGCAGTTTTGTTTATTGACGTTTCCATTCAACCAAAAGTGAGCTTCATCGCTAAACTAAATTCGCTTATGAAAATTGGGATCGACGGCAATCTTGTTTTGGGCTCATTCACTGAATCTACTTAATCACTTGACAGCTGACAAAATGGCCGCCAGTTAAAATAGTGTTGCCAACCAAAAGTTCTATATAGTTCTGATGTTACAGTCCTTGAAAATTAAGTTTTATGTTGTTGAATTTTGACAGAACTCAACAAAACTAATTCTGCATTCCTGATTTTAATTAATCCAAAATTTGTAATTCCTGCCGTCCCATACAAAACAACCCAATACATTAAGCCTCTTGAATCTACGTTCTACAATAACAATAATTAATTTAGTAAATATGCACCGCGTTGCGTTTAATTTCACTAATTAAAGCCTCTATACTCATTAGCGAAATGGATGTTGGTGTTGTATTGTATATCCTTTGCAACTCATCAGTTTCAAACGTCTGCCAACACCATCATCAAAAACAAACGACCACCCCTTCAGACCTTCATTTTATACGCACAGGGGCCGTCGCAAAAAGATATAGGGATTGTGAATTTATTAATTCTTTATTTTTATTTTTATTTATTTGGTCTATAGGGCAAGTATTGGTTTCGTGTAGAAAAAATATGCACGACTGGGTCGCACGAACTTGCTCATATGTGGGATCACATTGTGCTTCTGTAGCTGAAATAAATTAGCTATGGGAGTCTTTATTTTATCCATTTGCCAAAACTTATTTTAGTTGCAGGTGGTACTATGTGAGTATACAAAATTAAAAATATAGCCCAGTGTTGCACATATGCAATATGCATGGAAGGATATTATATTATTTAAAACTGGAAAATTGTTTTAAATCAACAAAACTAGAAAGAAATTGATTAAAATACTTTGAATCTAGTTTAACCCAATGCGATGTACAACATCTGATTTCTTAAATAAATCTTAATTTATGAGAAAAAAATTTTAAAAATCGTAGGAGCGGTCTTAAATATAATTAATTTTTTATATATAACATTTCGTTAATATTTTCGAGAAAAAAAATTGGTACGCGAATTTTAAGTATTTATTATTGTCGACTTAAAAATTGAACTTTATAAATAAATCCTCTACCCGTTTTCGAAATATCGAATTTTCAAAAAATAATTTTTAATTCTTTTTTAAAAATCCAAAAATCATTTTTAAGAAAATTTTGGTATGCACTTTTATTTATATTTGTTATAAGCTTCTGTATGAAAAATCTTATTTTATTCAATTAATCAGATATTGAGATGATCGAAAATCAAAGAAACCGTTCTATGAGTGGCACTGTCAATAAAGGTAAAATATAAAATTTTAAAATTTTAAACGGTATAACATTTTAATTTTAATAAACAAACAAAATTTTGTCAAAATCGTAAGAGTCGTTTTTGAGAAAAAAAATACCTTTTTTAATGATTTTTAAACATTTGTATGGGAGGTACCGTTATTTTTGAGTATTAGAATAATATCTGTCAAAAATCTTCTATATTAAGTTAAAAAACTGCTTTTTACTAAGTTTAATAAAAATCGCCTAAGTTGTTTTCACAATATTAAGTTTAAAAAAAAAAACTATTAAAACTTTTTTTAAAAATCCAAAAAATATTTTTTCGAGAATTTCGATACACAATTTTATTTCAAATGTATTAGTTCAAATAATTTTGAATTTTTTTTTTAAATCCAAAAATCAGTTTTTAGAAAATTTTGCTACGCACTTTAATTTATTTTGTTACAATCTTCTGTATAAGAAATCTAATTTTATTCGGTTGATCAAATATTGAGATAGATAGTCGAAAATCAAAGAAACAGTTCTATGAGAGGAACTCTTAATAAACGTAAACTATAAATTTTAAATGGTAGATCGTACTAATTTCAACACACAAAAAAACTTTTATCAAAGTCGTAGGAGTCGTTTTTGAGAAAAAAAAATACCATTCTTAATGATTTTTAAACATTTGTATGGGAGGTACCGTTATTTTTGAGTATTAGAATAATTTCTGTCAAAAATCTTCTATATTAAGTTAAAAAACTTCTTTTTACCAAATTTAATAAAAATAGACTAAGTTGTTTTCAAAATATTAAGTTTAAAAAAAAAAACTTTTAGAACTTTTTTTAAAAATCCAAAAAATATTTTTTTGAGAATTTTAATACACAATATTATTTTTAATGTGTCAATAATTCTTTATAAAAAAATATATCAGAATCAGTTGAACCGTTTTCGAGGAAAGCAAAAATCAAAAAAATGGTTCTTTGGGAGGTACCGCATTAATATCCATTTTTCGGAACCATTTTTTTTATTAAACGGCAACTTATAACTATTTAAATTTATTGAGTTTTAAAAAAATGCTGTGGAGCCGATTTTGAGAAAAATAAGTTTTTCCTTTTTGGCCAAGAAATTTTGTATGACTGCTACTGTTAGTTTTGGTCTTAAAAACAAAGAAAACAAAACAGGTGGGGGAATGTCCAAAAAATGCTAGGTACCAAGTTTAAAGAAAATCGCCCCATCCGTTTAGGCTGTAGTCGAACGGACAGACAGACAGACAGACGTTTTTGCGAGACCCACTTTTTTCGTCTTCCCTGTCATCGTAATGTCGAGTTTGATCAAAATCTCGAGTTCGATTTTTTGTACGAATGCATAACTTGCCATATAGTACCTATATATCGCAAGTAAAAAATTGAGGCTGTAATTAAAACCAATACTAAGATAGTCGAGAAGTTCGAAAAAGTGGGTGTCTGCGCATCTATGCTTCGGTGCGTCTGTGTGCCCACTTTAATTTAGGCTAGAGCCTAAATGGGTGAACTGATTTTCTTCAAATTTGGAACAGAGCATTTTTATGTGATTCCCTAATGGAAAAATTCCAATTTTTGTTTTAGCTCATCTAGAACGGGTAGCTGACATACAAACATTTTGGTTTTATAGAATTTTCTCGAAAATTGCTTAAACGATATGGATTAAACTTCGTACCTGTAATAACTAAGTTAGTTGTAAGAAACTGCGTTTCAGGTTTTTCCCAAAAAAATTCACATAACAGAATTAGGTATTCCACGTTTTTTGAGAAAATCGTCTTATTTATGGGTTATTCGCGTGTATCTCTTTCATAGTTAGACTGATTTTCTTACAATTTTGCAATCTGGTGTTTTTACTAGTTTAAACAATAATACATTTAAAAAATTTTTAAGAACATTGATTTATTAGGAACAAAAAATCAATCTTGTAGTGGATACTTTTGACTCTTTTAATATTTTCTCATTTAATATACACCATGCATCTTCAAAGTGTGGTTACACACAGTTGTTAACCTGAAGAGGAAATTCGTGGGATCCAGTAGTGCATATATTTTTGTTTAAGCTTTAAGGGACATTAGGGCCCTCAGATACAGCCATGTTAACAGATACAACAAATTCCATTGCGATGGAAAATTAACGTTGCTTCACTAATTATGGTTTCCCAAATATAATTATGTATATGTATATGTATGTAGGTAAGGTACCTAAAAAAATATTTAATTAATAGAAGACAAAATGTAACAATGATTATTATAAACGGTCGAGGCAGGCGGAGGAGAAGCGTGCTGTCGGTTTTCAGAAATTAATTTTCGCTTGCTTTATCTACTACTACAGGTTTTTTTAATTAATTTTCGTTTTTTAAGGATACAAAAATTCATCAATCATGTGAAGAAAGTCTCGCCGCCGTGCGGTCGTTAGCAACTAAAGCTGTGAGGGTTGTGGGTTTAGTATATATTTTTGGTATACTAGGTTCATTTTATGTGTTGTCCTTGTGTTCTTTAAATAGAAAACACCAAAAGATGGAATGGTGTATATCTAAAGAAATCAGCGGTCGTCGTTTTTAAGCTTTAAATACCATTTGAAGGTAATTAGTTTAGGTAACATTTTTAAAAAGAAATTATTAGCTCTGAACCAAAAAATAATAATAATTAGGTTTTTAGCCATAATTTGCGTTAATATTTCGAATTTGTTACAATATTTTATTAGAGAGAGAATTTTGGTTGGAAAACGATAAACGATGAAGATGAATTGAATAACTTTAGTTTGCGTTGTAGGATAACATCTAATGTGTAGCTTTTTTTATGAAACTAATAACACTCTTTTCCACGTTTTATTTTTGTAGTCAGTCTAGTTAAAAACTGTGATATGGTACGACTTATAAGATTATAACTTAAGTTATGATGATAGGATTTTTACGATTGAGGTCTTAAAGTCACACAAAAAGGTTAGGTACATTTATACGCAAACAATTATGCATACCAAAACAAAGAACTTTGAAATTTCGAGGCATATAGTTCCTATCCTAACACTTTTTTAAAATAATCTCGTAACAAATATACAGATTATGTAGAAGAGAAAATAGTAAAGGTTTTTTTAGACGTGGTTTTCAATCTGGCAATATTTTTTTCGGAGTTGGTCTTTTTGACAGTTGTCACTTGAACAAGGTTTCCAAATCGTGCAAATTTATTACCAAAATAATGGTTCGGTTCGTGCGACACATCGCGCGCTGCGTCCAATATTCGGTCGACATAATCGCATAAATTCGAGTAACCTTGGATCGGTTTCGCACCACGTTTACTCTAGTGGATAATGCGCATCCTCATAGACACCGTACAGTGCGCACCGAAGACGATATTGCTGCTGTGGAGCAGAGTATCGAAGAAGACCCGAATGAGTCCATCCGTCATCACGCACAACAATTGCAGCCTCTCGGCTGGAATTTATTCGAGCCAGCCGCAGCTTCCACTTGCCTGAAATTATTTTAAAATATAATGGCAAACTCTTATCTTTATAATAAAGCTAAATTCTTTGCCGTAACATTAAATTATATGCGTTTTATTTCTTCTTGAAAATCACACGTCTAAAAAAATACCCTTTATATTTTTAAAGAAGTCTGAGAATAAAACGGTTATTTAAGTTGAAAAAAAAGACTGAGCATGATTTTAAAAACATCTATGCCGGCGGTGAAGTGAAATAAAAACGTGACTTTCCTCTGTGCGACGTTGCGAGGTCAGACTTTACGATTTAGCACGTTACGTTACGAAAATCTGCATAGTATGATATTGGGTACGTACAGTGACACAAATCTGAAGATCCCCTTCAAGCAAACAAGTCCGTTTTGGATCCGTGCATGTAGTCAACAACGTATGGACGACTTCACATACGGATTCAAATAAAGAACCTCAAAACTGAGCTCGGATAGACGTCGATGTTTACACATACCTAGTAACCGTGAGTCCCGGCACTCACACTACTATTTTTCTCAGAGCATGTCCAAAAATTATTTCCCAAGGAACGGGAATTCTTCATTTATTAGGAAACACCCTGTACCTGCCTATATCTTTTCATTTTCTATGCAAAAATTATTTTCACTTTGCATTATAAATTTTCAAGAGGGCAATTGCTTTGTTTGACTTTTGCCCACCTTTGTTTCGGCCCAATTACCAAGTGCAAATAACACAAATCACGTAGCAGGTATAGCACCGCTGAAACTCCGCGCGTTGTAAACACTAATTTAAAAAATATATCGAAATTTATAAAATCTATATAAAGTCCTTTTATTCAAAATGATATATATATTTTCGATTCCAGCCACGTTCAATCCACACACCTTTCAGCTGGTTGGTTGCAAGTGAATACAAAAATTAAATAAAAATATTGGCAAAAGCAAATAACAGAGATTGAAGAATGGTTACGCTTCGATGGAACCTTAATTTTGTACAATTACTTGAAGATTCCGCCTCCAGCAGAAAACAGCTTGACATCAGGACACAAAAGTCCCAAAAGTCACTGCAATGAATGATATGAAGACAAATCGAACAAGCAATTTGCCACATTGAACCTAAAATTTCGGAAACGGCTACAATCGAAAAACTACGAAACTGATCGGAATTTAAAGGAAGACGATTGTTTTGAAAATAACATGGTGGAACATTTTTGTTTGTGTGTTGCGATGAGATGCGATGCATCACCCAGGATATGAAGCCCGAATGTAAAATCAAAGGGAGCACAGGCTCTACTTTTCAATACTGTTTCTGTCAGTGTAGGCCAATAATATTAAACTCTATACTGATGGCAGAGGCAGATGTAGTGTAGTGTGTGTGTCTGTGTGTGTGTGTGTGGGTTTGTGCAAGGAAGATTGTAGTTCGTGGTGACAGTGTGGCATTGTTGACGCTAGCCCGCATATTCAATCGGAATACTTCAATTGGACAGTATTACCAAATACGTGCTAGGAATTTCAACGATTTTGAGGAGGCAAATAGTGGGTGATTATGTTCCCTAAAAGCAATCAAAATTCTTGACGAATTACCAGGACACGAACGAACACACATCAATAGACTTAACGTGAAATGGATTTGTACTTGGATGCTTTTGAGGTTTATGTTTTTTTTTTTAATTCAATTTGCTTAAATACCTAGTTGCTAGGAATTCCAGGTTCAAAATAATGAAGGTCCTTGAAACCTGGTAGACTAAATGTGGCTAAAATGTATTGTGTGATGGAATTTTTGCATTTTTCATTTAGAACGAATAAAAAGACAATTTAGCACATTGTATAACATGTTTGATTTGAGTTCAAATACACTCTTAACGTTAGCTTACTTCTCGACAAGAAAATCAGAATGATTTATTGAGATTTTGTTTATTTATCGTGTTATGTACTTGAAACGAGCAATTTTTGTAAAGTAAACAGAGTGGTTCGCGTAAGATGTGTTAAAAACCTTAACTTAAAATTAAAAAAAAAAAATATTTAAAAACAGCAACAACACTAACAATATAGTGCTTTATTTTAAGCCAATATTCCATTCTTTCATTTTCTTTTTAATCAAATTGTTTAAATTAATAGTTTTCGAAAAATTATTTCAAACTTAAAATTTTGAAAAAAAAAATATAAAGTAACTGTAAACTAATTTTTTTCAAAGTTGTACTATAATACCTATGTTTTTATGAAGTTGAAATTTTACATTCCAAGTTTATCTAAACAGTTTTTATCCAGGACTGTAGCCAAGGTTCGCCAAGGCGTGCTAAAAAGATCAAATGGCTTTTACGATCTGGCTGAAATTTTATATTAAGATCATATTATCAAACTTATCCTTATAATGGGTGATTTTTTAAGAGGTTTAGAACTTTTTTTAAAAAGAAAACACAAAAAATTCGAAAAAATGAATGAAATATTTATTTGAATCGATAGTTTGAACCTTGCAATTTAATGTTTAAAGATAATTTCATGCAAATAATGACCGCGGCTGCGGCTCAGGTAGCCCATCCGCTGAGTCCAATTTTGGCATACTTTTTCACACATATCGGCCGGTATCTCACGAATGAATGCATGGATGTTGGCTTCCAGTGCGTCAATCGAAGCGGGCTTGTCCCTATAGACATTAGCCTTGACATACCCCCACAAAAAATAATCTAATGGTGTCAAATCGCACGATCTAGGCGGCCAATTGACCGGCCCGAAACGTGAAATTAACTGTTCACCAAACTCGCCTCGCAATTGTGCCATTGTTTCGCGTGCTGTGTGGCATGTGGCACCGTCTTGTTGAAACCACATATCATGCAAGTCAAGAACTTCCATTTCGGGCAAAAAAAAGTTTGTTATCATCGCTCGGTAGCGTTCACCATTAACAGTAACGCTGCGATTCGCATCATCTTTGAAAAAATAGGCCCAATAATGCCGCCGGCCCATAAACCGCACCAAACAGTGGCTTTTTCGGGATGCATTGGTAGCTGTTGCAATGCTTCTGGCTGATCTTCACTCCAAATGCGGCAATTTTGCTTATTTACATACCCATTCAACCAAAAATGAGCCTCATCGCTGAACACAAGCAGCGCGCGATGAACATTTCCAACCGAGCACGAATTTTGATAGTAAAATTCAATAATTTGCAAGCGTTGTTCATTTGTAAGACGATCCATGGTTAAATTGCAAACCAAACTGAAGCTGTTTGACAGTGACACAAGGTACTAAACACACGTCAGCTGTCAAAACCAGTGTTGCCAAAACCAAACCAGCCAAAAAATCACCCGTTAGTTGTCATCCAGGGGCGTAGCCTGAACGATACCATAGAGCACAGGGCAAATTTTTTAATAAGATAATTATTTGCTTTCCACATTGATCTAGATAGGTGTTACCCAGGTCCGTAGCTATGATTTTGATACAATTTTGTATTTTATTTTTCCAGATTTGGATGTAGATAGGTATTATCTAAGGCCGTACCCAGGGGCGAAGAGTGCCGATGAATTATTCAGTGCCTTAGTCAAAGGTGCATAGCATTTTTTTTAAAGCGACCATTGTATTTCTGCGGGTGTCCCTTAACGTTTTCCCAAGTATTATAAAATGTTCAGGTTCTTCCGCAAACTTGTTGTCAATTTTTATTTTTTTTTCTAGAGAAAATTGACCTCAAAGTCAAAAAATTGCATGGAGAAGAAAAATGGAATAGGCATATAAATACGATATCAGAAGATTCAAAAAAAAAGCTAGTATTTCTTCTAAAAATAAAGTCCTAAGCTAAGTTACTAATATTGATATTGCAAGAGCGATTTCTGTTAACACGGGTGTAACACCAAAGTAAGACTTTTCTTAAATCTCCGATAAATGATGTCAACAATGGAGATAGAGACCATTACTCTATAGTGATTTTCTTCTTAAAATCTACCCACAAATCATTTCCCAAATTATTCTTGACGAATTAGGGAACACCCTTTACAAGGACTTCTCTAAATTTGAGGAGTGTGTTCTAGTGCATAAAGAAAAATTTTCATTCATTAGAAAGAAATGCTAATGCACTTTACAAAAAAATAGTACGTATACGTCACAGTGTACAATTGATTCAGAATTATGTTCGATAGAAAACGATGCAAAATGAAATGTTAATATTTATGTTTTTTACAAGAATTGTTTCTTTGTTACTCTGCCTAATATTCACAAATACTTCTCATAAATCATTTGGATTGAAAGACCTACTTACAACAGTTTCAGACTCGAGTATCAAACCTATGAATCTTCGAAAGATGGAAAATTAGAAAAAAACATATATTTATATATGTATATCTTATAACTGAAATTTCAATGCTTTTAGAATATGAATTGCATGATCATCTTTAACGATTCATTGGGGATGTCTGGATCTCCCTTTTCGGTAGAAAATGAACAGTGGCTCGTACTACAGGAAAATTCCGCCAATGTCTTCTGTAGAGCAGCAAGAAAATAAAAAAGAGCTGATAGATCTTTCTGTTAAATTATTTTCCTTATGTTAAAGTTTTAAGACTTTAAACTATAGAAGACCACAAAAAAAGACTTTACTCTAAATAATATCATGATATATATAGGGACCAAATATTTATAAAGCTTAAGTTTATAAAAAATGTTTGTATCTAGATACTACCTTTTCTGGCCCTGTTTTCAATGAGAAATTCTATACATGCTCTGACATTATATATGGCGCTAAGGTACAGTTTTTCAGTGCAAGATTAAAGTTAAACCCGAGTTTAATCATCAAATTTGGGTTTGATGTTTTATCCACCGAGTTTTTTTAGTCGTTCCGCATGCATTCTACCCCAAAAAAATGCTTCCCTATTTAACTGAGGTTAATTTACTTCTAGAGTGAGCTAACTCTGGTTTAACTCATCAGTCATCACTGAGTCCTTAGAGTCTGTTTTATACATAGGTATGTATGTATTTATATCACTTGATAATTTTAAAGATTCGTTAAAAAAAAAAAAATCCCTTTTTATTCTTTTACTTCCCAAGGATGTCACAATATTGGATAGGGTCAACAACGCTGACACTAAATGACTAAAGAATCCACTGTGGCCCCTGTTGTGGTGTTTTCGGCTTTGACCTCAAAAACTGTTGATAAACTTTCCGGTTTTGGAACATTCCATCTCTAAGGTCAACCGAATCACACTAGCTATTTGCCAAACAGTTTAAGCCATCATCACTTCCGTGTAATTTTATAAGAAAGTTCTACACGTTTTTTTTTTTGTTTTAATTCTTAAGTTGAAGTGTAAAAAGTATAAATGAAGTAGCATCTAATCTTATATTTCTACACCAATAAATGTATGAAAAGAAGATAAGATCCAATTTTCCATGGGCTATACCGTTAGCCTTTTAAATCAAATGAAAATTGTACAACACACGAACAGGCTTAACAACAAGTATGGAAAAAAACTTGTTAATCAATACACCTTAAATTGTTCATTCAATTTTCTTTTTAGTGTTTTGGCTATAGAAACCTATTTTTCGCATATTCTTTTCTTCTTCGATAAATGGCACAGAAAGTATACACTTACTTAAACACCTGCAAAATGAAATGAAACAGGATATTGCTGCTCGACCACCATCATCATTATTGCCACTACAACCGACCGTCATCATAATAATCATCATCATCATCATCATCATAATCATGTATAAGTGTTGGTAGCTACGCAATCATCATCAACATAGCCAAGCCAGGCAGCATATCACAACCCCTCATCGTACCGCTTTTGCCAATTAACCAAGAAAACCCAACTAAATCCTTAAGTATCCTTATTCACATCCCGCCACCTCAGAGCTCAACGTCTCCTCCATTCACATCCCCATCACCATCTACATCCCCATCGCTGCTGTTCCCATCCTCATCCCCATCCTCATCCCCATTCCTATTACAATCTCAAACCCCTGACTTGGACCAGTAGTCATCATAAACCAAATGTTGCTGTGCTGGCAACAACTGCTGCTAATGCTACTGCAGATCTTTAGGGGTATAAGAGAGAAAGAGAGTATACTATGGCACTGGGGTTATGGTTGAGCTAAAGGGTGCTGTTGGTGAAGAGGAGACGCTCTCAGACCACTTTACTCTACTTTTAATTAACGGAAAGTGGTTCATTAGAGCTTATTCATTAAAGCTTGGAGTAATTAGTGAGCTCTAATGAATGCTTCCATATAATAATATCTGGAAACTGAAATGGTGTACTAAACACAAATGCGCATATATATAAATGTATATATATATACATATGGTTCTACACGTATAAGTATATAGGTATAAGGAAGGTTGTGTAGATATTGTAGATAATAACATATACATCTGTGTTATCCTCTTTATGTATACCTGGGTACAGGACTAAAAACAAAACACAGAATAAGAGTGAGGTGAGTGAATGCTGAAACATTTGCAGATGTTTAATTTTATTTAGTTTTACACGACGATAAAAAATATTTAAAAGCAAAATTTAAAAAAAAAAAAAAAAATGGATAAAAGGGGAGCAAATGGCTTTCGTCTTGTTGGATGATAAGTTTTTTTGAAAGCGGCTCATAGACGAAGAAGACCGGGATATGATCTTAATGGGATGTTTTCTATTTAAATATGTTGTGTTTGGCTAAACCGTTTTCCTTTGGCCAGCTTTGAATTTTTTATGAATTTTATTTCCATATCTAAACAAAATTGTAAGACTTTCCTTCAATTAGTTCCGATCATCCTAAAATGAAATTATGTTATAAAATTAAGTCTCTACTTAGTCAAAATAAAATTTTTTATTCCAAAACAATCTCTTATTATTATTTGTCCGTTGTTACAACAAAAATATATCACGTATATTTAACATTGGATCGAATTAAAATAACATTGGCATTTAGCAAAATTAACATACATACCTTCTGCTGTTGGCAGATATTATTTAATGTAAATTTACATTTAAGATAAGAAAATAATTCGTGCTTGAACTTGTGTTCGAGACTGTTTAAGACCAAATGCATTCACCTGATTTAAAAAGGAATCAGGTAGTTATGGTTTATAGTTTATAAATTATGTCACCTTTAAAAACATTGTTTTATTAACAATACACGTTAGCAAATATTCATAAATAAATGCATGTTTTTAGAGTTTAAACTGAAAAAAAGTGTTAAATATCAACAACATAAGTAAAACAAAATTGATTTAACACTAAAATCGTTTTAACATTAATGAGATGTACACCATCTGATTGCTTAAGTAATAATTTTTAATTTATGGGAAAAAGAATACAAATTGCAAATTGAGCTGATTTTTTGAAAAATGAATATTTTTTTAGGGAAAACAAAAATTGTACGTTAAAAAATATATTTATAAATAAATCATCATTTCGTTTTTGAAATTGCAAAATTTCAAAAAATATTTATGGTTCGATTTAGGAGCTTGAAACTTGAGTTCTGATGGTAGGATCATTAAAAAGGTGATCTTACAATCACAGGACAATAAAAAGGCTTTTTTTTAAATATACAAAAACTTTACTTCAAATTTTCGAACCAAATAATTTTGTTCCTACACTCCTCTAAATAAATAACGAGACTAGAGACATGCCAATTTATACCAGTTATAACAGTTTTTCGCCATTAAAAGTGGATGTGCCTTAATGAAATTCGCGCGACTTGAAATAAAAAATCTGGGTGCCTGAAGTATGCCTACTGGCGGAGGGCCCTGGCCCTGCGGGGACTCATTAACAGTATTTTTATAAATCAAAACTGTTATAATTGGCATGTCCAGACTCACTTCTCTAAATAAAATCTCATTATAGAAGTAGGTACATATTTTAATGCTGCAGGAGTTGATGTGCGTGAATTTGTCTTCGCTATTTTCAATGTTCAAACAAAAATTGCGCTCTGCTCAACTTGTGCAAAAAATTTAAAAAATTCGCAAATGTTACGGATAAATTTTTTTTGCAAAATTACTATTTTCTTAAAAATCAAAGTTGTACTTATAGTCCAAGAGCCAGTAGCCGGCAGACTTAAGGTATTTCAGCACGATTCATATTAAGTAAAGTCATTCTATTAGACATGCTGAACATGGAATGGGCATTCGAAATCTCATCTCATAGTACCTCTGGGAACGGAGGCGCGGCGGCGGGGTAACAAAGGTACAAAAAATCGACCTCTAAAACGTGATAGCAGTACGTCTGCCTCTTTGAAATGTTATACTATATAGTTTTCACTATTTAAAAATACTTTAGGCAGACATCTGAGTAGCGGAATTTTGAAAAATAGCTCAACAAAATCTCAAAAAAAAATACGTTATTTTGTATGTTAAAAATACGCACTTTTTTGTAAAGCAAAACGTGTGGATATTTAAAGTTTTTATCTGTGAAGTTCATTTTATGAAAAAAAATGATTGGCAGCCACCTGGTGCGGTACCTTTCTGTGTAACGGAATTTTGAAGATAAAAAATCTTAAAATTTCCAGACCAAATTCACTGTTCACCAAACGAAAAAAATGTTAATTTCATTACAGCAATATGTCTACCTTTTGTAATGGGTGATTTTTTAAGAGGTTTAGAACTTTTTTTAAAAAAAAAACACAAAAAATTCGAAAAAATGAATGAAATATTTATTTGAATCGATAGTTTGAACCTTGCAATTTAATGTTTAAAGATAATTTCATGCAAATGTTGACTGCGGCTGCGTCTCAGGTAGCCCATCCGCTGAGTCCAATTTTGGCATACTCTTTCACACATATCGGCCGGTATCTCACGAATGAATGCATGGATGTTGGCTTCCAGTGCGTCAATCGAAGCGGGCTTGTCCCTATAGACATTAGCCTTGACATACCCCCACAAAAAATAATCTAATGGTGTCAAATCGCACGATCTAGGCGGCCAATTGACCGGCCCGAAACGTGAAATTAACTGTTCACCAAACTCGCCTCGCAATTGCGCCATTGTTTCGCGTGCTGTGTGGCATGTGGCACCGTCTTGTTGAAACCACATATCATGCAAGTCAAGAACTTCCATTTCGGGCAAAAAAAAGTTTGTTATCATCGCTCGGTAGCGTTCACCATTGACAGTAACGCTGCGATTCGCATCATCTTTGAAGAAATAGGCCCAATAATGCCGCCGGCCCATAATCCGCACCAAACAGTGGCTTTTTCGGGATGCATTGGTAGCTGTTGCAATGCTTCTGGCTGATCTTCACTCCAAATGCGGCAATTTTTCTTATTTACGTACCCATTCAACCAAAAATGAGCCTCATCGCTGAACACAAGCAGCGCGCGATGAACATTTCGAACCGAGCACGAATTTTGATAGTAAAATTCAATAATTTGCAAGCGTTGTTCATTTGTTAGACGATCCATGGTTAAATTGCAAACCAAACTGAAGCTGTTTGACAGTGATACAAGGTACTAAACACACGTCAGCTGTCAAAACCAGTGTTGCCAAAACCAAACCAGCTAAAAAATCACCCGTTGTATACATTTTATTTTATTACCTATGGTATTTGTTATTCAAAAAAATCATTGGTAGACACCTGCTGTAGTACCTAGTTTTTTAATGGAATTTAAAAAAGGGCCCGAAAATCTCCATATAAATTCTGCTAATTTTCAAAATAATAAAAAAAAAATAGCACGTCTGTCTCATTAATATATTAATAAATACGGTCCAATCTATTAAAAAAAATTATTGGCAGACACCTGCAATACCTAGATTTTTAATGGAATTTAAAAAAAAACATGCAGGATTGGATCGCACGAACTTGCTCTTGTGGTTAACAACTGTGTGTAACCTCACATTGACTGTGCATGATATAGGTATATCTTTATCGAGAAAATGTTAAAAGAGTCAAAGGTACTTTGTGTTTAGTTTTTTGTCCTAAGTGCTGAAAATATAAACAAAAATTCGTATATTTTTTTTGAAAATCAAAAATGGCGGTGCTAACTTGAAGCTATGATGGCGCTTGACAAACCTTAGTATCGGACGTAAAAGTTGCCAAGTTGCAATGTTTTTTTTTATATTTTTGGCTTAGGATGACGAAAACCTAAGGACAAATCAGCACAATTTTGGTTTTTAAGAAAATCTCCGTATATTGTGCAAATTTTCGAATATTTCAAAAATATTTACGACACATGACAGGACGAGTTGAGCACATTACAGAACAACTTTTTTTTTTTAATTTTGAAAATCAAAAATGGCGGTTCTAACTGCAGGCGCATGAGAAGTTGGTAAAGTTTTATGGGAGTCTGGCACTAAAAGGTTATTTTAGATTTTAGAAAAATACTTGATGGATCTTATAACGGGGTTAGTTGAAAATAAGAAACTTTCCAAGAAACCTGTCGATTTGGTTAGTTTTCAATTATAAAATTACGCAAAATTTTCCTTAAATTAAAAATTCTCAACCGAGTTTTCGAAAAATTATTTATATTTGAAAATCTTAAGAATTATTTTTAAACAAAAATATTGATATGCAAAATGCAATATTCTTATGACTTTTTGAAGCATCTGGTATGAAAAAAATAATTTAAATCGGTTAAGCATAAATAATGATAAAGTCAAAAATAGAAAAAACCCATTCGAGATACCTACTCATATTAATATTTTGTGGTTAAATTATTTAATACCTACTAGAAGAAATATAAAACGTACTTATTTAAGTAAAAGGGAAACTATATTTTTTTTTTTTTGTAAAAATCGTAAGAAAAAAAAATAATTTTCTTATTTTAAAGAGTTACATGGTAGCTGCGGTTATGTTTGGCTATAATATTCAATTTTTTCTTAATCTTCTAAATTGTATTAAAACACCGCTGCGATGCCAATTTAAAAAAAAAATCAACCAAGTCATTTTAAAAAAATCGATTTTTTTAAAACCTTTTCTTCCCAAACATAGGAAGTATGAACATATGTATGAAAGTAAAAGGGAATTGGCTCGGAGAACTCTTTCTAAACGCTGGAAAGATGACCTTGAGCATTAAGGGCCTATAACACAAAGCTACAAGTAGGTACTTGTAATACAAGTCAATCCTTACAAGTGTAACAAATTTCTGTAACACAAAGCTACAAGTTTAAAGAAAAACAAAATCTTACTTGTAGAATAATCGATGAAATCTTTCAGGTGATTCAAGACTTGTAGGATGCAGAAGAAGTATTTAAATAAACGAAAAAAAACAATATATTTAATAATCAACATTCAATAATTTTGTTCTTCATGTTTATGGTTTTTTTAACCGAAAAACCAAAGGCAATAGTCATTTTATGTATGTATTTTTATGTTTGTTATTGATCCTTATTCAAAAAAATATTAGTTGCTTTAATTTTTCTTAATAATAATTTAATTTAGAAATCTACATACATACATATTTTATGTGTAATTGAGGAGCCTTAGGAACAAAAGGTGACATTTTCACTTTTGGTATTTTTTTTTTTTTATTCGGGTCCAGAACCCTGAATTCTATCGATTGCCAAGATGATTCTTAACTTGAAAAAAAAACACTTTCGGGACAAAAGGTGACGTTTTTAATTCAATTATATAAATTAGTTATCTGCATGATGTTTGATCAAAAGGTGACATTTTTAACATACGATTGATATTTTTGTCTTAGATATTTTAGTTTTGGATCAAAAGGTGGCAAATTGAAAATATTTTATATATCGGGTTTTTCAATAAGAGCGCTACAAAAGTTTTTTTAAATTAAACAAAAACGGTTTTGGATATCAATGAAATTCTTTATTCTTGTGAAAGTACGTTTGATGCCATTATGTATGGAATTCGATTTCTTTTGCATGGCTATCACGGGCACGCTTGCAGAAGTCCAGACGCTGAACTTAATTTTCGACGGTTTGCAAGCTTAAATCGGCCGATACTGCTGCAAGTTCACGTTCGATATACGTACGAAGTTCATCAATCGTAGCTGGCTTGTTGGCATAGCCCATAGACTTGACGTAGCCCCACAGGAAATAGTCTAACGGCGTCAAATCGCACGACCGAGGTGGCCAAGCGACTGGACCATTTCGTGAGATAACACGTTCTCCAAACTTGGTTTCCAATAAATAAAAAAAAAATATTCGGTTATCACTGAACGGTAGCGATCCCCATTCACAGTGACGTACCTTTGTTGATCATCACGGAAGAAGTACGGCCCAATGAAGCCGCCGGCCCATAAAACACACCAAACCGTAATTTTTTCGGGATGCAATGATGACTCATGGAGTACGTGTGGATTGCTGCCTGACCAGTACCGCATATTTTGTTTATTGACGAAGCCATTCAGCCAGAAATGAGCCTCATCGCTGCAGCTGATTTTTCGATGAAAATCCGAATCATTTTCAAGTTGTTGCTCAGCCCAATTCACGAACATACTACGCTTCTGGTGGTCAAGCGGCTTCAGTTCTTGCGTCAATTTAATCTTGTAAGGATGTAGGCCAAGATTTGTTCGCAAAATTCGCCACAACGACGTCACAGAGATGCCCAACGCTTGAGAACGACGTATGAGATTTGAAGCTGAAGCCTCAGCGGCAGTAATATTCTCGACACTACGGGCAGTTTTTTGTCTCACTGGCACGGGAACATTTTGTACTGTGCCTGTGGATTCAAATTTTTCCACTAGACGCTCAATTGTTGATCTGCTAGGACGATTATGACGAGCATATATTGGACGTAGCGCTCTTAACGTTGAGGCCACTGACTCCGAATTTCGGTAGTAAATTTTAATAATTTCGACTCGTTGTTGGCTCGTATATCTTTCCATCATGAAATAACAAACCTTACTGAAGAGAAATGTCAAAAGAGCGGCAAGAAATATGGCGTCGTTTGCTGTTCCTGTTGCTCTACTTTTGTAGCGTCCCTGTTGAAAAACCCTTTACTTTCTCAAAACTTACTGAAAAACTGATAAATACAACAAACACAGTCTGCTTAAGTGACGCACATAAGGAAAAAAAATGAAAAATTGTGACTCTTGACTTGTAGTGGTCGTTCGAAGCCACAATTTACAATGTTCTTTCTTTTTACCCCGCCTGAATCGGTTATAGATCCTTAAATTAATACCTTACAATTTTATTTGTGAGGTAGCTAATCCAGAACTTTACTCAGAGATTTTGGAACATGCGCTCATATTATGTACATAAAAAGAATATGTTTCTCAACAATTACTTCTGTTTATACCTGCTAGAAACACTTTTAATTTTCCAATAACTGCCTCTATTATCGAAACGATGTGACCTTCACATGTTCAAATTACACAAAATTTATTGCACATTTAAAAAAAAAAAAACAATACAAATTTTTCTAACGAGTTATTTTTAAACTAAATCTCGTAGTTCATAGGTTTTTCTATACCTTTAACCTATGTACCATTTTTGGGAATTTCCTGTTAAAAATGTTCTCGAATTCAATTAAAATAAATATTTTGCATGACAGTTCCTTATAGTTGGGCTTTCATCATATAGAGTTTCTGCTTAGAAATACATTTTATTATATATCCACAACGAAATTAGTAAAAAAAACTATGTGATCATCAAACATTTTTCACATCATATTATTTTATTTCATAATAAATAGAAAACTTTATTGCAATCCCCTTGTCTCACACTCGATATATGTCTCCCTCAAGGTTTTTTGATATTCCCAGGCGCAGGCAATGTTATAGGCAAGGCAACCAGCCACCAGCAACCAGCAACCACCAGTAGCAAGCAACAAATTTAATTGCTAGACTTCTCTAGTTGAAAAACGGATCCATCAGAACTCTCTAACAAGCAATTAGATGGCAGTTTATGAATGCATAACTTTTCCATTTTTATTAGACATGCCACATTTTGCACCTAATTGACCACAAGCTCAGCCCAAGCTTCTCGTCCATGTCAATTTGCTATTTTCTGCATTTGCTTTGGTCTGGCACTGGCTGTATCCTATGTCGTATGCTGTGCTGTGTGCCTCATTCCCGCACACTTATGCCACCCACTATACTAACCAGGATGGAATCTCGTTCTCGAACGTACATATACAGGACATAAACCTAACCTATATCCTTACGTTAGCGTTTCTATATGATTTAAGGGGGGAGCTCTGGTTATAGTGCTCGGCTGTTGTCCTTCTCCCGAGTGACATCCGGTTTTAGCATCCGAATGACATCTTGTTATTTAGTTAGTTTCCGAATGTGGGCGGATGAAAATGTTATACTTTGTGTTAAGGCAATGGGGAATGGATATGGTGTAGATTTGACGAAGTCCCTAATAGGGTATAGAGTATTAGTTGCAGTTGGATAGAGTTCTAATACAAGTTTGTAGGTTGCACTTTCAGGTACACAACACAATCATGATGATGTGATGATGATGGCAGTGACAGAAGAAAACAAAAGGAACTTGTTGTTTTGTTGTCAAAACTAATATTAAAAGCTTTTATAAGTAATTAGGAGTTCGGACTCGTTGATCCTTGAGAATCTGGCTGTATGTATGTACCCCTCAAAGACAAAAGTGACATGTCAAATGGCTCTGAATCAAATCAATTCAATATTGATAAATTGTTACATATATATGTCATTTGTTTTATCCATAACTTATTGTCCGTTGGATACAAATTATTGAAGCTTAAATTGTTTCATATGATATTTGAACTTAAAAACTGTTACTTCATTAAAAATTCATTATATGTACATATTTAAATCACAAATAAAGTCAAAAATCGCCTCCTTTAGCAATAAATCAATACAAATTTTTGTATTCGTGTAGAGTTCCAAAAAATATATAGATAGAGTTATGAAAGAATGCAATCTTTTGTGAATCTTTAAAATTGATTAATTGAATTCGATTAAAAGATTGCATTCATTGATTTAACTTCGAGAGCTGGACTTCAAAATTATGTAATCACCTTTCATTTGACATACAAACAGATTGCAATCATTTTTTCACCCATTAATTTTACAGCTTTCAATTGAATGCAATCTTTTGGGAATAAATGCATTCTTGGCATTCTTTTTATTGCATTTCCCTTTAACAACAATAACATCTCACCTAAGCCTAGTATTCAAAGCCATATTATCAAAGGTAAAAGAATGTGAAAAATTCAAAAGAATACAAAAGAATCCAAAGAATGCATATGAGTTCCCAAAAGATTGTATTGGATTGGTTGCTATAAAATGAATGAGAGAAAAATTATTGAAATCTTTTTAATCCCAAACAATCAATGCAATCTTTTTATTGAAGTCATTTAAGATTGAATTCACAAAAGATTGCATTCTTTTACTCGAAAATTTCTTCTCGGATTTTTTTTTGAAAAAATCTTCATTTGTTTTTTCCGAGGATAAAAAGTTGGATATTTCTTGCGAAATTTCATGATCTTCAGGGTGATTTCCCTTTTTATATAACTGCAGATGTGCTGTGCAGGTACTTCAAACCATAATATTTTATTTCCTCATTAGTCAAGCATGTTCATAGCTACATATTTAGCAACAGACTCATGCGGAGAGAGGGGGCATGACCCCCTCCCGCCCCAAGAATTTGTTTAACTTTATTACCTTAATAGAGGCAAACTTACGGCTAAATCTAAAAATAAGTTACGACTAACTACAAAAAAGCTTAAAAACTACTTAGCAAAAAGGGGTTTGGGGCTAAGAATTTTGGTATAGAGAGATTTTTAGGGAATTTTTGGAGGAGTGGAAGTCAAATGAGTTTTGCATACTATAAGCAGCACGTAGCATGCGATTCATAGGTTCGTTACATCCGTAGTTGGTGCGGTGAAAGCTGAGATCAAAGAGTGACGCCGATCTGAGACTTCTAGGGTTGGATCGGAAGTTCAGTTCCTTATAGAATAAAATTCCAAGATCACGCAACGAATTAACTTGTAAAACCGGCTCATTATTAATAAAATAGGTACGAGGAGGGAGTGGGGAACGTTTCCGGGAGTACGTTATTGCTTGACACTTGGTAACGTTTAGCTCTAGAGAGCTTTTCCGGCACCAGGTAGAAAATCTGTCTAGGTCGAGCTGAAGGAGGTCGGAATCAATAGGGGAGGATATACATCTGTGTATTTTCTTCTCGTCGTCTTTGATGACGCAGTCAACATCATTGATTGTTAAGATAAAAATCAGAGGGCCGAGATGGCTTCCTAGTGGAACACCCGAGGATGCTAAGATTGGGTCAGATTCTGAATTTCTAAAAAGGACCTTGTACTGACGTTCATATAAATAAGATTGAATCCATGCAATAAAAGAAGATTGAAAACCAAGTGCTTTTAGTTTGAAGAGGATTAAATTGTGGGATATTTTATCGAAGGCTTTACTAAGGTCAGTTGCAAGAACATCAATTTCTTTGCCACTTTCCATTGCACAAATTGCTAGAGAGACAAAATCAACTAAGTTAGTTGTAGTTGATCTACCACTGAGGAACCCATGTTGACTGGGGGAAAAAATTTGCTTACAGTGAAAGAGCACTTCGTGTCATAAACTATGCTTTCAAAGAGCTTGGGGATGCACGAGAGTTTAGCGATAGGGCGGTAATTAGAGATCTTTCTTGGGGCCTTTTTTTATGGATCGGGATAATATAAGAGTGTTTCCAATGGGAAGGAAAAATCCCTTGAGAAATTGAAAGTTGGAAGAGAGCAGTCAAGGGCTTCAGTAGGGAAGAAGAGCATTTTTTTTAAATTATTGAAGGTAAACCAGTGTCTTTATCTTTAAGTTTATTGATTTTTTCATCAACAATAGACGAGGGAATGACAATGGAAGATAAAGAAGTTTGGGTGCAAGTTTCTAAGTAAGAAAAATAGTCTGAGTCTGGTTGAGAGGTATTAACAGAGAAAGATTTGCTGAAAAATTGGTAAAATAAATTTGTTATAATTTTGGGATCATCTGGACTTGCGTTCAAGTACGTTAGGATAGAAAGGTAGCTATCGGATTTACTTTTAGCATTAATGAAATTGAAAAAAGTCTTCATCATCTTCATCGGCTCGACAACCGGGGTCCGGTCCTGGCCTCCTTCAACAAGTCTTTCCACCCATCCCGGTCTCGAGCCGCCGCCATCCAGTTGCGCACCCCAAGGCTCCGGGCGTCCTGATCTACGCCATCTCTCCAGCGCAAGCATGGTCTACCACGCAGCCATCTACCATAGAATGTACCCCAAGAAAAAAAAAAAAAAAAAAAGTCTTAGGGTCAGATATTATGTTGGATTGCATTCTATTCAGGAATTCATGGTAAAGGGAATTACACACTTCAAAAAATAAAGTATTCGCGGACTTGAAATTTGAGAAATCATGTCCGGAACGAGATTGCAGGTACCGACGCCAGAGTTTATTTCTTCTGTTTCTAAGGGACTTAAGTTCACTATTATACCACGGAGGACTTCAGGTAGTATTTTTTTGAGGTACAGTTGGAACGCATTGTCTTATATAGCTGAAAACTATATAATAGAAATAAAGGAGAGAAGAATTTATATCGCGACTTTCAAGGATACTACTGAAATCGGCAGTGCGTAACAAGTTATTGAGTTTGAGAAAGTTTGCTTTACGAAAATTAAAAACAGTTACGAATTCCGATGGGGTGATGGGATAGGAGGAGTTATACACATGACTCATATGGCAATTCAATATGGAAAAAGGAAAGATATTTGTTTTTTTTTTTTTAAATCGAATACGAAAATATACCTTATTAGATGCTTAAATCTAAATTTTCGGCCATAAACCTCTTTCTGGGTTGCCATCATGTTGTTTCTAAGAGTTTCAAGCTCATCCTTCGCAAATAAGAATCGTGTTTTTAATTTTTGACAGGCAAATTGTGATCTAAAATTTTAAAAACATGATATTATTTTATATTTTGAGTTGATAATCAATTTAAAATAAAATAAAATTAGCATTTTTTTGGTCAAACATTTTTTCTTTTCACACAGTTACGTACACAATCGCATTAATTGAAATTGGTGATGATTATTAAATTAAATATGCCAAATATGAAAAAAAAAAATAAAAAAATCCCATTTACTTGCTCTTCTATTTATAAACAATTTTGTAAATAATAATAAAAATAGGAACTTTCGTTAAATTTTTCGACGCTATGGTCCTGGCAAACAGTGTTATTATGTGATTTGTGTTACTTTGTATAATTGTACAGCCAAAGTGTAGAACATACACACATATACGGATAACAGAAGTATATATGTACACCTTTTACTTTTAATCAAAATATCAAAGAAAAATCAGCATACATGTTTTACCTATGTAATTTTAACCGCTTAAATAATTAAAGCAACAAAGTGAATAAAAAAAAGTATGAAAATAAACCATTCCGAGTTCCCACCCAGTATGATAGTTCTGCTCTGTACTCTGCCAACAACAACATCTGGTTCCCATGTAATTAAATTATTTAACTGGCATACATCAATCAAATGACACAAGAGATGATACCTATACCTACCCGGCGCGCTCTTCGCTGAGTTTCTGATGCTGATGCTGGGTGATGCTGGTGCTGGGACGCAGCCCGATACTCCCTTATTTTGACCGAATGGAACTGGGAGATTCATGTATGCATCACCTAGTTTGTCCACTTTGATGTCCCAGCCCCACAACCTCCGTCTTCACGAATTGGGTGCATATATGGAAAATTATATTGGCACATCGTATATGGTCAGGCCAACGCCAGGCGCCATACCCTTGATCATCACTGTCTGCGTCCCTTATCATTCGAATGTGGCTCACGGTGTCCATCACAGCTCAGCTCTTTCTTCTTTCTCGTAACGCTGCGAGCCGAACCGAGCCGCACCACGCTGCTTCTCGTTGCTGTCCCAGCCTCCTATGTATATACAGCTCTATCCGTGTTTTGTACAACATGATGTGATGCAAACTTTACTTATAATGGAAAAAGGTTTTTTAATTAAATTTCGCGGGTTATTTATTGCTTTATATTGTTACCCCTAGTGCTGTTGGGGCTGACTTTTTTTTTCTCAAGGGGGTGCGTAATGAAAGAACATTTTATACCTCTCCCATCCCAACTCACAAGATGAACGGGAAAAACGTAAAAATTGTGTAAACGAAAAAAAAACAATGGAAGGAAAAAACTTAGCCTGATGATAGTCCTGAAAAACAATACAACATCCCAACTTCTTTCTCCGTCCACGACAACGACAACGACGACGACGACGGCGCCGACGATAGCGACGGCAACGGTGACGCCTTGTAAATTGAATTTGGTTTTGAGTGGTCCTCTTGGCCTATCCCTCTTTACTTTGGACCTCTTTTCACCCCCCCCCTCCCCCCCCACACGCATACTTTTGTAATTGCATCTCGTTGACCATAATAAGAGCGCTTTTTGAATTAGATGTCAGCTATTGCCATCAGTTTAAGGACATAATCACAGTTGAACATGCCGCCCTGATGCTACCGCTGACAATGCTGCTGGTTTCGTAAACATCGTCATCAGCTTTTCGGATGCCATTATACGTCGCGTCGTCGTCTCCCACATATGTACGCTGAAACTAAAGATATGTGAATTTCGTTCATATACCTACCCGAGGACTAAACTTATAATATCACAGTCCTTCGGTTTGTGTGTATTTTATATGTATGTTGTATACACACTTGCCCATCACTCCCCTTGCCCTACCCATTAAGCTTATACGCTCTCACCAAAACTTGGAGAGCACAAATGGATTTCCCTTACGGCAGCAAAAATGCAATTAAAATTTTCATTAATTTATCTGCTTTTTGTGCGATAGCACTTTATTTGTTTAATTAAATTTTAATTAGCCTCCATCTCTCTCTTCATCTTCATCATCGTCGTCGCACTCGTCCCTGCTGATAGTGATGGTGATGCTGGTGCCACCGTCGCGTCGCGGTCGGTCGTTTTGTCGTCGCATAGCGTCGAATCGCACAGCATCTTGATAGTGATGTGTCGCCGTTGTTAGTGGTGTTTATTTTTTGACAATGATATGAGTTGAGTGAAGTGGAGTGGAAAAAAAGAAAAGGGAATGCTTAAAGTGGATTGAGAAGTAGGGTAGAGAGTTTTGTTTGAACTAAAACTAATTATGTGACTTATTGTTGCCATAAAACAAGTCTGTTTTAGAAAGTTTTTATATTGATGGAGTTGGCTTTTGGCATGGGGAGGGTTTTTTTTTAAGTTTTTGTATAAGACCAATAGCGTTTTGACTATTTTTAAAATGAATGAAGAGGGCGGGAGATAAGGAGCCTGATTACACGATTACTTTTTTTAGGCCGTTTCGTCTATGTTTTTTCCCTTCAATAGGTAGGTACATATACCATCGGAACTGTGTAGACCTCCTTTTAACATATGTACATGAAACACGTCTTTCATTATTTTGATGTGTGTTTATTGGAAAATAAACAGAAGGTAATACAGTGTACTCTCTCCTTACGGACACCTCTCATAAGCGGACAGATTTCAAAGAACGAAAACAATTAAACGATATTGCATAATAAGAATCCTCTCATAAGCGGACTCTCCCATAACCGGACGCGGACACCAATTTTCATTTTGTTTACATTTTTGAGAAAAAAAATTGGTACGGCAATTTTAAGTATTTGTTAATGTTAAGTTAAAAAAAAATCTGCTACCCGTTTTCGAAATATCGAATTTTCAAAAAATGATTTCGAATTTTTTTTTTTTTTAAATCCAAAAATTATTTTTTAGAAAATTTTGATACGCACTTTTATTTATATTTGTTACAAGCTTCTGTATAAAAAATATAATTTTATTCGGTTGATCAGATATTGAGATATTCGAAAATCAAAGAAACCGTTCTATGAGAGGTACTGTTAATAAACGTAAAATATAAAATTTAAATATTTTAATTGGTAGATCGTACTAATTTTAACCTACAAAAAAACTTTTATCAAAATCTTATTGGTTGTTTTTGGGAAAAAAATATTTTTCTTATAGGATTTTAAACATTTGTATGGGAGGCACCGTTATTTTTGAGTATTAGAATAATTTTTGTCAAAAATCTTCTAGATAAAGTTAAAAAAAAACTGCTATTTAATAAGTTTAATAAAAATCGACAGAGTCGTTTTTGAAATATTGAGTTTTCAAAAAAAAATTTAAAACTTTTTTTAAAAATCTAAAAAATATTTGTTTTGAAAATTTTGGTACATAATATTATTTAGAATGTGTCAATAATTTTTATATAAAAATTTATCAGAATCAGTTGAACCGTTTTCGAGAAAAGCAAAAATCAAAAAAATGGTTCTTTGGGAGGTACCATTAATAACCATTTTTCGGAACCATTTTGTTTATTAAACGGCAACTTATAACTATTTAAATTTATTGAGTTCTTAAAAAAAAATGCGGTAGCGCTGGTTTTGAGAAAAATAAGTTTTTCCTTTTTGGCCAAGAAATTTTGTATGACAGCTGCTGTTAGTTTTGGTCCTAAAAAAAAAGAGAAAAAAACGGGTGGGGGGAATGTCCAAAAAACGCTAGGTACCAAGTTTAAAGAAAATCGACCCATCCGTTTAGGCTGTAGTCGAACCGACAGACAGACAGACAGACAGACGGACGTTTTTGCTAGACCCACTTTTTTCGTCTTCGCTATCATCGTAATGTCAAGTTCTCGAGTTAGATTTCTTGTACGAATACATAACTTGCCATATAGTACCTATATTCGCAAGTAAAAATAGCGAAGTATGGAGTGTGTCCATGCTTTATTACCCAACAAACTAAATTAAAAAAAAAAACTATACGGTTCGTATCTAAACGCGAGTAAGCAACGGTAATCGCTGACTATCCATCCGTCTATAAATCCCGTTGCATTTTTTAATGTACATTTGTAGGTACATTTGTAGAAACTATAAACAAACTATATACCTATACAAAATATAAATAAATAAAAAAAAAAAAAAAACAGTTTTTTTAAATAATGTAAAAATTAATTCTTCAAGCTTTTGTTTTTAATTATTCTATCGTTTCGTATTAAAATGAATATTTATCGCACTTATTAATGAATTATTAAATAAAACTTAATAGTACCATCAGTGTCCGGTTATGAGAGAGTTCACTGTACATTGTTCTTAGAACAACACTTGAGCGAAGCGTTGTGTGGATGAGCGATTAAAATATTTGATGTAAAATCGATGACAAAATTTATGGAACCTGAAATATCGATATTTTCAACATTTCTTTCTTTTCTTTTTTGATGGTCAAAGATGTGGAGTTTCTCATCAAAAATTATTTTTGATCTGAGGTGTTAAATGAAATCGATTTTTTTTCAAAATGTATACAAATTTGTCTTGTTTAAGACTTTCCCAAACCAAATTGACAAATTTGGAAAGGCAATGAAATGTTCGCTATTTTCTTTGAGCTTTTGGGTTGAAAAACGGCAACGGCATCGGCAACGTCGCAATGCTTCAGGGTGCTCTCATTTACCGCTTTATGTAAATTAATTTTAACAGGCTAAAGTTATTGTTGATGTCGTTTTAAATGTTTCGCGGTGATTTGGGAGAGTCTTATCAGGGCTGCCGTTTTGCATGGTAGTATTTCAGAGAATCAGAGGGGAGTATTTCGTGTTTGCAAAAAAAAAAAAAAATTCACTGATAACATTAACAATATAAATTTTATAAAAATATTTTTAGAATTTGTACTTCAATTTACATATGTACATATGTATTTATGTATAAACAAATTCATCACTTAAAAGTTAAATAAAGAACACGGTCGATAAAATAATTTAATAAATAAAAACTTAACAAGACTGTAAGTAACTTAATAAAAAACTTACACAAAGAAAAATGAGGAACTTCACTCACATTAAATGTAAAAAAAAAAAATAAGAAAAAAATCAGACTTTGATGTGTTACAGTGTATGTCAGATCTTTTTGTAGATTATTTGTAATAACTTACCAACCATTGTGATGCATACGAATTTTGAAGAAGAAATTTCGCCATTAAAATTGCATTTAATAATTGAGAAAAATTTCGTACAGCATTGGCACTGCTGTGAGGTAAATAAATCAAAGAAACAATAACAACCGTTCGTGGAATAGTAAAGCAACGTTTTCGTAAAATCCCTTACGAAAATCTACTACAATAAGTAATATGCCTGTTTGTTGATGGGTTTGAGATGGGATTTGACAGCTAATTCTGATAATTTATTAAAAAAAAAAAAAAAAAAACAAAGAGCTCACGTTATAACAAACACACATAACCTCTAATATCATATTTCTATCAAAATTATTATCATTTTTGTATTGTTTTTTGTTGAGTCTGTTGTGTGTTATGTCGACCTCTTGTATCTCCATTTAGGTTATCTTTATTATTCAAAATTAAATTTGCAATCTTCAATTAAATTTTTTAATTTTAGAATAAATTTCACACATCTAGTTCTTATTCCTTCGCTAAACCACCTAGTTCGGTCGTTTAGCTTAGTAAACGTCAACTACAAGAAATTTTGTTGTATTATTAACATTTTGCACTTAGTTTACGGAATAAGGACTAACCCTTCGCTAATCCACTTTTATTAATTTGGATGTAAATGTTTTCAATGCGATAAACATTGGCTCTCCAAGGTCGTTTTTTGTTGCGAAGACATTTTTTCTTTGTTTGGCCAGCTCTTAAGGGTTGAACGCGCCAGATGGAATCGGGGATGCCATCTTTAATTTTCATGTACTTCCATAATTATTATTAATTTTTGCAAAAGTTTTGAATATTTTCGAGGGGAGTACAATTATAGTGAGGAGAGTTCGGGAGTACAGTGAATGCCAGGGGAGTACGAATACTCCCTTAGAGCTGAACCCAAGAATCTCTGTACTAAGCTGTATACCTATGCCCAAAGCTGAGATCGGGGTAAACTATAAGTACCGTCTCCCAGATATGAGAATTATTTCTTGCATATTTGAAGACAACCTTAACACTTCGCAGCATTTTTGGTGATATTGACTAAGTGGTCCGTTCCATAGAAAATGATCTGTATGATCCATCACATACCAACGAAAAACTGTAAAGTTAGGAGTAGGATAGTGGAAAAGATGGGTATTTATTTTTCGTTTAACAACGGAAGACAGCATTGCGGGCTTAAGAAGCATTAAATTCTATAAGTGTTTTTTTCGTCATTGGACAGTGCTGTCAAGATAAGATATTAATGAGCTAATCATACGCTGTGTTTTCACATTCGAGGAACTGCGATTTGAATCTTGAAATTTATATAAAAAGCTACTGTCGTTATCAGCATAGAACATGAGTGTATTGGATTTAGCTAGCAAATACTGGCTAAAGTATGGCCACAGGGTAAATGACAGAGAATTGTGTTTTTTTCTTCGATTTTGATTAGTTTTTGTTTGATTATTTCAATTAAATTGCAATTATGTCTATGAAACTTTTATAGGCCGTATATAGTTAACCCAGATATTTCAATACTATTTTATGTCTATATTTTTAAATTAAAGAAACGCAGTGGTATTCGAAACAGTTTCTTATATTATTTAAAATTTAGAATCCAAAAAATCTGTACAACATTTTTTCTGATTAAAAAAAATCATCAAAATTGAGATTTTAAATACTTAATAATTATAATCAGTTTATTTACAGAGGAATAATAATATTGCTTTATCTGTAGAATAAGTAAGTACTATCTGATGCTTTACTGACTATTGAAAACTTGGCCTTAACTCGTTTTTTTTTTTTGGGAAGGCTTGATCTTATTCTCAATTTTCAATCAGCTAATTCTACTTTAAAAGAAAAATACCAAAAAAATAATGCCAAAAAGGACATTTTCCTTTCTTCAATACTATCAAAAATATGTCCAGCATAATACAAATACGATACGGTTTTTAATGAAATTTTTGGTGATACAAAACTAAAGAAAAAGACGCTAAAGTTGAACCAATCCCATTAATTTATTTTATTCAAATTGCATCAAATACAAACCAAAACAAATTTAAAAGCTTTCAATTAGCATCCAAAGGAATATCCATCTATCCAAAAGTGCGCTAAATAATTATATCTACCCACGTACAGGATCCGTGGTAGATCCCTTCCATCGAACTTCCAAGTGTAGGCGATGTCAGTCACCATCACCATCACCATATCCCATCCCAGCAACATATCCAATTATTTAAAGCACCGTCTGTGTGACAAAAGCGGATTCAGTGACGCCGAATAAAAGTATCATAAGCTAAAACGCAATGGTACAACATATAGGTACAAGATACAAGAGTATTGTATCTTTTCAAATATCCTGGAACTGAGTCCTTGTTATATACCGATTTCTCTTCGTCCCAGAGACTTTGCCACTCTGGGTGCGCATTATGCAGACTCACAAATAAAACATCCTGTACCCCTTCTTTGGCGCACCTCCTTGTAATATAATTAGTGACACAACGCGATGGGAACAAAAGCAAAACCCCCAGCGAAACAACTTTTCGATGACGGACGCGAGGCGAAGCGACACGACGAAGGAGCATAAGAAGACTCTCTGCTGATGGTGCTGGTATATATATCATATAACTAAAGTGAAAGGGATTACCTTGTGCCTTAATGTGGGTGGCGGGGGGTGGTTTTTTGGGGGTTGGCTTTGGTGATGTATAGGGAGTTGTTTTTTTGCCTCTCATCACACGAAACACCAGAAGGCGAGTTAATTAAAACTTGATACAAGATATTAATTAAAACATGGTCTCTCCTGTTGACTAAGAGTCATTGAGGGAAATTGTCGTGCACCAGCACCGTGCTCCCTTCGCGCTCACCTCACAGCTCATAGGTCCAACAAAATTTTCGTCCCTTTTATGCTTCAAGCTTAACCAGTGCGAGTGAAGTGTACAGCGTTGATCTTCACTGGACTACTTCAATGAATCCGTCTACTTGAGTTTGCTCTCGTTTCGTTCCTCTCGCACACTTGTGTGGCGTATTTTTTTCTTTTTTTTTTTTTGGCGGGAATACTCTTATCCCTCCCTAAAGCGCGAGCTTTATACTCAAACCATGATAGTGAACAGAGGCCCAGTGGAAGAAGTTTCTTTTGATTTTCTTTATTATATAGAGGAGGCTTCTTTTGAAAATAGGTTTTCTCCTTTTGTTGCATAAGATAATAAATAATTTAATCAAAGAATAGCTGATCTAATGAATTTTGTCGACCTGAATTAATTTTATCGAAAAATATTGATTTGATGAATTTTTTTTACAGATAATTAGTTTTATCCTTCCGCTGAACTAATATGGTTGTGTATACGCTTCGCTAAGTGGGCCTGCGATCGACTTAGAGAAGATGCCGATTTTGCCAAAAAAATAATCTTTTCAGATGAAGCTCATTTTGATCTTGGCGGGTAGTAAACAAGCAAAATTGTCGCATTTGGGAAACAGAAAACCCGCACGCATACATTGAAAAGCCGATACACCCAAAACGGGTCACTCTGTTTGGTGCGGATTTTGGTCCAGAGGCATAATTGGGCCATTTTTCGAAAATGAGCAAGGAGTGGCCGTTGCAGTCAATGTCGATCGTTATCGGGCCATGTTGAACGAATTTTTGTTCATAAAAATTGAAGAGGAGGATATTGGCAACATTTGGTTTCAACAGGACGGCGCTACGTGCCACACAGCCGAAGCTACACTCGATGTTTTGCGCCATTTTCAAAAAAAAAACGTTATTTGGCGGACCCGATATAAGGGCATGCCGATATAATAACTCTAAACATTTTGTAAATTAAGTAAATTTAAAAATTTTGAAAAATAATTTTGCAACAATTTTTTCCGCTTGAATATGCCACTGCGCGGCAGTAATTTGAGTGACACTATATTCCATATATACTTAAACTTCCTACTCAAAGTCATATTAGGAGCAGTTTTAAAAATAATTAATTTTTTGTTTATGAAATTTTGTAAACATTTTTAAGAAAAAAAAAGTGGTACGCCAATTTTAAGTATTTATTAAGGTGGATAAAAAAAAAATAATTTTACCATTTTTGGAACATCAAAATGTGAACAAAATAATTTAAACTTTAGATAAAAGTTTTCGGAATGTTTTTTGAAACATTTGTATTGGAGGTACCTGTAGCGTTATTTTCGGTGGTAAAAATAATTTGTGTTTAAAATCTTTAAGATAATGTTAAAAAACTGCTTTCTGCGAAGTTACATAAAATTCGATTGATTCGTTTTTCAAATATTGAGTTTAAAAAAAAAAAAATACTATTTTTAAAAACCTAAGAATTTGATTTCAAAATTTTGGTACGCAATATTTTTTTAAAATCATTCTTCGTAAAAAAAAAATCATCAAAATTAGTTGAACAATTTTCATGAAAAGTGAAAATCAAAAAATTGTACTTTGGGAGGTGATAACCATTTTTGGAAACTACTTTTTTTTTTACTGAAAGGCTTCCTTTGCCTGTTAAATTTGACTGATTTAAGAAAAAAAAGTTTGTGTAGCCGATTTCGAAAAAAAATTATATGTTTCTTTTTTTTATGAATTATGTTTCTTCTTGAAAGATGTTTCTTTTTTCATTAATCCATAATTTGTCATATATGTATGCATATAGATACTTGTAGTATTTACATTTATTTTATTAACATTTAAAGACCTTTTGACATACATATAGTTCAAACAAAGTTGACGTTGGTATCCCTAGGACACGGTTTAAACCATGGTGATGAAAGAGGTGAAACGTGTGGGGGATGGACAGAATTTGACTATGTTATATACAAATATACATACCTAGGTACACAGGTTACATTTTTCTTCGAATATGCATAATTCAATACAAAACTGTTTGCATGCAGTCATAAATTGCAAAATTAGAAAAAAAAGCAACCCTAAGGATCGCCATTCAATTAGTTCGAACAAGACTCTACATAAGCTCTTCTAGCACGGAATGCAATTTACCATGCACGCAATGCCTATTTCCTCTAATGCAATCCAATCCACCTACATAAACGTACATACATATGTATATCTTTCAATAGAAATGTTAGATCACACACACACACCACTCAAAACACCATCACTCTATATGTCTATATAGTCTATATACCTATACTCGCACAAAAAGAAATCGTATATTTGTAGTTGTATAACTACCTACTATATTTGCGGGGGAGCATTGTATTATGCGAGACTATATGGGTTCTCTACTAATTAGCTTAATTAATTGTGTATAACATTCGCTTTAATTAGCCATTGTGTTCCATATCAACTGCCTCACATTCAATTTGCGAAATACAGCATAGTTCTGATGTATACATAACATACAGACACACATACGTATACATTACATATAGGTATACAAAAACATCGCTATTCACGCCACCACCGCACTACCCTTGATGAAAGGGTGCAACCGTCAACTGTTAGTTAAGCGTTTGTTTGTGATACAGCAATATAGCACCAACAACTACTAAGGCCACCAATCTAGGATTTCTCTCCACCCACCGACTGGCGAGAGGGTGGTAGATGGGTGATTGTAGGGGAAAGTTTGGTGTGCTGTTTCGTATCTTATGGTGTTCAATATAGCGGTATACGGGTGAATGGTGAATAACATGCGTCTAATTAATTCCATAGTTTACTTTCAGCGAACGACGACGGCGGCGACGGGTCAGGAACATTTCGATTAATCAGGCTCATCCTGGATTTGAGATTCGACCTTATGGTTCAATAGGCATTTCCAATGTGCTGTTTCAATATTATGGAGCTAATGCAAACATAATAGTAATACCAATGTATTCTTAAACACTACTATAAAGAAATTACGACATTTGATGCTCTGTTCAATGCTTATTAGTGAAAAAGAAAGAGGGGTGCACGGGGAACTTAATTTACCAGACAACTTTTAAAATTTGTATGCTTCGTCAGCAATGAGCTGAAGACATTCTATTCGTGTGTATTGGAATTGGAGAGCTGGTAACTGTGATGTTGATGAGCAAGTTTTAGAGTGGGTCTCCAAAATATGAGTTTGCTTTCTCATTGGCTAAAGGAATATGAATTGAAAAGTTACTTTTTTATTTTGACAGTTTTATAATAAACACAGAAAAACCGACACAGAGGAAAGTACCATTGCGTAAGTAACGTCACATCATAAAGCGTATAGGAGGATTCGAACAGAAAAAAAATGTCTTTTATTTCTTCAGTCGAGAGCTCCTTATTTTTATACAAATTCTTAAATGTAGTTCGATTTGGAAGCCTATACAAATTGACTTTTAATCAGTGTTGCCAGATGAAACAAAATCTCCGCAAAGAAAAATTAAGAAAACTGCCATGTTACCATATTTTAACAAAAAAAAAAAATATACTTTTTTCCAACTTTTTATTTGTATTCACAGCTCATAAATTTATGTTTTTAATTTTAAATTTCATTAATTCACAGTTGTTGAGTAGCTACAATTAAAAAAAAACGACATTTGTAAAGATGGTACTAAGTAAAAAAGAAGATTTGTTTAATGCATGTAATAAATAAATATGAGAATTTAAATATTAAGGAATTATAAAAATTAATTAATTAAAATTATTAAGGAATTAAGAAAATTGTTTGAACTTTATTAAAAAAGTTTTAATATAAAAACTATTGCCAGACATTTTAGTCGGTGCCAAAAGGGTGCCAGACGTGCTAAGGGTGTTTTTTTTAGACGTGTGGTTTTCAAGAAGAAATAAAACGCATATAATTTAATGATATAGCTTTATTATAAAGATAAGGGTTTGCCATTATGTTTTAAAAATGATTTCGGGCAAGTGGCCACCGCGGCTGGCTCGAATAAATTCCAGCCGAGAGGCCCAATTTTCGACAGTTCCAATTGTTGCGCGCAATGGCGAATGGACTCATTCGGGTCTTCTTCGATACTCTGCTCCACAGCAGCAATAGCGTCTTCGGTGAGCACTGTACGGCGGCGTCTCTGAGGATGCGCATTATCCACTAGAGTAAACGTGGTGCGAAACCGATTCATGGTTGCTCGAATTTATGCGGTTTTGCGATTATGTCGACCGAATATTGCACGCAGCGTACGATGCGTGGCACGAATCGAACCATTATTTTGGTAATAAATTTGCACGATTTTCAAACGTTGTTCAGGAGTAAGTCTATTAATTATGAAATGGCAAACCAAACTGAGCATAAATCAAGTGTCAACTGTCAAAAAGACCAACTCCGAAAAAAGTATTGCCAGATTGAAAACCACATGTCTAAGAAAAACACCCTTTATATTTGGACTTCAATATCGCATGATCCTCAAAAGTTTTCAAAATGTTTGAAATCTTATGCTCTACAATTTTTAACAAAATAACAATTTATGAAAATTTCTCAAGGAAGGAGGAAAATAGATAGCAAAAAAACCAAATTAATAAAACGCTATACAACCTAAAAAAATATATTTTGCCCGCGCATACAAAAAATAGGCACACAAATAAAATATTATTTGTTTTCCCAAAAATCAATCCAACTATAAATTAAACACGTTTTCCAAAATGGCGGACTTCCTCAGGCTCAAGGGAATGGCATGGGCGTGCCGGTAAACTAGGTTTCTCTCATTCAGATATGAAAAAAATCTACCGTTCTATTTTCCATTCCACACAAAGTTCTATTGTTAAACGAAAAAAAAACGTTATTCTTCTTCGAAGTGGTGTGGCAACAGTGGTCGTCCAAATATTTATTCCATTTTCACCTTGCTCTATAGGGAAAGTATTGGTTTCGTGTAGATACAAATTTTGAGGTGGTAATCAAAGCTTCCGTCGGTATGTTCGCCTGTGCGTCCACTGTAAACTGTAATTTGAGCTAGAGCCTAAACACGGGTGGTCCGATTTGCATGAAATTTGGTATAGTGCAATTTTTTTAGTGATTCCCTAGAGGGAAAATTCGATTTCTTTTTTTTCACCAACCAGTAGTTTTAGAATCCTTCAAAGTTAGTAATAAGTGTTTTCGCAGCTCCGATGCTATAGCTTTTCATGAAAAACCGGTGCCAGAAGTGACCGTTTCCCGCTAAAATTTTACTGAACAAGTTTTCCCTAACAGTGTTTTGTGACTGTTTCTACAAATACTATAATATGATTGGTTATATCATTATTTTTTTGCTCTCTTGATGAGGTAAGGTAACCCAACGGTAGGCTCCCTCACAGTAGCCAGACTCCTTTAAACCTATAAAGGTATTGAAAAAAGGTAAAGCATGTCAAACTTATAATGTTTTGATATGCTGGATTTAAGGCTCTAATTTAATAATAAAAAAAAACTAGATTGAAGAGTTGTTTGTTAAACCGACCGACTACTTACACCAGTTCTCTATCTCATGTTTTATTTAAAATGAAGTTCCACTGCATTTGCTTTTCGAATTACATCCTCCCCCGATGTCATCTCTCATCAAGAATAACTTCAAAAATTGAGATCATTATCTTTTAACAATAATAAATCTACCTACAATAATATGAAACAAAGAAAACGATTGAAACAAAAACACATTAAGGAAAATCTTTTCATAAATAACAGTGCGACACCATTAACAGAAGCTGAGCTGCAACGTGCACATTGCAATCAATTATGATGATGGGGCTTTATTGAAGATTTATTTCAATTAAAAAGCTTTTAAGTATTTATCCGATTGACTAACGTTCTCGAAGCACTTAAATGGACTCCTTGAAATGCCCACTTCAGTCGCAAGTGCAGTGATGGGGGTCGTATAGATGGAGGTCGTAGTGGAAGTATATAGAGGTATGGCAGCTATATATAGTGCTGCTGGATCGCTGAATTGCTTGTTCTTTGCAAAGCGAAAAAGATGAGGGAAAATCGAAAAGAAATTCCAAAAAAGAATCTAAAGTGGCTACAAGCTACAACACTCTTTTTAATCTGTTCCATACTATGAGTGGATCAATATAGTTTCGGTCTATACTATTCCTCTCACTAACTCTCTCTCTATATCTGTGTCTCTTTTGTTATCAGTCGGTTCATTGTTTTTGTCCTTGTAAAGGACTAGATACGTTCATGTTTATGCAAATTGTGAATTTTAATTGGAGAAGAAAAGCGCTCAGCACTACAAGGAGCGCACTTTGTGAGTCGGATAGATGAGGCTGATTTTCGAAGTTCGTGTTAAAGACTGACGGGATGTGGAAGTCGATTCAAGGACTTTTTCTGATCGATGAACTATTTTTTTATTCTTCATTGTGTTGGAAACAAGATAATACTTTAAAGTGCTCTTATAGTGAGAGTGGACTAATTGCTTTAATTAAACCATTGACATAAAAGAAAATTGCATAAAAGAGAGAATTGATGTTTGAGATTGATACTGAGGTAAATTAATTAAATAAATTAATTATTAATTCCTATTTGTGTGACCTTTTATTTAGAAAATAAGACTTCTCGTGGGCTATGAGAATTTGTTTATTTGTTATGTAATTTGTTACCTTCCTCGAAAGTGAAGTAGCGTGTACGCATACCTACTTCTTCAGACATTAAGAAAAAAATTACCTATAACCAGTGCCAGCGGTTTATTATTTCGCAGAGAAATGTTTGTAATATACTTTATATCTTTAAAAAATATTAAATAGATATATATTTCAAAAATTAATAATTTTATGAGAATTAAAATTAAAAAATTATTTTGATTGATTTGAATATATCGTTCATAGAATCTAAGGTACACTTTTCGAGCGCCTAGCACTAATGCATTGGCCGCCATCTTAAATTTAAATTTAAATAGTTTTATTTTATACCACATTTTACTAACTCTTCTAGTTTATTTGAAGTCGTTAATGACTGACTGATTCAAACTTTTAAGGATTCTACAATTTAAGTCAGACCAATTTGTTGACTGAGGTTGCTGCTTTCAAAATAAAACACCTCAGTTTCGGAGGGTTAGGCATTTTTTACTTGCTCTAAAGGGCAAGTATTGATTTCGTGTAAACAAAATTTCGAGGTTGTTATCGAAACTAACACTACGATGATCGAGAAGCCCGAAAAAGTGAGTTTTGTCATACCGTCCGTCGGTCTGTGCGTCCACTGTAATTTGAGCTAGAACCTAAACCGCTGGACCGATTCGCATGAAATTTGGTACAGAGCATTTTTATGTGATTCCCTAGAGGAGAAGGTCGAATTTTTGTTTTAGCTCATCTAGAACGGGTAGCTGCCATACAAATATTTTGGTTTATTCCAATTTTCTCGAAAACGGCTCTAACGATTTTGGTTAAAATTCTTACCTGTAATAATCAGGTTAATTGTAAGAAAACTGCATTTCAGGTTTTTCTCTACAAAATCACATTACGGAATTAGGAATTCCAGGTTTTTTGAGTAAATGGTCTTATTTTTGGGTTATTCGCGTGTATATCTTTACTATTCGATTTTGTTATAATTTTTCAATCTGATTCCTCTCAATAGTTTAAACAATATTGCATTTATTAATTGTTAAAATCATTTTTTTATAAACAAAAAAAATCAATTTGTTAGTGCTTTTGACTCTTTTAATATTTTGACTCATTAAATATTATACATCATATATCTTCAATGTTGGGTTACATAGGCGCAGTATTTAACCACAAGAGCAAGTTTGTGCGATCAAGTCGTGCATATTTTGTATTCCTAATGCAGGTAACCAACTTCTACTAAGTATAGGTGCCTACCTACCTATTTCGAAAAATGGTGATTATAACTGGCCTCCGGGAACACCCGACTTAACCACTCCAGACATCTTCCTATGAGGTTATTTGAAGTCCAAAGTTTATATCAACAAGCCCTGGAAGCCTTGAAAGACAATATTCGACATGTAATGGCCGCTATTCAGCCTGAAAATTTATGGAAAATGCGAAAAACATTGCACCATTCGCTCTGGCGTGGACCATTATTCCGATATCGTATTCATATTCCAAAATTTCAAAAAAAATTTGTGTGGTTCAAATAAACGAAAAATTATTTTACTGCAACTTGCATTTGTTTTTTTTTATTATGACGAAAAAACATACCGAAGGTTTAAATAGCCCACCCTGTTGTACGGTGTACATAAAAATATGTACCTAACTAGAACGCTAAATTTTAAAGCTGTTGTAGGTAGCTGTAGCAAAGTAAAGTACCTACATACCTAACTTTGCTGCATGAGTGAGAGATTTTAATGAGAGGTTGTGTTATGGCGGTTTTTAAGCTACGGCTACATCCCATTGTGTTCAAGGGATTAATTTGTTTGGTGAAATTATAACTTTCATAAACTGTCTTTTTTTTCTATGGATTGTGACATCAGACCTTTTGTAGCATTTTCATTAAATTATTTTCATTGGTACCTACCTCTCAACTTTGATAGATGCTACGACACGAAGTAGGTAGGTACCCATAGCTGCACCATTGTCTTCATGTACAGCTAGTGACAGTACTACAAATACACACCCTTCTGAGTTTTGGTTGAGTAGAGCAAGAGCATGCATTTTCTTCATCCCTCTTTCTTGTAATCAATATAATTTCAATTTTCAAAACATAAAATATTCACAACTATTACAAAAACAAAATGCACACACAATTTTCCCATCGATGTCATACTACTCACACTCAGTGTTTCTAGAAATGTAGCATAAGTAATGGTAGGTATGCGTTTTATATTTATCGCTTCTCGGCCTTATGGCTAAGATCAAAGTGTAGTATCTGTTCTTATCAGCTTAACATCTGATAGATCCCCCATCGGGGGACAACAAATGTTAAACTGATTTTTGGAAATAGACGGAGTGTTAGGAGCTTGCTCCACCTCTGTCGCGGGTTGGCCCGGTATTGCAGTACCGCCGGGATCGGCCCATCTTAAAAAATATATATCATTGATTTCATTTAATAATTTTTAAGATAATTATAAATGATGATCCTAATAAGTATAAGTTACAATGGCAATCGTATACCGAAATTGAGACTTCAACTTGCTGGAACGAACCTGGGGTGGAATCGGCGGGCTAAGGTATCAATTATTTTTGATGTCGCTTTCACGATAGCTGTCTCTATCCTATAGGGAAAGATAGAGTGGTGCAATCGTAAAAACGAAAACGACAATCACAATCAGGGTTCGTACTTCACTTCAATAGTACAATCGTAGTAGATTTACTTTGATTTTGAGAAAAAAAAATAGAATCTACTTCCATGCTTCGCTTTTTCAAATATTCTATTTTTTTCAATAAAACAAAAACACCTTTAATCACCATGCATGCACTACATCGGCTTAGTAAGAGACAGCACTGTTTTTTTCCAATAAACTCAAAATGTCAAAATCAAGATTCGCATTTAAAGACGATAAATTTGATTTAATATACCTACCTAGATATGTAGTATTTAAACCCAAAACATATATTCAAGAACGGGATATAACTTAAATTTTAAAACTGGTCGAGGCTTTTCTTTTTTTTTTACAAAAGCTCCATTGATATCTTAAAAAATGAATGGGCCATTTCAGATTCACGATATACCTACCTAAGTTAAATAAATCAAAGTGATTTGCCTAATTTTGGTACTCTTTAATGAAAACAACAAATAATATGGAAGAACTTGTTTCAAAAAGTTGAGCAGAACCGCAGCTGAGAGAAATTTTTCGGAAATATATTTGATAAAAACAAACGTTAAGATATTTATGAGCCACCTTTTGAATTATTAAAGTTTATAAAGCAGTACACAATCCTAGATGGCAAATTAATTTAAAATCAAGCGTCTGAATTCGTTGTCGTTGTAATAATATAATTTTATTTATTTTTTTTCTAAAAAAATTGTTTTTATTAAGAAACATTTTTGGAAAGTTAGATTTTTTTTGTTACTTCTAAATCTACTTCGGAAATTTTGGATTTACTTCGCTTTTTTCACATTTGCTTCGAAATTTTAAATGTGAAGTCCGAACCCTGATCACAATAGAGCGATCAATTTAGTCTTTACGCGATACAGGCAACGAGCACTGTGCTGTGTTAACGTTGCCACCCAACAATTAGGGCAAAATATAAATAACGCCTCACTTGAGAAAAAAAATGCCTTTTTCGGTAAAAAAAATCTCACCTACCTATTTTTTTATTTTTTTTAATAAAGCATTAATATGATTTAAATAACAAAACAATTCAAAACAAAACAAATAACAAAACACAATAAAGATTTTATTAAGGAACATAATTAATTCAGTCATTTAAATTACCAAGGTAGGGTAAGTGTACCATTACCCGGCCACCTAATACATTTTCCGACTTTGAGGCTGCATAACTAATTTGCCTGATCATATAGGTACATTTATTTTTTTTTTGTGCTGAACAATTATGCTGCATGTTAAGTATTGAGAAAAAAATATAAACATAAAATTGCTATAATATATTTTTTTATTTCAGTACCCGGCCACGTTGATCCAGTATCCGGCCAGGTCCTATTTCTATAGGAAACTAAACATTGAAATCAAACAATTTTGCCAATATTTACTCTATTTAGTATTCTTTAGAAATTAATATTTAGAAACACTACAGATATTATTTTATTTGGGTGCTTAAGGGCCAATTTTTCAATAGGCAGTTAAATATCAGATAGTACGTAGTCTTCAAATAAATCAAACATTGATTCCTATTTTTTCTTCTGATAATTAACTGACTGCTTAACTTATGATTGAAAAATCTGCTCTTAATAGATTTTCAGTAGTCAGCCTTATTTTGAGATTCGAATGAATAGCTATTTCGATAGAATAGATCTATTCATTCGAATGAACTTTGCATATTTGGAGAATCGAACGAATAATATTCATTATCGAATGAGTGCATAAAATGAACATCAGCTCTTTGACATTTACTGCCATTTCTATTTAATTTAGTGTGACCAAGCTGTTTTTTTCGAAGAATTTTTGTTTTTATAAAAATGATGGTAAAAATAATGCGTTCTCATTTAAGAAAAATAAAGTAAAGAAAAGTAATGTTAAAGGCCCGGTAAAGTTTACTATTTAAAAAACATCAATAAAAACAGAAATTTTAAAATTTGGGAGCATTTAGAAAATAGTATGGTAAGTTTATTGACATGAAAAAGTAACAAAATAAATTCAAAACTTTTGAATAGTTAAATACTAGATTTTTTTTAGCTTTCATGTCAATTTAATTGTGTTTAAAATTGACTAACAAAAAAAAACATGTAACTTCAAAGTCTCTCTTTACTTTATACACACCTGGTCACACTTTTCAATTTTCAACAAAACAAAAAAAGTAAAATCCCTGGCCGGTATTTTTTTGTTATTTGTAAATACTTGTACCTCATTGTTATTTGCTAGTTCATGAGCAAGAGTTGATTGTTTAATTTTCGAGAAAAACAGATGGCAATTATTTTATTTGTAAGAAGTGAAGACGGTGGCGAAGAGCAGATATGGAGGAGAAGGATAATGGATGCATCAAATCCATTCAAGATTGAAAATCCCTTATGGCTATCTCCGGATGTTCCTCCATCAATTTGATGAGAACTTCTTTCTGCTCCCGTTAAGTCCAATTGAAATGCGACCTTTAATTAAAATGTCAACAAATAATTCATAAAAGTATTCAGCCTTATTTTGAGATTCGAATGAATAGCTATTTCGATAGAATAGATCTATTCATTCGAATGAACTTTGCATATTTTGAGAATCGAACGAATAATATTCATTATCGAATGAATGCCTAAAATGAACATCAGCGCTTTGACATTTACTGACATTTCTATTTAATTTAGTGTGACCAAACTGTTTTTTTCGAAGAATTTTTGTTTTTATAAAAATGATGGTCAAAATAATTTAAGAAAAATAAAGTAAAGATAAGTAATGTTGAAGGCCCGCTAAAGTTTACTATTTAAAAAACATCAATAAAAACTGGAATTTTAAAATTTGGGAGCATTTAGAAAATAGGATGGTAAGTTTATGGTAAGTTTATTGACATGAAAAAGTAACAAAATAAATTTAAAACTTTTGAATAGTTAAATACTAGATTTTTTTTTAGCTTTCATGTCAATTTAATTGTGTTTAAAATTGACTAACAAAAAAAACATGTAACTTCAAAGTCTCTCTTTACTTTATACACACCTGGTCACACTTTTCAATTTTCAACAAAACAAAAAAAGTAAAATTCCTCGCCGGTATTTTTTTGTTATTTGTAAATGCTTGTACCTCATTGTTATTTGCTAGTTCATGAGCAAGAGTTGATTGTTTAATTTTCGAGAAAAACAGATGGCAATTATTTTATTTGTAAGAAGTGAAGACGGTGGCGAAGAGCAGATATGGAGGAGAAGGATAATGGATGCATCAAATCCATTCAAGATTGAAAATCCCTTATGGCTATCTCCGGATGTTCCTCCATCAATTTGATGAGAACTTCTTTCTGCTCCCGTTAAGTCCAATTGAAATGCGACCTTTAATTAAAATGTCAACAAATAATTCATAAAAGTATTCAGCCTTATTTTGAGATTCGAATGAATAGCTATTTCGATAGAATAGATCTATTCATTCGAATGAACTTTGCATATTTTGAGAATCGAACGAATAATATTCATTATCGAATGAATGCCTAAAATGAACATCAGCGCTTTGACATTTACTGACATTTCTATTTAATTTAGTGTGACCAAACTGTTTTTTTCGAAGAATTTTTGTTTTTATAAAAATGATGGTCAAAATAATTTAAGAAAAATAAAGTAAAGATAAGTAATGTTGAAGGCCCGGTAAAGTTTACTATTTAAAAAACATCAATAAAAACTGGAATTTTAAAATTTGGGAGCATTTAGAAAATAGTATGGTAAGTTTATTGACATGAAAAAGTAACAAAATAAATTTAAAACTTTTGAATAGTTAAATACTAGATTTTTTTTTAGCTTTCATGTCAATTTAATTGTGTTTAAAATTGACTAACAAAAAAAACATGTAACTTCAAAGTCTCTCTTTACTTTATACACACCTGGTCACACTTTTCAATTTTCAACAAAACAAAAAAAGTAAAATCCCTCGCCGGTATTTTTTTGTTATTTGTAAATGCTTGTACCTCATTGTTATTTGCTAGTTCATGAGCAAGAGTTTTTTGTTTAATTTTCAAGAAAAACAGATGGCAATTATTTTATTTATAAGAACTGAAGACGGCGGCGAAGAGCAGATATGGAGGAGAAGGATAACGGATGCATCAAATCCATTCAAGATTGAAAATCCCTTGGCTATCTCCGGATTTTCTTCCATCAAATTGATGAGAACTTCTTTCTGCTCCCGTTTAGTCCAATTGGAATGCGACCTTTAATTAAAATGTCAACAAATAATTCATAAAAGTATTTTATTTTCTTTATTTTTCAACAAAAATAGTTGAGCTCACATGTTTTTTTAATCTATTCGCCAGAAATTTTTTAACGTCAAATAAATGACATTTGTTTCGAATGATTCGAAAGTCAAAATTTGCTTAGTTTTCAACAAAAAATGAACTTTCGTTTGATAAAGTGAACTTTCGATTCGTTCGAAACTCAAAATACAAACTATTCGAATTCGACTTACTTTCGCATGAAAGTGAATTTCAAAATAAGGCTGAGTATGTTTCAATTTTATTGAAACGTTGTTAAAACTACATTCAAATAAACGACATAGGTAGGTTGGTAAGTCAAGAGATACCAGGATAGGAGAAGCCAATGGATTTGCTCTTGATTCAATTCCGTTTCCATTATACTTCTTGACAGTATCGGGCTTGGAAGATCTGGTGCTCTGGTGCCATACTCGGAAAACAACTGCTCATTAAAATCTATATTGTTTCTTGAAGCTCCTGATCAGTTTTCGGGGTTGATATCTATAAAATAGTTAATATTTTTGAAACAGAAATATCATATTTTTTTCAAGTTTGTCCTTGATTTTAAGGAAATCTATCTTGTTCAGCTCGTTGCACAGGTTCTGTGGCTTTAAAATCAACAGCCTGTACAGGAACGTTTTCCAGCATGTCATGAACACATTTTCAATAATCGACAGCATCTGAATTGAACGGGTGAAGTTCGCATTTCCGAAAACCAGCAGCTTTCACCATAGCTAGGACTATAATGTGGTCTTTTTCCTCCCACATTTGTAAATGGTACACATTTTCGTAACGCTTTCGAGCAACTACTTTTCCTTTTCCTATTTGGGCACAAGGAAAAACTAGTTTCATCTACATTCAATTTGGATCAAGAAGAACATCATCAAGGCTATTTTCATTAAAAAAAAGTCTTAAGATCGTGAAACCAATTCTTAATGCTATTTTCTGCCACCACGGCTCTACCCTTAGATATGGTATCAGCTTCTATTTAAGCTGAAACACGGGTTTCGTTTAAAAAAAATAGCTTAAAGCCACGTTCTTCCTAGTCGATCATCTTTGAATGGATTGTTCCTTTTTTCACTTTTAAACATTTTTGGACGGTGTCAAAAATATCTAATTTCTTTTATGGGAACCCACACGTTGCAACATCAAGGTGTGGGTTCCCAATTTGTTATGTGCTGCTTTTCCTCGAGAGATAAAATGGATTCAGGTCCTTTGGCCACCCTGGCCGGTTACTAGAACTTCTCAGAAAAATTGTGTTCCAGTATCCGGCCACTTTATTTTTAAGAATTTTAAAAAAAATTAATTTTATTTTTTTTATATATTACGGTCAATTATTGTATTATTTATACAAAAAAAACACAAAACAAACAAATATAGTCTCAGAGAGCACTGCAACTTACTTCTTTTGCTTATTGGTTCTACTAGCACTCGTGAACTCTAAAACGCACTTATTGATCTCGCAACGACCTTCAAAGATTCAACATTTTTTTTTAAGAAGGATCTATAAGGTGGATATCGGTAAAACTTTACCACATTATTTAATGGAATTATAGTAACAATGTATTTTCGCATGCAAATAATGTTTAATTTTCTTATTATTAAACATTTTGTAGAAAGTGGCCGGATACTAGTGACTGGCCGGGTACTGGTACACTTACCCTACCTACTTATAGAATACAAAAATACCTATGCATATTTTGAATCGAGATCGTCCTGTTCCTTAAAATCTAAGGTTTTTTTTTTCAAACAAAGATACATACATTATAGGTACCTACCTACCTACATACCTTTTTACCTAAGTGGGTTTGGTAATTTGGTTTTTGAAAAGCTTCTTTGCGTGAAGAATTCCACTCAATGTTTCTGTCTTAAGTCTATTTCTCAGCTTTATTTTTTTTTAATTTTAATTTTATTTAAATTAATGCACGGAAAAATCTTTTCAACCGTCGCCGAGGAATGCGGGAAGGGTTTACTAATTTTTCAAAAAAAGGAAACATATTACAAGCATCTTTTTCCAATTAAAATGCCTTCCTCCAAAACTGGGAAGTATTTGTAAAGTCGTTAGCAAGATTTAAATTTCTCGAAGCAAAACACAAATAAATTTTAAAAAATGTAGAAAAAAAGCCTTTTTTAGAAAAAAAGCTTCAAAGCTACAGGAAGTGAAAAAAAATGCCTAAAAGGCATAAAAAAGCCTCATTTGGCATCGCTGGTTTGCACGAAATGAAAAGAATTGCCACTCTAAACGTTATAAAAATGAAAATTACTGATTTGAAAAAATGGTTATTATCATAACTTACCATGCATTTTTGATCGGAAAAGTCTCCGCCTACATTTAAATAAAACTGTCGATCAGGTTTTTTCCAACAAAATTCAGAAACAGAAATAAGGTTTTGTGAGAAAATTTTCTAACTAATCGGTTATTATTCCCGAATGGCATACCTACTGATATTAGTAATCCCCGAAACCAAAATCCGCAAGTACAAAATCCCCACAAAATCCACAAACGCATAAATCCAATATCCCCAACGCAGTCACCCATTTTTCTTTTACTTTTTAAACGGCTTTTTTCCTTTATGTTGCTTCCTTCAGTTTGAATTTTTTTTCCAAGTCAAATAAGTAGGTACATACATACATTATTTATAGGTATGTACCTATTTCATACAAATAAAATCTTAAAGATTAAAAGAAAAGACCATTTAGTTTATTTGCAATTATCAGGAGATTTTTATTCGGCAATAATTGTTATTTTTTGTATTTTCTTTTTTTTTTATTTCAGTTTCTTGTTCTTTTTTTGTTGTTTTTTTTTTTGTAACCTTAAAACTTACATAATAGATTAATAATATAATTAAAGTAATAACTATTTATTGCTATTTACATTTTATATACACTGGCCACGATTTGTGAGTAATATAAAAAAAAAATATAATAATTGGGCCAAAACAATATTTAAAAAATCTATGTAAATTTTGTTAAAAACTAAATTACAAAAAAATAAAAATAAAATAATAAGAATAAGAGGCTTATGGAGGACACGTAGTCAATAGCAGTTTTATTGTTGATGGTACAAAATTTTCATTTTTCATCAACATAATTTTTCTCATCACATGTGTTTTAAGTTGTGTCTCTTTTGTTGTTTTAGTTTTAATAATTATAATAATAATAATAATATTTAAGTAACATAACTAGTTTGAAATAGTTATTTTATTATCACTTTATGTTTTATATAACTTATATCAACTACACATGAATTTCTTATTATCGAATATTCATTTTTTTTATTTGTTTTGTTGCTTTTTTTTTAAATTTAAATTTAAATTAATTTTTTTTTTTACAATAGTGTACAAGTTTTTTTTTTATTTTGTCATAATTTCGTTGATTTTACATTGTCATTGAGTGAATTGGGATTTTTTTTTTTAAGTTTTATTTATTGAGGATTTTATTTTGTGAAAGAAACAAAAAGTAAAAGAACAAAGGAATTGTATATCTTCTTAAACTGACATTTCATTTTTAACATTCGAAATTTGCCTATTTTCGAATATTTTTTACCAAAATCATGAACTAGATAATCGTGGGTGGTATTTACTATGCGTCTATAAATATTAAAATTCAAAATAAGAAGAGTTTTAAATAAATAATGAGCTTTGTCGGGATTCAAATACATCGATGTTGAAAAGACCGTATTTGTTTTAATCACTGGGTAAGTTTTTAATTGGTTTTCGATTTAAAAAAGCATGGAACTAGGGAACAAGGGTATATTAGGTAGATCCTTTTAGTAACTTTGTAAATTCGTCGAAACTTTTATACATTTTCACAAATTTCAGTTAGTTTGAAATTGGCAACGAGAAAGCAAAATTAAATAAAAACCTGGGAACACATTTATAGCACAGTTGGAAAAGGCTTATTATTGGACTGTACAGATACGAATTTTCCATTTTCAGTAAATATTCTATTTTCAAAATTTTCCCGTCATATTTGAAAAATCGAATAACTTTGAAGTTAAACTGAAAGAAGAAGTTCCTTATTCAGGATTATTGTGAGTTTCACCAGAAAAATATTTCACCTTAAAATTTTTTGTTCGCCCAGAATTTTAAAAGCTATTTATTGTAAGTTTCGCCCGAACTAAATTTTGTTCGCCTACAAAAAAGAAGTGAAAATGACATTACGATTAAATTCCACCCTAAATGAATGTTCACAATAAGGGGAATTTTTCGATCATGAAATTTCGGGGGAAACTCACAATAGGAGAAAAGTGAAATGTCAAATTTTCCGGGTGGAATGTTTTTCGGGTGAAACTAACAATAAGGCTGATTATGAATGGTTGGTGGGTTAGTGTCCACATTTTGAGTTATCGTCAGAAAAGGCTATTGCGAATAAATTTCGGGAAATTACTAATTTGAACTTTCTCTGCAAGTAAAAGGGAAAATTTATCAACAATTGCAAGTTCATTTTAATACATGCAATGGCTTTGACTAAGGAATATTCGTATATATAATGCTTTTAAAATTCAAGTTTATCCGTTTTATCGCCTTTGGCAGCATTCTTAAGCAATGGGAATAGTTCAGTACCTACTTATATTATTTGGCTTAGTTAAAGAAACAAAGGGCTAAGAAAAGAAGAGCTGTGTTCCCTGTCATGTCAAAAAATGTTTTTCATCAACTATAAAATGACAAGTGGAAACCTGGAATTACACACAAATGAGTATCAAAATGAAATATTTTTAACTTAAAGTGAAGCTTATGTCTGCTTACTTAAAAAAAAAAACCCAATTTACTGCAAATTGGATTTTACAGACAAATCCAAGTTATTTTTTGAACGCAATAGAATACTGCAACTGGAGCTGGATCTGCAGCTGGAACAGCTATCAAAAAGTGTCATACGTGCTTTTTTACGTGCCTACAATGCAGCTGTACAGGGCCCTTATTATGAATTACGAAATGAACGGCAGAAAAACCGAACCAAAATACAACTTTGACGACAAACTCAAAACGAAACCCAGCCAATACGACAGCTCAAGGCACTCGTTAATAAAATACGAGTATCATTTTTTATTACGATACTCGTTACTCGTAATCGCAATTTAACGAATACGCGGCGTTACAAACGATATTCGTTTTATGTAATAAGCCCCCAGCTTTCTGACATTCTGACTGCAGAAGCACTCACAGCTATAACATGAGGAATTGAACAGAGCTTGAAGCTCATTTCAACCCCTATATAAACACTCATCGAGTTGAAAAGGGCTTGTTCAAAAATGCTGCACGCAAAAAGTTAAAAGTTGGTGAACTCATACAGCTACGTTGCGTTGTGTTCGCAACATTGAAATTATATGTATTCAATATTTCGACAACTACTCCGGCTGCAGCTACGTCTCCATTGTGTTCAGGCAGTTAAACATCTTAGTTGGGATTGTTGCCAAATGCTTTCATGATGTCCAAAAAATGATGATAGTGCGGTTTGAGATGGCACATTGTTTTGACATATTTTAAAACTCGTCAAAATGTGCTTCAATTAAGTTTGCAAATTTGATTTTGTCAATGACCATAAAAGCCATTGGATTGCAATGCTTGGATTTAACTGTTTTTTTTTAAAACCGGACTAAAAATGTACAAGAACCGCGAACTACTCAGCCGAATACTAGAATTATTACTAGGTATGTAACATGTAAATGAACAGAGCACAATAAAAATGGACACGATTTTTTTTTTTAAGAATTGTACAATGAAATCCTGGAAAAGTTAACTTTCTGACAACATAGAAGGCCGCTTGCTAGTTAGCCCCAATAAATGAGCAATTATTGAAACTTTTATGGCGCGTCATGAAGACAAAATTGAAGAATCGACCATCAAGAATGATTTGAAACCTCTTCGTGAATATTTATAGAAGATTTTGGTTGCAAATGCAGTGATATACCAGCATACAATGTTTCCCCCTGCATGCGATTTCTATGGAAATATAGTATATATGCAATGTTAATGGTGGTATGCTATTTCATCAGTTGTATTGTCGTCCGTACTATACTCACTCAGCCTTATTGTGAGTTTCACCCGAACAACATACTACCCGGAAAATTTTACATTTTATTTTTCGCCCATCGTGAGTTTCACTCAAAATTTCCCTTATTGTGAACATTCATTTCGGGCGGAATGTAATGTCATTTTCACTTCTTTTTTGTAGGCGAACAAAATTTCGTTTCACTCACAATTGCTTTTAAAATTCTGAGCGAAAAAAAAAATTTTAAGGTGAAATATTTTTCGTGTGAAACTCACAATAAGGATGACTCAGAATTCTGTGGTTTCTTATACATTTTAGAATGTTTTCAAAAATTGCTTAGATTTTGTAAAAACCCTCTTTTTCAATTCGTGTGCTTGGTTTCTTGAATTTTTACAAATCGCTTTTCATTCTAAGTGAATCTGAGTTTAGGTATGTAAAGTCGGTAGTACTGCACGGTATTCTTTTATTCACGTGAACGCCTTCTTCCTTCACATTTCATATGAAATGTATCGGATTTTTTCATTTTCATTGAATTGTCTGGGAAGTGATTAGTAAAATGTGAGTAAAATCAATTTTACTGAATCATTTAGAATATTTGTTTGTAAATAATAGCGTATGTATTAACATTTTTCAGGGTAGAAAAACAAATAGAGATCAATTCATCACACTAATTTCGGCAATGAAATTAAATCTATGGTTTTGCAAAAAAAAACAAGTGTTCTGTTTGGTGATTCTCTTATTTCTCTGTTTGGAAGTGGAAAAAAAAGTCCAACAACTGTTCCTATTTTTGTTTTTAATTTAAAATAATTAACCAAAACAATTTATTCAAATTTCCCAAGATTTTCCATTAACAGCTGTTAACGTGAATGTTAAAATGGTTAGGGATAATGTAGTTCACCCGTCGGATAGCAGACTGGAAAGGTAGAGTGAAAGGGAATTGAATTTACGATTCACGTGTCCAAGCGCAGTTTTGAGGATATATATTTTCATCCGTATGCATATCCATACGTTGTTGAGTACGTGGACGGATCCAAAACGGACTTGTCTGCTTGAAGGGGATCTTCAGATTTTTGTCACTCAACGTACCCAATATCATACTATGCAGATTTTTGTCGTAACGTAACGTGTAACATCGTAAAGTGTGACCTCGTAACGTCACACAGAGGAAAGTCCACATTTTTATTTAACTCTACCACCGACATAGATGTTTACACATCAAAAATTCTGCCATTCGTGCCCATCTCTTTCTCACCATGAAGTGAGATAAAGTACAGAGACGTCAGAAAACAGTCTCATGAGTTTGTCCAATTGGAACAGTCTTTCGCATCTGTGAAAATTGAGGATCCAGTGCCACTCCCAATGTACACATCAAAATGTCTATATTTGTTGTTGTTGTTGTTGGGGACAAGTTACAACTCTCAACCATTTGTGTGTGTGTGCCTTAATTTATTTATCCAGTTTTATTTAACATTCAAAGGCCGTTTTCGAAAACGTCAAATCAAAGTCAATTTTACCGTCAAATTAACGCCGTTTAATGACCTCATATACGTCATCAAATTACTTGCACACAAATTGCACATTTTTTTAATCCTCAGTACTCACAAATTTTCCCCGCCAATTTGAAAGATTTCTCACGAAAACATTCTATTTTCTGTTTCTTCTAATTTGATTAACAGTGACAGCAAATAGTTGAACACTGAATCTAAAAAAAATCATTCTCACGTCATGACATCAAACGTGCGGAATTTTCGTGAAGAATTGTTTTTATATTTATGAGATATGGGAGTCCTCTGAGTACTTAGAAATATAAATTGGCCAAATCGTTTTCGCGCATTTGACGTTTTCGGACAAATGAATTGCTAAAACTGCACTATCGACATAATGAACAATAGACTTTCACAGTTTCCATTTTGAGAGCACAATATTTTGGACATGCATTTTTGACGCAGATGTCGTTTTCGAAAACAGCCCTGTCGTCTTATTTCGTGCAAGTTGGCAAGTTGAATTTCAAATAGTCCCTGGTCTTATTCCTTTGCATGCAATTCTCTGCCTAGATGTCAATTTTTTAGTCAAGATCAATTTAATTCAAGATTATTTTCCTTAGTCTTAAGTTAGAATTTACAAAATATTAAAAATAAAAGATACAGGCAAATTGAAATACGTAATAATACAAATTATATAAATAAAAACAAAATAATACAACTTAAAACAAAAATTAGGTTATTAATTACAAAGTGAAATAAAAAATACAAATTTAAATAAGTACAAACATAAACATAATTCTAATTAATAATATTAATTGAAATAGGTACAAAGAATTTTTTGTTCCACGTTTTCTCATTTGTAAGGTATTGATTGGTTGGTTTTTGTTTTTTTGCAATAATTTAAATGTCCTTAATTAAATACAATTACTATAGAAATTTATAATTTATCTTTCTGCTCTTGTGTCGTATCTGTGTGGTTCCTATTTATAATAGTTTATTATTTTTATTTTTTTTTTGTATTTATTTGTGAGGATTTTTTTTTTGTTTTGTTTCATTTTCCGATTGTTCCACAGGCTTTTTTTTTTAATGATTTGTTGAAAAATCAAAGGACGGGAAGTGAGTAATAAAAGTGTAAACATAGTGTACACTAGGGTACACAATATTATGTATTTTTGTTTTAAATTTGAATTTGTGACTTAAAATGAATGGGTGTCATTTATGTTTCTCAATTCTAAACTTAGAGAGCGTTTTTGTTTTTTTTTTTTTTTAGTTTGTATTCATTTTATTTTTTAATATTCACAACACCTTTTCATACTTTTTTTATATTTTTTTTTTTTTTGTATTTATGTACAAAACGACTAGAGATATACTATTTAGGTTTAGATCAGGAATTTAGAATAACATTTTATTTTTATTTTATTTTTCTTTCTTATAATTTTCGATGTTAGCAGATCACAGATTCCGCACCTGATCTATGGGGGTAGTTTAGTTTAAACAAAAAATTAAATTATGTATAGAAATTCTTGTAATTAGTTTTGCTCTTTTTTTTTGTGTGTGATTTGGATAGTATCTTTTCTATTTTATTTAATATATTTTTTTTTTATTTTTTTATTTTTTGCAGGAGGATGATTTAAACTTGATTTTACTCTTTGGTACGTCTAGGTCTACCGACTTTACCCTTTCGAACGGCTGGTGTTGTTCCATTTGTCGTTGTTGTATTTTTTATTATTTTATGCCAGTCCTGCTCACATACTAAGCTACCCGCCAACATTGTATATCTGAAATTAGAAAATAAAAAAAATAAATTAAGTTAAATTTTTCGAAATTGTAGTTACATATTTATTTAGTTTAATAATAATAAAGCATTTTTTTAAAATATACTCCCTAACTGTGGAGAAAAAACCTCACATAACAACGAAAGAACTCGTTGTACGGCCCTTACTAGCAAAAACTAGTTGGCCAAATTTTGATATTTTAACAGAAATAGGTACCCTGTATAAACAAAAACTAATCTAATCTATAATCACCATGCAACAGTATGATAAATTAAGGTATAAAGTTCTTGATTTTTAAGATCGAACATCTGTATTGCGAATAAGGCTTGTGGTAAGCGCACATAACTGGTGAGGGCCTAGCTAGTTTCGATAGTAACCCTTACTATCCCCTTGTAAGTATCTATAGGCGTGTTCTTTTTCCAATTTGTACCTAAATGTTTGGACAAAAATTAACTTACAATTACTGAGTCTGTAATGATCTTGATAATTGATATCTATCAAGACTTTTATCCTTAGCCTGAAAAATAAATATATAGAAATATTTATCAAGGCTTATAATCCTAACTAAACAAGAAAACACTGCACTCTCTTGTGGGTATCGTTACCGGACACAATCTGCTGAAGTACCACAAGAAAAAACTGAGGCTCAACACAGATGATTTATGCAGAGGTTGTGTCACTGCCCAGCTATCTCGCAACTAAGACACAAACATCTAGGAAGATATTTCTTTAACGATCTGGAAGAGCTCTCCAACTTTTCCGGTGTTAAACTGTCGAAATTCATCAAAGCCTCCGGATGGCTTGATTGTCCATGAAATAATTTTATAGGTTAACTTATATGGAGTGTTGAATTCTCCGGGGTATCGCAAGGGATCTACATTGATCTAAGTGTGATGGAAATTAGATCCTCTATCAGCCCAAAAACCTAACCTAACCTAACCTAATCCTAACTTGAATATATTTTGGTGCTTATTATAACGATACCGCACCGACAAGTCAAGGAGCGGCGCATTCAACAATGAATTTTGCGAAAAAAAATAGTTTCGTTAAGTTTTTTTTAACAGAGCAACTCACTAAAAAACATAGTTAACGATCCGAAAATCCATAGAAATTCGATGGTAAGAATTAATTAGGCCAATATTTACAATTTTCATTGCGCAGTTTTTTTCCTTAAAACCGGTTGTATCACAGACTACTTAACGAAACAAAGTTACATACACATCTGAAAAGTACATACAAAAAAGTACTGTTAGCTTTAAGCGTTTTTAGTTTTTCTCTTAGTTGATATTTAATTAGCGAAAAAAACTTTTTTTCTGCAATTTGTTTCGATAAGTTTCATCTTAGCAAAAACTTAATTCCTTTTGAACAAATATAGGCAAATTAAATAGTTTTCGACGTAACTACGGATATAATTAACATTTTAGCAAAATTTTATTTAATATAACTTTTTCTAGATTTCTTTCGTTAAGTTCACGTTAACTTAATTGAATAAATTTCGAAAAACATACTGTATTTTTTTCTGTATTTTCGGAATTTTACCAAGTAATGTATTGCCAGCTTCTTATATCAAAGTTGAGAAAATCGTAGAATACACAACTTCCGCAGTTCCGTTTCTTATAGTTCGAAAAAAACTCTTTAAAAAAAAGTGCAGTGCCTGAACTCAAGGTGAAAATGTGTTACTAAAAGCGTTCGGACACAAACCAAAATGAAGGTATAGTCGTCGTTTTGAAATTCATTAGAAAGTACACAAACCACAAAGAAACGCACGTAACGTGAAGTACTATAACACATCGAAAGCCTCCTGTGTTTCACTTAAGTCAAGAAAAATCCTCAGGCTCCAGCTTTGGATGTCAACACAATAATCATACAAAATTTTAAGAGTTTTTTCCTCTTAATCAATCAAGATCATTTACTTTTCCATCATTACATTTTTAAATTTCCTTCCGTTAGTTAGATTTTTATCATAAACACAATCAATTTTGGAAATTAAACAGTAATAGGTAGGTACATAATTAAGAAAAAAAAAAATAAAGCAGATTCTTACCTATCTCCAGGTCTCAGATGTGCACCACATTTCGTACATGAGAAACATTTCAAATGAAACACAAATAGATTGTTTGGACTATTTTTTTGGTTATCTAAGTTCGTTGTTTGTTGATTGATTGGTGTCATCGCTTTAGCTACCAATTCATTGGGTGGTATCGTTTGTCCGCATCCCGAGCATGTACCCGAACATCCGAACATACTGAAATTAGAAACACAAAATAAAGAAAATAATCAAATTAATTAATTTTCTTCAAGTTTTGTTTTTTTTTTTTATTTGGTTATCTCTGTTTTAATTTTCTAAATCGATTAAATTTCATCAACAAGCAAAAGATATACATAATTGCAAATTGGTATATATCCCTTTTAAGTCTTGCCGCCGCGATAGGGATGGTATCGTGTGGTGTGTGTTAATGGTAATAGGGGGGTGGATGATGGTAAAATGAGATTGAATCAAAATTAAGAAGAACAACAACAACAACAAGTGAGAAGAAGAAAGACGACACTATGATGCCGACGACGATGGCGACGACGACGCCAAAACCCATTACATTGTTATACCATTTCTATATCACTCGACGCGACATACAGTGGGATAAAATGGCCTAAATTTCGGAATTAATCAACGTATTAAAAAATGATTCAAATTCATTTATGATATCAATATGAAGATTCCTCCATTTAGCACATCTTTCAAGACTTTTTTTTTAAGTGTTTTAATCACATCGGTAATTTGACTTAATGTTTAAGAAAACTCTCGAAATAGCATTGTTAAATTCAGCTAGAAGTTCATTCAGCCCCACTGTGTAAAGCATAATAACATTTCTCGCATATACAATTAAAAGAATGGTTTTCACATCGACCCCGCCATCGCCACCGCCAGCTCGATGGCTCACATACCACTCGCACCAATACACCCACTCGCACAACAAAATATACAAACAACAAAAGGATTCAATTTAATTATCTCATTTAATTATCGCATAGGGCATAAGATAGATAGAGGAAAGCAGAAGAGAGGAACCCCTCGACATAATGAATTTAATTTGATAAATGGACACAAGGGTGGCCATCAACCCTCACAGTTTGTCGTGGCAGCAACAGCAGAACAGCAGCAGCAAAAGCAATAAAGGAGAAACAAAACCCAACGAAAGTCTAAGCACAGGCGCAGGCAATTTAGGAATAGCTCGTATATACATATATACCGTAGGTAGCTGGCTGTCATTTAAAACAGGCAATAACTCATGGGAGGGTTTTTGTTTTCCATTTTCTATATAGAAAACGTGTATACCTACTTATATATGTTAGACAAGGCCCAGTGTCATTACCAGGACATTGAATTGTGCGTGTTATAGCAGCGATAACATTTTTCATAATTCATTCACCTTTCTGACCCTCTCTTACTCTTATTCAAACTTGAGTGTTCCTCATTAAATTATGAAAGTGCTATCCATTATTGTGATTACATTTCAAAGAATATATAACCAATTTTGTTTAGTTTTATATTATTTTGATGGCATTATGCTGAATTTTCTTAACTATTCGGGGAAGGTACTTATTGTTTTATCTTATCCTATAAGCTGCTTTGTAAACTGACTTAACTCTAACGCAACGTTTTACTGTGTCTTGAGTTAATGGTTGATCACATTTAGTTAAGACAAAGTAAAATGGAGCGAAACTTTAAGTCACCATCAGTCATTCACTGTTCGTTAGATTCATTTTTTAGGAAACTTCGAAAAACTACAATTTTTGCTTTGATATTTTTCTATAAAAAAAAACTGATATTTTACAGACAATTTAGAAAAAAAAATCTAATTTTTTTCCCTTCACCTCACAAAATCAAAACTCCTAGTCCAAATTCAGCTCTCAACCTCTCTCTCTCTCATTTCGATATATTTTTCGAACTGAAAGTCTGTCCTGAGCTAATTTACAGGCAATAATAGAAAAAGTCGGAATGTCCATATTCCATTATATTTTTTTATGATTCATGGACTATTAAAGTGTAGACGTTTATTCCAGTGTAATCATAGACCCGTAAAGGAGAAGGTACTGTATACAGAAGCTGCATTCTATTGTGCCATGCCAGTGCTGTCGAGAGCATTATTAAGGACAGAACATTTCAAAATATGTGCACAGAGTAATGAAAAATTGTCTTATAAATATTTAAATCAGTTTGAGGTGTGAATTCGCGTGAATTTTTAATTTTCACAACGTAAGGCCTAGTTTTTCAGTGTGAGATTAAAGTTAGGCCCGAGTAAACTCATCGAATTTGCTGAGTTAATTCAGGATTAACTGAGCAGATGTTTTATCCACCGAGTTCGTTTATTGGTTCCGCGTGCATTTTTCACCGAAAAACTGATTCCTCAGATAATTTTGAATTAATTTACTTCTAGAGTTAGTTAATCCTGGATTAACCTGGATCACCACTGAAAAAACTGGACCTAAATTGATTATCCTTTGGTCTTATCTATTATAAAAATTTCATTTACATGTTAAAATTTAGCTGAGTTGGCTGTATACTCTCACCAAAACACGTGTTATGGATTTTAAAATTTAGTAATACTTAATGAACAATGCATCTGAGGAATGGACATCAAATTGTCCTAATCTAAATCCATTGGACTAAGCGTATGATCGATTTTAGAGGCAATGGTCTCTGGTAGACATGGCGGCATACAAATTTGAAGTCTCTTATGCAGCAAAGGGTGTGTAAAGAGTTGGATCGAATAACGCCGGAGGACCTGGAGCCCGTAACCAAAAATGTTGTACAGCGATTTAAGCTGTATATTCGTGCAAATGGTGGCCATTTTGGAATTGATTGATCTTTCGTCATTCATTTTCATTCATAATAATTTTGATTCTAATAAAAAGGTAAATCACTTCCACAGATTTGAGAATTAGCGGTTAACACTGCATTTACCTACCTATACAGGAAGATTTGCATAAGGTGTGACAAAAACTAGAGCGTATGCTGAGACAATTAAAAAAATCGTATAGGAGGGGGGTCTATTTCATCCCGTTTAGCCGAGAGGGGCAATTTTCTAAAAAAAAATTGTCTTAAAACAGAATACAAAATATTAAAAAACAACGGTAACTCTAACAATGCCATGTTATACCTTTTTGTAAAGCCAGAAATCACTTTTACATAAAGCTGTTTTAGTTAACAGTTTTTGAAAAATAAGTTTTCGAACTCCAAATTTTTTCAAAATTTTACTATGTACATGTATTCAGTAGTGTTTTTGTTTTTAATATTCAATGCTCGTATTAATTTTTAGCCAAACACCAAAAATAAGATGCCAAAAACTCTTTTAGTTCTATAGAAAATAACAGAAATAAAATTTCCTTAATAATTAAACTCCAATCCGTTGCTTAAGTTGCTGTAAAGATTATATTTCCACTAAGTAGGTAGTTAAGTAGATTTAGTTAGTTTCAATTTTCTCAAAAAGTACAAAACAGTTAAGCATCCGGTTTTCTGTTTTCAGTAAAAAAAAAATGTATAAGAACATTGAATTTTGAAAACAAAAATAGCACCTACCTACTTAATTACGTTAAATTTTGAAAAAAATTAGTTTGAATTTTTTTTCAAAATTTTGATTTTGAAAATTTATTTTTCAAAAACTATTCACTAAAACAACAATATTTTTTTTAAAAAGAAAATAAAAGAAGAAAAACTGTCAAAATGTCGGAAATGGTTTGCAGACTAATTTGCTCTAATTCGGACCAAACGTCACAATTTTACTCGACTAGAGTTGCCGTAGATCAATGATAAATCTTGATCAATATTTTTAAACAAGAAAATATTTACAAAAATTAAACGTACTAATCCCAAGTTTATTAATATAAAAACAAAACAAAAAATTCTTTAATTAGGTATACATTAAATAATGAAGCTCAGTGTGTTTTGCTTCAAAAAACCCTTACAATATGCAAGAAATATGCAATGTTCAATTCAACATTTAATCTTCAGAAACAGTTTTGCGAAATGATTTACATTTTATAAAAATTATTTTCTCAAGTTAAAGATTAATAAAATAATAAAAAAAAAACATGCCCTGCCCACCTATTAAAACTTAAACTAAAATAAAATTAACACTTGGGCAACTTTGTTCTTTGAATTCAATTGACAAATGCTGTCATCTGGCATACGTCAACCTGGCATTTGAAGAAATAGCAAGAAAACATTTCTGGACTAAAATTAGCAAGGAGGGGAAATGTTTTACTCTCATTTGAGCACTCTCTTTAGCAATTGCAATTGCTTCGGACTAAAAATGACTAAATCTTGCGGTCTAAAACTGGTTAATAGTAAGTGCGGAACACAACTAATGATTGTATTAATAATTTCAATGAGCAGGAAAATCCGTAGGGACTGGCAATAATATTACAGAACTTTTAAAGTCCCTGCTCTAAGGATTTCTTCAGACATCAGCCCAAATTGTTTGAGTTCTTATTTTAAATGATAAATAATCCCATCAGCCATTCCATGACATCTTGACTCCCTGTAGGTTTTTTTGTTTTGTAACTTTTTGTTGCTCTGACAAATTAAGTAAGTATGAATACATTTTGAAAGGTAAATACAAAGGACACCACTGGGTCTCAGGTTTTTGCTGGTATGACAACAAATAATTTGATTTAAGTACATAATTAGCTATTTTTTGAGCTAGGTAGAGAAAAAATTCTGTAAAATTATAACCTTAACTGCTCTTTTCCAAGTCTCTTATAGTCAAATAGGAATATTAAGATCTAAAAATCAAAACAAATAGAAACTATGTTAAGTTGAGGAATAATATAGAAAGTAAAATTTTAGTAAAGAATGACAACTTTTAGGCTTAATTTAGTGGTCTATCTATATTTCCATTGCAATAGAAACAAAAAAAAAAAAAACTAAACTACTTTACTATCCACGGCAGGTGTCTTGAATCCGAAATTCTAATTTAGCCTTCCCTCTTCGTTAGGGTTCAACTTTTGATTACCTATAATAGCTGAATTTCAAATTCAAATCAGCCACAACATTGTTTACCACCACCAAACACTTAACTGCATAACATTATTCAATAAACCAAAGTACCAAACAAATCATTACCACTTTCCTGCCAATCTACAAATACATGACAACAATATATTATATTATTTATACCTATATATGTACAAATGTGTGTGTAAATATTGTAATCATATTTTCTACCCTTATTGATTGACAGTTTATTGCAATAATCCACCCTCACTCCCTATAACGTACAGCAACCCTACAGCCCTTTTCTTCTTTCAACCTTCAGATATACATAGGTATAGGTAGGAGTATGATGGCACGTCACGTTCACCCAAGAACTGATTCGATGTCGAGTCTTTTCAGTAGTAGTAGTTGTTGTTGTTATTGTTGACGGTCGTTGTCGTCCTGACTATTAACAAGGCAATCAAAAAATACGTTGTCATAATAGAATTACTGTTAACGTAATAACAAATTGGGAGAATCCTACCAAACAGCCAGTTTATGCCCCCAATCCGTCTTCGCATTTCTGCCGCGCGCGTCACACCGATCAAACATCCCGATTGTGACAGTGAAAGTATTTTCGATGGTATAGCTGGTTAATTTTCGTGTCAATTGTCAATTTATATGCGCTCGATTGTCGCATATTGATCGAAGAAATGAATTTCCAGAAAGGTGGGCTAAACAGCCCACGTTAACGTAATAAATTTCTCGGGATGAGGACAACGACCCACAGTGGGGCAGAATGCTATAATAATTGAAATGAAATAAAATAAAATAAAATAAAATAAAATAAACAAATACAGAAATACAAAATAAATCTTTTATTGACTATGGGAAGCTCAAAGAATTTGTTGAAGCCAAATATAGTGACGTTCACTGTCATTTTGAAATTCATTTATAAGGCAATCAATCAATTTATAAGGTTGGTTAAATTTAAACAAGGAGGTTTGTTAATTTAAACCAAGTAAGTTAGTTAAAATTTACTGAGTAAGTTGATTAAATTTAATATTTTTTTAATGCGTAAATCGATTTTCAGTATCAACCTTAAATATACTTCCCAACAGTGTTGGAAGTCGACTTTTTTCGATAGTAGCGAACGCGCAGAAAAAATAGTACTGAAAAAAGACCAAATAGTATTGAACTTTTTCCTTTTTGACTTGAATGCGCTAAAGTGCACAAAAACTTAAAAAAAAAAAAAACTTGGAATACTCGACTTTTAAAAGCATTAATCATATAAAAGTATCTGCCTGATGTGGAAGCAACCCGAAGCATAATATTTTAAAATTGTGTGAAAATTAGTTAAATATTTGTTTTCTTTAAATTGTTGACATTCTTACTTTCTACTTTTAATGTTATTTTATTTATTTTTTTTTTTAATTATTTTACTATTTACTATGCATTGTATCGAATATAAAATATTTTCAGAATTTCAAAGGAAATCCCGGTGAGCGTTCAGCCCAGGTGAGCAATATTTTGGTATTGGGTTAGTTCGAAGTGTAAATTGATTAAAGCAAAGAATTTTAAGTGGAATTTAAGAACAAATTTAACTTGAAACTTACATTTGAAAATTGGTACTTCCGTACTGGAAAAAATAAATAGTACAGAATTTAGTACAATAGTAAGCCTCTTATCAACCGTGCGTCCCATGCTTTATGTACATTTTTGTGACCAAATATTTAACAAAATAATTTGGAGCCCTCAATTTAAACTGAAACTGAAACTGAAACGAATTCACGTTTCCGAATGTATTGGAGAGATTCAAAATTAATATTGAAGAAGAAGATTAGTATACTTTCAGATGCAGTTAGGTATACTAGTTTTGAGAAGAAAAAATAATTTCGAAGTGTTATGCTGGATTTACACGACTGACAAATTGGCATTTTTTCTGTCACTACTGCCAAAAGAATGATTTTTTCCATTGTTCTGTCATTTTTTTGACGGTTAAATGCCAGAATACTGCGAATTTGTCAGTCCTGTAAGTCCAGCATTACATAAACTCAAAAATACCAAGAAATAAGTTTTTTTTTTTTTGTTTTTTTTAAGTGTAAAATTAGATATCTCGAAAACCTCTGAACCAATTTAGCAATTCTGAGGTCGGGCTCGCATATAGAGCATCAAAAATCTCCGAAAAATAGTCTGCTTTCTGTCGCAGAGAGTTCGTTTCAATATAAATGTAGCCGAGGCAATTATACCTTTAAAGGTTATAAAGGGTATTTCACCGTTTTAGTCGATATGTAACCTAATATTTTTCAATAATTATTTGAACTTCTATCTGCACATAGCGAACGGGTTTTACTTGAATGATTTTTTCCTTCTTTCTTCTTAGCTTTTTCCATTCTTGTTTTAACCTTGTTGGGTATAGTCTATATAGATCTTAAAGTCTACTGCTGCGAGAAGAGCCTGCTAACAAAGTTTGATGAGTGAGCTATTTTTGTTCGGCTATTAGTAATTTTTTCGTCTATTTTGGATGTAATACATATATGGTCTGCTCCGATGTACGACAGTAGTGTCACAGAAATGCTCCACCAAAACCATCAGCGCTGTCGCCGCGTCGTTCAAGGGGACAATCGGATTGGGTCTATAATGAAATATTATAAGACATATTAGTTTTTTTTCTTCTGATTTGTGTCCTTTATTTATCGTAAAATTTTTTGCACCCACTGCTCGCTCCATTTTATGTGATGGTATGTTGATAGTCTATACATACATCTACATTATTTAGACCGAGTACCTACAACACGAACAGCAAAAACTGAATTGAAAGTAATTCAGAGGACGAAAGTGCGTGTTTGCAATACATTAAATTTTCTATGCTCGGCCTCGACTTTGCCCGTCTTGGCTTGACTGAATTGAAATTGAAATAAATTGTGCGCGGCGCGGCGAGCGCGGTGTTGAAACGAAAACGAAACATGGAAGGATTTCTTTTTTTAGAAAATTGATTTTTTTTTGTATCGTGTCGTTGTGTTGTCCTTCTATTGTTAGTGGAATATTAAGTTGTCGCCTGTGGTGTTGTTCTACATTGGGTTGACGTTTTCTGGAGAGCTTTTTTTTTTTTTAAATTTATTTTGATTTGTTTATTTTTCTTTTTATGCTTTTACCTAGATTTCATATAGTTTCTTCTTTGTATCTATGGACGTACATACATATATCGATCGAAAAATGCTTTTGATTTAGACGGCAGTGTTTAAAAGAAGTGTTTGGCATTTGATTTATGCGGCTAAACAATTTAAAGGAATGATTTGTATTGTGCGGGTGAACCGTGGTAATTGTTTTTTTTCGAAGTGTACAAAAGATGGTCGTCTTCGTGCGTTGCGTCGGTCGGTCGGTGAGAAAATAAGTATATTCACTGTCATTGATTGTGGTAGAAGGAAATAAAATATGTATATGTATTTGCAATGCTCAGGGGGGATTCCTCTGCCCACTTCTTCCAGTTCATGTTCCTAACTGTGAAGACATAACAGAGTTGAAGAATTAAGTGAAGCTGTCAAATATGCTTTAAAAGGAATTTTTCTTTAAATAGATTGATACTCCTGGGCTTTACTAGAAAAAAAAAGTAAGGACATCAGGCGGTGAGTTTTAACGAAAAGGAAAAGGCTTATCAGTAGGTCTGTAACAATTTTCACGTGGGCCACGCGAGGAATTCGCAGTTTTTTTGCATTTATATAAAGGGTGTTTTTTTTAGACGTGTGGTTTTCAAGGAGAAATAAAACGCATATAATTTAATGTTATGGCCAAGATTTTAGCTTTATTATAAATATAAGGGTTTGTCATTATGTTTTAAAAATGATTTCGGGCAAGTGGCCACCGCGGCTGGCTCGAATAAATTCCAGTCGAGAGGCCCAATTTTCGACAGTTCCAATTGTTGCGCGAAATGGCGGATGGACTTCTTCGATACTCTGCTCCACAGCAGCAATAGCGTCTTCGGTGCGCACTGTACGGCGTCTCTGAGGATGCGCATTATCCACTAGAGTAAACGTGGTGCGAAACCGATCCATTGTTGCTCGAATTTATTCGATTTTGCGATTATGTCGACCGAATATTGGAAGCAGCGCGCGATGCGTCACGCGAACCGAACCATTATTTTGGTAATAAATTTGGACGATTTGCAAACGTTGTGCAGAAGTAAGTCTATTAATTATGAAATGGCAAACCAAACTGAGCATAAATCAAGTGACAGCTGTCAAAGAGACCAACTCCGAAAAAAGGATTGCCAGATTGAAAACCACACGTCTAAAAAAATACTCTTTATAAACACCACATACCTTCATAAGAGTTCCGATTTAAGCTTCGATTTCATCGTTGCCCGCGTTGCCGCTTGAATCGTTTATCGCAGCTCCAACATAAACACACCCTAAGTCGTTTACAAGACAAACAAAACCAGGTTCTACTTATGAAATTAATTGTCTCTTAAATCAGCAGTAGAGAGTGATAATTCATTTTAGTGTTCATTAGCTCAATAACACTTATTCTAAATGGGCAAAATTGGAAATTTCAGATTACAATTAGGTCTGATCCTTATTCAAACATTCCAGCTCTCCAACTTAAAAACTAAAACAATTATTCTTAACAAAAAAAAAGAAAAGTAACTTCAACCGAAATGCCAATTTACAACGCAAAAAAAAAAGATAAAAAAAAAGAAACAAGAAATTGAACATCAGCAGTAACTAGGAACAAAAAAAAAAAGTATCTCGTACTTAAATCACTGCCGCCAATTAGAGTTTGCCAGTCCATAAAACTCCCATTGAAGTGTAAGACAAAGTGAACGAGATTACAGCATAAATTACTGGTTCCTCAACTTCTGTCATCCATCAAATCCGCCCCCACATTTTCCTATAGATACATTCAGATAAACCTACTTTGCCCCGTCGTCCCGTCTCCACTCGCTACAACCAGAACCAAACAAAAACCCAAAACCTCTACTAAGACACTACCGCCAGCACCACAAAATTACCCTCAACTTCAACTTTTGCCTGGATTAGTGTAGTTGAACTGGAGATAGGAACAAAGAAATAAAAAAAAAAAATAAATAAGAATGAACTTACAAAAAGAAATAAATAACAAAAGTAACAAAGTGACGGCGCGGTGGCGTCGTTGATAGAAGTGGGGGAGGAGGAGGTTAAGGCGAGTTTCAGTTCCAGCAGATGGGGATGCTGTCCTATTGCGGGCTCATACATCTAGTTAACAAACACTAATACAAACAAACACTAAAAAAAAAAAGACGACCGAGACGACGAGAGGGAAAAAAAGTCAAAGTCAAAAAGTCTTGTCACTAATTAGCCCAGTTACAGGCACTGAACCAGCACCGCAGCAGCAGCAAGCAGTTCGTTTTTAGGTTCTTGACATTTCAGTTATTAGTGAGTGAGTAATGGAGAAGGGGCCGAGTGGTGCCGGTTCGGTGCGATACGAGGGACGAGGAATGAAAGAAGGGAGAATGGGACTACTTCGGTACTTTAGTATGAAACACGCTGCCAAAACTACGTTCGTTTCATTCGTTCACTAATTGGCCAGAATATGGCAAATAGCATCGGATTTTTACGAGCCTCCTCTACTTGCTCTCATTATAATGGGTTTTCTCGGATAAATTGTGCAAGCAAACCCGGCCAGGCATCAACAACAGCACATACTCGTACTATTCAATACCTATAGAAGAATAAAACGAACACACCACACACACACAAACAAATAAATGTTAAACAACAACATCGGCACAACAGCAAAGGGTATTCATATTCACAGACTGTTCACTCACTCACTCACTCTCTGTTCAGCATGTGACGCAGTGCAAAATTAACAACTTCCAATTTGGCTTTAATTAACGAAAAGAAAAACAAACTTTTCGTGTAGGCCAATTCTTTATTACAACGGATCGGATATACAAAAAGTGCTGTGCAAAAATAATTTAAATTACATTTTTTTCTGAACCTTTCACCTTGAATTTTTTTTTTTTTTTTAGCAAAATTGGATTAATTATCATCTACCTGAAGTTCAACAACAATTCCGTGGAATTTTGTATTTTTAATATTTCGGTTTAATCTAACGAGTTTAGTATCGTACTGAAAGTCAAGAAGGCAAAGTGTACCTTGACAATTGCGCTAAATCGTTATCCTGAAAATAACGGGTATGTAAAGGTTCTTTTAATATAGTAGCTCGATTTTTTTTTAGGTTTTAGTGGCCATGTTGTTAAAGAAACATCTGTTTAATTTTCAGTGAATTGCTCAGACGTTTATGGCAATACCAATCCACACAAAATATACCAATATAGGTAATGCATTCCAAGAAATACAATGTTTGTTGCGGTCTTTGCTCTGACGGAATCATAGGTCGAACTTATTTCATAACGACACTGCGATTGTCATAAATGTAAACGGTGAGTGTTACAGATAAAAACTTCTTGTGGCTTCTTGTGGTTTCAACAAGACGGGCGCGCTACGTGCCACATAGCCCATGCCACGATGGACATTCTGCCATTTAACGCTTTAAGACTATTTCCTTTGAGGCTTCCTAAAGTCCCAGGTTAATGTGAATAAACTGCAAACTATTAATGTCCTCAAAGTCAAAGTAAAAAACGCCATCCATTAATTCAGCCAGATTTATGTGGAAAATTCCTGAATACCAAGCAAAGCGAAAAAATCAAAAGAATCTAAAAAAAAAAAAACAGTAATGGCCCCGAATTGCTTCCTTGTGGTACACTAGATAGAAGAGAAATTAAGAGAGAGTGAACTATAAACTTTTATTATCTGAGCTTTTCAGCCATATTTATAGTAGACATAGTTTTTTCGAATAAATACGTTGAAGTGTCATTCCACCGATCGCAAACAGCAGTGGATAATCTTCGACGCGTTTGAAGATTCAGCACAAATTATTTTTTTTCATTCTCTCAGCAAAAATGCCAGTCCAAATAAACTCCGACTAAGCTGAATTTTGGTGAAGAGCTTTGTTTTGACGTCCTAAGCTCATTCTAAAAAGTACCTTCCCTAAATTTGAACCCCTCGTGGCTTTTGATGGCAACATTGATAAGACAATATTTATTTTTTTTTATAAATTGCTCGATACTGTCGATGAGAATTTATTAGGCGTTTTTTTTTTTCTTTTTTTAATTCAGAGAAGTTCAGAGCTGAGCCCGAACTGTCAAATAAAAATAATGTGTTTCATTTTTGGTTCAGAGCGCTCAGAGCTCAGAATTTGTTTCTTTTTTCGTTCAGAGCTAGCTCGCAGCGTGCTCCATGAGCTCAGAATAAAATAACCGAGCAAACGGAATAGAAAAGTTGAGCGCAGCCAACTTCTAACAGTTTTCATTAAATTTGACAGATATGACAATTCAGTGCTCAGGTGTACTTCATAATTAAATCGGGGTGCTCTGAACACATTCTGCTTAGAGTTAACTCCGCTCGCTCAGGCTCTGCTCAGGACCAACTCTATGAACTAAAAATATTGTAGCTTATATATAATTCTAAAAAAAAAATGCTTTAAACAAATTTTTTGGTAAGACCAATCAAATTTGAGATAAACGTTGAAATGTTTGGGCAGGTTTTTCCTAAAATCTACTGTTTTTTAACAAGAAAGTTTCAATTTTTGTTTGTGTAGAATTTTATAAGCAACAAGTTTTGCCCTAACATTTCTCCAACTGGGTATTCGAGATATTTACAATAAATGGAACATCACACCCTTTCGCCCCGTCTAAAAACTAAAGCCAGTTCCAAATTTAGAGTATTCTAGACATGATAATTAAGCTTTCAATCAAAATTTAGTTGGGTCAGATTCTTTTCGAAGTTTTTTTTTAGGATACAAGACTTTCCTTGTTCTCTTCCTACTTTTGAAAAAAAGTATTGTGCAATAGCTAGTTGCATTCCTCCTCCAAAAAAATTTTAAACCGTAGTTAATAACCGCACTTGAGCTCAATTTCAGACGGTCTTTTAGGCAAAAAGAGAGTCATTCTTTAACTACACGAATGTGGAATACTTTGCTTCCATATTTATTTCTCATTGTACATAATAATCAGAAATCCAAGAATAATTGGTATCGGTATAGTTCCTTCTAAAACTTTTATTTTCTCTATCCTTGTAAAGTCTTCCCTCAAAATACAGGGTGGATCAAATAAGACCTACTAATGTTAAACACAAATAACCTACGATCGAACAGCGAACAAAAAAACTTTCCAATTATTTTTGGAAAATGGCCGGTCTGTAATTAACACAAATTTACATTTACACAATATAGGGTGTCCAAAATGTTCCAAAAGCTGCGACAATTTGTCCTGCGGTTACCAAATTTACGCGATATGGGAACGTTAGAGATGCGACGGGCAGACCTCCTTATAGACGAAAACATCCAGGTTGTTCGTGAAAGTTTTGCAGTAAGTTTTTACATCGACACGACGACGTTCAACAAAGTTGGTTATACCGCTTGGCACGATTTTGAAGAATGGTCTGCACCTGTACCCTAACAAAATAACAGTTGGTCCAAAAGCTCAATCCTGGTGATTCATAGGCATTTACATAGGTTGGTCTTTTTTGGCCCACCCTGTATAAAGGGTAGTCAAAACCCCTTGAAGGTGCGCAGATTATAAAGAATTCCGTGTGGGCAAGTAATGGATTGTTTTTTTTTTATATTCCTGCAACATAAAATGTAAATTGCTTATCGCGAGCAAAATTTTCCTTCGATTATTTCTCTCTTTCCACAAAACCTTCAAAATTCAAAAATCGTTTCCAATTATTGCAACCAATTTTCAAAAATTTTAACATTTTATCCAAAACTTTATCCTCATCACCGTAAATGCTCAAATATATTTTTATTTAGCTTCCAGTGCGTCCTCTTCTTATATGGCCAATGCTGTCGAAAGTGCTACTATAGTAACATTTTGATCCTTTATTCTGTCAACACAAATGCCTTACCCGTTCATAATTAAGAACCAAATGGTTTCGAATCAATGAGAAGGTCAGAGTTTTTGGCCCTTAATGTCCTCTCTTAAATCCATTTGTTTTCTTCTTTCTTTTATGTCGAATTTTACTTCATGCCAGTGGTATGGATGGCGGTGTGAATAATTTTGTATGCTATACTTTCATCAAAGTGTGTGCTACCCTTGAACCTTGAAAAAAACGACAGCGCTGCTTATAACTCTTTCCCATTGAATGCTCTGAAACCGGTGTCGCCATGGTCGTGGTGGCATTGCTGCCAACGACGACGACTTCCACCATCCCCTCCCACACTTATCCCTTTTCGTAATTCAATTAAATAAATTAATTTAATGAATTCATTAATTAGAAATTCAATTAACACATTTTTCTGTTGGCTTTTGTATTTCAGGGTGGCTGTGTGGAGAAAGAGTTTGTGTGTATATGTGTTGCGTGATGTGCAATCTGTGCTACTACTCCTGCTATATACTATATACCTACCTTTGTTGAGGTTTTTTCATTGAAGAAACCTAATCTTATCGTAATGAAATAATAAATTGCTTTTCTCAAAACAATTCAATTAATTTAATTAGTTAAAGTTTGTATATACGTATATATATGTACATATATATTATGCGTAGCGTATATGTACGATGTTCATATGTTATGTTGTAGGTATCCAGTATGTGTTGTTTTATTTTTGACTTGATGTCTGGCTTTTCTCTTGGTCGTTTTGCCTTTGATTTTTTTTTTTTTGAGTCAACACAACATGATGTCATCACGGTTATATGTTGGTGTACGAAATGTTTTTTTTGGTGGGTGGTGTTTAAAGTTAGGTCGATTTGTGTTTTATATTTGCAAAAATTATTGTGTACCTATTTAAATAAAATTTCACAGTAACCTTGGGATTGTTTCGGTCATATAAGGTCGTTGAGTGTCTCTCAATGGAGCTACATTAGCTTATTAGAACCTTAGATAAACAGAGGAATTAAAGTAGTAAAATATTTACCCAAAAAGTTCGTTCATCAACACCGACCGACAATGTGTCGTTTTATTTTTTTTTTATTTTTTGTTCATTTGTGTATTTTTATCACTTAGAAAAAAAAAATCTTCAAACTTATTTATCGATCAGCTGTTTAAAAGATTAAAAATGCCATTACGCTCAAGGTTGTCTTCTTCCAGAAAACTCTTGATTAATGAATATCCAATTAGAAGCAAAAGGTGGAACGTAACCTAAAATAAACACTTGGAAAAGCAAAATGTGTTTGGCTGCCGTTGGAATTACGGACTTTGAACCGAGAAGCTCTGACGCAGGATACTCCCACCATTCTTGTGCTTCAAAATCACGGATAGAATCTACCACCTTTTTTTCGATAAATGGCTGTAACCAAAAACGAAATGGTTGCTGATGGTGAGGGACGTAGCAAACCGGGGCGGTTGCGGAAAGGCCGTTGGGCTATTCAATCTGATGTGGACCCAGGTCTGTATAGAAGTAAAATGGATATTAAAGTGAACTATTATGGATAATGCCAGAGCTTGGGGCTTTCTTACCTTATAGTGACAAATCATAAAGGAATTTTTGAATACACCTATAGTAGAGTAAATTTTGTACATCGATATTCAAAACTACCTTTTCTTCTGTTTAATAACAGACAATTAATTCAGTATACCCACCACCATACAGCATCCTCGCATTTACTTTTTGCCATCGTTTTCCCTTCTAGGTTATAAGGAAATGACATACTATACACTCCCACCCCCATATATACCTATACCTACATATAGGCAAACGAGAACCCTTTCGTTTGGCGTTGTCGTCGCTATCTTGTTGTCGCAGTTTGTTTGTGTGGTGGGCGCAGATTTGTTTTCATATCCACCTATAGGTATATAGCTTTGTATAGAGAATGCGGCAATTTCGGTGATGTGTACACATTTAATTGGATCAGGGTTTTCTCAGGCCCTGAGCGGGAAAACGATTTTGGACGAAAACCAAGCACTGATGATGGGGATATACCGAAAGCCTTGTTAATAACAACGAACTTTTGACTGTGCTTATCTTTGTGCAACCAAGCACACACTCTGTCATCGTCGTCGTTGTCTCGTTGTCGTCGTTGATTTGGAGTGAGAAGAGCTTCAATTTGCAAACCAAATGCCTGCAATACATCAGGATCAGGAGTAAAAGAACATTAGCACCCGTAAAGGCTATTTTACATAACAAGTATACCCTTTGATTCATCCCTTTTTAAAAATCTACACAAATAAGGTTCTTATCTAATATATACATTGAATATAATATACAAATCGAGTGGGGGAGCGATAGTACATACACTTAATAGGGTGTTTGGAGACTATTCTGATTGGTATCATACTGCATTTAAGACCGTCTTTTGCTGGTGACACTTCCAAGATTAATGGCTAGCACGCTGCTGATGCGTTTGGGGTCTTACAATGCAACGAAATGCTTGCGAAAGCACAGCAAACAAATAAATAATCTATGGAGACTTTCACTGATTCAAAAGATACAAACAAAACAAAAATCACTGATGAAAGAAAAAGCAATAACCAACAAGAATAAAACTCCAATTTTATTTTTCGCACACAATTTAAGGTCCGCACAATGAATTCTGTGCGAAAAGAGTGTGGAGACTTCTCCAAATAATTTGCTACAGTTATCAATTTTGTTCGTCGAAATGCGTTTCGCATCAGCGGCGTTCTTAAGGTTAAAATTGGAACAATCGAAACATGAATTCGCATTTTTAAAACTAGTTTTTAAGTTGCAAAATTGTTTCTGGTTGGCTCCGATTGCAGGCCTTTCGAAATCTCGTCTTGAAAATATATAACTCCATAAAAATCTACCAAAATTTGGAAGCAGAATGAAAGACCTCAAACTTAAATCTCTAATATAGAAACCTGTTTTTTTTTTTTAAATAAATCCCGCAAAGTAAAATCTCGCGTAACTACGATTGAACGCATTCCAAAATTTCGTTTTGAAAATCTCGCACATCGAAAATCTGGCAATTACTAAATCTGGCATAATCGAAATCTCTTGGCCTTGAATTAATAAATATTTTATTTTATTGCAAGATTGTAAATTTCGAGGTTTTATTTTGCAAGATTTTAATATTGCGAGATTTTGGTTTGCGAAATGTTGTAATTGCGTGATTTCGTAATAAATATTTAATTGTGAGATCGTAAATTTCGAGATTTTAGTTTGCAGGATTTTATAATTTTAAGAGATTTCGGTTTGCGAAATATTGTATAATTGCGAGATTACGTAATTGAAAGCTTTTTAAAATATCAGAATTTGCTGACTCGAGATTTTGTTGAGCGAGGTTGTCAAAATTAAAATTTTGAAATACGATCAATCGCTCCCAATCACAAAATTTCGAATATGCCTACCGAAATTTTGCATTTTTCGCAATCTCGAAAATTATAATTTCGCAATTACATAAGATATATATTTAAAAATTAAATAAAAACTAAATAGTGAGAAAATGTTTGCATTTGAGAGATTTTCATATCTGAGAGCGAAAATTTCATACTGCGAAATTTCCAAATTCGAAGTTTTGAAAATGCTAAACTTCGTTATATACAGGATTTATTCGAAAAAAATGCGAGATTTCGTTAAGAGATTTTAGCTTTACCAATCCCATTTTTTTTTTTGAAAAGTTCAATTAATCGGTTTGTCCTCGTATCTCGAAAATCCAGAGAAGATAAATAAAGATTTGTTTAGATCTAGATTACCTTTCTTTGCCCGCTTGTGGTTTAACCTAAAGATTTTAATTGCCACATCATTTGCGAAAAATCTTCCCAAAAAGATTTATCTCGAAATTAGAGCTATTGGTGTACCATCAGTCATTAACTCGAATTTTTAAATTCTAAGCTCGTTTGTCTTTTTGATTGCTGAATTGAAAAAAAAAATATAATATAAAAATAATAACCAATATTTAAATGAAACAAACATTTCATAATATTGACTTTAGTATGAGGTGCCCAAGAGCTATATTATAGGTACCTACTCTTAGTTCTTATAACCAAAAGGTGCACAGCAAATCCTATTAGAGCTCTGGTTTTTAGAAACCCATTTATGGATACATAACCATAACCATATGCACAGGTTTCAATTAATTTTCATTCAACTACGAATTTTATTGATTATTGATTGCATCTTTCTTAATTTGTCGACTCCTTTGGGCCATCAATCTAAACGAACATTTAATAATGCTTTCGTTTTATTGCTTCAAAATTTCAATTTATTTGTCTGTTTTTGTGTTTGTGTTTGTGTGTGGGTGTGTGTATATTTTCTGATGTATTTCACCATTTAAACACCCCATATATACATTTATGCATATACTTCTCCCCTTACACACAAATATGTAGTCTCATTCGTTATCGTTATAGGTTACGTTTGTTCGTTATCTCGCAATCAAGGTGATTGTGTTGATACAAGAGATTGAAAACTCTCTAGTGATTTTGGACGTAGGAATTCGAATCTCGTTTTCCCTGTTCGAATATAGATATAGACGTAACTGCATACATATGTATGTATATCCACAATCTCACCATGCGGTTACGATTCTGATGAAATAGTTTCCTATATGTACCTCTATCTATCCATAGTTGATGATTCTCTATATAATAAAATTGAATTCAAATTGCTCTACAAATACAAATACACCCGCAAACACAGACGTATGGTAGAGACATTCTTTCTTCTCTACGCACGCTTTTCCATACAAATTGTGCCTTTTCTTTAGAATTTCAAGGACAGGGTGTTTCAAAAAAAAACTTTTTTTTTTTCTAAATTTTATTTTGATTATTAATTTAATTAAATTTGATCTAAATTATATAAAATTTAACGTTGTATTCTAAGTTGTTGAATAGTTCCTTCGAACGAATATGATAAAAAGGCTGAAAATGGCCAGAATTTTCAAAAATGTTCAAAATTTCTTGATGATAAAATGTGGGTATGAATTAATTTTAAAACAAGAGGACTTCCAGATTAAAATTAAGGCTATGAGAAATGAAAAGTAGAGCGTCCCAACTAATTTTTCAGTTTAGTTGATGAAATTGATTTAAAAAAAAAGCGAAACATAGATACCCAAGCAAAATCTGCCTTGTGTTACGGCACCGACAAAAATACCACTTCCGTATGTTTGCTTTGACTTCGAAAATTGTTTTTAAATGAAATCATTCATATCTAAAGGGTGTTTTTTTCACGTGTGGTTTTCAAGAAGAAATAAAACGCATATTATTTAATGTTATGGCCAAGAATGAATGATTTCAGGCAAGTGGCAGCCGCGGCTGGCTCGAATAAATTCCAGCCGAGAGGCCCAATTTTCGACCACTTTTTGCAGCAATTGGGGCCGTATGTCAGCAATAACGCGCCGAATATTCTCTTCCAAGGCGTCAATCGTCTCGACTTATAGGAATAGACAAGCGACTTCACATAACCCCACAAAAAATAGTCCAGCGGTGTTAAAACGCACGATCTTGGAGGCCACGCCACAGTCCCACGACGCGAGATAATGCGCTCACCAAAAGTTTCCTTCAATAAATTGATTGTTTCGTTTACTGTATGGCATGTAGTGCCGTCTTGTTTGAACCAAAGGTCCACATCAAAATCCTCGATTTCAGGCACGAAAAAGTCATTAATCATAGCTCTATAGCGTTCCCCATTGACTTTAACATTATTGCCGTCTTCATTTTTGAAGAAATATGGACCAATGATTCCCTCTGCCCATACAGAGCACACCAAACAGTGACTTTTTATGAAATGGCAAACTAAACTGAGCATAAATCAAGTGACAGCTGTCAAAAAGACCAACTTCGAAAAAAGTATTGCCAGATTGAAAACCACACCTCTAAAAAAAACCACCCTTTACTTGTCTTCTAGAGTAAACAAAAACAAACATTTGGGCCACTCTGCTTCTGAGTTCTGGTGAGAGCTTCAATTGACTACCATAATAAAATATTCAAAACTCAGTTAGGTACCTACTTCCTATCTCTAAAACACCCAGTAAACAATGAGTGTAATTCTTTGTAAAACAACTTAACACTCAAACAACCATTTTCTATATCATGACGCTTCCTTAAAATGGGATTGGGTTCTAGTGGAATCGAAGTGAAGTCAAAAACGAATGGACCATGGCTACCTTCCTACCTAACATCAGCTCAAGGATTCCTATATATGTATTCAATTCACACATAAACATTCTAGAAAGAGGAATTCTCCTATATTTATAGTTTACACATTTATTTAATTAATTGAGCAATTTAACTTACTTTTGTTGAGCTATCTTGCTGCCGGGATCTTAAAGCTTGAATTTATTTTTTTTGGTGTGAATATTTATTTTGTATATATTTCTTCTTTTCTCTTTTATTCCTTTATAAACTCTTTGTTGTATACAGACTAGAGAGTACCTCTACCAATATCTCTGTTTAGATTTCCATGTTAGAATTTACTAGTTGAGACGAAAGGCAAAGGCGTGAAATTGCAACTCTATAAATATAAGTTTTCTTCAAGTTTTGGACATTTGGAATTTGTTTATAGAGTTTGAAAGTGATGAATGTTCTGAACTTAAGTGATGGAATGATGCAATTAGAGTAGAAGTAGAATGCGATCGATGTAGGATGCAATCAAGATGCTACTTGGAGATTTTTGTAAAATTGACGTGTGAAATAAATGTGAAAATTTTCGGAACAGATGGTTGCAGTGCATCAGGTAAATTGAAAAGATATGGCTACACACTAAATGTTTACGCCTTAAATTTGCAAATAATGTACAATAAAAACCTCCAATTAATTGCGTAGGTACTTAGCTTCTTTAATTGCTTTAAGTGTAGTGCTAACTATTGACAGACATTAAAATGGGAGTGTCCTTTATTTTGGTTTATTTGCAAATGCATTGACTGGAAAGATATCATAAAGCAAAAATATGTTTATTGATAAGAAAAGTTAGGTATCAAGTGGACATGTTTCCTATACGAGTGCCAGCTTATACGTGTGTTAAGGGGCGGATAGGGTTTTTTTTTATTAATAGGGCTGTAAGCAGTTACATATAAAAACAAAATATTTCAAGAAATTTGTATAGGGGTTTTCACTTCCAAATCCTCATAAAGTCACCCAAAAGGAGATGGTAACGCGAAATCACATATCGACACCTGAGAATTACAAGGTCGTATTTTAAAAAAAGACATGAATTTGAGATACGGAGGAAATAAAAATTATTTTTTTTTAATGTATTAAGAGCAAGTTATTTGCACTGCCTTTGAACAAAATTTATTCATACCACCCTAAAGCCTGACTTCAATTTTACAAAAAACAACTTTAATTGATCCCAGCACAAATACACATACGACCTTGTAAAGGGTGATTTTTTTTAGACGTGTAGTTTTCAAGAAGAATGCGTCACGAGAACCGAACCATTATTTTGGTAATAAATTTGCACGATTTGCAAACGTTGTGCAGAAGTAAGTCTAATTATTATGAAATGGCAAACCAAAACTGAGTATTAATCAAGTGACAGCTGTCAAAAAGACCAACTCCGAAAAAAGTATTGCCAGATTGAAAACTACATGTCTAAGAAAACACCCTATATATGTACCTACAACCTTGGTTGTATGGCTTTTTCTGCCTTAATTTTTGTGCTGATGATGCTTAAAGGTTTTTATTCGATATTTGAACAAGATTTCTACTTAAAATCTGTTGATTGCACAAATTTTATCAATTTAAATGTTCTAAAGGGTCTGCCAAATAACTTCTTTTTTTTTTGAAAATGGCGCAAAACATCGAGTGTAGTTTCGGCTGTGTGGCACGTAGCGCCGTCCTGTTGAAACAAAATGTTGCCAATATCCCCCTCTTCAATTTTTGTGAACAAAAATTAGTTCAACATGGCCCGATAACGATCGCCATTGACTGTAACGGCCACTCCTTGCTCATTTTCGAAAAATGGCCCAATTATGCCTCTGGGCCAACAAAATCCGCACCATCCAGTGACTCGTTTTGGGTGTATCGGCTTTTCAATGTATGCGTGCGGGTTTTCTGTCCCCCAAATGCGACAATTTTGCTTGTTTACTACCCGCCAAGATCAAAATGAGCTTCATCTGAAAAGATGATTTTTTTGGCAAAATCGGCATCTTCTCTAAGTCGATCGCAGGCCCACTTAGCGAAGCGTATACACAACCATATTCGTTCAGCGGAAGGATAAAACTAATTATCTGTCAAATCAGACATGAGCTAAGTGTTACCATTCACGAAATAAGCACTAGTTAAAAAAAAAACCTTAGATGGGGGACCCTTTATATAAATCTACGTTTGGAGCTGAATTCGAAGATGAGGACTTGTTACTTTCATTTCCAGACGGAATTAGTATGTTATCAAAATCGAGCAGCAAACATTCAAACACATTGAATTATTGAATTAAAAACAATAGAAAATATTGCCCCTTCGAACTTAAGTAAATCCAAAAAGATCTTAAGTAAATCCACAAAGAATCCACAAGTTTCCACACCTCTGATTCAATTTGCAATACGGAGGTCATATTATGTATTGATGCGGGAACACATTTTAAAGTCTAAAACAAACCACACAATGTCAAAGTTTACAGTGCTACCGCTCTTACATTAAGTTACACCAGGGTTATTCTCATCACAACATGCTACAGAAAGAGCTATTGTGCTTATATTAGGTCGAGACAAAAAAAAATCGTATGAAAGGGTCTTAACCCCCCCCCCCCCTTTTTAGGCAGCAGGTGTGATTATTTAAAACACCGATCTAAACTGGAAACAAAAAATTGAATAACAACGGCAACGCGCCCACAATATTTTCTTATAACTTTTTTAATGTTTCGTTCCTTTAATGGTTCCGGGATCTTAGCACCCCATATGTGGGATGTTCGCAAAAAAAGTATAAGCAGTTTTAGTAATTGGTCAGTCAAAGATTATTTACGAATTTTTAGAAAATTGAAGGTCGTATTGATTGTGACCTTGAATTTCTTTTTTAAATTCGCCAAAAAATACCTATGGCTCACCATTTTTTAAAACTAGTTCAGCTTTTATGAGAATTAAGTGAATTTATCGCAAATGAAGTGCTAAAAGTCGCTGACGACCTTGAAAAACTTAAACCAATGAATACAAATTTTCTTTGACTGACCAATTTCTGTAACTAGTTGACCTTTTTTTGACCAATTACTCACATTTTAGATGGCATACCTTTGTTTGCGAATATCCCACAAATTGGGTTCTAAGATCCCAGAGCCAAAATTCAACCGATTCGATTGAAAGTATCAAGCATGTTTTACATGAGGACATTTAAATTGTATCGTATTTTTTTTTTTCAGAAATTGAGAAATTCGAATTTTGGTATACCTCTCCCTGTTAATCGAAAGAATTCATTATGGTTAAGTACAATAAAACATTACTAAAGCTAAAATTTCACCTTTTGTTTTTTTTTTTTAAGTTCGTCAAATCAATATAAAATTGTAGCGAATTTCCATCAAAATATCCAAGTATTAAACTTCATTCATAAAAAAATTGCTTTAAATTGCCTGAAATCGGCTGAAAAGTTGCTTAAAATTGGTAAAGATACTAAAAAAAACTCATCAAGGGGAAAGTGAAACTTCCAAAAATATTAAATAAAATTACTTAAGAACTTAAGATTGACTGCGAGAACATGATTAACAAACTAAACAAAGACAAACAATTTTTCAGACATATCGTATAGACAGACATTCCTCAATTTCATCCCCTTTCCCCAAATCATGAGCTATCAAAAAACGGGTCCTCTCTTCGTCTCTATACCTTGTTGTATAAACTGATCAAATTACCCACTCTACTTTCTCTCTTCGATGTGCCAGCCGTCATGCCAAAGTGAAAAAAAGAAGAAGAAGAACACACACAAAAATGAGAGAAAAAAAAAACGAAGAAGGAAACTTGACTTGTTACAAAGCATTTCTGTGTGTGCCAAATAATCACATTCATGAAATTATACACACACACCTACTTATACATAGACAACCAATCGACATGCAATTTCTAAATGGCAGCAGGCGAGGTATGTATAAGGCGGCATTGCCTAAGACGACCGACGTCAACGTGTATACAGGACGAGGACGAAGACGACGACGACGACGACGACGACGACGACGACGACGACGACGACGACGACGACGACGACGACGACGACGACGACGACGACGACGACGACGACGACGACGACGACGACGACGACGACGACGACGACGACGACGACGACGACGACGACGACGACGACGACGACGACGACGACGACGACGACGACGACGAAAGCAATCTCCTTCGTTCCACCTGACACACAACGAACCGAACCGAACCACCTCCACCTCCACCACCACTCCCCATCCCCATAGCTACCATGCTCGGCACAAATTTTCACACAGTCTCTCAATTGTAGTGAATGTGCAATATATCCTTAAAGGAACTCATTCATTTTCTTCTCATCCTTGCCACCCTCTCTATAGAGCACCACCTATACCCCTGCCATTTCAAACCACACACATTCTTCATTTTTCATCCCTTGAAATGCAAAAATATGGGAAAGAAGTTATAAATTTTAAAAGCTTCACGAAATCAGTTCAATGAGGAAGTTTTCAATCTGGAAATTAGTTTTCGGGTGAAATACACTCCTCTATGAAGCATTGAGAGGGATGGGGGTTGGGTTTTTTTTTGTTTTGGTCTTTTTTGTAATAAAATAATAGTAATATACTCATATCGTTGGGGAGAGTAGTCAAATTTCCCTTTATCCAGATGAATGAGATGCGGGCCGGAATGTGTGCGAGGGTTGAGAAACTGAGAAACTAAATCCATTATAAAGGAAAACAAGGTTTACATCATGGATATAGTGTATGTAGTGTAATACAAGTTGAGAGTCATCCGGCGGCGGCGGCGGCGGGAGGTGTTTTGAGAATACCTTTCTATACCTGGTATGCATTATACACCTGACACCATGAGTTTGTGCTGCCACCTATATCTTCACTTAACTCAAGAAGGATAATATTACAATAGCATGATATGATGATGATGATGATGAACATATAACATGTGTGTATTTGATGATCATGATAATAATGAAGGTGATGCTAAAGCACTAGCTCATATTCCTCATCACCTAAAACCTCCCTATACTACTCACGTTCTTATAAGATCAAATATGGAATACTTGATGAAGTCAGGTAATTAATATCGATTCTTGATGAGTTATGAAATATTAAAATTCAGCTAAAATATCCTTGAAGAGAGTGACGGTGTATATAGAGGAGCATTCGAGTTATTTAATTTGTTGGTGCGGTGTAAAAGCCACTGTTGCCAGACGCGAAAAATAGCAAACTTTCCTGTAAGTTTTTTTTTTTTTTGATATGTTGACTAGCAATAGGGAAGCAAATTAACTTCAACGTACATACCTATATCAAAAGGGGAACTTGTTTATTACGCTTTTTTCAAATAGGGTTATAAGTAGATACTTTACGTCAATTTTAAGAAAAGTGGAGAAACAATAATCGAAATTGTGATTACTTCTGACATTGTAATATGCTCAAAATTAAAATTTAAGTACTCAGTACATTTTTATTAACAAAATAGTAAGTAGGTTTACGCACTAGTGACCAATATACAATTTTTTTTTGTTTTAATATGTTTAAAAAAAATAATTAATGAATTTTCTTGACAGAAAGCGATCAATATGTAAAAAGGAAAATATTTAAATAATCTTTTTCTCAAAAGTTCTCCCTTAAAGCCTGCTGATGCAAAACGAAAATCCCCCAAAAAAAAAAAAAAAAAAAAACCAAAACAAAATCATAATTGAAAAATTGCGTTTTACATTTCGTTCTGCAGAACGCAGTTCAAAGAATAAAATTGATAGTTGTAGCGGATCATGACAGAAGATACTTTGGAAAAGATTTGTGATTTTCTGGCAAGAGGTATAGTACCTGTGACCTTCCATTCACTAGCCTCGCTCGACCTATTTACGAAAGAGCTGGAGGCCTTATACAGTGTAACAATTGGAAAAGAGGCCACTACGGTCACAGGAACATAATGAACTTCACTGACATTAACATTCATATGGACTACACCTCACCGCACATGGATTTCAGCGCAGTGATTCGAACAGATATCCCAACAAGGGAATTCTGGAAGAAAAACCGGGTGATAAATGAAAATCATGTTTCGGTCTTCACAGACGGTTCTAAGACAAATGAAGGGGTAGAGTCAGGCATCTACTCAGATAACCCACCTATAAATAGGGCAATAAAGCTTCCAAATTTTTGCAGTGTCTTCCAAGCAGAAGTTCTGGCAGTTAGCGAAGCCGCAAAACATCTTGCTACTTGTGACGTAGTTAATAGAAATATTGATATCTTCATAGACAACCAGGCGGCGATTAAAGCTATTTTCTCATTAATCACAAAGTCAAAACTGGTGGATTGTTGTCGTTATAACTTGAGATTACTCAGCGCCACAAACACAGTTACCCTAAAATGGGTCCCAGGACACCGCGATAAACATGGGAACGAAATGGCAGATGAATTGGCCAAAAACGGGTCACATCTCTTGATCCAAGCCAAATCGTATCATCGGTACTCATGCCACTGGAGCAAGAAAAGAAGAGAATTCACCAAAACTTCGTCAAAGCCGCAAACGACAGGTGGTCATCAATGGACACCTGCCGAGTTGCAAGGAATGTTTGGCCGAATATCTCTAAGCAAAAAACAGATTATCTACTCAAGTTAAGCAGACCTCAACTATCCCCGCTTGTTGGAATCCTAACGGGTCACAACGCAATGGGAACCCACATGAGCAGAATGGGCATTAGCACATCTGACTGATGCAGAGGGTGTAATGATGAAGAGTCGGAAGAGGGCTCATATTACTTTCTCTGTGAATGCCCCAGCCTAGCCAGAAACAGGAAGATTAACCTCGGAGAATACTTTTTCGATGAACTGTGCGACATCTCAACCTTGCCACTGGATAGCATCCTGAAATTCAGGATGGTTCAGGGAGGCTCCCCATACCCATACCTAAAAGTCCCACTCAATCCCCTCCCTACCCACCTTCACAAAATACCTTTCCCCCGGGGAACGTAATGGATCCATGGAGATCCGAGTAAAATGATGATGCGGCTTGCCGTAGCATCACCCCACCTAACCTAACCTAACGTAGTACCCGTGACAAAAAATGTCTGGTTTTAGTAAGCATAGTTCTCAATCCCGAGACTTTGGTGCGGCGGCGTGACAGTCGTACGCACTAACCAATACGCCACGGGTTACTAGAGTACCTTATAGAAGGCTTAAATCCGAGTTTTCTACCATCAACCCCCTGCAGCGTTACCAACATCTTGATTTGAAGAATGATTTCGGTTTTTAATATTTTCTAAACGGGGCTAGGTAAGGATATGTTTGTGTGTTGTACAGATTTTTGAAATATAAAAAGTCGAAGATATAACAAAAAATTCGGAAAAATTTAAGGATTGAGATGAGAGCGTTTAAAAGTTGAACACGAGAAAAAATAATTTGCAATAAATCAGAAAAATACATATATTTGAAATTAATATTTTTGGAAACGGAATAGAAAAATATTTTACAAATGTTTCAGAAATTTTTATAGTTTTGTAGTTTTTCAAAATGAAATTTTAATTGTTTTTTTTTTTTTTATTTTTAACTTTTAAGGGAATGTGTTAAAAAATCTAAAATTTAAAGGGATTATGGAAATCATTTGTTGGGATTAATTATATTTTAAACATTTCGACTACCTACTAAACGAGTACCAAAAAATTAAGTTTGATATTTTTTGCAGGAAAAAACATGTGGTTGTACTTAAAAATTTATAACTCAATTAGGACAAGTCTTACACCTTACACCTCGTAATAACTATTTTGTAGATTGAAGGCAGTTATAAAGTTCAACCATCATACAATGTGAACTTTTTGTAGATACAATAGTCAAACTATCACTTTAATTTATAAAAAAAAAAAAACTGCTTAAGATTTTTTTGTAAAATGTTTTCTGAATCTTGTTTAAGCTTCAAAAAACGAATATGGTCTTTCTGTAGGTTCAGAAACTAAAAACCAGACGCTAAAATGTCTTGTACTCTTTGAGAAAATTGAACATAAGTATATAGAGTATTAATTTTGCTATTGAAAACATACTCAAAATCTCTTTTAACATCGATTTTTTTCAAATTTATACTAACCCAAACGACTTTTACCTTGGAAAATGATTTCTTCAGCTGAAAATGATTTGTTCAAATTTTATTAAAAATGTTAAAACGATTGAAATCGTATACGTATGACTTTTTATTAGTTCATTGAATTGACTAATTGACTTAATTGAAATTAATAGAAATAGATTTTTGATATTTTTTTTTGTGAAATTGTTTTTTGATAATTTTCTGCTTTAAGTAAATCCATCCATCTTCAACGGGGGGAATAGAAGCCCCCTCCTTTACGATTTCTTTATTGCCTCAACCCAACCTACACGCCCTAGGTTTTTGTCACACCTTATGCGAATCACCCTGTATAATTCATCATATTTCAGTTACAATAGCTCAGCAACATCAAAGAACTTTCAAAGTGTTCCAGGTCGCCACCAAGCCATGTACATATTCCTTGATGGATGAATTCCTGATGGATTTTGATTTATATTATTTTATTGGATACCTAAACGCACAAATTAATAATCTAAAAAACTAAAACATTTTTGGGTCGTCGTGAAGCACCTTGTCGGACCGCAATACAGAAATTGGTGGACAAATTCGAGCTGTTGGGACAAGTTAGTGATGTGAAGAATAAAACCCGTGCACGTCGCTCAAGAACAACTGAGAATATTGCTGTTGTAGCCCAAAGTGTTGAAGAAAACCCAGGTTTGTCCATTCCTCGTCGTTCTTTGGAATTAGGCATTCCACAAACGTCATTACACCGTATTTTGCATAAAGACATGGGTCTTAAGGCTTATAAAGTTCAGTTAATACAAGAACTCAAGCCGGCTGATCATCAACAACGTCCTGTCTTTGCTGATTGGGTCCTTGAAATGCATGAAAATGATACGGAATTTCATCGAAAAATCATCTTGACTGATGAGGCCCATTTCCACCTCGGAGGCTACGTCAACAAGCAAAACTGTCGCATCTGGGGCTCGGAAAACCCAAGAGTTATTTTTGAAAAGCCTCTCCATCCTCAACGCGTGACTGTTTGGTGCGGTTTATGGTCCGGCGGGGTCATTGGACCTTACTTTCTCGAAAATGAGGCTGGAGCAACAGTTACGGTCAATGGATTGCGCTATCGAGAGATGATTAATGATTTTTTATGGCCGGAATTGGATGGTGTTGATCTGGACAACGTTTACTTTCAACAAGACGGCGCTACGTGCCACACAAGCAATGAAACCATCGATCTGTTACGGGAATAGTTTCCGGGCCGTGTTATCTCTCGAAGAGGTGATCACAATTGGCCACCGAGATCTTGTGATTTAACACCTTGCGACTTCTTCCTTTGGGGCCACGTGAAAGATAAGGTCTACGCCAGGAGCCCAGCGTCGATTCAAGACCTCAAAGATGGAATTCGTGAGGCTATCGAGGATATAGGGCAGCCACTTTGCGATTTGGTTATGGAAAATTTCATGAAAAGGATATGGTCCTGTAAGCGTGGTCGTGGCGGCCATTTGGCTGATGTTGTGTTCCATTATTAACGGCATACCTTCCTCTTTATAATGAAATAAACATCCGATCATTTATCTCAAAAAATTCCATTTTTCTTTGAATATCAAAATAACACCTCTTATTGGAAAACCCTTTATGTACTCAATAAATTTGAATGAACTTTTAAATATTTTTTTATGAATTTGTGCGTTCAATAATTATTGGACTTTTTGCTGTCAAATAGCACACACTCAATCCCATCAAAAAATCAAAAAAATCATATTTTTACAAATTCTTTCCATTTAATAAAATCCCTTAAATCGTTGAATGTATTCGACATGAAATGGTGTCTCCAATCTCCGATGTATTGTATAGTATGTCCAGCTACAAATATGAGGCTAGATTTATGAATTTAGTTAGTGTAGCAGCTCTTTTGCACTCACAGTTTAGGTACTTAACAATAATTTTTTTTTTAAATAGCAAGTATACGCCGTAGGGACCAAATTACAAATATCATTTTTGTAGTTAATTTAAATAATTTAAGTTCAGTGGTTTAATTTAAATTTTAATATAGTAAAAATCGAATATTTAAATAACATATTTAAGAGTTATGCAACCTTATTTTTAAATATTTAACATAATTATCTATTTAAGCCGAGTTTTCTTGTTTAAGAAAGTATTTTTTTTCTCTTCCGGACATTAATTTTTAATTGAATAGCTCTTTCTTAGACCGAAGGGTTTAAATATAAATTTGATATCAAAACGTTAATTACAATGAAGACTCAATGGAAAAATATTCATGATCGAACCCAACAAAGTGTCAACTTTGTAATTCAGCACATCTTCGCTTAGTTCATCAAATCGTTGACACAAACAACTTCATTCCTTTCACTGTACAGCCCTAAAATCCAAAACTCTTTACTGGTGACCAATTTTAAATGTTACCTTGTTTCCATTCAATCGCGTTATAAGTATTTCTAGTGTTCGAAAAACGATTTCTGAAATGAAATTTTTGAAGATCTTTTTGAAGTTTTTGTTTGATTATTAATTAAAAAGGATGTCTTTTTTTTCTAATGTAACTGGCAGTACCCTTCTTAGTGGTTGAAAAGTGAAAAAATAAAAATATGTAAAATACGTATACATGGGCGGTATATTGTTAGCTTAATTGGCTTCGCTAAAGCCAAGAGTATACGATAAATGTTGTTCTGCGGAAATTAGTTCTTCTTTTGATGCACTCATTCTCCGTTTCCTATTTATACATAAATTTGTAGCCAAACTGCTAAGGAACATTATACGATATACACAAGCACATACATTGTATAAGTACCTTTTTTTTAACATACACTACATAACTCGATATAGAATATCCTATGTACAGTATATTTCTCCCTTTTTCCATTTTGGGCGCATGAAATTTAGTTTGAGGGTGCAGCTGTTTGTTGGGTGATTGCATGAAAAATTAATTAAGGATGAAAGTTGATTGCTATATAGGTTCTTGTGGTGGTGTGTGGTGAAGCTACACCTTCCTCCGTTCTTCTCGTTTATATCCTTTCTTTTTTTTAATTTTATCATTTAATTCTTGATTGGCTTTCAATCATGAGTGACTGCACTGATGCACGATTTTTGTACATCCATCGAGTACGATATAGGATACAAAATCACTGAAATAAAAGATTAAGGAGCTAATGATATATGACATATCTTCAACTAGGACACGCATGAAATTGTTTGATAGATTAATCGAATCAGTGATGTCGTCTTTGGCGGCTGTTGACTTTCAAAATTACATTCAATCATTGTTGCAGAAAGAAACTTCAACAAATTGTATATAAAGTAATTTCATTACATACCTACCTATATGGTGTGTATTTGGAAAAGCCAATAACACCTTCGTCGCCGTCGTCAGCTCTGCATCATCATCATTGAGCCGTGACATTTTCACACCTCAAGACACAACATCATACGTACAAATCAAAACCAAAAGACGAAAAAAGCACACACCGCAATACAAGGAGCTAATTTGATGTGTGTGTTTTCTCAGACGTATGTACATACGATTGAGAAGACGCAATTGACTGAACACACATTCATGGGACTGAGATAATATACAATATAAGAATGATGAGACAGACTTGGTATTGACTGACTGATTGATAGAAAAATATTTTTGACATCAAATGTGAGTAATGTTATTATCAAAGTCATATAAAGTGCACAAGCACATATGTACATACGAGTATAGAGTTAACTTACCTTGTGTAATCCTTTTTGCATAGTATCAGACCCCGTCGTGTGTAACAACTTGAACCTAGATCTGCTAAATTCTCACCACAACAATGACATTTTAAACACGAATTGTGCCAGTATCGGTCTAAGGCATGCAGCAGGAATCTATCGGTTATTTTTTCTGAAAATATATCAAAAAAAAAACGAGGGGAAAAACGTTAGTATATTTTTTGTCGTCTTATATATTACCTACATATGAATTAAAACGCTTAGAATGCAACTTAAAAGTTGGGAAAATGAGACACTAAAATTGCCCAAACTTCAAAAAATAAATTCCGACAATGCTGAATTTTGATTTAGAGCTTTATTTGACGTCATTTTATTTCTATGTTCTACAAAATTCCAAAATCTCCCATAACTCCCACAAATTTTTCGAAAATCTTCAATAACATAATGTACACGTTATACAGGTTGTTTTTTTAGACGTGTGGTTTTCAATCTGGCAATACTTTTTTCGGAGTTGATCTTTTTGACAGCTGCCGCTTGATTTATGCTCAGTTTGGTTTACAATTTCATAATAAATAGACTTACTCTTGAACAACGTTTGCAAATCGTGTAAATTTATTACCAAAACAATCCACAAGTCAAAGCAAAGGCAATCATTGGTCCATATTTATTGAAAAATGAAGCCGGCCATAATGTTACATTCAATGGGGAATGCTATAGAGCCATGGTTAATGACTTTTTCGTGCCTGAAATGGAGGATTTTGATGTGGACGACCTTTGGTTCCAACAAGACGGCACTACATGCCATACAGCCAACGAAACAATCAATTTATTGAAGGAAACTTTTGGTGAGCGCATTATCTCGCGTCGTGGGCCTGTGGCGTGGCCTCCAAAATCGTGCGATTTAAGACCGCTGGACTATTTTTTTGTGGGGTTATGTGAAGTCGCTTGTCTACGCAGATAAACCCGAGACGATTGACGCCTTGGAAGAGAATATTCGGCACGTTATTGCTGACATACGGTCCCAATTGCTTCAAAAAGTGGTAGAAAATTAGGCCTCTCGGTCTAGCCGCGGCGGCCACTTGCCCGAAATCATTTTTAAAACATAATGGCAAACCCTTATCTTTATAATAAAGCTTAATTCTTGGCCATAACATTAAATTATACCTATGCGTTTTATTTCTTCATCACAAGTCTGAATAAAACACCCTTCATATGTATATATGTAGGTATAACGTATTACACGTTACATGCTACACGGAACTTATTACACGTAAGACCCACATTTACACATAAAAAAACTAAACAAATTCTACACATTATGTAAGAAGGTAGGTATATGACATTATGCAAAAAACAATACATAATTATATTTTGTGATGGATCTTATCGAAAACACAGAAAATGTAAAATCCAAATGATTCGTACTTATATACAATATACCCTTATACCTATCTACTACAAATATTCAAATGTAATAATTTTATATAAGAAAAAAAAATGACTAAATAACGTAATAAAGGTAGGTTCATATTTGTTGCAAAGTTTAAAATTCCATGAATTTGGCGTCAACAAAAGTTTTGAAGTGGATTTTCTCAAGATAAAAATATTTAAAAAGGGGATTTTTACCAGAGTTTTTCTAAGAAATAGGTAGGTAGGTAGGTACCTCTGTTGGATATCTGTATTGTTACTAATTGTAAGACATAACTTTTTAGTTGAACCCTGAATTTCCGGGAAAAAGTTACTTATGTAGGTACCTCACTATTCCCTTTTAAACGTCGAATACCTATACATAGGTATATAATTTTGTTTAATTTTGTTTCATAAAATAATTGCGTAATAAAAACTCAATAATTTTTTAGTGTTTTATTGGTTAACTAAAAAATTCACAGCCAGCATTTCTTTTTTCTTACGAGTTCTGGCAATCAAAAGAAGAAAAATGCCAAAGAAAATCGAAGAGCCACAATTTGAGAATCCATTTTAATTTTTGGACTTGCTGTTCCCCATAGTTGGGAGGAAGGGTGTTAAAACTTCGCAAGATTAAGTTTGAATTCTAGTTGACTGGCAAATATTTTGGACTTTTGCTCGGCGTATATACCTACATGTTGTTTGAATGACACTGATGAGCTATTGGCTAAAGCAGTTGCCATGTAGGTACCTATTGTAGATATACCTACTTTGTCCTTAATACCTAAACGATTATTTTTCGACACAAATTGCAAAGTCTAATTAATCAAATTTGGAGCTGATCACGAGATGAAACCCGACACGAGATTTTTGTAAGTCTGGTCCCGATCTCTTCAAAATAATCGAAAAATCATAGTAAAGGGTCCGCCAAATAACTTTTTTTTTTGAAAATGGCGCAAAAACATAAAGTGTAGCTTCGGCTGTGTGGCACGTAGCGCCGTCCTGTTGAAACCAAATGTTGCCAATATCCTCCTCTTCAATTTTTTTTAACAAAAATTCTTTCAACATGGCCCGATAACGATCGCCATTGACTGTAACGGCCACTCCTTGCTCATTTTCGAAAAATGGCCCAATTATGCCTCTGGACCAAAATTCGCACCAAACAGTGACTCGTTTTGGGTGTATCGGCTTTTCAATGTATGCGTGCGGGTTTTTTGTGCCCCAAATGCGACAATTTTGCTTGTTTACTACCCGCCAAGATCAAAATGAGCTTCATCTGAAAAGATAATTTTTGTTGGCAAAATCGGCATCTTCTCTAAGTTGCGTATACACAACCATATTCGTTCAGCGGAAGGATAAAACTAATTATCTGTCAAATCAGACATGAGCTAAGTGTTACCATTAACGAAATAAGCACTAGTTGAAAAAAAACGTTAGATGGCGGACCCTTTATATCATCTCGATCGAGTAAGTAGGTACCTATTACTGAGTCTCGTCTCGGTATCGTGTCGGTCTCGTAGCAATTTTTTTTTTGAGTTTTTATGGATGAAATATCGAACTAGGTATTGGTATAAACAGTTCGAATTAAGAACTTCTAAAAAGGTAGCTAGACACCCACCTACCTAGGTTATTATTAACATTAAGCAAATTTAATTTTCAAAATTAAAAATGCAATAAATACATATTTTAATTTTTAATCTTTTTGTCGAGATCACCAAGACTCTCGCCAAATTTCAGTCCAAAAATCTTGGTCTCTTGTTTAAAACTCTTTCCGAATGTTTTTTTCGTGTTCTCTATGATTGTAAGGTAGGTACCTACATAGTTAAAATCCCGAGCTCAATTTTTTTTTAAGAATCCAAAACACATGCTTTACATGCCTACGCTAATAAGGTAGGCACCTAATTATAGGTAGGTACCTACCTACATACAATTTTAACTTGGGAAGTAGGTACCTACCTACCTACCGTACTATGAACGATTTGCACTACATACTTAAGTGATTTCAATAAAAAAAAAAAAAAAAAATTACGTTGAGCTGTTAATACCTACATATGTACCTACCTACCTACCTACCTACCCATAGGTACCTTGTAGCAAAACATGTTTTTACTTTATTAGGTAGGTAACCTATTTCATACCTATAGGTATTGAGGTATACCTAACTAATTATTTTCAGTTTTATTTGTTTCCTTATTGCTCGGTTCAGGTGGCTCTAAGGACCTTACCTTACCTAATTAACTAAACCTTCCTCCTTTATTTAAAACTACATACCACTTGATTAGGTGGTAGGTACCTACTTGTACAAAATTCTATCCAGCTACCATTATTGAACCATTTTCAACAACTACTTTCGACCTACTGTCACTATCACGTTGCGGTGTAATTCCCGTTTCTCAATTTCAAACACAAAAATATAAATCAATTGAACACGACATGCTTATCAATAAAACTTAAATTATCTGGCAAGCTTTTTGTTTTTATTTTAATACCTACATACCTACCTGTGTATTATTAAAACTTGCACGTCTAATTTAAACAAGATCCCTTTAAAACAATTTGAACAAATTGTAATTGAATTAATTTAATTCGTGCCTACATATTATTTTTTTTTAATTCAAATGAACTCAACATTATAATTCCTACCCGACTCAATCATCATAACAAAATAAAAAACAATATTTTACACTCATTCTCATACTCTAGGTCAACAGTCACGTCACACATCACACTTTGCCTATTATTTCCATTATCATTATTTATTAGTATAACAATAACACTAGCTTACATGTCAGAATCGTATGACCTACCCTTAATTAATAATTACTAAATACTAGAATTGAAATTGTTTATTAGCCCTCTCGGGCTTGCAAAAATTGCCGTAGCGGACGGTATTTCACGTCCTCATGGCGGGGTATTGGTTAAAGTTTTCAACTAGCAATAATCGCACCTCGGTAGAACCTCATTGGTTACGATATCGCCTCTGCGCAAAGCTAATTTCATAAATCTGCATTGGCTGTCTTATGAATTTTGCTGCTAAAAGTAAATGTGAATTTTAAAAACTAAACGAAAAAGATCTTCAGTTTTTTTTTTTGTCCATTAAATTCCTCCACAACTGATCGTGTCGTCATCATGTTGTTTGAGCTTGCTGCTTGTGCTCTTGGGTACTGAATATAAGAACATATACAAATAGTAGGTAGAGAAATTCACGATTACGCTGATGTTGCTGTATAGTTTCGATTACGATGACTCGATCATTTCATGTGCGGCTTCTTGTCCACAAAAAAAAAATTGTATAAAGGCAAAGGTAGGTATGGTAGGTATACCTACCCAACTGATCACGAGAATGAACCTCAGGTAGGTAGTGATAGGTATGTAAAGAGAGATGCCATTTGAATTTTATAAAACAACCACCGGCATCGCCTTCGCCAGGTGTGCGAAGTAAAAAGATGTTGGGGATGATTTTTGTTTCCTTTGTTCATTTAAGAATTTTTTTTCGTCTTTAACTAAAAATGTGTTCTTGATATATAAGTAGGTACACATATAGGTACCTATAGCTAGTACCTACTTAGGTCTTGGATAAAGGTTTTTATCATTTAAAAATCGATATTTCCGTTTTATTTGTTTTTGTTGCTTTCTAGTGTTAAATGTAAAGCAGTTCTCCAAATAATATTTATTAGGGGGGTACCTACTTATTATTTTTGATAGGTAGGTAGATACATTTTCTGTAAATTTAAATTAGTAGATAATGAATTGATTAGTTTAGTTGTACCTACCTACCTACAATCCTACATACCTACACAGATATAGGTAGGTAAATATTGAGAAAGTTGTCCGACTTTAATATGCTTGTGGTTTTTCGGAGTTTTGTGTTATGTAGGTACCTACCTAGTTCACCTATAGGAAGGAGTTCCCTCTAGACAGTGGAGCATTTTTTATGGGAGAGCGCGGACAATTCCATACAAATCAAACCATAAAACAGATTTTGATGACATTTTCAGACATGTAAGTTAGTTATTCCGTTTAGAAATGGGTTAAGAAATCAATAATTTCCGCCATTGGACAGGTCTTAAGTAGTACCTATATTTTTGTTTAAAATATGTATTGGATAAATACCTACAAATTGATATTTTTTGTAAAAATAAAATCTTACAAAAATGTATGTGCCTATTAACTTTATCGAATTTTTGAACAATAACTTAAAGGTGCTAGGTACCACCAATAATTGTTTAGGAATTAATTTATAATTCGTTTGTTTGGCTAGAGATATAGCCATTTTGAAGGGTTCCAAGCCGCCTATCATCAGTCTCCTCCTTATTAGTGGTGCTGAGCTTTAATCCAATTTTATTATGAAAAGCTTTCTACATGCCAACCATAGGAATCGAACCCACGCATATCAGATTTGCTCAGTCTTAGAAGTCCACTGACCACTGACGTCACAGGTCGAAAATGGGCTGTTTGTTTATCAAATGCATTTGGAGCATCAGCATTTTTCTAAGCGCCTTTAAGTATGCTGTCTTGTTCCGCCTCCATTTTTCGCCATACCATATACCCACCTACGTACTACTAATTAACTTTATCATCTACTGTGTTCAGAGTTGGATCATGCTGAATACAATTTTTGCCAGATTTCTTAGCTGGTTATCGCTGCCTTGACAAAAAAAAACGTAACTGTAGCGTGTAGCTTAATGCAACTAAATAAAAAGCCCAATGTGATAGAAAGTTATGTAGATAGCATTAAATTATATCCATTTTAATCTCAACAAACAAATGGCTAAAACGTCTTTTTTAATGTCAAAATAGATTAGTAGAATTCAATGATTTTGAAGTAACTTCAGAACTCTGTATCTGGCATAATTATTGTTTCCATTCAATTCTCAAACTTGCATAAAATAGAGAGCCATTAAACATTTAATGCCCGATTTCATAAAGGACTTTTAAATATTTAAAAGCCCATTTGAACTTTTGAATTTAAAATGCCCTTATAAACTAAAAGCCAATTTTCGTCTCAATAAATTTTAAAAGTGTGATTTGTGAAGTCTAATATGTCAGATGTCAGCCGACGAGTAAGAAAATTATAGATGATATTTTGCAGTCACTTTTTTATTTAATTTCTTGCAAATATAAATTGTGAATATAGGTCGAAACAAAAATATAGTTTGTGTGTAGATAATAATCTTTTAAGGCTCTCCCAAGCCAACGCGAATACTTCCGAACGACGATAAGACTTTTGCCTTTCTTAATTTATTTACATGGAGATAAATGAGAGCACCCACATTGGCGCGATGTGAATCTTAAAACATTGTTCAGTCATCGCATATTCGCTCCGAATGTTTCGCGTTGGTTTCGGAAAGCCTTCATAATTTGTTTGTTTTTAGAATAATTGATTGTTCATCTGAGGATAAAGAGCAACATATAGTAAGACGTCCAAGAATATTCCGAGTTCATATTGGAATCCGTTTTCCAAATATTTTTTTTTTCGTAGCATTTTTTTCTACATATAATGCTTTTTCACGTGCATTTCGAATGTGAGAAGGAAACAACTTATTTCCATATCCAAGGTGAGGCAAACCCAATTTTAACTAAAATTTCCCTAAAATTTCCTTTTTTTAGATGGTGAAACTGGAAATATTTAAAGGTCTGATAAAATTTAAGAGCACTTTAGATAAATGGGATATTAATGTATTTTTATGAAATCGGGCATAACTATCAAAAATATAGGTATACACAGCAACTTCAAATCAGAACTTTTATTTTTGAGGTGCAAATGTCTGTTGGTGGACAAACTTGAGACACCCATAGAGCAATCGTAGAAATACAAAATACAACAGCGCAACACGAGTACGTATAAAAAACTATGAAATTCTTAGAAAATGTGTTCTTCTTTGTATCCGAGTTTTCTATAGGTAGGTAGGTATATGAAAAATAAAACATAATTGCGCAAAATTTTAAACATTTAAAATTTATTCTAAATCATTTTTAAATTCGACGCCCACTCTAAAAATGAGTTTTAGAATGAGATTCGACGCTTTGATAATTTTAAACGATATAAAGTATACTTTAACGCAAAGGCACTCGTCTAACTTTAAAAGCAGCAAAATGCTTCTCTATCTTTTTTAAAGTATACTTTATCCATTCAACGTTTGTAATTTCATAAGAAAAATTTAAAGAAAAATGTTTGATGAAGATTTTAAGGATGTAAATCAACAATCACGAAAACTGTCTTAGCTTTAATTTGTGGTCCATGCACCCAGTAACCATTACCACGACATAACAACACCATCTACACCCCCTGATTCAATAGACTACGACACCAAACAATACCTATACAATACAAACTTGTATTCGGTCGACCGCCCCAACAAAATCAAAAAAAAATGTGGTACATAGTGTTGGACTACCATATCGCGGCAAATCATTTTCTGCTCACAAAATCGCCCGTCATCTTAGCTGGAAAGGTGAAATAGCTATAGGGGAGTTAAAAAAAGGAAAAAAATACCAACAAATTTAATTTTCAAAGGGTACACCCGGATTTGAACCGGGGACCTCTCGATCTGCAGTCGAATGCTCTACAACAAATCATAAAAAAAAACCTTACAAATGCGCTAAAAACCTTACAAATGCGCTAAAAAACACTTCATTAGTTAGAAGAGTTGTTTAAAGTGTTTAAAATTAAGAAAAGGTTAGACAAGGGCTCGCAACTAAACGATTGCGTTAACTAGAGTTGGTTTTATCCCTTAAACGAGGACTGTTTAAAACTTTGCGCCAATGTACATATGTAAGTGTTACTTATATCCGTAAAATACTGTAAAAATTAGAATATGTTGTCATTTGAACACTGTTTTATGATAACAAATCTATTTTAATGACAAAATTGATTTTTTTTTGTCTTATAAATATTTATTCTGACGCAATAGTAAAACATAAATTACATTTTAATATTTATGCCCAGTGATACATTTTTTTTTAACTTTTTAACACAAAAGAAAGTGCAACAGACAAAACTAGTAGATAACTGTTTTTGTGTTAAAAATAAATTCGAAAATAAAATACAGTGTAATGTTGTCCCCGTCTTCTGTCAGTTTGCTTTTGCTGAATCCAAAGAATGGGTGTGTTCTTCAAAGTAAAACGATAGCGTTCAGTAAAAGATTTTGTGAAATTGAATATTGTTTGTTAAAAATGCCAATTTTTAGAACTTTTCGAACGGAAATCTTATTGAATTAATAAAAATGGGCCAGTTGGGTAATTGTCAAAAAAAATAGGGGCCACGGTTCCCAAACGCAAAATAGTGGCCATTTGACGACTTAAGTGGCCAAATGGCATCGCTCCTACAGGACAGAACTAAACACGGGAATTAAAATACTTTGAATCACCTACGGAACTGCAAGCCATAGCCAAGTGACGACAACGAAAAAATAAACTTCTTCCGACATTATACCTAATGCAAATGATATCAAAAGTGTTGTATACTTTTAGGTGTAAAATACATTTGCTTTAGTTAATGCTTTAAGGTTAGTATTTTAAATTAGTGAATTATATTAACGTTTACTTCTTTAAAATTGTTGATTCTTTTTAACTTTTTTATGTGTTTTATGATTGTTTTTAATTAACAATTTATTGCATTAAATAAAAAAGTCCTAATAACATTAACCAGTTCATATTTTGAGTAAATGAACCAGGTTTCAAGAAGGTATAGTGCAAGTTTTAATTGTTTATAATCTTTGTTAATAACAATTGCCGCACCAGCAAAATTATGTTCGTTTCCCCGCATAATCCTGGACGAATTCTAGTGTAATTTGGCATAGAAGGCTAGTATGTCGTGGGACACTTATCATTAGGGCTAGGATTTTCATGCAAATGCATATTTTTTTTGAGAAACTTTAGAAACACAGGAATAAAATACAAACACGAATCAATCAATTTGCTTTAAAATGGCATTTAATCGTTAGTGCATATTTTATTATAAATGCATATTTTACTTTTAATTGCATATTTTCAATAATAAATGCATATTTGTGCATATTTTCGAAAAACAAAATAATCCTGAAGTAAAAAATGCACACGTGCCTTTAAATTTATACTTTAATCAGTTTCTGTGGACAACTTCCAAGACAGCTTTCGTTTATATTCCAGTATTCCATTTTACACATGCATACGAGTTAGTCAGCATTTGCATTGAAAGATTTTTCCAATGCCGATTTTTTGTTGTTGTTGTAATCGTGTGAGAGAGAATGGAAAAATCTTGTGGAACATGTTGGCTGTCCCTCGAAATCTCACACGATTACAACAACAAAGAAAAATCGGCATTGGAAAAATCGGGCAATGTAAATGCGGACTTAGTTTTAGTTGTGTATATATGACAGCAATTGTTTTTGTTCACATTTGTATTCACATATTATGCTATTTTGTGGTCTATTTATGATTTGAGTTTTCTTTGTTTATTCTAAAGTTTCTGGATTTACTTTCATGTCGATGATCTTTTGTTAATTTTTGTATTTTTTTTATAGATAAAAGATTGTATCAGATTTAGGATTTGCTTTAAGGTGAAATTGTTAGCAATTCAATTATTTAACCAAGCGATTAATTTGAGATCTGTAGTTAATTCAGAAACAATGCCGAAAGCGAAGCCGTCTATAAATGCAAATCTGAAAAAAATATGTTTCGAACAACTCGCACACTTTAACAACCGATGCAACAATTAATTTTTGTGAAATTGTGTAACAAAGGTTTCTCCTCCGAGAAAAAAATTTCAAATTGACCAACACCTGAAATCTATTAAACATACGGCACTAGGGAAACAATCTAGTAGTTCTGCAAAATCGCAGTCACATCACAACTCCTTTCGTTGAGAACACAAAACAATTTTAATATGGATTTATGTGAGGCATTTGTTGCAGGTGATATTCCGCTTAGCAAGCACAATAATCCCAATTTATTTTTCTGTTTTTATTGATATAATTTTATGTTCCTCTATAATAAAGACCGAATTTGTTACATAAACCTTAATACTAAGTTTTTTTCCATACAAATGGTTCACAAGGGATATTGTTTTAAATGCATATTTAAGGTGCATATTTTACATTTTTAAGAGCATATTTTAAGCGCATATTTTGCATTTTTAAGTGCATGAAAATCCTAGCCCTACTTATCATGAACTAGGGGATTCATTAACACACAGTTAGAGATAAACCGTTTGAAAGTTGAAAATTGAAAATAGATAACCATTCATCACGGTTAAAATCGATTGAAATAAATTTTATACCACTGGTAAGTTAGTGAAAAAAATATCGATGTTTCAAGAATATTCGATTGGATTGAAAAAAAATTCATTTAATTTTGTTCACTAATTTATTTGTGTCTCTTAAGTAGGTGGTTCTTAAAATCTCATAATAAAAATTTCATACTAAAAACGTGATTGAGTATTTTTTTATAATTAATTTCATTCACGGCAAATGACGTCATTTCACACAAAATAGAGAAAAAAAACACCACATATACAAGAAAAAAAAAATATGCAAGACTTGATCGCACGAACTTGCTCTTGTGAACAAAAACTGTGTGTAATTACAAATTGAAGATGCATGATGTACCTACATATATATTTAACAAAAATTATTAAGTGTCAAAAAACTAAAAAAATGATTTTTTGTTTGATTTTTTTTTTATATAAAACAATGCTTTTTCAAAATTTTCAAATGCAATATTGTTTATACTACTAATAAGCACCAGATTGCAAACTTATAACAAAATCGGCGAAACCTTTAAAAAGATATATGCGAATAACCCAAAAATAAGACCATTTTCTCAAAAAAACCTGGAATACCTAATTCCGTTATGTGACTTTTTTGAGAATAACCTGAAACGCAGTTTTCTTACAATTGACCTGATTATTACAGGTAAGAATTTTAACCAAAATCGTTATAGCCGTTTTCGAGAAAATTCGAAAAACCAAAATATTTGTTTGGCAACTACCCGTTCTAGATGAGCTAAAACAAAAATTCGAATTTCCACTCTAGGGAATCACATAAAAATGCTCTGTACCAAATTTCATGCAAATCGGTCCACCCGTTTAAGCTCTAGCTCAAATTACAGTGGACGCACCGAAGCACAGATGCACAGACCGACGCGACGGACGGCATGACGAAACCCACTTTTTCGGACTTCTCGATTATCGTAGTGTTAGTTTTGATTACAACCTCGATTTTTTTTTTTTTTTACAGGAAACCAATACTTGCCCTTTAGGTAGAGCAAGTAAAAACAACAGAAATATAAATTTGGTCACTCTCTAATTTTGAACACGGGACGAGGAGGTTGTGCTCTCGGTCGGACAATATGTATGTATGTTGGTAGAAAGTATAAGAAGTATGTCGGTAAGGTAGTGAACATAAAAATCCAAATCGTAATCGTAAGTAGTCGATGGTGCGTGCCTTTAGAAATCGATAACTTCTGTTTTAATAACCCTATCTGTCAGGTTGAGGGCTTAAAATGTAGGTAAAATGTCAAGCTACATTATGAATTAAGTCTGCGAAGTTACTGTCACGAATAAATTGCCAAGATTTATAATTTGAGTTTTAGTGGTCGTGTTTTCAAGGTTAAGGATTTAGAATTGAGGTAAGATATCGGGCTTAACCGTGTATTTAGTCCAGAGGAGTAACTGACACGGGAAAATTGACTAGATTCATAACTTGAGTTTTGATGGTAAGATCTTAAAGCTCTTTAAATGTAAATAAAATATTAAGCTACGCCCGCGTGTTGTTAAGCTACAATCTGTAATAAGTCTGCGAATCAACTGCAAACAAAACTTTGACTACACATGTATTAGAAATATCTCAGCGAAGCGACTGACACTTAAAAACAGTATTCGAAAAGTAACCCAAGCGATATCATCTGAATTTTGCGTAAAATCATGCCCATGACGACGTTATAAATCATTTTAAACATAATTGATACCGATATAAAGAAATTACAGACAATTTAGTTTAGTTTTTGATGTGTAAACATCTATGCTGGCGGTAGAGTGAAAATAAAACGTGAACGTTCGTGTGCAACGTTACATCGTGCAACGTTACGGTGTGCAACGTTACGATCTGCATACGAGGATGGGTGCGTTCAGTGAAATAAATCTTAAGATCCTCTTCAAGCAAAAACAAGTCCGTTTTGGATCCGCGCACGTTGATGTTTACACATATTAACCGTGAATCCCGGCACTCACACAATTTTTTAAATTTTGCGTCACCCTGCATAACTGATGAAGTGATAATCTTCGTTTTTAATTTATTATTGCAAACCAGTCTTTTTGAATAATTTTTTTCGGATTAAGAGCTGTTGTCTAATTTTCTTTCCATATTATTTCCGTGTTAATATTAAACACCCTGTATAATTATTTCATTCCTATAACCTATAAGATATGAAGACCCTGGCTATTTGGAATTTTCTAAATATTCTATCTTAAATAAAAAGAATGAATTTAAAAGAAAATCATAAGCAGCACTTAGTAAAAGTTATCAAATATTAAATACACAAAAAAAAAAATTTAACTTACCCATACAACCGGCACACTGTTTTATCGGATTATTATTGTTGGTGATCTGCTGGTGATGGTGCTGATGATGATGATGGTGGTGGTGAAAGTCTGGCGAGACGTCTTCCATTGGCGTCAGATGGGGTGTGTGTCCTCCACCTCCACCCCCACCGCCGCCACCTCCTCCACCACCCCCGCCTCCGCCGCCGCCACCACCACTATGCCCATTGTGATATCCGCCAGGCATTGGCGGATAATTGTTATTATCCGGACTTGGCGGATGATGTGGTGGCGTTATATCCGAATACGGATGGTAAGGGGTGTTCATTGCTACGGTAGCCGCCAGTTTGACGTTTTTATTATAAGGCAAAAAATCAGACGATTCTAGATCTGACGATGAATATGAGTCTGTCATGCGATTTGTAAACTCGCGTTTATTGTAATTATTATTGTGACCTTTTTTTAGAATTCTTGTCTCAGATACAAGTTATACACAAATTTGTCGCGGGATGTTGGCTTTTTTTTTGTATGTTTTTTTTGTTTATTATTGTTTTCTAATTGAGGACAAGTATTTTTAATTTTTCTTTGGGAATTGACAGTTTGTGTCGTCTGTCTGTGTGTTGGTTTCTTCCGTTTTTTTTTTTTTTGGCTGAAATTATACTTTTTTTTTATATTTATCTGTTGTGGGCAATTTGTTTTGTGCAGCTCCTTCGTGGCACACCGGCGATATATTTTTTTATTTTTTTTGTTTTTTTGTTATTCAACCTTTTCGTGTGTTTTTCTTAGTATTTCGTGCTGATCCAACAGGTTGCACCAGCTTGGTATCTAGAGACAGAGAGAGAGAGAGAGAGTGAGAGAGAGCAAGCAGCGAGGAGTTGTATCTTTGTATACGTTCTGAGATTTCTCCTTGGAAAGTTGAGAGGTAGTAGGTACTTCAAGTTATATTTTGATGTTAGGAGAAGAGGCTGTATTTATACTGCTAGTATGCATCCGAAGGATGTTGCTAGGTCTGGCGTGCGGTGATTGTAGGTATATATTTATTGTTGTTTTTTTACCTTCTTTTATTTGTATTCTCATTTGTTGCCCTGACTTCGTTCTATATAAGAACAAGAATATGAGGGGCGGGTGGGTGACAAAAACGACACAAAACAGCAACTAAACCAGATTTGTGAGTTAATAAAACTCTCATGGATGTGCAGTGCTTGAGTATCTTTGAGTACCTTTCTGTTTTTGTTGTTGTTTTATTTATCTACTCTTATGCCTGCGGTCGATGTCGCTATGTTTCCGATAATTATGTTTGATGATGATGATGACGACGACGGCTACAACAACAACGACACAACGATGTTGATGATGACGATTATTATTGGTATTAGTGCTTTGCTATCTGAAATTAATTAAAGAGAAGGGGAAAAGTAAGACAAAGTGAACAACATCAAGAGATAAGAATTATTGTTAATTGGGTGTATATTTATACTATATAGTAGATACCTATAGCAATATATAAAAAAAAAAAAACCAGGTTCATTTTTATTGAATAAAACAAGATTATAAAGCGATTTCGTTGTCATTTTTTTTTTCTGTTAATTAATTTATGAGTTGTCAATTATATTACCAATTAATTTCAGGATAAGACATTAAATATTATTTATACGTACATAGGTGGGTAGATATACCTGCTTATTAGGTAAATGTACCCATAGAGAAAGTTTTGGAGTTTTGGGGGATGCGTATGCTTGTCACAGCCCTAACAGGGTGCTATTTCAAAACTTAGTCTTTCTGTTTGTCAACTCATTTTGAGTTTTATTATTTTTTTTATTTATGGAATTTACGGTGCGGTGATAGGTATACGTATTTCTAAGGGGCAATCTGCTAGACACATGGGTATATAATCCACTTTTTAGTATCGTTTTTATTATTCTGTTCATATGCATGAAACTCATACCTTGTCTCACCGTAACATTTATCTGTCACACCAGTAACGTTCTTATGCATAAAACTCATACCTTGTCTCACAGTAACACTTATCTCTCACACCAGTAACAATTTCGAACTTAATTATTGGATAGTTTTCCATCGTCTTGTTTGTCATTACTAAACTGGAACTAAAGATACATTTTCAAGTAAATATTGTACACAACATGGACCTTAGATGACTCATTTGCAAATCAACAGATTTATAGTGTCACATCCGTAACGCAAATTAAACGGATTCTGTAACTAATACAGAATATGCGTTCCATTGATCACTCCAGTTTTGATTTATTGTTTTAGAATATTCTGTGAATAATTTTTGAAATCATGGGTATCAATGTCACAACAGTAACAATGGAAACACCATCATGTAATTATTAAAATATCCTGCAAAATTAGTTCCAAGGTTAATAAAATAAATTTAATATAGTCACGGGTACGGCGCACACTGGTCTATTAGTTGAATTTTGACGACCAAAATCATTTCCCACGAAAATTCTTGACAACAATTTATGAAATTTGGCAAAGTTAACAATTTAAGGACGCTGAAATGGGAGCTTCACAATTCAAGTCACAAAATCGTTCAAAATGTATACAAAAACATTGTGGAAATCAGAAATTTAGTCAAATTTTTGTTTAGGAATGTCTTAAAATATTTGCTTAAATGTGTACCTACTTCCAATACAAATACAGATGTACCTAACATATTTAAAAAAGTAAGTCTAAAATATTGCGCAATGTTTCCAAGGAATAAGAACTAATTTGTGTGCTTTTATTGAAATGATTTTTAGACTAATTCTTATCGATTGTGATGCAGAAATTTGACAATTAAAAGCTGTCAACCAAATTTTATGTCAAAGACTCAAAAACTTCAAGTAAGTATACCTAATCTAAAATAATAGTTTTAAAAGTTTCGTTTTTTCTGATAGATAGCTGTACTAAAATCTGTCGTAAGATTAATTCTGCAGCAAGTGTCAAAAACTTGTACCCCTACAGACCACCCACGACAGAATTTCTATCGTCACGTAATTTCATTTTGGAGTGAAACAATCTGTTAGATATTTTTGACGAATTTAGGTAAGTATACCTTGACAAACAGAATTTATATATGTATGTAAATACATATTTACCTATCTGAATTTAGTACGAAATCAACTAAGCTCAAGATTTCATATACAGTGAGCCCTATCGTAAAGTGTAAAGAGGTATTTCTTTACGAATGGTTGATGTAATAGTCAGGGAGGCGAACCTGTCTTATCGCGGCTATATCTTAAAAGTCAATACCAACAATGATAGATTAGATTCAATCATTTACAAAACTGCTGCGCTTGTCTGACAAATTTTTTTAAAGGTTGATAAAAAAAAAATTAAATTTGGTGGCGTGTGACTTACAACTCTCAAAAATTCCTCTTTGCGTGTTATCGTCAAGGTGGCTATGGTCAAAAAAATGATTGAAACTTCCGGTTAGTTGTTGATGTGTAAACATAGATGCCAGTGGTAGAGTGAAATAAATATGTGGACTTTCCTTTGTGCGACGTTACAAGGTCAAACTTTAGAATGTAGCACGTTACGTTACGAAAGTCTGCATAGTAGGATATTGGGTACGTTCAGTGACAAAAATCTGAAGATCACCTTCAAGCAATCTAGTCCGTTTTGTATCCGACTTTCGACTAACCGTGAGTCCCAGCACTCACACAAATATCTAAAATGATATCAAATGTGGGTTAACCCCATACTGTCGTAAGGTAGGTACAGTTAACTGTCACTTTGATTAGATTATAAACTGAGATCATATGACGAGTTAGGCAAACAAAACTTAAGATTGGAAGTTTAATCTTGTAGCTATTAACATTTTGCAACGGAAATTTAAGCTAAATTTGAATGTACACAATACATTTAAATGTGACACGAATCTAGCTCCATCTGGTTCTTACTGATAGGTAAATAGTATAGTCAGTCGCCTCTGGTATACCAGGTATAGTTTACAGGCTTAAATTCTTTTAATTTCATTACAGAAATGTATTTGAAAATTTTATCAACCTTAAGTTGCTTGGATAAGAACCGCAACGATAGCCTTTACATATATATAATTTTATTATTATATCAGACAACCATCAACAAGTCTAAAGTGACACATTATGTACGTAACGTAAGTATATGTCCCCAATGTTCCCATAAAATCCAAGTACCGATCTATCTAGGTTCATAATACCTACACTTAGCATTACCTAATCAGTTGTGATTCTTATCGATAACAACAAAAAGGTGCAATTAATTGACACTTAGATAAGATTATAAATTGACATCATGTCGAGTTAGACAAAAAAAAAAAAGATATTGTTGGATTGGAACTAGCTATTTAGATTTTGCAAAGACAAATGTGGGCTAAATTTGAATTAAAAAAAATACATTAAAATATATAGCTTTCATTTGATTTGCATTATACATACCTACTGCTGATAGCATGGATGTAAACAAGTCATAAAGAAGGTTATTGTCTTTGGTTTGAAAGGAATGGGATTGAGTTAAAATATATTTATGTACCTAATTAGGTCGTAAGGCAATAAAGTCGCGTTTAAATTTATTGTGAGCAAAGAAATGAGTTTATTTGATAAGGCTTTTTCGGCCCTTCAAAGTAAAGCTAATTAAAAAATAAATGTATGTATAAAGAGTACTAATAAATATAAAACATGATTAGTCAAAGGTTGAAAGAATTTTGCACATTGAACAGTAGAAGATAAGCAAACTTAATTGGAATAAAATAGAAACATTGAGATTCAATAATTCTTATGTAGTTCATGATGTCTTTTATGACGCCTACAAGATTTTACTCTCGATTAAAAGTTGACTAGTCACATTTGTTTTTAGAATTTACCCATCAACTAATGTGTAGGGTGTTTTTTTTTTTAGACGTGTGGTTTTTAAAGAAGAAATAAAACACATATTATTTAATGTTATGGCCAAGAATTTAGCTTTATTATAAAGATAAGGGTTTGCTATTATGTTTTAAAAATGATTTCGGGCAAGTGGCCGCCGCGGCTGTCTCGAATAAATTCCAGCCGAGAGGCCTAATTTTCGACCACTTTTTGCAGCAATTGGGACCGTATGTCAGCAATAACGCGCCGAATATTCTCTTTCAAGGCGTCATTCGTCTCGAGCTTATCTGCGTAGACAAGTGACATCAAATAACCTCAACAAAAAATAGTCCAGCGGTGTTAAATCGCACAATCTTGGAGGCCACGCCACAGGCCCACGACGCGAGATAATGATGCACTCACCAAAAGTTTCCTTCAATAAATTGAGTGTTTCGTTGGCTGTATGGCATTTAGCGCCCTCTTGTTGGAACCAAAGGTCGTCCACATCAAAATCCTCCAATTCAGGCACGAAAAAGTCATTAATCATGGCTCTATAGCGTTCCCCATTCACTGTAACATTACGGCCGGCTTCATTTTTCAAGAAATATGGACCAATGATTCCCCCTGCAAGTAGAGCACACCAAACAGTGACTTTTTGAGGATGTAACGGCGTCTCAATAATTGCTTGTGGATTATGATCACTCCAAGCTCCAAGTACTACAATTTAGCTTATTAACGTACCCGTTGAACCAAAAATGAGCTTCATCGAATATTGGAGGCAAACCGAACAATTATTTTGGTAATAAATTTGCACGATTTGCAAACGTTCAAGAGTAAGTCTATTTATTATGAAATTGTAGACCAAACTGAGCATAAATCAAGTGACAGCTGTCAAAAACACCAACTCCGAAAAAAAGTATTGCCAGATTGAAAACCACACGTCTAAAAAAAAAACACAATTTACTTATGAATGTAAAAAAAGAAAATATTAGTATGAATGATGGTCCGAGGATTGTCATTGTGAATGTGAGTAGGTAATTCTGACTCTCTAGTAAAAGTGACTTTTCGAAATAGTTGAACCACAAATGCGCTTTTTCATAGTGGTTGTCTAAGGATTACCATATTTAATATGCTCCTACCAAGTTATGCCAAGTTAAAATTGAATATATGGCCAGATCGCACAAACTTGCTCGCTAGGATTTCAGTGCTGAGTTAAATAAGAGTATAATTTGATCCAAATAAATTAAAACCGAGGTATTTTACGAAGCAGTTTATCAATGGAGAATTTATTTTGACTTTTCCTTGTCAAAATAAATCACATCTAAGTACTGGACGATGTGTGGCACTATTCAAAGGTATATGAAAATTGCCCTACCCATAGTCCCGCACTTCGATTTCAATAAATTATTTTTTGGAAATGGATTGATAATTTTGTTTGAAATTTTTATTTTTTAACTTCACATTAATAAATTATTATTAAGCATGTTATTAATTAATAATGAAACATATGTATACTCAGGCACACTATATATTGTGATCATAAATTAGAGGAAGTATGTGCGACCCTCTCTGTCCCTTTGTTTCTGTGTGAATTCTGCATTCCTATAAGTTCCAAGTTGTCCTGGATATACATAACGACTAATAGTCCGTGATATTTCTTGCCATTTTGTACTCATTTCTTTCATAGAGCACGATCGCAATAAATTGATAAAATATGACGGAAATAATATCTATCTAGCAATTTTTCAGTCCTGTATGTTCATCATTACTTATGCCATGCATGCGTCATACCTACCATAAACTTAGATTCAAAAATATTTTAAAAGTATTTTGCTTCCCACACTGTCAATTTATTCTTTTAATTATTATTGTCCTCTTAATTTATTATTTAAGCCCTCCTCCAATTGTTCAGAAACAAAAAATATCAAAAGTCAACGGCATTTTTGATGAGAAAAAAGGTGAAAAGAAAGACACTGACCATTATATCTATATCTACATATGTACTTATATATGTGTGTACCTACTTAACAAATTAAATAAAATACAGAAAAAAAAATATTTATAAAGTTTCATTATCCACACTTTTATAATAAATTGACTTTGACAGCAAACTATACACATACCTAGTTCCTACCCATAACATTCCCTCATGTCAAATTTAACAGACACACATACAAAGCAAACAAACGAAATAATACAAAAAAAAATAAAAAAACGAATGCAAAATATCATCACATTCTCATTTATATACAAATACAACATTATAAGCAAAAACCGATTGCATATTGCGGTTAATTATAATGATGTTGGATGATGAGTCCCCAAACGTCAATCATAATTAGTATCAAGTTTCGGACAGAAAAAAAAAAATAATAAATGAATAAAAACCCCATCACCAGTATGATAATAATGAAACTGAGGATATTTCAATAAAATGGAGAAGAAAAAAAATTAAAAAAAAAAACATGCTCCCCCTTGGAGTGCCTTTCTTATGCTACCATACCGCTAGATGGAGTGGGGAAAGCCTGTCGCCACGCCACGCCGCAGTCGTCGTCCCTCAACAGCCCTGCCAGCCCCAGCACAACGGATAACACAACAACTGTCAGCTCGTATTAAGTTACGATGACACTTCTCAGTGTCATGCCAGAGCATAACAATAATTACTTGTTGTTGATTATTTATATGCCTACACGATGCGACAATGGTGACAATGTCAACAGCAACACATAGCACAACAACAGCATCAACGGCAACACTCAGACTCAACAACAACAACAAACGGAACAGAACAATGATGATTGTGATACCCGGCGACGACGACTATGACGATGACGACAACGACGAAGAGATGAAGATGATGATTATAGAGGATGGAGTACAGAGTTGATGAAGAGGATCCACCACCATCATCATCAAGAACCACCACCACTGATAAGTACAACGACCACCATCCTCATCGTCATCATCGAGAAGAGCAAGTGCGAGAAAGAGAGTGAATGGATCTGTGATTGTGGATAATTATCCGGTGTGCATTTTATTTTACTCTTCAAGCCTCTGCTGCTCCTCCTGCTCCATAATTGCGCCTGGTTGTATGCAAAAACAAGCGCGTCAAAGGAAGAACCGATTGTGATGGCGGTGGTGGTATTCAGAAGTGGGAAAAAGAAAAAAATCAGGAGTAGGACACAGTAGAACAACACCACCCACTCCCTCCCTCCCCATGTTATACCACAATAAGTTGGATAAAATCGACGAATCAACTATGAAACGCATTGCGAACGAGAAGAACTAGGCCTATCAAGCGGAATGGAAATAATAACAACCAGCCCGACCCGGAGCCACAGCCAAAGCCAACCAAACCAAACCAACCACCACTACCGACTCCGGCCGTATACCTAGATGATGCTGCTGCTGCTGCTGTTGCTGCTGATGATAATGACGGCGACAACGACTACGACGACAAAGTCTGAAAGATTTATTAATTAATTAAAACGACAGGCTATAATATCACTCTTTTAATTAAGTTCATTATTTTTAATTGGATGCGGTTTGTTCTTTCGCCGACTTTCATTAAAACGACAACGCCGCACCACCACCACCGCACCGCTGCCGCTGCGCCGGCCGCGGCCAAATATATTCGACGAGGCTCGGCTCTATATACATTCGTTAAGAATGACAAAGACGAAGATACAACTCGACGATGATGATGACGACAGCGACGATTGAGTGAGTGTCCGTCTATCTGAAGTTGTGCTTGCTACTTTTACCGGGTTTTCGGTAGACTCCTTGGGTTTTTTTTGTTGTTTGATTTAAATTTAAAATGGGCCACGTTCATAATATAATAAATAAGGTAGCATACACTCCAGGATGCGACAGAAAGTAGGTGTACCTGCTGGTGCATCAGTAAATACCTACATTGCATGGCGATTGATGCTACCTACCCACTCCAGAGATGTCAAACAGGATGACAGGGTTGCCAAAGTTCTATGTTTGGAAATTTTTTTTTATTAATTTGATTTAAGGTATATAGTTATGATTGGTAATCAGTCTTATTGTGAGTTTCACACGAACAACATTCCACCCGGAAAATTTGACATTTCACTTTTCGCCTATTTTGAGTTTCCCCCGAAATTGCATGATAAAAAAAATTCCTCTCATTGTTAACATTTATTATTTATTATTTATTTCGGGCGGAATGTTATGTCATCTCACTTCTTTTTTGTAGGCGAACAAAATTTCTTTCGGGCGAAACTCACAATAGCTTTTAAAATTCCGGGCGAACAAAAGATTTTAAGGTGAAATATTTTTCGGGTGAAACTCACAATAAAGCTGAATATTAAAAGTAAGTAAGAACCTATTAGATTAAATTATTTTGGGAATTTTGATTGTTATAAGGTGAAACAGAAAACAATGTTTGCAGCGAAAAAACCCAACGTCTAAAAAACTTCTGTAAAATAAAATGCAATTATAATTTAAATCAACTACAATTTTAGTACAGTTATATTATTATCTTCAAAACTCTACCCCCGCTATTAATAAAAGTCAGATAGATAGAGCTTACACATTTATCAAATTCTTATTCATATTAATAAATGTGGAATAGTTTGTCACATGAGATAGCGAGGGAATAACTTTAAATCACCAAATTTGGCGTTTAAGACTTAAGAGACACCTGACACACACATGCATACATCTCACAGAAACATTTATTACTACAATCATAGTTTTCATAAATCAGTACCTACATGTATGTGACACACGTATTGGAATATTAATATATTTTGATGAAGTGTTGCCGTGCTTCCAGATATAAAGACTGGAAACATTATCATAAAGCAAAAATATGTTTCAATATGTTTATTGATAAGAAAAGTTATCAAGCGTGCGTTAAGGAGCAGATAGTGTTGTTTTTATTAATAGGTCTGTACATAAATGTAGAGAATAATACTTATACCTACTAGCTACCGGTCCTTTTAGCTGAGTACAGTTATAAAAAAATGTTGTTAACGGTTGGGTTTCATTATTCCTCAATGACGTGTTCATTCAACTCCCCCTCCCCTCCCAAGACTTTCCCTCTTTTCGTTCGTTAATCGATTTATTTCGATTCATTTTAGCCGTAGGAGAAAAAGTTTATTTTTAGTTTGAAATTTCCAATAACGAGAGTTTCGAAAAGTAGTTTTTCACGTTTTACTTAAAATAAAAACTGGGAACATTGCTCCCTTCCGTCTTTTAAGGCACCAACCACAGAAAGTTAGACCTCAGAAAGGAAATTTTCAAAATTTCTAGTTTTACATACTTTTCTCTCCATCTTACGAAATTGCCAATTGACGTTTGTTAGAAGTACAAAAGAACTCAACGGCTTATGTACTCACGAAAACTGTACGAAAAGGGCAAATGGTATTATTGGGGGCTATCGCGAACAAAATTTACCTGTGTAGTGTACACTGATGAAGTGTCCATCGGAATTCAATGGTATCGGGAATTAATTTTCCAGAGGAGTTTGGCTATCATTTCGATGAGCCAAATTCGAGATTACGAAGTGTAGTGGAAAAGTATTAGCGTTTCAAATTTTCGAAGTAGGCAAACATTCTCAGGGAAATTTTAATTATGGCGCAGGGTCATAGGTCCAAAGGCCAAAATATCACACTTAAACCGATAGAGATTGAGTGGCAGTCGGCTTAACCGATGTACTGCTGGCAGAACTAAATTAAGAAAAATCCATCCTCCATCCACTTTTAAACTCATAGAAAAACGATCTCACCCTTAATCCAACTGAAGCAAAATTCATTTCATTGCCCGATGCAGCTTTAACCTTATATTTTTATAAAATAATTGAACCCACAAAAGACGACCATTTTGTATGTAAATATTTATATTTAATTTATTAACAAAGTCTTTTGTGCCAATTTGCTTTATGTAAAAGTCATTTAACTAATAACGATCGATTGTTTACTCTGCATAATTCTTTCTTCTTAATAGAGCCCTTCTCAATCAATCAACAGGAAGGATAATAAATATTTTCCACTCCCTCGTGATGTTTTAAATATTTTAAAATCCAGCAATTATAATTATTAACAGTATAAATCGCAAATAACATCCCTGATGTATGGCGATGACGTTTCTTCCATTATCGGCTTTCCCGCTTTGCTGGCTGCTGCAGCCAAACACGCACACACACTCACACACAGGCTGATGGTTGATGAGCAAAGTTAATGCTTCTGATATGTGTTGTTGCAGTATGATGCAGCGGGTGATGCCACATTTTGGGTTTTGCAGGATTTATCTTCTGTCAAATGTCGTCGTCGACAAAGGCAAAGCGCGACAAGGCGAAAGAAGTTAAAAATGATTCACGGATGATGTAGGTTTTTATTTTTGTTGTTGGATCGGAACTCGAATTTTTGTTTCCATTTTTATCGGACAGTGCTTATACCTCACATGCAATATAAAAGCGCGCACACAAAACCATTATTACCACCATCAGCACCGCCGACGCCAAGGAAATAACAACAACAACAAGAACGTGTGGTGGTGGCATTGGGTGAATGGAAATTATTTTTAATTGGGCGAAATGCTTGTTAACGGTGTTGTTGAAGTGTCAAATATTATTTAATATCGATGGTGGGCATTTATCTCAGGTGTTTTTTTTTTTTTGAATATGTATGTAGGTATACCTTCGTGTATTTTTTTCTGCTGGCCTGTCCGATATGAATGGCACTGTGTGCACTGCGCCGTGCATTTATGGATTTCAGTTGTAATTTGTTTTAATGATTTTTATTTTAGTTCATTTCATTGGCGGTGACAAGATATCTTAATTAAGTTTCCAAAATAAATGAATGTATTTTTTTTTATTTGTATAAAGAGAAAGAGAAACAGAGATGGAAATATAAAAACATACGCATGGAAGAAGAAGAAGGAATTTTATTAATGCTAGAAAATTAATGCTAAGGAATTTAAGAACACTGAACCCAAGTTATCTTTATAGTGAGAATTCGATTTTTGATAAAAAAAAAATTATCAGAACGTATTTTGCTTTCAATTCTGAATCTCATAACACAAATGATCGATAAAATGCACGACTGGAACGCTCGAACTCGCTCTTGTGGTTCAAGTGACTTAGAATTTAAAAAAATTTATAAAGGATCCGCCAAATTATTTTTTTTGAAAATGGCTCAAAACATCGAGTCTAGCTCCGGCTGTGTGGCACGTAGCGCCGTCCTGTTGAAACCAAATGTTGCCAATATCCTCCTCTTCAATTTTTGTGAACAAAAATTCGTTCAACATGGCCCGATAACGATCACCATTGACTGTAACGGCCAATCCTTGCTCATTTTCGAAAAATGGCCCAATTATGCCTCTGGACCGAAATCCGCACCAAACAGAGACTCGTTTTGGGTGTATCGGCTTTTCAATGTATGCGTGCGGGTTTTCTGTGCCCCAAATGCGAAGATCAAAATGAGCTTCATTTGAAAAGATGATTTTTTTTGGCAAAATCGGCATCTTCTCTAAGTCGATCGCAGGCCCACTTAGCGAAGCGTATACACAACCATATTCGTTCAGCGGAAGGATAAAACTAATTATCTGTCAAATCAGACATGAGCTAAGTGTTACCATTCACGAAATAAGCACTAGTTGAAAAAAAAACGTTAGATGGCGAACCCTTTATAATGAGGCACAAAGAATTACCCATTGTAATGACTTGACTTTCGCCTTAATGTCGCATCCGTATACCAAACTCTCATCTCGGGTCCGTAAAATTTGTCCCGGTTTCTACAAAATGTTGTAAGTCGGAGATTAACCGATATTTTCTATTAAATATATTATGTACATAAATGTACATCTATGTACATCAACATTTTTAAGTTAAGAAGAATACGGGTTGGCTCCGTGAATAATATAGTCAGCCGTACTTACATAGATTTTAATCCACAAAACCCTCCTTTAAAGAACCATATTTTTTTGAAAAATTTTGCAAAACGTTTCGTTACGTTACATTTATCCACAATTTGAGCGAAATTTTAAGTCGAAATACGATTGGGGACTTGAGATCTAAATGTTGACCGAAACTAAAATTCAAAATTACTAAGATAAATAATAATAGAATCAATTTACTGCTCCGTTACGTGCTTGACATATCTATTTGGGCCACATACGAAGTGTTTTAAACCTTCTATTTAAAGCCTACAAAATACGTTTAGTTTAACCTAAAGTGATATTTTTTTTCTTTGCATTAAAAAAAAAACTTTACCTAGTTGCTGCTTGTTTTATAAAAAAAAATGAAAATTCAACAATTTATAATTTGAAGGTTGTGTCACACCGGTAACAAGTTAGCTTTTCAAAAAAGAACTTTCTTTATTTTTCAATAAGAATTTCACAGAAATATCCTTCATATGAAATAACTCACATATTGTAACGAGAAATTATTTCACTTTCTAAATGACACAAATTAATATATATATTATTATTTAATTTATGCGTTTAAATCATACTTAGTCACACCCGTAACATTTATTTGTCACACCCGTAACATAAAGTGTTCACACCCGTAACATTAAGTTGTCAATTTTGGACAATTTTTCATAGTTTGGTTACATATTTCTAGACTGGTATTGATTTTTATCTTTCAGGTACCTAAAATTGAAAAAGAATGGGAACCAAGAATGGAATAAAACAAGCTATAGTTAGTACCATCTCTTATACGCCATAAAATGATATTTGAATCCATCCTTACCCAACTGCTTATACTCGATATTTTTGGGAATAATTTATGATATTTTATTTCATAGTGAATATGTGCAATTAATGAGATTGTTATGTGATATAAATATTGTGCATATTCCTGAAGAAAAAAAAGACAACCGTAATTAATTTTAATTTGGTCCTTATAGCGGTGCAATATCTCATCAAAAAAGATTTATATATCAATAATTACATATTGCAAAGCACAGCATTTCTTCAACAACAACACCCAAAAGCAATTAAATCAATTATAACAGCCATAGACATTAGACAGGACTTTAATTAGTTTTCATATAATTAGTAGAATTTTAAGTACTTATTTTCCTGGCAGAAAATAAAAAGATTTATTATTTATATTTATAATTTATGTTAATGTGCAAATATTTAAGTATGTTTTGTTTAAAAGTGTTCGCTTTCAAAGATTAATGATTATTGCATTTGGCAAGTGAGAGAAAAAGACGCCTTGAAGTCTTAACACATGCTACATACATACATATATACATAAATTATATTTTAAAATTATTCATATTAACTACTAGATGTGCAGGTGGTTTTGAAATAGTTTCTTTCAAAATCTAGGCGCAGTGTATTCTGAAAATAGCTTTTAATAACACTCGAACCCAAAATTTACATTATTTTTTTAAATTATTTTCATACTAAAGGAAGAATTCGAAAATTATTTTTGAGGAAATTTTAAAATGTCTAAATATCAAGCTTAAATACACTTTGTTATAGGTACAGCTCTACCTACATAATGAAATTTGAAACAACTAACTGTTTTTGAGCATATAAATGCTCATTTACACGGTGCCAGGATGAATAATTTTAAAATGAAAAATGGCAATTTTGCAAAGTTTAGGAAATGCGTTGGTTGGAACTATCAACATGAGGAATTCATGTCAAACCTCTATCAGTCCCTTGGTGGGAAAATGTATTGAATCTTATTCCATTTTGGACATACACTGCACTTAACAGTGCCAGTGCCGTCGGATATGATGTTTTAAAATTGCGCAAAGCGCAGTGGAAGAAAATTCGTATGTATCGGGTTTTTCAATAAGAGCGCTACAAAAGTTTCTTTAAATAAAACAAAAACGGTTTTGGATATCAATGAAATTCTTTATTCCTGTAAAAGTTCTTTCGATGCCATTATGTATGACACTCGATTTCTTTTGCATGACCAACACGGGCACGCTTGCAGAAGTCCAGACGCTGAACCCAATTTTCGACGGTTTTCAAGCATAAATCGTCCGATACTGCTGCAATTTCACGTTCGATATTCGTACGAAGTTCATAAATCGTCGCTGGCTTGTTGGCATAGACCATAGACTTGACGTAGCCCCACAGGAAATAGTCTAACGGCGTCAAATCGCACCAAGCGACTGGACCATTTCGTGAGAAAACACGTTCTCCAAACTTGGTTTCCAATAAATTGATTGTGACATTCGCTGTGTGGCTTGTGGCGCCGTCCTGTTGGAACCACATGTCCTCCAAGTCCATATCATCCAATTGGGGCCAAAAATATTCGGTTATCATTGAACGGTAGCGATCCCCATTCACAGTAACGTGCCGGTCTTGATCATCACGGAAGAAGTACGGCCCAATGACGCCGCCGGCCCATAAACCACACCAAACCGTCATTTTTTCGGGATGCAATGATGACTCATGGAGTACGTGTGGATTGCTGCCTGACCAATACTGCATATTTTGTTTATTGACGAAGCCATTCAGCCAGAAATGAGCCTCATCGCTGAAGACCATAAATTGGACGTAGGCCACTGACTCCGAATTTCGGTAATAAATTTTAATAATTTCGACTCGTTGTTGGCTCGTATATCTTTCCAGCATGAAATGGCTTATTGAAGAGAAATGTCAAAAGAGCGGCAAGAAATATGGCGTCGTTTGCTGTCCCTGTAGCTCTACTTTTTTAGCGTCGCTGTTGAAAAACCCTTTATATTATGGATGTTAAAATTAAAAACGGGATGATCAATTTCAGATGTCAAAATTAAAAATTCGCGTATATTTTATCTCAATCAGTTTTTATATGCTTTCCTCAAATTTCTCAAACAAGTGTTTGCGAATTTTTTGCATCATAATAACGGTGACCATCCGTCCCGGATTTCCCGGGACTGCCCCGTATTTCTATAGCCTGTCCCGGCTTTTTTTTAAGAAACCCGGGACGTACAAGTGTCCCGTATTTATTTATTTGTCTTGTATTTGAACATTTTCTGATGTTTTTTTTTTTAATTTAACAAAATATTTTATATACCTATATAGATATGTATGAAAGTGCAAATATCCCTTAACAACTCACACAGAGGGATCTACTGGAATAGATCCACTGAACGCATTCATTCAGCTTGTCAAACTTCAACTGTCTGTCAACGATTTGGTTTACCGAAAGTCACTTAAGCCTAGTACGCTGCTGACGCGAAACGAAATTTTCCGGTGGTCTCCAACACGACAGCGAAATGCTTACGAAAACCACAGCGAAAAAATGACAACTGAAAGCGTCACCCAATTGGAAAAAACAAAAAAAAAACAAACACAAACGCAAAAAAAATCACAGAAAGCCATGCTGTAATGAAAGATACAACAAATACAAACACAAAAAAAAACCTCAAATGTCACTTTTCCGCACACAATTAATGGTCAGGGCAATTAATTGAGTGCGAAAAAAGAGCGGAGACCTCTCCAAATAATCTGATACAATTATCAATTTCGCTTATTGAACAGCGTACTGCAAAACGAAAGGGAGAACGAAATTTTTCGTTTATGATTTCGTTGGGTCATTTTTGTTGTACGGATTTTTTTGGATTTTTCGTTTCGCATCAGCAGCGTACTAGACTTTATGAAAACAAAATCTGCTTATCAAGAACAACAACTACTGTATAAAAAAGGTGAACATTTTATTTCATTAGTGAGATAAAGATACATTTTTTTTTAAGTTTAGAAATTATTAAATTATAGACGGAAAATAAAAAGGCAGTAGTTAAAAAATGGGTAGAAATTTGTACGCATTTCTCAGATAAAAGCATTGGTTGTGCAAACCTTTTACAAATTGTCGAGTTCAGCTTGTGTTTGCCAGGTTTTAATGCTCGCACAGAGAAGGTATTTTTCAATATGTGGAAGAGTGAAAAATTCAGTTAAATATAAAAACTCTAAAAGCCATGTTTAACGTAAATATAATTACAATTTAAGCTGACATGAATTTAAAAATTATTTAAAAGAAAACCACAAAATTGTAAAAGAAATTCTTTCTGCCAAGAAGTAATAAAGGAAAAGAAAAAAATTGTACGTTGTAAACTTGGCTTAGTGTGCATTTTAAAATGTTATATTTTCGTACCTTTACATAATGTACGTACATTTAACTTATATTATTTAAAGGCTTATTTGCTTTCTTAAAGAATACTGAATTATTTTAATAATGAAATTCAAACTGTTAAGTTTTAAGTTATTTTTTGTTATGTTACATTATAATCTATTGTCTTGTTGCTCTATTTTTAAGAATTTATAATTAAAAAATTAATGAAACGGCTTATATTTTCACATTTTAAAATTTTTCATTTTTTGTCCCGGGTTTCGCTCCCAGAAATATGGTCACCGTAATCATAATACACAAAACTCTGGGTCAATTTGATAAAGTTGATTTGAATATTATTGGGTTTATTTTATGAAACTGAATTGAGAAATGCCAACTTATAACAGTTATTATAGTTTTTAGTCATTAAAAGTGGGCGTGCAATTACGGGTTTCGCGCTAGTTCCAGTATATAGTTCCGGTATATATTCCGAAGATAGGTAGGTATATAGTTTGGATAATAATCTCAATAATCTCTTGCTGGACCTTTTCATTTTGAAGGCTATTTTTCCTCAGAATACCTATATGGCAGAGGTCTGTTCTGCCTTTATACACAAATGTTTCATTTTTCCGACAACTTTATGTTTATTTCTAATTGGAGAAAAGTTTTATCAATTAATAATAGAACCTGATCATCAGTCTGGCCCCTACATTTTCCACCTCAGCTCTGTGGTAGCATCTCAACTTGTTATATCAATCAAATTTTTAATTCTAAATTTTCCTTCATTAGAGAATTATAGGAGTTGCCTACCGCCTGCCATTAAGACTGCGATAGTGTGCTTAAGTTCAAATGCAAATTTGTATCTCGATTTTCGGTTTTTTTCTTATTTCTTAACCAACCTGAATGATAAATCATCAGCATCAATAGCTACATATATCTGACGAAAAGTCGTGATAATTTTTTTTTTTCATTTAATTTATGTGCATGACGATTCAATTAGAACTTTTGTACTAGAGTTGTCTTGTTCTTTTGCACGGCATGGAACAAAACTTTGTATAGATAATCATTGATAACGTTACTGAAGCTTTTGAGATTTGAGTCTCAAACGTGATTTTGCTTACAATATTTAGTTTCAACTGTTGGTGCCTCGACTTCTAAGCGTACATTGATGAAAATGAAGCCTTTATGATTCAGAAATATGAAATCTTATGACATGTTAAAAGCAATCTATTGAACTCTTATCTACTTTTACATTTTGTATGTTGTTGTTTTTTTACTTGGGATAACGTCCAAAATAACCATTGTCAGCTAAGTTTCTGATGTTAATTTAGCACTGAGCAGAGCTTAAGTCTTAAAATATTGACGTATCACGAGTTACAAGTTCAAAATATTTGTGATGTGCAATAATTGATGGCCGTTAAACGATACCAATATTCACTGTCATTGTCTGCAATTTAAAAGTTGTCACTATTTTGCCGTTTTCAATTTAATTCAGTCACACAAAAGTTATTAAAATTACAATCAGCCTTATTTTGAGATTCGAATGAATAGCTATTTCGATAGAATAGATCTATTCATTCGAATGAACTTTGCATATTTGGAGAATCGAACGAATAATATTCATTATCGAATGAATGCATAAAATGAACATCGGCTCTTTGACATTTCCTGACATTTCTATTTAATTTAGTGTGACCAAGCTGTTTTTTTCGAAGAATTTTTGTTTTTATAAAAATGATGGTAAAAATAATGCGTTCTCATTTAAGAAAAATAAAGTAAAGAAAAGTAATGTTAAAGGCCCGGTAAAGTTTACTATTTAAAAAACATCAATAAAAACAGAAATTTTAAAATTTGGGAGCATTTAGAAAATAGTATGGTAAGTTTATTGACATGAAATTTAAAACTTTTGAATAGTTAAATACCAGATTTTTTTTTAGCTTTCATGTCAATTTAATTGTGTTTAAAATTGACTAACAAAAAAAAAAGCATGTAACTTCAAAGTCTCTCTTTACTTTATACACACCTGGTCACACTTTTCAATTTTCAACAAAACAAAAAAAGTAAAATCCCTGGCCGGTATTTTTTTGTTATTTGTAAATACTTGTACCTCATTGTTATTTGCTAGTTCATGAGCAAGAGTTTATTGTTTAATTTTCAAGAAAAACAGATGGCAATTATTTTATTTATAAGAAGTGAAGACGGCGGCGAAGAGCAGATATGGAGGAGATGGATAATGGATGCATCAAATCCATTCAAGATTGAAAATCCCTTGGCTATCTCCGGATTTTCTTCCATCAATTTGATGAGAACTTCTTTCTGCTCCCGTTTAGTCCAATTGGAATGCGACTTTTAATTAAAATGTCAACAAATAATTTATAAAAGTATTTTATTTTTCAACAAAAATTTTTGAGGTGACATGTTTTTTTAATCTATTCGCCAGAAAATTTTTAACGTCAAATAAATGACATTTGTTTCGAATGATTCGAAAGTCAAAATTTGCTTAGTTTTCAACAAAAAATGAACTTTCGTTTGATAAAGTGAACTTTCGATTCGTTCGAAACTCAAAATACAAACTATTCGAATTCGACTTACTTTCGCATGGAAGTGAATTTCAAAATAAGGCTGAATATTGCTTAAGGGAAGTACAAGGAAGAATTGGAAATTTGCGGACCATCTCTTTCATTTCACTTCACGTCACGACCGTCAAAGTTCTGACCGTACAGTTACAGCACACATACAGTTAATATTGGTGACATCTGCCAAATCTGTTGTCTATTATTCAGTCATTGATACCAAATAACCATTACAAGTTACAAGATTGAATAACACGTCCAAATGATAAAATTTTAATATTAAAATCGTTTGCAGCAACGATAAGTGCGTTGCGCCCATTTTACGGTTTACACGGTTGTTCTTCCAAGGCGATTATCCAAAGTTTGGTGACCATATTTGAGTTCAGTTCAGTAAACAATCAGCTAACGCCCTTGCGTAAACGAAACGCAAGATCAACCGAAAACATCTTCGCGCGCCTTTGAAAGTCCGTAGTTCTTCGGAAACGACGATGTCATTGCCATCAGCTTCAACGGATAGCGCTATCGATCGATGACAACCAATTTTTGCTGGCTCCAATTGGATAGTATCGATGTGAACGCTTGCATAGGCGTTCCATTTCAACATCTACGCGCCCTTTATTATCAATGGATTTCTAAACGTTTTTTCCCTTCTTCAAAAAATATAACGAAAAAACGGTTTTTTTCACAGTTTTTCGGGGTATTCCTTCTGTAAATTCCGATTCCGATAAAAAAATTGATTTTTTTTCCTGGCAGATGGATAACGATTTTCGAATGATTTATTTTTGGCACGCTTTAAGTGTCCGTAGAGCTGGTAGCTGTCAAACTGTTGGGTGCCTATTGTACTGTTGTATAGTGGTAATATTAAAAAGAATGGATCTGCAAAATTCGTTTTTTATTTAAAAAAAAACGTTTTCTTTTGCTCATTGGAAGGACAAAATTGTCAAAACCGGTGCTCTGACATATCCGGAGCAACAAAAACTTTGATTCTTTTTAATCATTGGTAACACCATTAGATGGTACAATACCTATCTGAAAGATCTCGAATCTACGGCAGTAAGTCTAGTTAAGGTACAGTCTGATCTACTGTCACGTAACTTTATGTCGATAACCAAGTACTGAACAAAAAACAATGGCGCTTCAATGTCGCCTGTTAATTTCGTATTTACAAATGTTAGAGCGACTGAAAACTACCTACTTTCAACTGTCAAAATGTCATTATTTGAATGGGGAAAGCTATTTTTGTTTAAATGAAAAATAAGTAATATTTTAAAACACACCAAAAGTATAGCCAAATAGCTTTGGTTCAGCTGCTAATACTAAATTGGTAAACTAAGTTGGTATGTACATTATGTAGGCATACATAAATGAATGTATGTGTGCACATTGAACATATTGACATATCTATACCTATGTAGATGGTGCACTATCTTTAGGTTTATATTTACAAATTAAAATGCATCTGCATGGGTACAATCTAGTTTTACAAGTAAATATTTAAAAAAAAAAAAAAAATACCTATCTAACTGCTAAGTAGTTCAACAATTAAAATTAAATAGGTAAGTCTAATCATACAGGTGCAATTTATAATACCTACCTATAGGTACGTTATTAGTAGGCAAGTAATCTTTTAAAATTATGGACGTTTGGCTCATATATTTAACATCGTAGGGTTAAGGAGTTTCAACTCTTTCCTACCTACACACATGAACAATTTTGTCTACTTTTATCTCTATTGAGAGGCAATCTAAAATAATAACTTGATCTTAAGTTATGAGGTTGAATATTTTTGAACTAAATTCAAGTTTGTTGGAATTTGAAAGAACACACAACAATAATCACTTGTTGAGAATTTAACTCTATTACTTTGTATAAAAAACATCTAAGTAGTTATTGACTTTTATATGTATCTGAAAATTTTATTAAATATTCATTCTGTTTTGTTCCTTGAAACTAGTTGGTTCTTTATTTACAATTAAATTACTTTCACAGAGACATCGAACAAAAGGACGCAGTAACGGCCTTTCTTCAGGGTGATCTGGACGAGGAAATTTATATTTCACAACCCGAAGGTTTCAGAAATGGAAATAAAGTTCTTCGCCTCAAAAAATCAATTTATGGTTTGAAGCAATCTTCGAGAGTATGGAACATGAAGCTGGATGGTGTACTCCAGAAGTTTGGTATGATCCAATCCAAACTTGATCCATGTATTTACTATTCACACGATGAAGGAAAGGTAATGATGGTTGCAGTTTATGTGGACGACATGCTTATAATTGATAATCATCCTGAACTAAAGAAATAGTTGAAATCCACCTTAATGGGGACGTTGCATATGAAAGACTTAGGAGTTGCAAATTCATTTCTTGGACTTCGTTTGACAAGAGATAAATCAAATGGAAGGATTTGGATTGATCAGGAGAACTACATTCGAGAGGTTCTTGACAGGTTTGGAATGACAAACGCCAATGTATGTTCTACACCGATGGATGTAAGTCAAAAATTGAGCAGAGAAATGTGTCCAAAAACAAAGGTAGAAATTGAAGAAATGTCAGAGGTTCCATACCAAGAACTTATTGGAAGTTTGTTGTTTGCTGCACAGGTGTCTAGGCCCGATATCAATTATGCTGTTAGCTTCTTGAGTCGATTCAACGCCAACCCTGGCAAGGCGCACTGGATAGCCGCAAAGAGAGTACTTCGATACTTGAAAGGTTCTGCAAAGAAAAAGCTGTGTTATCAGAAGGAAAACGACAACGGTGGAACAATAAGTGGATTTTGTGATGCTGACTATGCTAGTGACGTAGATGAAAGAAAATCTGTCACAGGATACGTTTTTATTATGGGACACGGAGCAATATCCTGGTGTTCCAGAAAACAACCAACAGTGGCTCTATCAACTACAAAGGCTGAGTACATGGCAATGAGTTTAGCTGTGCAAGAAGCACTATGGCTTAAAAGTTTAGGAAAAGAACTTTATGTAGAGTCAAGATCATCAATCCAATTATTTTGCGATAATCAAAGTGCTGTTTGTCTGGCGACAACTAATGCATATCATGCCAGAACAAAGCACATTGATGTACGCCATCATTTTGTCCGAAACGAAATTATCAACGGTACGATAAAAATCCTTCATATACCAACTACAGAAATGGTAGCTGACATAATGACAAAACCTTTGACGGCGGAAAAATCTAAAAACTTCACAACACTAATGGGACTACAAACCTAAAATTCTTATGTGTTCTAGTGGGGGTGTTGGAATTTGAAAGAACACACAACAATAATCACTTGTTGAGAATTTAACTCTATTACTTTGTATAAAAAACATCTAAGTAGTTATTGACTTTTATATGTATCTGAAAATTTTATTAAATATTCATTCTGTTTTGTTCCTTGAAACTAGTTGGTTCTTTATTTACAATTAAATTACTTTCACAGAACTCTTAATTTTCAACAAAGTTTAATGAAATATAATCAGAGGCCCAATTATGCCTCTGGACCAAAATCTCCCCAAACAGTGACTCGTTTTGGGTGTATCGACTTTTCAATGTATGCGTGCGGGTTTTTTGTGCCCCAAATGCGACAATTTTGCTTGTTTACTACCCGCCAAGATCAAAATGAGCTTCATCTGAAAAGATTATTTTTTTGGCAAAATCGGCATCTTCTCTAAGTCGATCGCAGGCCCACTTAGCGAAGCGTATACACAACCATATTCGTTCAGCGGAAGGATAAAACTAATTATCTGTCAAATCAGACATGACTAAGTGTTACCATTCACGAAATAAGCACTAGTTGAAAAAAAAAGTTAGATGGCGGACCCTTTATAGATAGATATTGCTGCGTTGTAAGTAATCATCTATTTATTTGGGAGTTGTTGATTTCGGTTTAGTTGTCCTCCAGCCCTATGTACATAGCTACATATATGTGGGTACACAATTGTTGAGCAGAATTCAAAGTGTTGTTTGATAATTGCGTTGTTCCTATGCACCTATGTAGGTAATGTTTATTCCGCTTATTGTTGTTGGTATAAATTTACGTACCTATGCTTTTTAAAAATCCAATTTATGTCTATATTTTTTTACCAATTAGGTACCTACCTAGGTAATCCAATTATTTTACAGACAAGTACCTACCTACCTACTTCTTAAAATTTGTTAAATCTAGCTTTTTCAGCAGATTTCACATTTGAACAGCCTACCTTACCTAGGTATAACCGAAGGAAAAATAGACTGGTCTTATTTGATATATATAGGTACCTAATTATCGGTAGGTGGTAGGTATCTAGATATAATAATTTCATCTTCAAACTAAATGGCATTTCTATATACATGCTTACATAATTATGTACATATGTAGGTACATATAGGGATTTTACAATTTAGTGTGAAAGAAAAAACAAAAAAAATTACGAAATTTGACATTGAATTTGAAAAAATTGACACATATGTAAATGTTAACCACAGTTCTGGTGGCAGACCTAGTAGATATATTGCTTACATTTTGAATGACACTTAGGCGTGATTGCGGTTGTTAATGTCTGACATTTAGTTCATGTCTGAAATTATCTCGTCCTTTAGCCCTTATCAGCGTAACTACCTACTACCATCGAACTTGTATTAAAAGAAAGATTGTACGTAGTTAGGGACCTAATTGTTTAATTTTTGTTTGCATTTTTCGTTGTTGAACTGTGTAGGTACCTATATACATACAGTGCCGAGCAAAATAATAGCAGTGTAATCTGTTAAAAAATAAATTTTTTATATCTTTATAATGCAGCCACTTTTTCTAACTACTACTGTAGTGTGGTGCTCTTGGATATTAAGTTAACCATTTGAAGTCATAGCTTAACGGTTTATTCTTAATGCTTTGATTAAATGTCAATTTGTCTGGTGTCTTTCCGTATTTTAAGCGAGCAAAATAATAGCAGTGTTATCTATCTTCAAGAAATTAATAATTTGGTCTTATGAAGTGGGTCGTGGTAAACACTGGACACCACAAAGGCGCCAACTCATTAAAAACCTAATAACGGACGGCAACACCTATGAGGAAGTTCAGGAACTTGTTGGGTGTTCGGCGAAAATGGCAAGAAATGACATAACATTTGAAGAAAGTGGAAACATGGTAGCGTAAAAAAGTTCTTACGACATCTTACATAAATCGTGTTATTCGGTTTTCAACAATGCATCCTACTGCTGCAGCTACACAGATTATGGGTGAACTTGATTTACCATGCGGATCATAACTTGAATGCTCGCAATCCAAGAAAAGCCCCACTTCTGAAGAAAATACCCATAGCCAAAGGAATAAAGTTTGGGCGAGATCATTTGGGATGGGTTGCTGAAAAATGGAAGAATATTCTTTGGACTGACGAGATTAAAGTTGTACTTTATGGTGGTAAAGGATCTCGGCAGTATGTAAGACGATCACCAAATACCGAATATGATCCTAGATACACAACCAAATTGATAAAATACGGAGGATCTCGTAGGTATCATGGTATGGGGATGCTTCTCATACTATGGAGTTGGTGCAGTATATTTTGGATCAAAAGTATAATTAATCACCACTCGTATGTGCACATTTTGCAGAACATCATGCTAGCATATGCAGACTTCAAAATGCCGCTTAAATGCGTCTTTTAGCAGAATAATGACCCAAAGCACACCTGCAGAACAGTGACACAATAGTTTCAGGACTAGAAGATTGAGGTCAAGCTGAGTGGCCTGCTCAGACTCCGTACCTCAATCCCTTTGAAAAACTTTGGGCGGACATAAAAAAAGAAGTCGACTCGAATGCCAAACCAAAAAATAACAAAGTGATATTGACCGTAGTTCAGTAGGGTTGGAGATAAAAATATCTCTGCAAAGATGTGAGGGGGTTTTCGACTCAATGGTCGTCAAATGGTGTCGTTGCGAAGCTTTGTTAAAAAATAATGGTCATGGTACTAAATACTAACTAAAATTACAATAAATTGAACTTTTTTAACCCTTATTTGGACTTTATTATACACAATGAGACAAGCACTGCTATTTATTTTGCTCCCTTTATTTTTGAATAGGTACACCTATTTTGTTTTTGTATAGTTACTACATTAATGATCAATAAATTATCATTCAATTTATTAAAAAAAAAATCTTTCAATAAAACGTAGGTACCTACAAAGTTTTCTAAAATCAAACTTCTTTTGATTTTTCATTTTTGTCTAAACTTATTTTTCGTTGCCGCTGTACATATTTATTGCTCGCCGCTGTACATACATACACAGATGTTCCTGTTTTATGTGGTTTTCGTTTCAACCAATTCAGATTTGGGTGTCAGATCTTAAATCTGACTGGCAAAACGAACACAAAACGTGATTTTATTTTGTTTTATGATTGTATGAGTGCCTTTTTTTGGTAAAAGTCACTTTTCTTTGATGTGTGTGCAAGTGCGTGTGAAAATCTGTGTAAATCTTGCTAAAAATCGAGATCTGCAAAATCGACTTCAGATCGACAAAAATTCGAATTTTTTGGTCGAAAGGAAAGGAAAAACTTGTCACAAATCAAAAAAATCAATTTTTTTTGGTCGAAACGAAAACCACACTACCTAGTCATTTTTTAATCGAATGCCGAATTCCTTTCAACAAAAGAATCGATTCTGTTCAGAATTTTTTCTAAACAAAATCTATTCTTGTCTGTCAAAACAAATCTTGCGTTTTTAGCAAGATTTCACACTGATTTTCACACACACTATGAAGACTTGACATTTCTAATACGTCAAATTGAAAGTCGCGGAATTTTTTCGAAGAAGAGTTGTTTATTTTTTGGTTGCAACGAATTCTACATAATTTAACAAAATATTCAACAATTTATTCAGTCAATATATGTATGTAGGTAGCTATAAAAATAATTTATTCTGCGTTGTTCATTATTAAACAAAAATTTGACAAAAAAATACCTTTCGCGAGTGAAAGACGTGATAAAAACTTTCAGTGCAAGTGAAAACTTTTCAATAACAATTTTCTTTAAAAATATATGTGCAAGTAAAAGTTCAAACAAATGAAATGCACCATAAAATTGCCCCCGTATAAGCTGGCTAATATCTTTTGTTATTAAAATAGAATTAATAAAGTTATTAATTTAATTGTTATGGTAAAACATTTTTCTCCCAACAGAAACAAACAACCTTAATAGCTTTTCTTGTCGTTTTGCGTCAATTGCAGCTGTCAAGTAACACAAACACGATCACACAAAAAAAATCGATTCTTTTACGAAATCCGAATTCCTTTCAATTGACAGACAAAAATCGATTCTGTTTAGAAAAAAATCGATTTCTTTGTTGAAAGGAATTCGCCATAAACTAAAAAAAACCGCTACAATATTCAAAATCTAAACAATAACGCCGGGATCCTCTTAAAAAACTTATTCAGACGTTTCATGCAGATAATCTCCATTTAGGGTCAGTTCAGTGTTGTTTTTAGAGATGAAATTACACTTCATAACAATTGACAACACCATACATATGTAGGTACCTATACCTGCATAAGATTCTGACTATAAACGTCACATTAAATTAATCAAAACATTTCAATCAACTTGTTATTCAAAACCTAACAAGTAAATCCCGTGATAGGTTTTTAGCAAATTTTAATCACCACTGTAACTTCCTCTTCTAAATTTCATAATACATTTTGCTATAGTAGTGCATGTAGAAGTGCTGCGGAATTCCAAATATAATACAATTCAGCACCAAAATATCGACACTCACTTTTCCACTCAAACTTATTGACTCAGTAACAGATGGTCTACTTTTAGAGGGAAGAATGAATTCCAGTCAACAAGGAGATGACGGAAAAAAGGAAGATTGGAAAGGACAATGGAAAAAAAATTAAATTGGCACCAAACAAACGGCTAGCTATGGCATGTTGTTTTATTACATTTAAGGATTAATCAATCTAATGCACAAAAACAAAACTATATTTATTTAACTTAACGAAAATGAGTAAAAAAAAAAGAATCGTCAAATAATAAATCCTTCGATTTAAATACACAACAAAACAAAAAGGGACAAATCGATCGCAAGTAATAAATTTACAAACAAAAATACGATTGAGTTAAAAAAATATCTTACACTTTTTTAATTAATTTTTACTCCAACGCAGATGCTGCTGCAGCAAGTAATCCACACTTCCCAACAAAAAGAACTGACGTTTAACCACAAAACTCTACCAAAAACAAAATATATACAAAAAACAACGGTAGAGACACTAAAAACAACCACACAAGCTTTTAATTCTCCCTTTTCAATATTTTTTTTTTCTTATTTTTATTTTCTTCTTTTTTTTTTTGTGTGTGATTGATTAACAAGCACTTTTTTATTTCAATACAATTTTTTTTTAATGAATTTCAAAACACTTGCTCTTGCATTATAAGCACCTTAGCACATTTAGTACGAAAACGAATTAGACACGTTTACATTTAATTAATTTATTATTATCATTTTAAAAGAAACAGTAATCACTTTTGTTATTTATAAACTTTGTTCACATAAAACAAAAGTAAATAAATTCGTATCAACGAGACGAGGATTTTGCGAAGACGCGTAATCCTATAAAATACAACGACCACTCACGTACGACAAAGTTCGACTGTCTTTTGAAAGGTTTTCCACGCGGTAGCGAAGTCTCCCGAAAAGACAACACACAACACACCACCACTCTTACAAATTAGAATCCCGTACGTAGCCAGTAGTACCCGTTCACATATATAGTGTACAGACAGAGTGGTTCCATTTTGGTTGAGTAGAAATAGAAAAAGAAATGTTGAAGAAGTGATGGCGTTGTTGATGGAGGGTGGCACGCGGACGTAGCAAACGGGGACAACAACACGACCATGAGTATTTATTTTTCATTTGATGCTTTTTAATTACTGTACTTCTGTGTTCCAGTATCACCGCTAATTGGCACATACGAACTTCTTGAATTTCAATTAAATTTTATATTCTCTTCTTCTATGTGTTTGCGCGCAATGGCCGTGTAAAAACAGTAAAATTGAAGAAGAGCGAGAAGAGGTAAATATGTCAAAAAACCCGAGAGCTCTCACTAATACTTATACAACGACCAAACACATTCATTCGAAGCCACATTTGGATAGTACTACTACTACACGTGTAGATGTAAAATTATATTTCTTGCGAGATTTCCAAGAGAGAGAGAGCAGTGTTACCGAAGTTAATGTAATGTTAAATATTATACAAAATATTTAACTAATAATTTGGCCGCTTTTTTGTATTTTATTTATACCTACCTGAGTTATGCATTTTAATAATAGGTACCTACCTATAGGTAATAATTTATTGTAGGTAGGTATGTATGTACATTATATAAAATTGTTTAGAAAATTTTATAAGCTTGGTTTGCTGTATTTACTACTGAGCACTATGACTTAATTTCAAAAAAAAACTTTGAATTTTCAAAAAAAAAAACATTAAATATTTTTGTTTTAATTCAATACAATCAGTCTTATTGTGAGTTTCACCCGAACAAAATTTTGTTCGCCTCCAAAAAAAAAGTGAAAATGGCATTACATTCTACCCGAAATGAATGTTCACAATAAGGGGAATTTTTCTATCATGAAATTTCGGGTAAAACTCACAATAGGTGAAAAGTAAAATGTCAAATTTTCCAAATGGAATGTTGTTCGGGTGAAACTCACAATAAGGTTGAATATCTTCATTACCTCTGTTCCATTACTTCCTAAGGCAAGGGCATGCACTGAAGTGGTGACCGAGTGGAATGGTAGTGGCGTGGTGACTACTGACTAAGTGGCAAGTGGTATTGCTAAAACCTAGGTAAACATATGAAGACTCGCTCATCAAAGTGGAGTGACGCTGGTGTGCTATTTTGCAATTGGTGTGGTGTCAGTCTGGTGCCACTTATCTCGAACAATTTTAAACCAAGAATTCAACCCTCAATTTGTATCCCTGTTTGTATGACAATACCCTGGAGGATAACCATATGAGCCATATGCAAGAGTGGGCCTGGGCCAAAATTGAGAAAGATATTGAAGAAGGAGGTTTAAAATTCCAATTTTTTGTGTTTTTCAGCCCGAAAGGATGAACCCAATAGTTTTTCTTATTCTATTTTTTAGCATTAAGGTTGCCAAGTTGTACAACAAAAAGAGTGTCTTCATCTTTTGAGGACGACATTGTTAACTGAAGAATCGGTGGTACCATACGTAGTTTGCCATCGCAGTGCGCGTTAAATCACTTTTATACCAATTCACAAAAGTTTGGGGAGTATTGTTATCAATGGGTCTCACAAGAAAATTGTCTATAAGCAATGTTTTTCAAGTTAAAGTACCGATGTGAACAGAATTTAAACCATTTTTTATCACTTAATGGGGGCCATAAAGGACATTAGAAAATTTGTTCAGCCACTTACCGAGCGCTTTTGCAATGGGCACCATATTGAATTTAAAGTAACTTGGTTTTCTTTAAATATGTCGTTAATAATTATTAAAAATACCTAAAACATGCTTCAAAATTAGATTCCAAATAAATAATGAATTCACTCAGGTCCATATTGAGCTACAGCCAAAACGGTTTGTTTTAGCTCATCTACAACGGACCAAAAATGTATTACCTAATATCTCAGCTCCTGTTACTCAAAAAGTATTTTAATGACCGCGTTCGGGTAAATATCCAAAGCTATCCGGATAGGTTTTTATTGTTGTACCTAATCCCTTGTTAAAAAAAAAAGGTGATGCTTTTTTTAACGAACCCATTTATTTAACTTTGTTTACTTCACGGCAACACTGGTTTCGTTTTCGTTTTCCTGTTTCTGTTTCTGTTTTTTTTTTTTACTTTCAAAAATGTATGTTGTGTTCTCTTTTCTCTGTTTTGTTGTCAACTTCTCTTTAAAATTCTCTTCCAATTTTCCGTTGTAACGAAACACCCACGTTTTGCATTAGTATAAGTGAAGTGTATCTTATCCGGCATTTATGGTCAACAAATTTTTTTACCTCTTTCCCTTTTACCAATTTAATCTTGAAAAAATCGTATAATTTACACACCATACTCGCAAATTCTTTTCTGGCACTGCACGATGGGCAAAAGGAAAAGCAATACAATTTAACAACAAGAACAAAAAAAAATGAAAAAAAATTAATGAAAACGCAACAACACCTATACGCTGAACCAAATTACCTCCCAACACAATCAAAACATAACAAATAATACAAAAAAAAAAAAAACAAAAACGACAAATTGACAGGAGAGAACGAAATACAAAAGAAAAAGAACAAAAATCCAATTATCACACAACGCACACATTGCCGTACATCCGGCATGCAATGCAACACATCCAAAAAGGAAATTAATTGCTTTCTGAGACAGAGTGAGACAGCACCAACAACAAGATGCTGTTTATGCTGCTGCTGGCTGGGTTGCCGTTGTTGTGTTTGGTTGTGTGTCATCGTAATCGTCGTCGTCGTGGGTTGGTAGAGGGTATGGGGGATAAGTCGCACATGCAGCATAATTAAGAAGGAGAAAATGTAATTAGTGAGCATAAGAAATAAAAAAGAAAACAACAACAAAAAAAAAGAAGTACGTAGGTATCAAAGTTTCGGCCCAAATTAATTCACAGGAATTTTATATGTACAAATGTACATACAACATTTTATATAAAAAGGATTTTTTTATAATGATTTCGGGCCGGAGTGGTTGGTTTTTGGGATTCTGATTGAGATTTTTTTGTTGAGACTTTTAGTGATTGAGTTGATTTGGTTTCTGAAATTGTACCTATTCATTTTGGCTTTGTCGTCTTGTTGCTTCTTGGTTTGCGTTGCAAAAGCAATAACAATAATTGTTTGTTTGCGCTGCGCTGGTGGAACAAGAAGAGTAGATAGTTACCTATACATACTAATGTTTTTTTTTTGTTAGTTGCCAAAGTAATCAGAGTGAGTGTGTGTCATTCTGTCATCAATCAAATCCTCGTGTTTAGCCACACTGACAGTGGTGCGTCTAAGTTTGTAAACCATTTAGAATAGGTATAAAAAAAATAACATGCAGGTAGGTACCTACCTCAGTACCTGTAGCGAATTTCGATAAAGGAAGGTAGGGTAGGGTAATGAAGCATATGGCAGTTAATTTCACCAAGACCACAACAAAAAAAGACAAAAGAACCAAAGACAACTGGAACCAAATTTTGTGTGCAAAATTATTAATAAATTGTGACGAAAATGACAGAAACAGCTTAACTTAACTTCATGTAGGTACCTACATAGGTACAAGCGCAGCTTTGAAAATCCATATTTGGATCCGTATATGCGTAGTCGTTCTTACGTTGTTGACTACGTGCACGGATCCAAAACGGACTAGTTTGGTTGAAGCGGATCTTCAGATTTTTGTCACTGAACGTAGGTAGGTTACCCAATATCCTAATATGCAGATTTTTGTAACGTCACGTGCTACATCCTATAGTGTAACCTCGTTACGTCGCACAGAGGAAAGTCCACGTTTTTATATCACTCTACCGCGCCGGCATCGAAAAACAAACATTAACTAAAATTGTGACGCTAGTGATATTTGACGTTAATGACAGTTTAGACTTATCACCAAATGACTTAAGCTGCGATTAGACGGTCAACGCGTTAGCTGTCTGACGTCAGAATGACGTAAAATACCTACGACTTAGAAACTTTGTGACAGTATTTTACGGTATTCTGACGTCAGAGAGTCGACGTGTTGACCACTTACGAATCGTAGCTTTATTGAAAACAAACTATCCATTGGGTAGATCTAGATAGATACCTACAGCTGGACCAATTTTGACCAAGCTTCATAAAAGCATCTCGGTCCAATAGCAAAGGTTGTCTAAAAACTTGAGCTTTATCGGTTGGTAGGTTTTGCTGCAGAAAGTTACGGCTGTCATTTTTGACGTTTACAGATTCGGAAATTTGCCTTTATTTTTATCGTAATACATATTCTTTTAAGTGTTCAATTTTATAACCAAATTCAGAAAATTATAAACAAAACTTGGTTTCATTACTATCGTCAATTTAAAACCGAATTACTTGAAAAGTTTACTTTTTAAATATTATGTCATTTAAAAATCATTAAATTTAACTAGAGTATAGGTGTATTCCCTTCTCTTTTTACTTGATTTGGTTTTCAATAAAAAACTCATAATGTATCGCACCAAACAAGCATAAAACCTAGTTTGTCTAGAGTTTTGCTTAAAAAGAAACGATATGTTAAAGGAGCGGAGCCCCACACCCAAAATGTCCCCATAGACAACATTGTCATGTTTTTATGTGAATCCTCCACTGGCACTATCGATCCAAACTGACAGCATGAACACCATCAAAACTGATAAACAAAACTCATACAAATGCAAACGCTACTGATGGGAACTGGGTAGATTATATACCTAGACCGTTTTATAAAAGAGTGACAGTCAGAAGACTGTTGGTGTTGGTTTTATAGAGTACATTATCCCGTGTAGCGTGTATATTTTAACATGAGTCATGTGTAGTCATTCTCATGCCGCCTTGCATGAGTACCTATATATATTTGACTGTCAGTCAAAGGAGTGTTAGTGTATTTGATCGAATAAGGTACCTTTTTGCCAGAGTGTAGATACAAAACTTCATTCAATCGTCTTCGTTCGTCAGTCAAAAACATTTTTCGTGGCATTTAGTTGTGATTGTGAAAATATGGATGCGAGTAGAAAATTTCTAAGTGAATTTATCGATTGTTATAAGTTAAGTGGGGCATTGTGGAATACCGCAAGTCCAGATTATTCATCACGGCATATGAAATTAATTGCTTACACTAAATTACTTAAAGTAATGAAAAAATATAAAAAGGATGCATGTGTTAACGATGTAAGAAAAAAAATCAATACTTTGCGTAGCAATTTTCGCAGGGAAATGAAAAGAATTAAAGCTTCAGAAGCAAGAGGCGACGAATGTGTTTATACGCCAAATTTATGGTGGTTTGAAAAGTTTAGTTTTTTGAGAAATTTGAAAAACCCTAAACAAAGTACAAATACCAACGCAAAGCAAGAGGAAATTTTCGTGGAAGAATTATTCTTGTATGACGAGGAAGAAGTGCAAGAAGAAGATGATCCGGTAAGTTAAAATGTTACGGTATTAATTTTAAACACGTAGCGTAGGTATAAGAACCCGGATCCTTTTCAGTGATCCAAGAAATAGTTCGTATTCTTGCGGGTAGATGGCTTATTTGTTTTGCAAATGATATCTATATTTATATGAAAAAGTAAACAAATTTAAGAAAAAAAGAGATGGCTATATTAGGTAGTCTGTCTGTATGGAAATCATTTTACTATATTTGTATGTGATTTTTATTTGAAGTGCCATAATGCAGATATTGAGACGAACATTTTCATCCATTTGGCAACAAATGTCATTTGCCCGGAAAATCTCTTAACTTAATCAGATGTCCTCTGGCGGTTTTCGGATGACTAAATACTTCGCTCACCTTCTCGCGCATAGAGTACCTCTATTACCTAGAGAACCGACCGGTACCCCTCTTGCCTTAAACACCCGCAAATTTTATTTGAGGTGAGTAAGTGAAAACTCTCTTAGTTTACTCTTTTTTCCTTATCCGTGAATCCGTGTGAATGGGGGATATAAAAACAAATTGGCGCATTAGTTCAAAAAGGGACGTGTCTACGGTTTAATTGTGAACAAAGTTGTGGCATTAGCTCAAAAAGGTGCGTGTCTACGATTTGCACACCTAAATCGAAGACACGTACCTTTTTGAGCTAAGAAACTAGAGTGCGTTTCCAATTTTCGGTAGGTGTTTTTGTTTTTTTTTTTAAAACATAAATATTCAAAAATATTATTCAATTTATTACCCGGGAGCAACAATGACCGATATTCTTCATAGTTTAGGTTGACAAAAGGTTAAAAAAAGAAATTTGACTACGAAATTAATAAATTTCTCAATTTTTGAATTTAACGGATTTTTTTTTTTAAATACCCGGGCGGTCTTATTCACCTTATTGAGCACTTTGAGCAATTTGAGCGAAGTCCTTTAAATTGAAGCCATGTTGGTTCGGTCCCATTTAAAATGCATTGGACAACAACCCCATACAAAACTTAATGGGCATTTTCCTCTCAGTACAGCTTGTAGGGTGGAAGAGAACGACCGCCTAAGTCGGTTCTCTAGGTAATATAGGTACTCTATGTTCTCGCGCATGAGAAGATGGTAATGGTATTAGCCTAGTAAGTACTAGATTATAGTTTTCATCTATTCATGAGCAGATCAGTAAACAGGTATTAAAGCTAATATCATTAGCGTTTTCATTCAGTTCTGCGCATATATGTGAAAATGGTGGATCCAGTGTCTCTTCTAGTTGTTTCTAGTAATTACCGGTGTAGTTTTTGGGGTAACTCGAGCCGCCATATTTAATTTCTGACACTTATAGTTTTGACGACCTGCGCAATATACCTATTACCTTAGATTTTAGTACAGTCACTCATGAGTACCTAGCTTGGCTTGTTACCGTCAAAGTAACACGAATAATATTGGCGCACTAAGATCCCAAAGTGATTAAAAAAAAAAACCTGAATTCCTAATTTAATTCCTTTTTCTAATTTCAGGTAAACAATTTAGATGTGAAATTAGAAGAAATTAAATCAAAAAGACATTTAGAAGAACCTTATAATCAGCCAACGCCAAAAACGATTAAAAAACAAGATGAAAATTTGGTAATCACCTATAATGCCTTGCCTCCACCATCAGGTGGCGATACATTCGATCACATGTGCACAGCATGGGCTGGAAATCTGCGCGAAATGGACAAACATCAAAGGATAATTGCTGGAAGAGCAATAAGTGAAATTATATTTCAAGGTCAGGTGGGAGTTTTGACGTTTGATTCCATCCCAAAGATGCCTGTTAATGCATCTTTTTCATCATCACAAATGATGGTTAAAAATACAAATAGCACACGAGTATCAGTTGATACTAGTGAATTGAATTATACAAAATTTCGAAGACAATCACGAGAAAACTCACCGAAACCAGCACAGCCTACATTTTCCTCAGTGACGCTTCAGAATCAACAACAGATCAACAACAGTCATCAACCATCAACTTCAAATCAGGTGCAAACAAATGAATACACGCCTCCATCAGCAATGGAACAACAAACACTTTCGGGACAATTTTATGACCAATGAAAGATCAAATGTATGTTTTCTATAGTTTTTTTTTAAATAAAAATCATGTTGGCGAAAAAAAATCGCGCTGTCAAAAAAGAAAAAAAAAACATTTTTCCTTAATATTTCTTCGACGAACGCAGATTGTCACAACCACAATATGTCGGTTAGTTTACTTTCCAAAACTACAAATTTCTAGCATTTTAAGTCCAATTTAATTTTTCCTATTTACATATGAACTTTGACAGAAATCTGGACTAAAGTTGATATAAGTTGGCAGTTTTGTGAAGTAATCCAACAGAGGTAGGTAATAGGTAAATTTCTCGCAGGGTAGCTCACCCATTGGTGGGCTTTATACTGACTTTACGAGGCAGAAATGCCGGTCACTTTTAGTTCGGTGACTTAATTGGAGCTAGAGCCTATGCTGTGTTTTAACCATTTTACTACCATAACTCGTTCTATACCTGTAGATAAAATACAATTAAATCGATAGATATAAAATGGAATGAGAAAAATAGTAGATCAATTGCAGTGGATATCAATGGGATTTAAATTATTTTCTTTTAGGGATGAGAAAAGTAATTGCTGTAGAAAGTCTCTTCATTAGCCTTTTCAAACAACATAATTACTTAAACATAATCTAAAATAATGGCACCATTACTTTTCAATACTTTTATGATAATTGCCAACGCTTTTAAATATACACTTCCCCACATAATTTTTATACGAGTATGACAATTGCGGAAATCAAAACAGCCAATTTCCACTGGAAATACCGCACAACCACCCACCAGCTTATGATTTTTTTGCAATTTATCTTTATTATTCTTTGTCCTCTTTTTTTAATAAATAATTGCACAGCAGAGTCCTAAATGCATTGTACATTCATTAGTGGATTTCAATTTAATGATTATCAATATACCAGTCTACCGCTCGTGCCTCCCCATTGGGGAATAGCTCACCAAATGTGTTACTAAGCATTCAGCTTATCTCGTCGCTATCATCGTTTAGAGCTCTATTTGTGTGTAAAGTTTACATGCAGTAGCAAGTGTTGCTTATGCTAAAGCACTGCCTTATAGCATGAGCATCATGAAAACCACGACACTCCACAGCTGTTATATACCTACAGTAACCGCGCGCGGCGATATCAACCAACCCTTCTCACCCCCTGGTTTCGATTTCTTTTCGGTATTTTATACATTTTTTTTTTTTTTTTTGACGCAAATAACAATAATTATTTTCTGTCAATTATTAGGTTTATTATAAATTGCATGCCACTCATTATTCATTCATTATTTTCGCTTTTAATTAAGCATTAATTATTTCGCGATATAAATGACACGACAACGCGCCATCAGCTAAACTAACTAAAGCATTGTTGCCAATCTAATGATGTTTTAGATCAGTTAAATAAAATGAAAATTCGGAATAAAATATAAATTTTTAAGTTCTTTTACTTAGATACAGGGTGATTCGTATATAAGGTGCAACAAAAGGCTAAAGCGTGTGGGTTGGGTCGAGGCAAGAAAAAAATCGATTGGCAGGCGGGTCTATGTTCCCCCTTTAGGAGGGAGGTAATTTTCCAAAACACTGACTTACAATTTTCAAAAAAAAGTACTATACAACGAAAATGGCAACACTTACATACAATAAGGCTTTAGCGTTTTAAATGCAAATCTTTAATTTCCCTTTTTAATCAGGTTGTTTTTGAAAAAAATAATTTTAAAATTCAAAATAATTCATATTCGAATGGAATCGACATGGAAAACGACATTACCAAGTGGAAATAGTGGCGCAAAATTTTAAACAGTCTGATTTTAAGGTATAAGCATGATACTACTCAACAATTTTTTAACTTTGAAGCTCTTTACTAAAATGTTCTTAGTTTTTAACAATTTTTATCAAGTATCATACATAAATTATTTTCTGAATAAAATCCAGCTGAACACGCTTAATCCTACGTTTCCACCGACCACTAAACCAAGTTTAAATATGACTTGTCGATAATCTTCTTCAAATCTCGAAGATTTACCATACAAATCAAGTAGATTTCAAATAAATCTTGTTAATTTTTGATAGCGCCAATAGTTTTACAAATCGAACAAACCTATTTATGTCGCGCTGAACCTAATCATTTTTGCTTGTTTTGACAAACATGAAACTTCTGTCTCACTTCTACTTTATACGAAAAAATGAAATAGCATCATTTGCATTTCGAAATGTATACTGCCAAAGTTGGTCTATTTACATAGATTTATTTAATCTAAATTGAGATAAATCTTCGGTGGAAACATAGTATAAGACAGTGACAGTTAAAGGAAGCAAACTGTCAACTGTCTAACTGTCAAAGTGACAGAAGGGGTTAGTATGATACTAAAAGATAAAAAAAAAGGTATTTGGTCATTTTAACTTTGATTAAATGTGTAAATAGTGGAAAATCCACTTTTAATCTAACATCTAAATCTAAAAACGCCTTAATATCTTACGAAATCGTTTCAAATTATGCGCCAGTATCTTTCGAGCAACTTAAAAAACGAATTGAAGTCAAATTAAGAGAAACTCATTTCACTTATTTTCACACTATCTAGCTTGTTGTCGCTTTTACTCACTTAGTCCACCGCTTAACCCTTCGCTATTCCACGTTTATTAATTTTGCTGTACATCTTTTTAATGGCTGTTTGCTCTGAATGCAGCCATCGAAATAATAAATTCTGAACGCCCCCCAAAATTGTATTTCGATTTCTTTTCGATCCCTAAAATAAATGACGTAGTTACACCAAATGTCAAATCACACAACTTTAATATTCTTTTAGGCTTATCCAGAAACTATTGGCCTTTTCGATTGGTAATCCGGGAGAACGATTTGATACGTGTGAACCCTTCTGGAACGATTCTGAAAACAAAATCAGAAGCAAATTTCTCTTCTTTTCAGACGAAGAACTGTCATTCTGACTCCAATCGAAAAGGCCATATTTTTGTCTTTTCTCTTTCTAATTTTGACATAAGAAAAATGTAGGGGAAAAAAACAAACGACCAATCACATGTTTTTTGTTTTCCCTGCATATTTTACTGTCAAACTATTGATTTTTCTTTGTTTGTTTGGCACTGACATCTGGTGGAAGTTCCAAATACATCACAGCTACAAGTTGGGAAATTTAATTTTTTTTTTTTGAATTTGGTGATTTATTGGTTGGAAAATTTTGAAATTTGACGATTTGTTGGCGATTTAAATTCTACGTTTGGCTATTCCGCTTTTATAATTACTTCACATCCCTGATTAATTTTTAAAGTTTTTCAATACTTTTTACTTTTTTTTGCGAATGTTCCACAAATGAGATGCTAAAAATCTCGACCTTGAAAAAATTAAAACTTCAAAAATACATTAGAAAGAAAAAACACTTCCTTTTTCCCTATTTTCCTGCTTGCATTGTGTTAATAGTTTACGTGTTCAAAGCTTATCATTTTTATTCAATGATTTTGGAAACTGGAAAATGATAAAAAAGAATTGGAGTTGTTAATCATCGAAATCGTGCTTGTTAATTGGTGTGAGATAAATCTCTATAGGTATTTTACCTATTGCACATATCAATTCTAGCAGAACATATTTTATTCCCAGCCATTCAGTCAATATAGGTAAATCAATCATTTAATAATATGTATTTAAAATTCTTTAAAATGTCTTATTATACCTCCGTTGGCAATAATTATATTATAGAAAAACAAGTAACATAAAACTGCACCAGCCGCAACACACCAATAACAGCAGTCGCCTGTTGTTTTTTTTTTTTTTTTTTTGTATGCAACAGCAGGGAGGCAATGGTGTCACATTAATGGTGGTGGTGGTCGTTGAGCCTTTGCTTTATTAGCCTGATTAGCTGCTAGCGGCGGAGTTCATTAGTTCGCCGTCGTTAGCTTTAGGCTAGGTGTATAAGGTCTATACTATAGTTTGTTGCAATAAAACAACAGCAGTGTTTTTTTCCACCTATAGTCGTTGACACGCCAAATAGAGAACATAAGCCTCCCTTCGTCTTTTTATCTAATGCCATTTCGTGGGGACGACGACGGACGCGACATGGCAGAGGAAGGCACACAGTGAAACTTTCTGGCTTTTGACAATAATAGCCAAATGCATTTTTCGTTTTAATTAGCCTACAAAATAAATGACTAGTCGAAGACCGTCTCTTTTTTATTGGTCCAGGTGGGGGCGGGGGTAAGGGAAATATATGAAAAAAAACTGAAAACTTGATCTTGTGTCGCGTTTTCCAATTGAGATTCGTGTAAACTTAGAGATAATGAGTATGGAGACGGATCGCTGCAATTAATATGGACTCATATATAGGTATCCCAGCTTAGCAAGAGCTTATATAGTATAGCTATTATCCGTCGCTCTTAAGTTTGGTATTATTTAAAGGAAGTGCTAGGGGTAAACGAAAACGGTAGTGGGGTGTAGTGGATTCAGGTTATTTACCGCGCATGATACTTAAATTAATTAAAATGAACTGTGTTTGATGTTTGTTAAATTGGGTATTATAGATGATGATGGCTAACCCCCCAGTTTGAAAGTCTGCCTCTCCCTCTTAGTTGCCTTTATACCTACCTGCCAGGGGCGGATCCCACATGAGGCCTGATCCTGAAACCCCCTTCCCCCCAAAATTGGTTTGCTGTTAATCTATCTATTTTAAAATATGATATGTAACTTATTTCTCTTAAACTATGTACATACATATCTACTTAGACCCAAAAAACCGACTCTTATGGTAAACTCTTAAATTTCAACTAAGGATTTTTCCACTTGGAATACAAATACAGGAAAAATTCCAAATAGGTATATCTTGAAGGGAATGAAGGGTTCTTATAACTTTCTTCAGGTCAACAGTCTTAATATGGGGAAAAGTCAACGGCAGTGCAGAACCGTTGGAACTCCCCTTGACCAAATCCTAGATGCGCCACTGCTACCCGCCAACTCTTTCAACATTAAATTGACAAGTGATTGCCTCCAAGAAGTACGCTCGCAAGACTCAACTCATATATATATATGCCAAAGTGTGATGGAAAGAGCAATATAAGAGGGAACGTGAGTAAAGTAACTTTGCTTACCATGTGATGGCAATGGGCATGACTAGTTTGCACGTTTCTTAAACTTATAATAGGTACATACCTATATAGCAACCTAAAGAGATGACATGCAATTATTTTCGATTGCTAAACGACCCAAAGAGTTCTTTTTTTATTTAATTTAAATAGAGGTTTACAAACCTATGAGTCAATTCTATATACACAGAAATATTAGTCTATACGTGTGAAGATAAGAAACGGTTTTATTTGTTTAGAGACGGCTTTTTTTAGATGAATTGATTCCATTGTACCTATACCTATCTGATAACATACCTTCCTACCTTCATATTTTTAAAAGGTTGATAGGTATAGGTAGGTAGGTGTAGGTAGGTATATCTTCTTTGTATTTTGTAATTGGCAAGGCAATTAAAATAAATTGTGACAGAAGACATCCAATTAATAGTTGGGTACCTACTATTAAGCTATTATACTTTCGCTTTAATCATTCCACAGAGTGCTTCAAGTCATCTTTTAAGTAGGTAGGTACCTATACCTACCTAGGTATACCGAAAGAAAATAATTGAAACTTAAGTCAAGCGTCGATTCAGTAAATTAACAACTATTATGGTAGCTTACCTACATATTTGATTTAAATATTTGTTTCTTCAAGAGTTACTAGGGAGTGTATTTTTTAGAGGTTACCTACACATTTTTAAAAATAAATAAAAAATAATTTTGGAGATAGGTTATGGGTGGTGCCATTAATATAATAATTAGTGCATACCAGTTTTAGTTACCATATTTCCGAAGAAACGAAATGTCAAACATTGAAGGTATTTTACATAGATACATCATATAAAGATGACAATCTTTCGTACGTTTCACCCTCCAAAACCCATTTGTTTACATTGTTGTATTTGTAATTTCATCCCGTGTCGATGAATAGATGTGAATTGCAACAACAATTTAATGGGGTGGGTTTTTTCTGTTTTGCTAGATCGACCATTTTGTATGTGCAAATAACGCAGCCATCTTTAAAAAAATTCCAACTCACCAGCTTTTCACCATGAAAATGAGGGATGTAAGGTGGGATATCGGGTTGTGTTGAAAGAAACACAAATTTAATGATGTCCGCTATTACACGACGACTTTGGCGTGATGAAACTTCTTTAAACTTTTTTTGAAAATTCATCTTGTGAGTCGTGCGCAACTGGATGGCGGCGGCTCGAGACCGGGATGGGTGGAGAGACTTGTTGAAGGAGGCCAGGACCGGACCCCGGTCACGTCCGACGGCAAAAGTTCACGAAAACTAGACGAACAGTACCAAATCGAAATTATGGGCAAAACATATGAATTCTTTGTATTCACTCGGTTTCGTACCAATTTTTTTTTCGACTAATTTCCTCCGGGCTTGCTAAAAAACACGCCTAAAATTGTCTTACGACAGCTGCGTTGATTTTTTGATTTCTCATTCTTATATTATTGTTTTTTTTTTTTTCATCATATTCACTGTTTGTTTCAATAAATTGAGATTAAAAGACAATCGAATATACTTAAATCGATTATAAATTTTCACTTTCAAAATTTGTTTCCACAAACTTATCCATATAAGGTCGCGTTAGCACTTGTTAACTCGTTGCTGAACTTATTATACTTTTGAACATACTCATGATATTTTTAAAATAACCGACATTTTGGTGGTGAATGGAGGAATTCTGTCTATGTGTGCAAATAAATGGTGGTGAATGGACGAATTCTGCATATGTGTGCTTGTTTCTCCTGAATATTCCCTGAAGTAGCTTGTAGGCAAACTCGGATGACAGCCGAGATTATTATCTTTATATGGTGTTTCTATGGTATTTTAACAGTTAGACCAGAAGAAGAGGTGGTTTAAAAAAATAAGTGAACAAAATGAATTTATTTTATTAAACGATGCAGTGAAATAATTCCCCTGTGAAAATGGTGGATCCAGTGTCTCTTTACTTGTCAAAATGCTAATATATTTGGTGTTGTTTCTAGTAACGTCATGTCAAGGGTTGTCACTTTGCTGCAATTGCAGTAGATTTACTGCACTTTTTTCGAAAAATAAATTTACTGCCTTTAAATCAAATCTACTGCACTTTTGGTTTAACGAAAAAAAATCCTTTAGTAAATAATCCATAAAATAATTTTTCAGTTCTGTCATTGAATTCTTCATGAAACCCACCATTTAATTTATGAATACAGCTTTCGTATATCGACGATTGTTTTGTTGACAATTGACAGCTGTCACAGCAAATCTGTCAACGCAACGTTTTTAATTATTTGAGTTTGTTTTTACTGTGGGAAAAGGGTAAAAGATGGATATATTTTTAATAAATTTTTTTTAAATGGTTGAAAATTGATTTAAATAAAAAAAACGGGCTCCATACGAAGGAAATCAATGTGTTGGTCCCAGCAAAAGTTTGTAAGTTTATATTTCTAAGTAGGTACTTTTAACATTAGAATAGGGAGGCAAATTTTCTTGGTTAGATTTTTAAAACTAATCGTTTTTAAATGACAGAGTTGACGACGTTGGAAGAAATTTCAAGACCTAATCCATCAAAATTTGTTTCTTGACAATATAAATCTACTGAAAAAAACATTGAATCTGCTGCACTTTTTTTTGCAAATCTGCTTCGGAAATTTTTTCAAAAGGTGGCAACCTATGTCATGTGCAGTTTTCGTGGGTACTCGAGCCGCCATGTTTAATTTTTGACTGAGAACCTGCGCAATATATTACCTTAGATTTGTATAGGTACTGTGATCACCAACCGCTATGACAGATATATAGGCCGTCAGCTCCGCAGTAGCTTTATTTGACTTAGGCTTATATTATTTGGACACCTTTACTTCGTCCAGGTTAAGGTAGGGGATGAAAATTTATTGGTCTATTGTACAGATTGAATAATTTATTCTGCGTATGTATTCAGCCTGGATAAACGGTCCTTTTGATGCTGATCATGTATCAACTCCAAGTTCTTCTAAATACTGCGTTTCTCTGATCGTTCTTGGCAAGTTCCTTTATCAGTGTGGTAATATTTCCGAACCTTTTACATCCTGATGGAGAATCTATAAGTAGATACATATTTCATCGATCGCGTACTTATCATATGTTTATCTAATCATCATCGTTTGATGCTGGAATAAAATACAATGTGGCCATTTTTGTAGTAGCTGTACACCGCGACGTTAGGGTGTGTTTAGAACTGTCATGCCGGAGTTCTGGATTCGATTCCCAGCCTCTTCCACCTAAAAACAAAAAGTATGGGTATTATTCCATTGGGGAGAAAGTGACATATCTTCCAAGTGCATATTTTGTCATGAATAACTGCCTTTCACCTTCGGATTTTGCAAAAAAATTGTAGGTCCCCTTTATTCCTGCCGATAAACAACACGTACACAGATATGGTTGATAGTTGTAAGTCTCTAGGCCCTGGACCCTGGTTCTCCACGAACTCTACCACCATCAAACTTTATTTATTAATTTTGTATAGGTACCTATATCCATTTGTGTCAAATTAAATAAATACATACCTACCTATAAACCTATGTATGTTTATAAGCATAATGCAGTTCGCATAATAAGCAAGCAAATTGGTATCTTATCTCTTCATGTCCGGAATTTAGATATGAACAATCTATTTTTAATATCTTTTCGATATATCAAGCATCACATAGTGAGATTATTTTTTTTAATTTAATTAAATTTTCGTAATTGGAATATTCGTTTACCACCCCACTTCAAATATCTCCGTTTTTCAGTTAGGTAGGTATATATCAGATCAGAGGGAGATTCTCCTGCAAGCGCAGTAGGTAGGTAGTTAGTAACGCACACACAATATTGAATAATAAATCAAAATTGAAGAATGTCAGCTCCAGATGAGAATAATCTAACAATAAACCGCTGCCGGCTAATTTTCGTTGCGGAACGATGATGATGATGATGATGGTTGTGTGCTCTCTCTCTCTCCATTGAACAATTTTAATCAATTCAAGGACGAACGCACGTCAACATAGTAAAATGACGAGGACGAAGGCCAACAATATTGAGGCAAATGTTTACTCAAAACATCCCCATCACGTTCACATCCATGAATGAATTTACAAAATAAGATAGGTAGGTAGGTAGGTAGGTATTTTAGTTGGTTTCCGGACTTTGTTATTTTCAGGAAGCTCTGTTTCTGCTAAGAGTATGAGTATTCCTATACGATACCTACCTAGTCCTTTGCATATCAGCACTATCAACGGCAAGACCTTCAGTTGAGAAAATATACCACTGGAGTAAAGCAGCAGTAAGGAATAACGGAATCATGTAGTAGGCGCAGGGTCAATAGAATCTTTACTGATACTGATACCTACTGCTTCCCTACCACCACTGCCATCCTAGTTCCAAATCCTACCATCATCATCATCATCATCATCATCATCAAGCAATAAAGTATGTGCAATTCTTTTAATTAAATAATTGAAATGCCAAAAAGCAATTTCATTTTGCATCTAGCAATTCGCTCTATCATCGTCATCCCCATCATCATCATCGTCCGGCCACCCAAAACTACCCCTTCCACATCCACACTGGCAACATGAAATCCTCTGTCTTTACCACAGAGGCACCTCTGACTTCGTCGACTCTCCTGCTTGCTTGCTTGCTTTTGTCCGCCACAGCAGCCTCATTCATTCGTGCACACACATCAATTCGCATTTGTACACCGGGCAATTACAGTAATTTAATTAAATTGCAAGAAGGATAAATTGCTCCATACATATGCACGTCCTCGTCCTGCTGCCTTCACAGCTTGTACACACACGCAACAAATAAAGCTAAGGAAATAATGTGTTCAGTTCAGAGTTGTACATATACATGCTAAACAAAAAAACAGGACGAGGGGTAATTGTTGATGTACCCTCTGCTTCAATTTACCGCTATCACCTTGCGTGAGGTCCAGTTACACGTAAACCTCACACACAAACGCACATTTCATCAAACACACTTATGAACAAAAGAGATATACCTACGCAGGATGATGAGAATCGCAAAAATAGAAGAAACAAAAATAAATAATGTATTGGGAAAAATCTCTCGCTAAAACACTAGGGTGCAAAAAAAATAATCAAAATTTAAAAAAATACCTACTACAAACTGTAATACAAACTACAAACTGTAATACATAGCCCGGGACATTTTTCGTCAATTCCAAAATTCAATTACACTGGTGAAAAAAGGTTTTGTAATATAAATCGGAGTGAATTTTTTTCGAAGGTTTTACATTTGATTTACTTGAGCTTGTTCTCAGAATTGCTCCATCAGGTAAGGTTTTCGATACATTCCCGTTTGAAAATGAAAAAAAAATTTTGTTTGGCTATTATTAGGTTATCGGCGGCTGATAAATCCACCTCTATTTTTATAATTATAAATTATATAAAAAAAATATTTAAAAATACAAAAACCTATCAAATTTAACCTATCAATTCGTTTACAGTAGGTTAAAAGCTGTGTAAAGAATATTTTGTATGGTATTTATTCCAAAATTACGCGCACTAGTTTTTGAGTTTTTTTTTTTTTATAAAAAGTGAAAAAAAACGGAGTTAGCTGTTTTTCACTCTAAGGCCTAGTTTTACAGTGGTGAGTTAAATCAGAGTTAGCTAACTCTAGATGTAAATTAACCCACAGTAAAATGAGGAAGCAGTTTTCCGGTGGAGAATGCATTGGTGGATAAAACATCAAAAGCATTTGTTCAATTAATTCTGACTTAACTCACCAAATTTGATGAGTTAACTCGGGCTTAACTTAAATCTCGCACTGAAAAACTGAACCTAAGACAACATAATATGGAACAACGCTAAGGAATTTGTGTAAACAATTTTTGTATAGAAAAGAAGGGCACTTTGATAGGATTTGAGCAAAGATGATTCAATTTACACCAACAGGAATAATTTTTAACCTCAAAAGGTCGATTTATAAATAGTTGTACACTATTCGTAAGCGAATAGATAATTTAGGCAATGTCTTATCACTTGCGGATAGAGTGACCATCAACAAAACTTTAAAAGCCGGACGTTTAGGAAAGAAAAGCCTGATTTTTGATAAAAAAGCCTGACAAACTTTATTTTTCAAAATAAATTTAATTTAAAATTTAAATTAAAATTCATAAAAAAAAATGAAACTATTAGTCCAGGATGCAACCGTAAGATTACCTTTCTCATTGCGGTTGTTGAGAAAGATATCATTTGATACTACATTCATAGATATCCCTAATATCCCATATATAGTTATAGGTACTTAGCCAAAAGGGCAACCGAAAAGAGCATTTTCTAACCGAAGTAACCGGAAAAGGCTTGTCCAACCTGCGGTTTTGCTTATACTGGCAATAAAAATATAGGTTGGTATCCTCTTTTTCAAGAGTATGACGTACCTTGACAGCAGTGACATATACTTTCATTAGGTACAGTTAGGAGATTGAGTATGCAATTTGTTTTTGTTTTTGTCGTTCTGTTTACATCTGTCTGTCTCTTTTTTTTAATCTTTCGATTATTCTTAACATAGTTGTAAATTAACTATTTAAAGGATAGATAGCCTACGTATATACCAACTTGAAAAAAACCAATTTAGGAATGCGGCCAGCCTTGATAGTGTGAGATATTAGACCACAATAATAATTTTTTACTGCATGAAGATCAAAGAATACATTCACATTGTAATATTTGTGTTCATATTAGGTTGCATTCAGTAAAAATTTGGCATGGTGATTTTTAAATTGACTTGATTTTTAAAATTGTTAATTTTACCTCCTTTTGGTATCGAAAAGACCGAAAAAGCCTGACAAAGCACGAGGCCTGACCTAAGCCTGACAGAGGCATGAAAAGCCTGACGCGTCAGCTAAATCCAAGCGAGAAAAGCACTGGTCCAAGGATAGAACCCTGTGGCACTCAATCTAGAACATTGAAAAAGATAGAAATCCGTCCATTTGCTAACACGCATTTTTGTCTTCAGCTAATGTACACAAAATTAGGCCTCTAATGCATTTACTAAGCAAAGGTATAGGGAATCAAAGACTTTAGTTCTGTTTAAATTATGATATGAATTTGACTCCCATTTTTGGACTTAATTCGAAAACTTCCAGTTTTAGTCAAAGAGTTCTGTTGACTTAAGTTACAAGTTTAGTCCTTCTTATTTGACAACATTAACTGAACTTAAAAGTGAGACAATACGATAGTAGATAGGTAAGCTTATTTTACCGATGTAGGTAGTCGAAAAATATCAAACTCATATAAAAATAAATTAAAGGATAAAAGATGTAGAAAAAAATAAATATCTAACTACATTCTTTACATTCACTTCAAGCCAAATGTGAAAACGAAAAGGCTAGAATCCCAAAAAATGTAATTAAGAATCCTTTTGACATAACCCTCTTAACACTGAGACAGCAAAAAATCTTCTATTTAATTGAGTTATGTATCTAAGTATTACATTTTTGTATGGATTGTGCATTCCGACTAGACTATGTATTTTTTTTTACACAGCACTGTGTATTTGGAAAAACCTCATCGCCTCTGTTTCTCCGTTATAAAAGGCATTCACTTAACTCACAGGCACAAATCATCATACCTACACGGGAATATGAGAGAAAATGTATAAATGTTGTTCATGTTTCATATATATTATTATAATATGTAGCTAGGTATATCTATATGACCTTCAGCACATTCATTCGCACAAAATGTTTGTGAGCATGAGAAGGAGTGATGTAGATTGCAGACTTACCTACATATCCCTACATACTCGTAAAAGCCAATTCTCTCTAGACGACCACAGGACGAAATGAAATTCATAATATTAAATCAATTTCAATTATTCCATTACTAATTGGATCGTTTTAATTAATTTGAAGATATTTACATATAAAGATACTATCATACATAGATATATACACACATCTGTTCAACACTCGCTTAATAGCACCCACAATCAGTTTATTGAGTGTAAATCGCATGCGACTTTATATAATACTTGTGAGTCATACTCATACAGAAAGATCAAGGTTGAATTGATGGTAATTAAGAGTAACAATAAGGATAACATACATTATATACCTACCTACCTACATATAAGGGATGCGATTAAAAGGGATGAGTAAATAGAAATCGTGAAAAATGAATTTAATTAGAATAAGAACCGCTAACACTATGGTATGGTATGAAATATGGTGATATTTGTTCTGTTGTCCCCTTGCCAGTTGCCACACAATTCTAAATGATAAAGAGGGTAAAAATTAAAACAGTGGTGTTTCAAGGTTTTCGTACCTACTTAATTTTAAACAAATAATGTCATAGATAAATCTATCTACCAACATGAAAATGAAAATACTTTGGGGCATATTCATAGTCACTTTTAAACTACAGTTTATCTTAGACCTGGGTTTATCGTATGTAAAAAAAAAAACATTGAATAAACCCCAGACTAAGATAAACTGGAGTTTAAAAGTGACTATGAATATGCTCTTTAAATATATCGAAAATGGTAGCCTCATATTGTTGTTGAATTATGAAAAGTGTGAGTAAGTATACCTACCTACCTCCGCTAATTTTAAAGAAGATCATTGAAATCTATACCTAATAATTATTTCGACATGAAAGGGGAATTAAGGGAAGTGGGGGCAAAACCACATGTTTAGTGTTTTCCCGCTGTTTAAACTATAAAAAGAAAATATCATGGGAAAATAAAGTCTGTTTATTCATTAAGGAAATATTATTAATTAATAAATTACCGAACAAAAGTTTGATAACTAAACCAACTAAATTATCATGGGGAAAAACCGTTTTTCCTCAAAAAAAAACCTAGGCGCAGAAGGAACAAACATTATGTCTTCATTGAATCTAATTTCTGTACAAGCTTCATGAGCCCATTCAGAGCATAGGTAAAAGGTACATGATATACAATGGGGCATATTGATAGTCATGTTATAAACTCGAGTCTAACGTTAACACCCATGTAAGACACAGCTGCTATTCATAGAGAATTAAGCAGCGCTGTTTAGTTAGAAACAGGTCTAAGGTATATTCTATTACAATTCTACTACAATTTCCTTTCAATTGAAAAAAAAACGACTTAAAAAAGCTCTTGCATTGTATTGTTTGTTTGACTCATGGTTAATATGTGTAAACATAAATGTTTGTTTTTACCTACTGTCACGGTTATCCCTCTAGCTCCAGTGGAAACGCGAAAATTTGCACTGTCCATAATTTTAGTACGGCGGATCGAAAAACAGAGTACACCAATCGATTAAGGAGGTAGATATTAACTCCTGGGCACGCCTGACATCTGGGTCTACTAGAACACTTTTAGTTTGACAGGTGCCAAAATGTGCCAAAATTATTGGTACTGCGGATCGAGAAACGAAGTACGCCAATCGATTTAGGAATGGTGGAAATTACCTAATGTCACGCCCAGCTCTCTAGGTCCATTAGAAAACCAATTAGAAATTGTGAATTTTATTTGCACTCGTGTTTTTTAAGATATTTGGCCGAGTTAAAAAAAATTAAACAGGCATTCTGCCGTGTTTTTTTTTAAGACTCCAGTTTATCGTTTAAAAATGGGTCTAAATTCTATATGAATAACATAAACTCCAGTTTAGCTTAGCAGAGACAAAATAAGAACTTATCAGAGAACTATGAATACGGCCCAATAATTTTGAGAAAAAATTAATTATATAGCAACACATAATATTTAGGGCAAAACCGTACAACAAACAACATTATCCTTACAGACATGATGCGTCATCTAATTTGCCATGTTTTAACATTAAAAGTGTTGCCATTGAATTATTTTTTTCATACAAAATAGTTCAAGTCAAAGATATGAGTTTGAGCTGGAAAATTTGGTTCAAAGCTTGGCAGATAAATTTGGGTTACCTACCCTACACACCTTTCAGGTTTCATCAACCGAACCGAAGTTCTTTTTTTAGAATATAACAGGGTAGGTACGTACCTGTGACAACAAAATTATAGAGTAGATACCTACCTATTTTGAAATTTTTCCTAAATTTTGCATTTTTGTAAAAGAAAATCAAACTAACGGCAGACTCAATCACCCCTCTATTTAGTTCGAAAGTAGCTCCCCCCCCCCACCTTCAGAAAGTAATTTTATAGGTAAATGTAGCCTGATGTATTTACATTATTGAAAGACGATTAAAACTAAAGTTATAGGCCTTGTTAGCCTACCATACCGACTATTTGAAACATAATTTTATAATGCAAAGTTAAAAGTGGAAAAAAACTAACAACTTGGTATTTTGACAGAAGAAGGCTAAGAGTGTTGCCCACAGAAATTAAAGTTTTTTTTTTTTAATTCACCCGGTATTTAAAGCATGAACTTTCTCTTGTGCGTTCACAAAGTGGGTCTTGAACAAGAATATTGTTAGCCTATTTATGTGATTTTAAAGGAAATACATTAGCCTATATTAATTAAATTAAAAATTAAAACAATTTCTGCAGTTTGTACAAAATTTTATAACCTCACTGTTTGTCTCTTTTCGATTTTACGTGTATACCTATACCTACACGCACAATGGGTATTTCGTGCAAGGATTAATTACTCAAGCGAAAATAATTAATTAACGTGCAGTAAATGGTGAGGGGGAATCAATCAAATACTTTTATATTATGTAGTGTATGTTTATGTAAGGTAGGGGTATACCATTCACACACAGTAGGTAACGGCTTGCATTTAAAATCATTACGGTTGGCTGCTAAATCACACACAATTTTATAGGTACCTTGGAAGGTAAATCTACATATGTATGTACATAATGTACATACATAGGTGCCTATAAAACGATGAGAAATATTTAATGATGTCATAAAAGGACTTTAGGCCATAGGTTAGGTACTACACATACTTTCTGTTCTTGGCTTCCATATTCACAGACTTGTGGTGGTATCTAGGTACCTAACCTAGAGGTAAACTTAAGTTAAAGATGTTTGTGTATTTCTGTCTGCAATAGGTACCTACCTAGGTACCCATGTACGTCTAATTGTAGAATTTCTTTTTTCCATATCCTTAATATTGAATGAGAGATAGCATGAATGGATGGATGAATATAAGAATCTTAAAAGGCACTTTTATCATCACAAACATAATGAAATCGAATATCAACACTGGAAAACTCATTTGCAGGATCCCAGGGTGAATTTCACTCAATTTTCCTCAATGAAAGTAGGAACCTACGCTCTCTGTTCTATAGGGATAATACCAAATCCTAACATCCTTTTTTTTCTGGAGCAAAAGCAACAAAATTAAATTAAAATCTCACACTGCTCTACGGCTACGCCACTACGTGATGACGATGAGGATGAGGACGAGAACGAGAGTGATGAATTTTATTCCGTTGTTATCCTTCGTCTTTCCGTTGTACCTATCTACCCATACCTATACCTAAACTACGTATCTTTTGCAATTTAAAATCCTTAAAATGTATTTTTGGGGCTGGGTTGGGTAGGTATAGAAAGTCGTATTAGAGAAAGAGAAAAAGTAGAAGTGTGAGAAGAGGTAGGGAAGAAAAACAGCACAAAAGGAAAATGACCGGAATGCCTTTATTTAATTAAATTCCACCACAGATGTGCGAATAGAAAGGTATACACACATTTATAAACTTATTTCGCACTTACCTATACATAAACATATAGATGTAGGTATATGTATGTATTAGCAACAGGATACAGGATGTATTTTAATAATGTATGTGTGTATTATACCACTCTGTGTTCACACCAATTCGATCATATGTGGTTGCAAATATTTTCACCTTATTATTGAGTTTGATGTTTGGATTTTGGAAACATTCGCATTTCGCAAGAAGACGGTGTGGTGGCGAGAGTGTGGAAAAGGAGAAGGAGTAAGGACGCAAAAGTAAAGTCAGACTAAAGCGCCAGGGATAAATGAAGAATGAACGATATCCATGGAAGCTGGAAGACGAAGATGATAGCCGTGTTTTGTTGAGGCAGCCAAAGCCCTCCAGTTAAAATTAAACACGCAATGCAACAACATTAAATGGCTGCCAATTACTTTGGATACCTAAATACTTTGGAACAATTTGGAATTATGGAATTCACATACAAAAAGAGCTTTATAACCCAATTTGTTCTCCATCGTTTTGTTGCAAGGCTTTAACTATGCTGTATATAATTCTCAACAAAACGCGGCTGATATTAATTCTTCTAGAGAAAGAACCTATAGCACGTGGATGAAGATAAAGACGAAGAGATGTAGAATTTGTATTGAAATGCTAATAGAAAAAAGGATATTATCGGATTATTACCGCTAGTTATGTTGCATAGTAATTTGATTGCTTTGGTCGTCATCATATCGTCCTTGTCGTCTATCTTAAGCTATATATGTACAAACCTACCTATTCCTTTTTCCTCTTTATCATTATCATCATCATTGCTTATTGGTAATTCTCTTGAAGAAGAAGATGACGACGAAGAAGATGAAGGGATTATCTAAAAAAAAAAATATGTCTATGTATATCCTGTCTGGCGTGCTCATTAAATTAATTGGGAAGCAAATCAAAAATATTATACTTACGTTTGCTCTCCTTGCTTGGGAAATCCTCACAAATTAGGAAACAGAAAATAATGTTTAACAAGGACGATGTAGTGAAGGCGACGTATACCTACCTACCTCCGACCTACCTACTTTTTCTTGATTTTTTTTTATCATTTTTTCTGACGTAAGAAGTTCTTGGTACTTGGTAGGTTAGAATGGAACTTGGAATACCTACGCAGTCTTTTTGTTTTTTTTTTTTTGCATACGAGCACTTAGAATGTTGGAAATTTTGCGACCAGCAATGATGTAGAAATAATAAGCCACTGGCTATCATGTAATATCAGGTTGGCCTTTTGTCCTTTTTTGTTTTCTGTTGTTTAGTGATGCCATTGCTCATTATATGGTTCGGGGGAAATGAAAAGGTTATACCTATCAATACCTACCTACCTACCAACCTTATAATAGGAGATAGGTACATAATGCAAAGTGACACGTGCGTCTTGATTTATTTGTTGTCGACGAAATGAAAAATTTTCATTTTCATGGGGCGTTTTTAATTTGTTTTAAGGATCTTAACAAAAAAAAAGGTTTGAACAATAAAGAATAAACGATTTCTTTTATAATGAAGGTACGTACATAGGTATAGGTAGACCTAAAGATAGTTGTACCTTTAAGCGTTGCTAGGTAAAGTTAGAATTCGACAGAAGTCCAGATCGATAGGTAAATTGTCTCACAAATTGAAGAACCTAGTAGGTACCTACCTACCTTCATCTATATTGCATGAATAAACATTTGAAATTAAATTCTTAAAAAAAGAAGAACCAGGGAAGAATTATTGATAATTATAATACCTACTACATGGTTAAAAATTTTGGACTACTTTTCAGTCCTATTAAAGTATTAGGTATAGCATATTTTCAATGCAAGAAGTATTAGATTTAATAATTCCCAAAATATTACACATTTTTTTAATACATTTTGCATTGTATACCTATTCAAAGAAATAATGTATTTTGAAATAAATGCTTAATATTTAACTGATTTATGACAAAAAAGAATAAAATACCTACAACACATCGATATTATATTTGAAGACAAAGTCTCATAAAAAGCAATAGTGGCAGGATTACTTGAAATTAAATTTCCCAAAAGTAATGCTATTGATTTTAAATTTTATTCCAACTTGTAGGTATTCAAAAGAAGAAATACTTTCAAAACAATACAAGTATTGGTTTAAATTTAACTACGGAACGATTTTTTCTGTGACAACAAATTAAACTAAGTCTAAAATTTTATTTGATAATAGGTATACACATTTTGGGTTATAGTGCAACACAAATTGGTAAAAATTGTAGGTATTACAGCCCCAGTTAAGGAAATGTAATATGCACAACGTTTAAGATTTTGGGATATTTTTTGTTCACGTTCTCCTTATTACAGAAGTGTGTTACAAAGAAAGTATTATTTTTACTTGCTCTACCTATAGGGCAAGTATTGGTTTCGTGTAGAAAAAAATTCGATGTTGTAATCAAAACCAACACTGCGATAATCGAGAAGTCCGAAAAAGTGGGTTTCGTCATGCCGTCCGTCGGTCTGTGCGGCTGTGCTTCGGTGCGTCCACTGTATTTTGAGCTAGAGCCAAAACGGGTGGACCGATTTGCAGAAATTTAGTACAGAGCATTTTTATATGATTCCCTAGAAGAAAAATTCTAGTTTTTGTTTTAGCTCATCTAGAACGGGTAGGTAGCTGCCATACAAATATTTTGATTACTTCAAATTTTATCGAAAACGGCTCAAACGATTTTGATTAAACTTCGTACGTGTAATAACCAAATTTATTGTAAGAAAACTGCATTTCAGGTTTTTCTCAAAAAATTCACATAACGGAATTATGTATTCCAAGTTTTTTGAGAAAATGGTCTTATTTTTGGGTTATTCGCGTATATCCTTGCCATGGTTGCACCGATTTTATTATAATTTTTCAGTCTGATGCTTACCAATAGCTTAAACAATAATGCATTTAAAATTTTTCAAAATCATTTTTTTATAAACAAAAAACAAATCAAACAAAAAATCAATTTTTTAGTACTTTTGACTCTTTTAATATTTTCATATGCACATATTTACATCATGCATCTTCCATGTGGGGTTACACACAGTATTTAACCACAAGAGCAAGTTCGTGCCATCAAGTCGTGCGTATTTTTTAATATTCCATAACCATACAAAATGTTTGTAATCATTTTATATTATATTTTGTATTTCAATTATTATTTGTAACATCGAAAGGATTAAAATTTACTAGAATATATAACTCAAAGGACTAGAATGTAATCCAAAGGATTCATATGTAATCCTCGAATATAACACCAGTTTAATGCGTGATGTACTCTTGTAAGAGGTACATTGTTTTGCAATTGTGAAAACAAATCTGGATGAGACAAGTGCATAGTACCGTATAATGAGTAGGTACATATGCATAGAATTTGAGATCGCGAACGATTAAGAGCAATTGTATCTTCTACAGGTAAAACAAATACAATAGCCAATAAAAGCGCACTCGAAATATTAGAATTTATTTTACAGTTTAGACTAAAAGTTAGTTTGTCTAACATAATAATAATGCTTCGTCTTGTCCTTTTAATTCCAATAAGTAATGCCGGCTGTGAGAGGAGCTTCTCAAAATTGAAATTTGAAACTTATTAAAAATTAATTAAGGTCCATATCTCTTGGCTATACCTATAATGGAGGAAGAATTTACAGACACCATCGATACTGAACAAATAATAAGAGATTTTGCTCTGATGAAAAGTAGGAAAATAAAATTTTAATTTATGAATTTCATTTAATTAATAAACAAAACTAATTTAATGGAATTAGTTTAAAAAAATAATTTAATATAATTAATTTAAAAAATAATGTATGCCCATATATTCTGATAAAGAACTTTTATTGCTGCAGCTTTTGTTGCTGCAACTTTTACTGCTGCAACTTTTGTTGCTGCATTTTTTACTGCTGCAACTTTTATTGCTGCAACTTTTATTGCTGCAACTTTTGTTGCTGCAACTTTTATTGCTGCACTTTTGTTGCTGCAAATTTAATTGCTGCAACTTTTATTGCTGCAACTTTTGTTGCTGCAACTTTTATTGCTGCATTTTTAACTGCTGAAACTTTTGTTGCTGATTGCTGCAACTTTTATTGCACTTTTTTTAGCACGTACGAAATTTAATCAAAATCGTTAGAGCCGTTTTCGAGAAAATTTGAAGAAATCAAAATATTTGTGTAGCAGCTAACTACCCGTTCTAGATGAGCTAAAACAAAAACTAGAATTTTTCTTCTAGGGAATCATATAAAAATGCTCTGTACTAAATTTCATGCAAATCGGTCTACCCGTTTTGGCTCTAGCTCAAAATACAGTGGACGCACCTACGCATAGACGCACAGCCGCACAAACCGACGGACGGCATGACGAAACCCACTTTTTCGGACTTCTCGATTATCGTAGTGTTAGTTTTGATTGCAACATCGAATTTTTTTTTTACAACAACCAATACTTAGCCTATAGGTAGAGCAAGTAAAAATAATACTTTCTTTGTAACACACTTCTGTAATACGAAGAACGTGAACAAAAAATATCCGAAAATGTTAAACGTTGTGCATATTACATTTCTTTAACTGGGGGTGTAATACAATTTTTACCAATTTGTGTTGTAGTATAACCCAAAATATGTATATTATTAAATATCATTTTAGACTTATTTTAATTGGTTGGCATAGAATAAATCGTTCCGTATTTAAATTTAAACCAGTAGTTAATACTATTTTGTATTGAATTGAAAATATTTTCCTTTTTAAATACAGACTTTATTAATATTTAAAATTTGTTGTATTACTTTTAGGGAATTATTTTTTAATGATGCTTTTTTATGAGTCCTTTTATTGTCCTGAATTTACCTTATCAAACTACAACAATTTAGACTTGGTTTCATTTCTGATTTAAAATAAGCCGTTCTGTATTTAAATTTAAACCAATACTTGTATTGTTTTGAAAGTTTTTCTTCTTTTGAATACAAGATGGAATAAAATTTAAAATCAATAGCATTACTTTTGGGAAATTTAATTTCAAGTAATCCTGACACTATTGCTTTTTATGAGACTTTGTCTTCAAATATAATATCGATGTGTTGTATTTTATTCTTTTTTGTCATAAATCAGGGAAATATTAAGCAATTTAATTAAACAAATGTGTAATATTTTTTGAATTATTAAATCTAATACTTCTTGCATTGAAAATAGGCTGTAATACTTAATAGGACTGAAAAGTAGTCCAAAATTTTTAACCGTGTAGGTACATAGGTAGATAAGTATGTAGATATATCTATAAGTAGGCACCTTCTACTGAAATAAGTAAGTCAAATAGAAAACTTAGCACTATTTAATTGGGCTTGTTGAATAAATCCTTTAAAAATGGCTTTTCGCCCCGTCGATTTAGCTATGACTTATCTGTTGACTAGAGGGCGGCCTTTTCAATACTCAATTTGTGTTCACATTTCTTATTAATAAACATATTTTAGTTTTATTGTATCTTGCCAATATTTATCACTTAAAGCACGGCAACACTTCACTAAATTATCTTTTCATTCTCATGTCATATAAGGTACAAGTAGGTACATGTGTCACATTCAACCAACTGACATTGGCATCCAAAGCAATTTATAAATGTACTAGTAAACAAAAACTAATTCCTCGATGAGTATGTGGTAGGAAGTTATCCGTTACGAATTTGGCCAGTTAAAATTATCCGCGCTCGTTATCACATTAAACCATGAATATAAATTTCAATATAAATAGGTACCCAGCAAACATTTTTTCTGCAAGTTCAGATTTTGTTCACCAAAAATGAAGAATAATATTCGTGAAACCAGTTATGAAAGCAGTTATGTTGTGAATGAATGAACACAAAGATCCTACAAATTCTTACGAGGGAGATGATACGTCTGAGCCCATATCCATCATTGGCTGATGTTCTAATTGGAACTAAATATCTTAATATAAGTAAAGTAGGTATAGCGGTACACTTTGAACTTTAAGGTTTGAGCGCAAACATTTATGTCACTATTTAAAGGTCAAAAATTAGAAAAGTCTAGGGTTGCCACGGATTTATGATAAATGTCACTATCAATTTTTGTTCTTTAAAGCATAACCAAAGTAAAAAAATGTTCCTAATTTATACACACACACAAATTTATTAGAATAAAATCACAGATTCCATCGTAACAAATCTTCGAACGGACTTCTACGCTACGAATCAAGAAAAATTGTCTTCACAGAATCCGAATGGAATCAAAAAAAGCATTGCCTCATTCATCGTACTTACTCCTTAGAGGATATAATAATAGCCGTGTTTTTTTTGCAAGTCCATATGGATTTGTCGAAAAAAACGACATCGGGACTTATAGTTTTACACGTAAATACAACAACAACTTAAATCCATATGGACTTAGCTAAGTCCAGATAATTATCGGGACTTACGTACTGTAAGTAAGAAGTTCCTAAGTCCCGATGTCGTTTTTTTTCGACAAATCCATATGGACTTGCAAAAAAACACGCCTAATATGGAGTGCTTGTTTTTATTTGAATGCGGAGCTGTCATAGGGGTCGCTGTTCAAGTTTCGGTCACTGAATTTTCTCCACATTGGAGAAAAAAAAAACTAAAAAGAAGATATTGAAATCTTTAAAATAATAAACAAACAGTTATTAATTTCAAGAATTACTTAAAAGTAGAACAATTTAGAAAGAAAATAAGCAAATTATGACCTACAATTGATAGCAGCTGTACGATCTTCTAAGACTTTACCTAAACCGAAAGTGAAACAGCGCATTAGGGATAGAAACGAGCACTCCATATTACATATCCTCTAAGACTCACTCTCAATTTCGAAATCAGCTGTCTTATGTCAAATCATTGAGAGAAGTAAAAAAACAGTGATGGTATACATCAAATAAAAAAAAATTACCTGCGCCATTTGGAAAAATCGCAATTTTTTCCCTACATTAAAGAAATGGACTTTAAGAAGAGAATTTTTGATAATTTGTGAATTTAATTTTCTTTTGGATAATTTAATGTGCTAACTTACAATTTGAAAAATAAAAATCTATGAGAAATCAATTTTTTCGAAAGCAAATATTTTCCTTTTGGGGATAATATTTTTTCTTAAAAAAGCATTTATTAATTTTCTTGATGAAAATTCTGTACCGAAAAAGAATTTTCATTAGGAATATTAATAAAGGATATTTTTTCATGATCGCTATAGCCGGCGCGGCGAGTTAACCGAAAGTTTGTCATTTGCGAATTTCTTCACAAATTTATGTTGGTTTTATTTTTGAATTAACAAAGTTAAAAAAAATATTAATTTCCACAGAAACACAAAAGTAAGATTATCAATAAACTAATAAAAAACAGAAGGCTATAAACTTATAAGTATTTTTTCAAACAAATTCATCTGCTTCCAACGGAATCGGTGAATTTTCAATATGCGAAAGTCAAAGTTTTTCTTTGAACAGCTACCTTTGAGCTTAAGACCCTTGCCATTACTAAAAATTTCCTTACCAAAGTCCTTAGAGCCGTTTTCAAGAAATGTAATTTGAAAAAATATAATAGGTTGAAAAAAACTTTGGTGAGCGTATTATCTCGCGTCGTAGGCCTGTGGCGTGGGCTCCAAGATCATGCAACTTAACACCGCTGGACTATTTTTTGTGGTGTTATGTGAAGTCGATTGTCTACGCAGATAAGCCCGAGAAGATTGACGCCTTGGACGAGAATATTCGGCGCGTATTCGGCTGACATACGGCCCCAATTGCTGCAGCAAGTGGTCGAAAATTGGGCCTCTCGGCTGGAATTTATTCGAGCCAGCCGCGGCGGCCACTTGCCCGAAATAATTTTTAAAACATAATGGCAAACCCTTATCTTTATAATAAAGCTAAATTCTTGGCCATAACATCAAATAATATGCGTTTTATTTCTTCTTGAAAACCACACGTCTAACAAAAACCACCCTTTACATACCTACATATTTCTTTTTTGATACAAAAATATATAACATAACTTAGAAATACCAACATACATAATATTTATGCACAAACATGCAAACAAATCTTCAATTATTATTTTTGTTGGCCTAATTGTACTTTTCTTTTTTCAATCTTGTCAATGCGAGTAGGTAAACGTATATACCTACTAGATAATAATACAACGAAATACAAAACAATATTCCGCCCACAACACAATTAGTCGCATAATGCACCCCTAACACTCTGCAAACAGTCACAGTCATAATAAACAACGAGAATATAACAGGAACCCTCTGTCCAAGTCCAATAGTACGCCTGCACTGCACAGCAACATAGGTAGGTTAGGTATTGTTAATTAAAATTTGGTAACAAGCCCGTTTGCTTTAGATGTTTCTATATTGGCTTTGGCTCAATTCGTTTCGGCTCGTTAATTAACTTGGCAAGCTCCGGGCTTTTAGCTAGCTAGGTTATAGTGTACATATAGAGCTCTGTAAAGCCTAATACTAGTGCCGAGTTTATAGCACAGGCAGCAGCAGCAGCATGATGGCTCTTTTACATAACACATATATCACATCAGAACCGACGCGACGCGACGGTATGGGATAGACAAAATGGTCAGCATTCAACTAAACGAAAGATTCGCGGCACTTTTCTTCTGCTTCATGGTGCAACACGCATATTAAACGCACCTATTGTCGATGTCCCTCAATATTCCTCTTTGTTATGCCTTACGCCTCATCCCTCATCTAAGGCATTATAATTTAATTACAATGACGGAAGCGGAAAATGACGTAATTTACTTGTGTATACAAAAACGACCAACAGACATACATATATATATTCAATTCAATACCTAGACCAAGGTGTGTAGGGTATAGTAAGTTAGGTACGTGAATTTGTCGTGTACAGTAATTTGTAAATGCGGCAGCTGTAGGTATTGCTTTGAATCCGTGTGATGCCGCAGTTGTGCATTAAGCTGCAATTTTAACAATATAAAGACAACAAATAGAAAAACACACATATAAATATGTATTTAATTAATAAATGGACATTAGGGGCATTCATAACACATATAAAGGGTCCGCCAAATAACTTTTCTTTTTTTTTTGAAAATGGCGCAAAACATCGAGTGTAGCTTCGGCTTGGTGGCACGTAGCGCCGTCCTGTTAAAACCAAATGTTGCCAATATCCCCCTCTTCAATTTTTGTGAACAAAAATTCGTTCAACATGGCCCGATAACGATCGCCATTGACTGTAACGGCCACTCCTTGCTCATTTTCGAAAAATGACCCAATTATGCCTCTGGACCAAAATCCGCACCAAACGTGACTCGTTTTGGGTGTATCGGCTTTTCAATGTATGCGTGCGGGTTTTCTGTGCCCCAAATGCGACAATTTTGCTTGTTTACTACCCGCCAAGATCAAAATGAGCTTCATCTGAAAAGATGATTTTTTTGGCAAAATCGGCATCTTCTCTAAGTCGATCGCAGGCCCACTTAGCGAAGCGTATACACAACCATATTCGTTCAGCGGAAGGATAAAACTAATTATCTGTCAAATCAGACATGAGCTAAGTGTTACCATTCACGAAATAAGCACTAGTTGAAAAAAAACGTTAGATGGCGGACCCTTTATAAGCCTATTTCAGCTACTTTGGATTTCAATCGACTCCTGAAAAATGGAAGGTGGGATTATTTAATTTTACTTACATTTATTAAAAACACAAGTGGTTCCTTAACGTCACATAAATTCCTAAAAAAAAAAACACACACATGTTATTTGAATTCAGTTTAGCTTAGATTTACGAATACAAAATATTCAAATATTCAAAATACAAAAATATATGAGGAAACCAAACAAAAGTTATAATGGGATGATTTTTTACACCCTTAAAAATGTAGAAACCGTAAAAACATTAATAAAGGACAAAGCGTATGAATAGGAATGGGTTGCAGCTTGCAGTCGCTCAGATGCAATTACTTGCTCTTTTAGCTTAACATTTGCTCCCTATAAATACCTACAAATTACAGTATATATAGAGGAACTAAGGGCGGAATAATGAGTTGGTAGAATGCTATTTTGCCAAACTTCTCAGATATACAAATGTATCATTTCACGCCCAAAACCCTTGGCTATTTTTTTTTTTTTCAATGAACGCGTTTATCAGTGCTAGATTTCTTATATTTATGGTTCCAAGCTATGAAGTAGGCATAAATAGTAAAGGGTTGTTCCATAGGGACCCTTCGAGTTATAAGGAATTTGCGCTATGTGTCACAGGGTGACTTTGAGGTGACTTTGAGGGCATTGATAGTTTGCGACTTATTGACATTTACCTTCGACTTACACTTCACAGTCAAACCGTGTTGTATAAGAAGGGCCTGACCTTGGGTGGAGCGAGGCAGTACCTATATTTTCACGGATCGATAAGGGCTTTTTAAAAAAAAAAAAACTCAAACCTAAATTTGCACCACCCAACATTTTTCTTTTACCAATGATATTCGTAAAAAATTATTTTTTGGCATTTTTTTTAAAAGTTTTTTAACGAATTTCTCGGCTCATGTTTGTATGTGGCACAGTAAAAAATAAAACATTAAATTGTGGATAATAATATTTTCGAATATTTCAATTCAAATAATAGATTATTTTTGCTTAAACAAATAAATAAAAAGTTAAAATGAGTTTTTTTGGTTTCAATTTTGTCTTTGATTTAAATGTATGACTTGAAAAATAAGGCAAGGACAAATTTTACAATCGTCCTTGTCGGTGTGTTGATTGTAACACGCTGAAAGGACGGTTCTAACACCATATAAATACATGAAGAAAAAATCTAAAATGGTGACTAGACTTAGAATTTAATTCTAAGCTAATACCATAAATTGCTTATGTACCTATTATTATAAAATAAATTAATTCCAATAAAAAATCATTCTAATTCACTGTTGATAATAAATGGATTTATGTAGTATAAGTATGTATAACATTATTTCGAATTTATTTAAAAAAAAAAACTATTTTGATCTTTATATCCAGCTGTTAACTGTGTGTGGACGCTAGTAACATAGATAATTATGTATTAATTTCTGCTTGCATTATGTTACAAACGTGCACAAAGAAATTGTTACAATAGTCCACCGCACGTTTTTTTTTATATTAAAAATCATATTAAGAAAAAAAACGTGTATCTATGCCTATCTTCAAAATATTTACTCTATTCGATTCTAGAAATATTGGAGGACGGTAAGGTCACATCTTTTCTATGAATTGTTTATTTTTTCAAGAAAAATACTGAAAAAACTAAAGACCAAAAAATTTACGTTTAGACTAAAATTTCACATTTTTGGCTTTTGTTGGTACATTCGAATGTACGGACTTTTGGATTTTTGGGTTGCATTCAGGACCTAATTGCAAAGAATTGTGCATTAAAAATGAACGCACACAGTACTAGGTTTTCGTACAAAATGAATGTTACAACCGACCGACCCACGGTTACGTTCGTACCCACTCTCCCCTACACAAACCTGACATTTAGGCTTCGCAGATGTCTTCAACTCAGTAGGCACTCTTGCTCAAAAAAATGATAACTCACAAATATCAGAAATATGAATAACATTGGGTGTTTTTCTTTTTTAGTTCAGAGCAGAGCCCGATCTGTCAACAAAAAAAATCGTGTTTCTTTTTTAGTTCAGAGCATTCAGAGCTCCAATTTTGTGATTTTTTTTTCGCTCTGAGCATGTTCAGAGCAGGTTCAGAGCGCGCTTTATGAGCTCAGAATAAATTGATAGAGCAGACGGAGTTGAATAGCTGAACACAAATTGGACAAAGAAGGAAGAATACCAGCCGAACTATTTCAACACGGTGGGCCAGCTTTACGTCAAGCAATTCATGAGATTATATAGTGCACGTGTGGGAGCATGAAGAGGTATAATTTGCCCCATACATAAGAAGGGAGATGTCACAACGTGCAGCAATTATAGAGGTATCACGTTGTTGAGTACCGCCTATAAGATACTCTCCTCTATCCTACAAGACCGGATAACCCCATACGCTAAAACCATCATCGGACAATATCAGTGTGGTTTCATTCCAGGCAAATCAACAACTGATCAGATCTTTACCCTTAGGCAGGCGATGGAAAAATGTCTAGAATTTAACATCCCAACATACCACCTGTTTATAGACTTTAAGGCCGCCTACGATAGCATAGCCAGGGTAGAACTTTACAAAGCCATGAGAGAATTCGGCATCCCAAATAAATTGACACGACTATGTAGGTTGACCATGACCAACGTAACAAGCCAAGTAAAAATAGCCGGATTGCTATCCAAACCAATCAACATCTTTAATGGACTCCGACAAGGGGATGGTTTGGCCTGCCTCCTCTTCAACCTGGCGTTGGAGAAAGCAATCCGTGACTCTGGCACGGCAACAAGAGGGACCATCGTCAACAGGTCCACCCAGATACTGGCTTACGCAGACGACATCGACATCATCGGAAGAACTGAGCAAGCTGTACATGATTCCTTCATCCAGATCGAGCAGGCGGCACAAAATCTGGGGCTGCACATTAGTGAAGGTAAAACAAAGTACATGGTGGCGTCGAATGCGAGAGGAACAGTTGGTCAAACAATCCAGGTAGCGGAGCACGAATTTGAAGTGGTGCAATCCTTTAAGTACCTTGGGTCAATAGTAGCAGCCGATAACAATATAGAAGAAGAAACACGCGGGCGGCTTCTCAAATCCAACAGAGCCTACTATAGTCTGTCAAAGCTCTTCAAATCCAGAAATCTCACCATAACTTCAAAACTGCTGCTGTACAGGACCATGGTCCTGCCAGTACTCACATATGGATCCGAAACTTGGGTGCTTAGCAAAAGGCACTCCGACCTCTTAGCCGCGTTCGAGAGAAAAGTCTTGAGGAGAATTGCTGGCCCCATATGTGAGGAAGGACGATTCCGGAGACGGTACAATCATGAATTGTACGCAATCTACGTTGAAGCGGATATCGTGACAAAAATTAAGCTCGGTAGACTCCGGTGGGCAGGGCACCTAGCTCGCATGAGCGAAGATGAACCTGCTCGGAAAGTTCTTTGTGGTTCATTCTATGGTAGACGACAGCGTGGTAGACCATGCTTGCGCTGGCGCTGGAGAGATGGCGTAGACCAGTACGCCCGGAGCCTTGGGGTGCGCAACTGGATGGCGGCGGCTCGAGACTGGGATGGGTGGAGAGACTTGTTGAAGGAGGCCAGGACCGGACCCCGGTTGTCGAGCCGATGATGATGATGATGATGATGATGATGATGACAAAGAAGGAAGGAAAAACTCGCAGAGCAGAGCACGCTCAGAGTATGTTCGGAGTGTTCAAACTCTGTTCAGAGCTCTACTCTGAACTAAAAAAGAAAAACGCCCATTATCCGATGTACAAGGCCGTCGAGAGGAGTCCCGCCACCCATATACGTATAAGTACTCTTTTTTTTAAGCAACTGCCTTCCACTACCTGCAAAATGCCTAATTCTAATAGCATGGAACTATAATATTAGAATGAATAGAAAGACTGAAATATTTGTTGTTATCAGAGTGGACCGTTCATTATCTAATCAATCCAGTTGAGATGGGGGATGTTTAGAAAATAGTTCTGCATACGAGTAGAACAGAATTCGAACCCACACCTCTTAATTAGCAATCAAGCTCTTCGCATTTAGTGCGCTATTATCAACCGCGTATTTGTATAAGTAAAGGAAAATCCAACTCTTGAGATATAGGTAGGTAGGTACATCCGGTACAAGCTTTATCCAAAAAGATAATATTTCTGTTTTTCGAACTTCCACGCCCCTTATATTGGCGTACAAGACTGATATAAAATTTCAAAATTTATTTTAAATTAGAAAAAAGCGCAGTGGTTTTTTTTTATTATTTTCTTTAAATCACCGGAGTTAGTCGATTTTTCTTTAAATATTTTTCAAAAAAAATTATTTCAATATTAGTCAGGCACCCAAAAATCGCATGCGTGAGTTTTTCTTGAAAGATAACGTGAACATAGGAGCCTGATTTCGAAAGCGTGAATGATTTTTCAAATTTCTAGGCCCCATCACCCATCAATCACGGGAATATGCTAATGCTCACGGAACTGGGCCCCAGGGTGCATGAAAAATCTATCTAAATTAAAAAAAAAATTTACCTACAAACACAAATTACGATTTAATTTACTGTTTAAAGTTTTCAGACCCCTAGAATATTAATTTTGTTAATGATGCTTGATCCGGAATTGAGCCCCAGGTTGTTTGAAAAATCGATCTCAATCGATTTCCCCCTTTACCCTCCTCCTGGCCAGCGCTATCGATATACCTACCTATATGGGTATAGATACTTTAATGAGGATAGGCAATTTGGATTCGCTGTTGCTCATTTTTTTTGACGAAGAAAAATTAGGAAGATTTCACTTTCCGGAATCGGTTTATGGTTTATGCCTTCAAAACATCTGAAAACTGTTTTTAAATGTCAGATTTGTAACTACTTAATAGAAAACATAATTTTAATTTTTTTTTTAGGAGGGTGGCTTACACTTGACTTTTCGGAAAGTTTAAAGTGTTCCGAAAAATTAATTGTTATAACCTCGATATCTATTATACTATTTATATTATCAACTATAAAACCTTCCCCTTCCAAGGCAGACAGACATTCAATAACCAAAATTAAACGAAATGACTTACAGTTAGTTAAATTCTCTATCGCAAAAAAACAACCTTCTCTCGTATGTTAATGGTGTTCGGTCGGACAACTTAACCCTCTGCGGTTCAAATTTGATGAAATGAATTTCGCAATTATCATCAATTACCCATCAAATTAACCCAAACCAGGCATCATCGGCAGCATCATCAGTTTACGGCGTGTAGACACATCCAAGAGCTTCATCATATGCTGAACTCTTACTTTTGCGCCTTCCACCTTCTACAACATCTCTCTTTCTATACTAGGTATATATCCTCTCGAACTTCAATCACCATCATCATTTCATCATCCTATATAAGGTAGGTGGTATAGAATTGGGAAGGGGGGGGGGGGGGGGGGCATGGGCCGTGTATCTGGGTTTATTGGATGAGCTTTCGCTGGGGTGGGGTGGTGTGGTGTGTTGTTGGTGGTATACTACGTAGAAAGACCAGTGGTGATGGAATCATTTTTGCCAGAATTCCATATATGTGTCGGAGTCATTAAATGGCGCTGGCTGGTGGTCCTGATGGCAGGAATCAGGATCACTGCGACGAAATCGTATGTAACATCGGGTAACGATGAGTTGCGTCAGTTTCAATCTTTTCGGGCGGCAGATATTTTGAGCATCATATATGTGTATGTATCTACGTTATTATACTCGTATGTGGATATAAGACCACTGGAACTAGGGACGGATATGAGAGGACGTATCCTCTTCCTGTTGTGGATTGGAATAATCAAATAGGGAAATTCTTCAATTTAATTCGTTACGTTTGTGGTGTGGTAGGGCATATTCCAAACTGAACCACGCCGAACCAACCTGATATATCCCATTCCAGGCTTTGCATTCAATATGATGCCTCAACGAAGCAGAACTGCTGCTGCCGCTGCTAGAAAGTCGATAAAGCACCTCGGCTCCTTCATGCCGCAGCAACCGCTTGATTTCAATAATGTTACCGCTTCGTCCTCGCCCGGCGCGGCGATGAATAGTGCTTAATTGAACGTGAAAGATTATAGAGAGGGAGACAGAAAGAGAAACTGATGAACAAAAGTGGGAATGAGTTGGTTTTTGGGTTGGGAAATGGGATATAAGGGTATAGGTGTTACGGGGAATGAGATTAAGTGGAGGTCATATAGGATGATTTTCGAACAATTGATAAACTTTAATTGCTGTTTGTTGAAGCGCGGACGGACACCATTTCGCTGACAGTTTGACGTGTGTGTTTGTGTGTATTTGAGAGGGCAAGCAAAAGGAAAAAAGATGTCTATTTGATGATGATGCTGAACGGTAAAGCTTTAATACAAATTTTTATATTGTTACCGAACCCTATAGAACTTAATCACTTTTTAGAATCCATTACATTTTTCGTACATCAACTGTTATCAATATTTGAAGATATTTAACTTTGGAAAAAGAAACGTTACTATATTATGGAATGGAAATAGCATGCGTGATGGTTGTAGGACTTAATTGATTGTTAAAAGTTTTCCTCAATAGAATCTACCTAAATATTGCTAGCGTAAGTTTGTTTCAAAGTTTTCAAAGCAATGTGTCATTTTTATTTGCTAATGCCTTTATTAAATTAGAACCAACTTAACCAGGTTCCGGGATATTAGTACCCCATATGTGGGATATTCGCAAAAAAGTACCTATGCCATCTTAACAGTTAGTAATGGATCCGGGATCTTAGTACCCCATATGTAGGATATTCGCAAAAAAAGTACCTATGCCATCTTAACCGTTCGTAATGGATCCGGGATCTTAATACCCCATATGTGGGATATTCACAAAAAAAGTACCTATGCCATCTTAACAGTTAGTAATGGATCTCCGGGATCTTAGTACCCTATATGTGGGATATTCGCAAAAAAAATTACCTATGCCATCTTAACCGTTAGTAATGGATCCGGGATCTTAATACCCGATATGTGGGATATTCACAAAAAAAGTACCTATGCCATCTTAATGGTGAGTAATGGATAAAATGGTTTCGCAAATTGGTCATCCATAGAAATTTGTTAACCAATAGTAAAAGGTTTTCAAAGTCATCAGCGATTTTTAGCACATAATATGTGGGATATTCGCAAAAATCTTAAACTATCTGAAAAGTCTTAGCTACCCCGCATAACAGGATAATTAGTTTTAATAATTAGTCAGCCAAAGCTTTTTTTTTTAATGAATTTAATAAAAATTCAAGGTCATAAATATAGATTGTGGCCTTTAAAAATCTTTAAAAAAATACCAAAAACCCACAAACGTGGTGCCAGAAATCTCTACGACCTTGAAAAAAAAACTTAAAAAAATCATAAAAAATGTACGTTATGACTGACCAATTTATTATTGAATAACTATTGTTGAATTTTTATGGAACATTGATTAAAAATGTTTTAAGGCTGACCGATTTCTGAAACTTTTTGGACCCACTACTGACCTTTTTGAATGTGATTTTGTTTTTGGAAATTTCCCACAAATGGGGTGCTAAAACGCACTTAACTGGCTGCAAACAAGAATGTAGCTGTAGCAGCAGTAGAAAGTTGAACTTAGCTCAACACCATACATATCTTGTTACAGCTACAGCTTCACATTTTCAAGTCCAAAGGTAGGTTTATACTATTTCCGAATAACTTTCAATTTTGACAGTGCTGCAAGCTCCAGCCACATCACTTTTGGTTTTGAGTTCATCCAGTGAAAACAGATACGCATGGCTTCAGCTCTAATTCATTTATTAGACTTATGTCGTTTTCGGTTGGATTTCGGAAATGTTCCGTTCCTATCGGAAATGGAAAATTTGGAGTAAAAGAAGTGAAAAAGGGGAAGCTCCAAACGTCCTCTCGAAAACTTCATTCATTTTCGTATTTTTTTTTTTTTTAATTATTTTAATTAATTGATTTGGGCCCAAAGGCCCACCCACCAGTTTTTTTGAAGACAAAACTTAAAAATAAATTTTAAACTAATAAGTGAGGAATATACAGGGTAGAGAGAGCTTCTTAGTGAGGAAACATGGATATGGAAGTGATTTTTTTAGGAGTTGTAGAGAGAGTTTCTGAGAGAGGATATACTGATGTGAAAGTCAAGGGTGTACTGTGCAGTATTGGCCAAACGCAACATTCTTGAAATCGGTTCAAAGAAGCTGTAGTTTGTACGGTGGTGAGATGGGCGGAAGAGTGGAGCGGATCTGAGGTTTCGTGGATTAGTATGTATCGGTATCATTTTCAAAAGAATATGTGCATCGATTGTCCCCATTAAGAGTTGGTACACGAAGATTATATCAGCGACTTCTCGACGTTTTTAAGAGTTTGAAAGTTTATCAATTTTAATTGGTCTTCATATTGGGGAAAGATGATATTATCGGACCACGGAAGGCCGCGGAGAGTGAACCGAATAAATCTACGTTGCAATTCTTCGGGAGTGAAAGAACTGATATGGCGACCAAACTTGGCTATCGCATCCAAGGAGGGGTCTAACGAAAGTAATGTAAAGAGACTTCGTGACGTAAGGGTTCGAGAATTCTTTAGACCAACGTTTTATGAAGCCTAGAGAGGAATTGGCCTTGTTAATTATTTGATCGAAATGAGAGCGGAAGTTATGCTCACTGTCACAAATAATCCCAAGGTCTCTCATGAAACAAACAATGGTTAATGGCTTCATTAAAAAAGTAGTAAGTTCTGGGGAGTGAGGGTAACAGTTTACGGGAGAAGGTTATAGATTAACATTTATAGCACCAATTTTGGAATAAGTTTAGGTCATTTTGGAGTAAGCGAATGTCAATGGGGGTAGAAATATCCTTAATGATACTCATATAATATTCGAAAATAGACAGATATGAGTCACTAATTATACTTATAACATCGTTTATTGTTAGGACAAAGATAAGAGGGCCCAAGTGACTGCCCTGAGGGACATCTGAAGTGGCGTTAATCGGATCAGAGATTGAGAACCTAGGTATATAATTTGCAAAAGTGGTGGTTCCCTACTACATCACCTCGACCTCACCATCGACGATAATTCTATTCCGAATTTGGTGAAATGTATACTCTAGGTATACAAATATCTCTGGAAATTCTATGTAATTATTTGAGTATTGTAAATTTGAAGAACGAATTCGTAATTTTCTTAATTAGACTTTTCAAAAAAGCAATAATTCATTGTTGAACCCATATAGGTAGGTACCTACCTTCTAGTGTAAGCAATAATGTTATAAGCCCACACCCCATCTTAATTCCTCTGCCCCATAAATATAAAAACTCTTTCAACATTTTATTAATTAAAAGTGACCCAATCACACATATGAAACAAGGGGACATAGGACACCAACTACTGACAAACGCATGGCACGGCACGACTCATACCCAACCCACACCCTCATCCACGAAGTCACCTCAGCAACTTCATCTCACCCCAGCCACCCCTCTCCCTCTCAATTCCAACCATAAATAATTTCGCTTTATTATTAAAAAAGTATTTGAGTGCTCATTTTTCTCTGCACCATCCCATTGCAATTAAGGGTAAATATTATAACAATATAACAACAACAATACTGCTTCAACTATGGAACATACGTAACCTAAATATTGTACATATACGCAACTAAAAACCATCCTACTGGCACACCCCCAAAAATACCTCGCATCCCTTATAATTATGATTGTGTGTGTGTGTGTTGTTGTTGGGTATAAGCAGTAAAACTTATACTACACATTTATTTGGAGGAACGTAATTCCTTTTGATTTAGCCATTTCATTAATACTCGTTCAAATGCCATCCAAACTTTGTTCTTTAGTTGGCCGGCCGATGTTACTGTTGTTGTTGTTGTTGTTTTTGGGAAAATATGATGGTAGGGTGTTATTGAGTATTATACATTTCGAAGTCGTAAATTATATTTTAATGAGATATCATTTGATTTATGTTGTGTAATATATGTGTGTGTGTTTTTGTACGAAAGGCAATGCCCCCCGTCAATCTATTTCACTACGCTGCTGTTGCCGGAGCACCCAAATGTGTTTATTTGTTCGGGGGGTACCTACCTACTATACCTACTTGTATTTAGTGTGGCCAAATGCTTGACATAATAGTTGGGTTTATATAGTTATACAGGGTGTGTGCCATAATTCGTTAAGGATAATTTGGGAAATGATTGTTGGGTAGGTAGAGAGAAATTGTTACATAGTACCTAAGGGTCCATATCCAATGTTGACATCATTATTTATCGGGGAATGAAGAAAAGGCGGCTTACTTTGGTGTATCCTGAGCCATTTTAACGAAAGCTGCTCTGTTAATACTTTATTTTAATTTTTAAGATCCAATACTAGCCTTTATAACTGCGTTTAAATATAGTTACTATTATGTTTAAGTCTGCAGATATCCTATTTTGTATGCATGTTCCAACTTTCCTGCCCATTTAATTTTTTACTTTGGGGTCAATTTTCTTCAGGAAATTCTTAATAAACAATATTTTTTCTTATTTTTTTTCTTATGAACGTAACAATGATAAAACTCAACAACAAATTTGTGAAAAAAACCTAGGTATACCTATAAATTTTATGATAGTTGGGAAAATCTACAGCAAATCAGAACGGTCACACTGGTTTCAATAAACTCTATTCTACGTTCCGTTTGCCGCCAGTCTTCATAGTGTCGTCGTCATGCTGGGTGAGTGGTAGTATTCTAGGTCGTTTATCGTATGTATTGTAACCGCTACCTTCATCCCCCGCTCTGATTTTGCAATCAATAGAAAATAATTCAATTCCAGCTGTGACATTGAACTCTTTTTGACGCGCGAAATACGCTTTAAGCAGAAGAAAGTAACAAACAAAAAAAGAATTTCCTATCCGCTATACCTACCTACCTAACAACCCCCATTTCAAACTAATACTTTTTCTTTCCTTCACTTCCCTTCCCATCCCTTTCCATCATGTTTCAGAGCCTTCTACGAAAACAGCATAAGAACGTGGAAGCGTAGAGTACAAAAAAAAAAAAAAAAACTTTTCATCCTGCAAAGGGGTAACTTCTAACATTTTTTGGGTCCTCCGTTACTTGCGCTGCTGTTCCTTCGTTGGTCGTCTCCACCAGTCACTCTGTACTCCTTCGTTTCAACCATATACCTACATACATATAGCAAGCAGCAAGGACTCATATAAGTTTCACGTTATAGTGGTTGTACTTATAGAGTCGGAGTGTATACGTACCTATTCAAAATCCCACCAACAACAAACCCCATCAACAAATAGCGCGAAATCCTTAAAATTGTTTTTGGGTATAGGTAATGGAAAATTGATGGCGGTTTTCCCTCCACAGGGAAATCTGATGGTGATGGGCACCCGCACCATGCCGCCATATATACCAAGGGTTGGATGGGACATGGAACATGGGGGGAGTGGATAGGAGGGTTGAAAAATGCAATTTATTTTGTGACGGCAGCGGTTAATCGAAAACGTTTAAAAGGCGCACACGGATACGATCGACGCGTCTCTATTTCTCTCTCTAAAGACAAACATTACGGGTTGATATTATGGGATGGGGTGGGGGTGGTTGTGGAATATATATATATATATCTACCGAAAGGATATAAGCCTACATATACGAGCGATGGGGGGTGCTCTATATATCGTTATTGCGGGTTAAGTTAAAAATGAAAATTATCATCCAAAGCACCAGTGGATAAAATGTGAAGTGGATTAGTTTCGCGATTGCTCTTTGTCGTGCTCGTGGTCATTAAGGGTGTGTTTTATTGGAGTGTTATAGTAGGTGTATACCTATATACATACCTATCTAGCTATTCAAGGGAAAACTTTTCCATCGACCGGCGCGCGACGGCGTGGCCGGGCGGTCCAATATAATTTTAGATTTTATTTACCTCACCCTCGAACCCTGTACCTACCTACTTCCTTTATTCTTCGACAAGCTGTAGATTGGTGTTTTAGATATTTCTAAAAATTAATTGAAGTATAATTACGGATCGCTTAGGGGATATTACATTCGTATAATTTAGAATACCAATATTGTTCGCATATACCTAGGTAGGTTAATAATTATACCTATACCTATAGCGAATATCCTTACGATATAGTTAGGTAGGTAAGTGTCTATATAATTTGAACATACCTACGAACCATCAATTTCAGTGAAAGCACAATTTTGTGCAGAAGAGAGAAATTTGTAAATAATTGATTGGGCAATTAGTGGTTGTCATGGCACCACCACACCATGCATGGTGCTTGTATTTTTCATGTGGGAATTTATACACTTGTATGATTTTAATGAACATCAATTTTGACCTATGCAATCAATTGCTGTATCTCTCCTCCCTTGCAGCCTTATAGGAGGGTATGGTATAGCAGAGGACATCCGCTTTTTGGGGTATCTAGGTACCTACATAGGTATACCTCAATTTATAGGGTTTATAAAAATAAAAAAAAAATAAACAAACCATTTACCTACTATTTTTCTCAAAATACTTAAGTAACTAAAGGGCCTACCATCTAACGTTTTTTTTCAACTAGTGCTTATTTCGTGAATGGTAACACTTAGCTCATGTCTGATTTGACAGATAATAAGTTTTATCCTTCCGCTGAACGAATATGGTTGTGTATACGCTTCGCTAAGTGGACCTGCGATCGACTTAGAGAAGATGCCGATTTTGCCAAAAAAAATCATCTTTTCAGATGAAGCTCATTTTGATCTTGGCGGGTAGTAAACAAGCAAAATTGTCGCATTTGGGGCACAGAAAACCCGCAGGCATACATTGAAAAGCCGATACACCCAAAACGAGTCACTGTTTGGTGCTGATTTTGGTCCAGAGGCATAATTGGGCCATTTTTCGAAAATGAGCAAGGAGTGGCCGTTACAGTCAATGGCGATCGTTATCGGGCCATGTTGAACTAATTTTTGTTCACAAAAATTGAAGAGGAGGATATTGGCAACATTTTTTTTCAACAGGACGGCGCTACGTGCCACACAGCCGAAGCTACACTCGATGTTTTGCGCCATTTTTAAAAAAAAAGAAGTTATTTGGCGTATACCCTTTATAACTATTATCTACTAATATTCATATCTTTACTTACATATACCTAACCTAGGGATGTAATTTATTTCATCAATATAAAAATATTTTTTACTTGCGATATATGTATGTGTATGTACATAATTTATGTGTAGGTATACTATAATATGGAAAGTTATGGATTCGTAAAACAAATCGAGCTCGAGGTTTTGATCAAATTTGACATTACGATGATAGAGAATACGAACAAAATGGGTCTCGCAAATCGTCCGTTTGTCTGTTCGGCTACAGCCTTAACGGATGGTTCGATTTTCTCTAAAATGTCCACAACCTTAAACCTACCGTTTTTTGGACATTTCCCCGACACGTGTTTTTCATTTTTTTAGGATCATAAATAACGGTATTTCCATACAATTTTTTTTTTATTTTTCTTAAAATCGTTTCCAAAGATTAAAAATTCCGTTAAATTTAATAGATTATAGGCTAGCTTTTGATTAAAAAAAAAAATTGTTCCAAAAACTGCTTATAAATGGCAACTCCCAAAGTACCATTTTTTTTATATAGGTTTTTCTCGTAAGCCGTTCAACTGATTTTGATCAATTTTTTTTTTAAAGATGATGATATTTTTAAAATAATATTGTGAACCAAAGTAAAAAAAAACTGAAATTTTTTTGTTTGAAAATAGGTATATTGTATTTCCCCATACATACATACCTCACATAATCAAATCCAATTTAGTACATAATTTCACAATTTTGAATACAAAAAACTTTAAACATTTTGTTAATGTTTTTTTGTATACATTTTGAGTTTGAAAGCATTTTTTTCAAAAACTATTACCTAACACAAATAACTAGGTTGAAACAAATAATAACAGAACAAATTTCTGACTTTCAGAAAACAGATAATTTTGCCGTTGTTTTTAAATCTTTTTTTTTAACTTTAAGTCATTTTTAAGAAAATTGCCCCTCCCGCCTAAACGGAGGGAGATAGACCCCCTAGGTATCGTACCCTCCCCCCTAGGTAGGTATGGAAATAAATAATATCTGACTTTTGTCGAATTTAAATAAAAAATATTTTTTTTTTTAATGATAAATTTATAATGATGTTAATGAACAGACAGACGGACGTTTTTGCAAGACCCATTTTTTTAGTCTTCCCTAATATCATAATGTCAAGCTTGATCAAAATCTCGAATTGGATTTTTTTTACAATCCACAACTTGCCATACCTACACCTATGTAAGTATTACCTACCTACCTACCTATGTACCTGTATACCTACCTAAATAAAATGTAATCGCAAGTTAAAATGATGTTCTTGTACCTACTTGCAAGTGCCCCCTTGCCCCTACCTCCGGGCGCCTATGACCACAACCTACCTACCTATTTGCATCAAAATATTTACTGATTTTACTTTCTAACAGCCTAATTTATTAGAATTCGTTAAACACCTCTAAACTGGTGAATAGCTATGTAGTGCATAAGCATTTCTGTATAGCCTCTATTCAACGTTGCATAAATTCTTATTCATAAAACATTTTTATATCCATTACTATACCTACCTAACCTAAGACATTGACATTTTTTTCTACAAAAAAGGTACCTCCTATGCCTACCTACTTTTTAAAATTGTTGTATCTAAATCTTAAATAGCTTACTTGCGCTTACACATATTTTTTTAAATACCAAACCACTTGTTTTGCATCTAAAACTATGAATCTAACCCTCACCTAATGACATTAGTAAAGGAGACGAGCAGTTTTTATGTGAATTACCTTTAAAGTTTTAGTTTGTATTTGCGCCTATTTGGAATAATTCAAACGTTTAAGTCAAAGTCTACACACAGCCGTTGTTCAACCATGTTTTGTGGGTGAATATAATAAATAAATAATAATCTAACTACCTATTTTCACAATTTGAATTGATTTAACTTTAAAGATGGGCCGATCCCGGCGGTACTGCAATACCGGGCCAACCCGCGACAGAGGTGGAGCAAGCTCCTAGCACTCCGTCTATTTCCAAAAATCAGTTTAACATTTGTTGTCCCCCGATGGGGGATCTATCAGATGTTAAGCTGATAAGAACAGATACTACACTTTGATCTTAGCCATAAGGCCGAGAAGCGATAAATTTCGTAGGCATACCTACCATTACTTGTACTACATTTCTAGAAACACTGAGTGTGAGTAGTATGATAATAAATACAAAATTGTATACACTATTTGTTTTTGTAATAAAATTGAATATGTTTGGTTTAAAAATGGAAAGAGGGTAGAAAGACACGTGAACGGTGGAGTGGACGTGATCGGCGAGTCGATATAAATGTGAGCATTTGTATAGTATTCATGAATCATAATAAATATAGCTATATAGGTACATGTGTATAGTGGGTTATGTTTGTGTGTGTTGTGTTGATGACGTCAGTTTCTTTTAAATGATAATGATACACTAAACAATATTTTGGTTATGATAATATAATTAATAATTATCTACCTATTATTATCAAAGACTTTGTTATTAGGTAGGTTATACTACGTTTTCACCAAGAGATAATCCGGGATTTAAGGTAGGAGATTTAAAATTAATCTTGAAGTGTTTTCACCACAAAAAAGGAGATTAAATTGACGTTTTCAGTCTGAATTGCCATTCAATTGTCAACTCAATTTGACGAGAGTAAAACAAATATAATCGGCAAACGTATAGCGAACGGAAAAAACAATTTTTGAGCAATAAAACAATTAATTTTGAATAAACTATTTATTAAAAATGAGTCTAGTAACCTAAATCTATTGTTATCACACTATTTTATTCTTCAAAATAACATTAGAGTATAGGACAATCCATAATTACAGAAATAAAAACACAATTTTTCGGCGCACTCTTCAATGAGAAGCTCCCCATCCTCCAGTGTCTAGGTTGTCCGTTGTTTTTTGTGTGTTTTGGTTGTTGCATTATCTGGAATTTGTATTGTTTAGCAAAATATTATTATAAATATATGAAATACATTGTAAATACTTCCATTTTTATTCCTACAGCCAACGCGCAAAAATATTTTATAATTTTTTTTTTATTTCAATGGAAAAACTGACGTTTAAAAGGGTGCGTTCTACAAAATTAGGACTGTTTGATTTGACAATCTCCTTCTTGCAAGAAGATTTCAATGAGATTTATTTTAAATCTTCTTTTGAGGAGATTTCAATTTGTATGGTAAATCTTGGAGATTTGAAGAGGATTTATGCTAAATCCACTTAAATCGCGATTTAGTGCTCAGTGAAAACGTAGTATTAGGTAGGTACCTACCTATTTGGTAAAGAAAATACTATAACTAGCCCGGTGCGGCGTGAAAATGATCAACTTTGTATGCTAGTCACAATCGAACAATGCCTACCTACCTACCTATGTACCTAGGTATAGGTACCTTAAACTATAATTTTTTAATAAATAGGTACAAGGTACCTATATACCAATAGGTAGATAGGTAGATATGTACATATTCAATAAAAGGTAGGTATACATATTTTAATGTATTAATTAATAGATACCTATACCTGAAAGGTATACCTTTATGTAGCTAGGTGGTTACTCACGGAAAAAATAATGGGAAACAAAATGGAACTGGATAAGCATCCCAGAAAAAAATTACATTTTAATACAAACTATCGATAGCAAATAAGTTTTTCCCGCCGCCGGTAACATACCTACCTACCTAGGCAGGCGCGGATCTAGGATTTCAGTTCGGAGGGGGTCACGTTGCCCGAGGACAAATCACCGACAAAATGATATAAAATGCATGCAATTCCTGGAGATGAGAAAAGTATCGGACTTACATTTAGATACCTATCGATAGTATCGTTGACCAAGGTGATGTTGGCAGAAAAGATTCAAAATTAAAACATTGAAATTTTTAATTACAAAATTGATTTTTTCAATGAATATAAACATACTAAGCAGTTTCTAGATTCAAACTCTGTGCCTACGTTCTGTAACTCTCACATCGATAAAATCAGTCGAGAAACGATGAAAACTGAAACAAATGGTATGAGTTTTGCTCCATTTTTAATCGTTTCTCGAATAATTTTAACCATGCGAGAGTTACAGAACGTAGGCACTGGTTCGATATTTCTTCTACAAAAATACAAAAAATGCCCCAAGTCCAAGACGATACCGAGACGAGAATAAGTTAACGAGACCTGAATGAAATAACTACTTTTTTGGTAAAAGTCAGTTCATTTTTAATTTCATCAAAATTCCTAAGATTAGTAAAAATATTTTTTAATCAGGTTAGTTTAAGAGGACATAGCTAACAGAAGAAAGAAGATATCACACCAGTGGGCCTCATACAAAAAAATGGTTCTTTTTGTACCCGAAAAGCCGCTGTGACTCAAAAAAACTACCCCACTAGAGATAAGGGGTCTCTTATTAAATTGTCAGACGACTTTTATTTACGAGACTAATCCGTGATTCTATCAGTTTCAGCAGTTTATCACAGCTTACTCAAACCGCCGCCGTTTACCTACCGAGAGTATATCCGATATACGGATTCATACTGTAATAACGAGAATTGGAAGAACGCACAAGACCCATTCCTAATCCAGAGATACCAGATAATATCAAAATCTACTTAAGATATTAAAATTGTAAACTAAAAAGGATTTTGATTAAAATAAACTTCGTTAGATCAAACCCAGGTAGACCAGGGAGCAAAGTTGCAGACTTTGATACAAATTACATCAAGTTCCCATAGATCTACAAATTAAGATACTTTGCGTTTGCATCCATCTGCACTTTTTTCTGAATATCTCGGACTGCGGCTAATAAACCTATTTTTAAGTATGTCTAATTTTAGGCAGCTGCCCAACTTTAAAACCTTATTTATAAATATTTTATATTGCGTTTATAAATAGGGAGATGTCTATTGACTAGTTGTTTAAAAGTTTTCTAAGGAAATCTAATAAATACGACTGTTTATCTTTTGCTCTGGGCTTCTAGGGGGGGGGGGTCATGACCCCTATGACCCCCCCTCTGGATCCGCCACTGTACCTTGGTTTCTACAGAGTCAGAGCTAAGCCCCGAAAATTCTCTGAGATTTGCTTAGCCGACAGCTGTTTTGCCTTAATTTCTTTTTTTTTTTAGTCTAATTTCCTTTGGGCTTTAAAAAAATATGCACGACTTGATTGCTCTTGTGGTTAACAATCGTGTTTAACCACACATTGAAGATGCATGATGTAAGTATGAAAATATTAAAAGTGTTGTTTCATTTTTTTTTTTTTATTAAACTATGTTTTTCAAAAATTTTAAATGCAATATTGCTTAAGCTAATAAAGAGCACCAGATTGCAAAATTATAACAAAATCGGTAAAACCATGGAAGAGATAGGTACCCGGCAAAAACCCAAAAATAAGACCAGCATTTTCTCAAAAAACGTGGAATCCCTGATTCCGTTATGTGAATTTTTTGAGAAAAACCTGAAACTCAGTTTTCTTACAATTATTTATCATAGGCACCTACTAAGTATGATCAAAATCGTTAATGACGTTTTCGAGAAAATTGGAAGAAAGCAAAATGTTTGTATGGCATCTATCCGTTCTAGATAAGGTAAAACTAAAATTCGAATTTTCCCTCTAGGGAATCACATTCTAGAAATGTAATGTACCAAATTTGATGCAAATCGGCCCGAGCGTTTAGGCTATAGCTCTAATAAATTACTGTAATCTCTCGGACGCATTAATGTACATATACTGACAACCTAATTACAACTTCGAAACCAATACTTGCCTTACGAAATATTGTTATTCTAATAAAAATTGCACTTCTTGACCTTGTAAGGATTCTGAACACAAAGTACCTACCTACTAATTGTTTGTATTTTATATTTCCTTTATTTTTTTTTACTATGTATAAATATTCATCAAGTTAATTTTGTGTACCTTTAGAAACAATTTCTGGCCAATTGAAAAGTTTCTATTACACTTTATATAGGTACATACATTTATGTATTACTTAAAAATGAAAATACATAGGTATACCTATACCATTTTAATTAATTCGCTTTATCAAATCCCAAACATATCTTAGGAAGCTTACATTAATTTACCAATCATCTTTGTTGTGTCGGCAGCGAACAAAATGTTCCGAGAACTTGAATGCTGATTCTATGCTTCCCTTACAATATTGTAAGCAACTGAATCAAAGCACTTTTTTCTCTCCACTTTTTGGGAGATTTTCATCTTGTGCTTTTGGCCAAGTTCACAGTTAATTCGTCTCTCAATGAAGAATAAAACACCTCTTTTATGACCGCCTCCTTAGATCTTTTACGAAATCCTTAGATCAAATAAGTGCAAAAAAAAAAACAAGAAATAAACCAGGAAAACACATTTTCAATGCTTATAATTCCTTTTTAAATGCAAGCATTATAATCTCGGCAGCGCAACAAAGACAACAGGTGGCGAAGTTCCCACAGCGTAGGTACCTATATCTACATAAGATAAAGTTGAATTCAGCTTCTAAGCCCACCACCCACCAGCCAGCAGTCTTCCTTGAATGTAATACCCATCCAACCTTGGCTGAATCATAAAAATTGTTATCTCCTCTGTATCACATGGTGTAGTTGAATTCAACGACACACACACACAGACACAGACACAACAGAAACGGTATGATGGCATAGTAATTCTTTTTCGTCTTTTCCAATAGATTTTTCACCCACCACCATCATCCGGCACAAACAATCCAGATCCCGGTCTACGCGGGACTATGAAGCCTGGCGTTGTTGTTAACGGAGTAAACATGAACTACAATTCTTCCGGCGAAGTGTAGGTATAGCTATACGCGAAAGGCAAAAAGAAGTGTTTTGAAAGAGTGAGAACATTTTTGCATATAGATACAAGATTATTCCGTTTGCATATACAATTCGCACTGTATGATATTGCAATGAGTGTGACGACATTTTATAGAAAACTGTAAGGTGAAGTTCACCAAATGACTTCATAACATTCATGTCGGTGGTTTAAGGATCTTACATAAATTTGATATCTAAAAAGTTTTAGTGGATGATAGCAATACCTAAATGAAATTTTCAAGTCGTTCTGGAGCAGATAGTGGGCAGGCCAGGATTTAGCACGGAAGCCCCTTTCATCAATAGATCTGCCCAACAGCCCAACTACTAGGATATGCGAATAATATCGACAGCATCGGCCACTCCTAATCTCTTGGCTCCGGCAATGGTCTAAGTGCTTTTGAAGGTTTGAATGAAACAACAACCACTTGATTGAACTACCAACAAGTCATTATAGGCTGGAATTATAGCTATTTCACGGCTGCCAGCCCGATCATCAGACTCTTTTTAGTGGTTCTTAGTCTATTACGTTCAATTTTAATTTGAAAAACTTTTTGCCCAGCTGGGAGTTGAACACAGACTAAGCGTTTTCAGAGCCATATGTACTACGCATTGTCCGTAGTCACCGAAGTCACGTGACCAGGTCCAACCCAATGTAGGTTTTATTGTTTCACCATTGAATTTGAACAAAATAGCATTTTTATCAGCTTCACACAGGCTGGCAGGACTAAGTTTTAGTTAAGTATGATTCTTTTGCTGATTTAAAAAAAATTACATTTTTGCCGAGGTATGAATACTTTCTCGAATTTAAAAACCACTTAACATACTGGGGCGTATTTATATAGGCGTTTGCTAAACTCATTTATTAAACTACAGGTTAAATTCAAATAGATCAACGAATACAATATACAGATACAGCTCCTATTTTTGACAGAATAACCTTCTATGCTGATTCAAATAAAGGGTGTTTTTTGTATAGGTATTGAACTTTGGAATGGAATAAAACAAAATGAATTCTTTAAATTGACATGAAATTTACTTTATTCGAAAGATAATCTTCTGGCATTATAATTTAAATATTATTTCTGGCATATGACAGCCACGGCTGGCTCGGACGTAGTCTAATCTGGAGGTCCAATTTTCGATGACTTTTTCCAACATTTGTGGCCGTATGTCAGCAACAACGCGGCGAATGTTGTCCTCCAAGTGGTCAATCGTTTCGGGCTTATCGGCGTAGACTAGCGATTTCACATATCCTCCCAGAAAATAGTCAAGCGGTGTTAAATCGCACGATGTTGGAGGCCAATTCACGGGTCCGTAACGTGAAACTATATGCGGTTACCAAACGTTTCCTTCAATAAATCAATTGTCGCACGAGCTGTGTGACATATTGCGCCGTCTTGTTGAAACCACAGCTCCTGCACATCATGGTTGTTCAATTGATGAACGAAAAAGTCAGGAATCATGGCTCTATAGCGGTCACCATTGACTGTAACGTTCTGGCCAGCATCGTTTTTAAAGAAGCACGGACCAATTATTCCAGCGAACCATAACCAACACCAAACAGTCAGTTTTTGTGGATGTCACGGTGTCTCAACATACACTTGAGGATTATCATCACTTCAAATACGGCAACTTTGTTTATTGACTTAACCTTTCAAACAAAAGTGAGCTTCATCGCTTAGCAAAATTGGGATCAACGGCGATCTTGTTTTGGGCGCATTTGGACACAATTTGGAAGCGTTGTTCAGGCGTCAGTCTATTCATGTTGAAATGCCAAACCAAACTAAAAATAAAGCACTTGACAGCGGACAAAATGGCCGCCAGTTAAAATAGTGTTGCCAACTTAAAGTTGTATACCTCTAAAAAAACACCCTTTATAAGTTAATTGAATTGTTCAACTTCAAATATTGAAAGATTACCCCATAGAAATCAAAATTAATCATGGAAAACACCATTCAACTCACGTTTAACTTGGCAACAGTTTAAAAATAACTATGAATACGCCCGATTATCATATCCTTAAAAGATACAAATGTGCAAGCAAGTCAAAATGTAGCTTTAGGCCACGCTACACCTGAATAAAGAAATTCGTTAACAACAAATTGGTCAAATTCACCCTATTTATAGGTCTTCCATGCCAGTGTTGTTCTGTTAGTGGTATGGTTTAAAGCGAAAGTAAGTACCCAGCATCTCACTCATTTTTGTGTCAGATTTTAGGATTTTGATTTTCTTTTGCTTTTATATTCTTTTGTTATATTGCTTCCTTTTGATATTTTGATTTTTTTTTTTTTTTTTTTTAAGTTTGCGAGGCTTCCTAAAAGTGATGACGAGACGAATAGCACGATCTCGACCTTCTATTCATAGACAAAATATTTTTTTATTTTATTGTTGTACTTTGCGTCTAGAATTACGGTTAGAAGTAAGTATACCTCAAAGATATGATTTTAATTTTTTTTTTTTTTGTGAAGGACACATAGTCCTATAGGTACATACATACTTACTGATGGAATAATGGTATAGAAGGACATTTTTGGTGGTGCAACTTTATTTATGGGGGTTTGGTGCGGGAAATGTTGCATGCCGCAAATGTAAATCGACGGGAAAATACACAGCGGTTAACATTTCTCGACAGAGTGTATAGTCATATAGTGAAGAATAGGGTGAAAGCGAAAACGGGGATATTTTGTTAGATTTGACGGTAATGGTAGGGTAAGGGTAAGGATAAAAAACACATAGTTTAAAAGTAAAGTGTGGGGAATAACTTTGTGCCATCGCCTATAATGCACCTGAGAATGAGGGCTTATGCGCTATGAAATCATCAGAATAATAGACACACACAATAGACTTAAACGCGGGATTTAGCTTTGAAGCCATGATTTAAAATTAGAAAAGTCGGTGCAATTTTAACCCGAACGCGAATTTTTAAAAGATCCTTTTGTTTTCTTAATGTGATAGTTCTATTCTTAAATTTACTATAAATAGTACCTACAGTTTGATTTCTGACTATATGTTACAAGTAGGTGCTTAAGATTTAGGATTAAGGAAAACGATGTTCCACTTTTATCATGCTCTTTATCATTGGTGAGTCTATACGTCCTCATGTTCTACCAGCATGAATTTTTGTCTCTGTATCTACTTCAAGGAAGGTGGCGTTACAGGTCGTCGTTTTGCGTGTCGTCGGATGCGCCACACGGGGCTCTAACAGTTCTACCATGGTGTAATTTTATTTTTCTATAATTCTACAATTTTACCCGCAAAAAATGGGTATTTTTGACAAAAGAATTTGGGCTACAGCCTAAGCGAATGGGTCGATCTTCTTTAAACTTGGTACCTAGCATTTTTTTGACATTCTCCCGGCACGTTTTTTTAAGACCAAAAATAAAGGTACCTGCCATACAAAATTATTTGGGCAAAAAGGAAAATCTTATTTTTCTTAAAATCGGCTCCATGCACGTGTGACAAAAAATTCAATAAATTTTACCTGGTAAAAGCTGCCTTTCCGAAAAATGGTTATTAATGGCTCCCAAAGAACTATAAATTTTGTATGAAGAATAATTAATACATTTTAAATAAAATTTAGTGTGTTCCTAAATGATCAAAAAAATATTTTATGGATTTTTAAAAAAAGTTTGAAATTTTTTTTTTTGAAGACTCAATATCTCAAAAACAACTTAGTGGATTTTTATTAAACTTGGCAAAAAGCGTTTTTTATAATTATCTAAAAGATTTTAAACAAAAATTGTTTTAATATGTACATAGCTATGGTTATACCTCCCATAAAAATATTTAAAAATCGTTGAAAAAAATCTGCTCATCAAAAATTTGATAAAAATAATTTTTGGATTTTTAAAAAAAAATTTCGAAATACATATACACTTATTTGAATTTATTTTAACTAACAAAAATTAAAATATTGAAAAAGCGTCGATTTGGTTCAACTTAAAAAAAATTATAACTTGGCTTTTAATGCTTGGATTTTCAATATTGAAGTGTTTAAATAAAGGTAAAAAATAAAGCTACATTAATGTGTAAGATAATATTGACTTTTGATTACCCAAGTTTAACGAAAGATGCTCATTGGGTTGCTAGACTAGATTTCTTATATAACTGCAACTTATACGCATCCATCCAACAATTCCAGTTTGTAACGGGTGTTTTTTTTAGACGTGTGGTTTTCAATCTGGCAACACTTTTTAAGAAATTGGACTTTTTGACAGCTGTCACTTGATTTATGCTCAGGTTGGTTTGCCATTTCATAATAAACAGATTGACGCCTGAACAACGCATGCAAATTGTGTAAAAGTAGCTCGAAACGAGATCGTTGTTGATACCGATTTTCACAAGACATTTTTTTTCAGCGATGAAGCTCATTTTTGGTTGAATGGCTACGTCAATAAGCAAAACTACTGCATTTGGAGTATAGATAATCCACAAGCCATTGTTGAGACGCGCCGTTACATCCTCAAAAAGTCACTGTTGGGTGTGCTCTATGGGCAGAGGGAATCATTGGTCCATGGAGGATGTTGATGTGGACGGCCTTTGGTTCTAACAAGACGGCGCTACATACCATACAGCCAACGAAAAAATCAATTTATTGAAGGGAACTTTTGGTGAGCGCCACTATCTCACGTCGTAGGCCTGTGGCGTGGACTCCAAGATCATGCAACTTAACACCGCTGGACTTTTATTTGTGGGGTTATGTCAAGTCGCTTGTCTACGCAGATAAGCCCGAGACGATTGACGCCTTGGAAGAGAATATTCGGCGCGTTATTGCTGACATACGGCCCCAATTGCTGCTAAAAGTGGTCGAAAATTGGCCCTCTCGGCTGGAATTTATTCAAGCCAGCCGCTGCAGCCACTTGCCCGAAATCATTTTTAAAATATAATTGCAAACCCTTATCTTTATAATAAAGCTAAATTCTTGGCCATAACATTAAATTATATGCGTTTTATTTCTTCTTGAAAACCACACGTCTGAAAAAAACACCCTTTAGTAAGTTCCATTATCCCAGTATTTCCAAAAGCAAAGCAAAAGTACACACCAATACCGTTATCCATCTGAAAATTCTTTAAAAATCATAGATAATCTTCAACTAAGTTTTTTTTATTAAATTCTTTTTAACATCACCAACCTTAAACCTACATGAAATGGGGATTCTCTATTTGTTTACCCTTTAAAACAATCATACAAAATTCTTTATAAAATCATACATTTCCATGCAAACTACATTTAACAACGAAGAGAAAAAAATTAATAAGAAGAAATATCTATGCAAATGTATGTTTATATCTAAGGAAATACCATCATCACCCAAAGTATCATAATAATTTATTTGGCGTGAACAATTTGACTATTTTTTTTGTTTGTTTTCTCATGCGAATGGTAGGTATACGGTATACATGTACCATTCGCATGGCCTTCTGTATTTTTTGATCTGAAAACTCGGTGGACGATGCTGGTTGGATTTTTCAAACCAAAAATGTAACCCATCAACACACAGCTTCCACAACAACTATTTTTAGTCCTTCGAGCGGGAATGCCAAGCCAAGCTGAGCCGCTTTGCCGCCACCACTGGCCAGCCTCAGCAGTCCGTCTAACCTCTAACGCCATCTACACCTATTTCACATACAACGTCGATACTTTCATATTCATTGCAATTATCGTCTCAATAATCACACTACGAATAACGATAAAAAAAAACACTTCTTAGAAATCGTACAGTAAGGACAAATAGGAGAAAGAAGAAAAAAAAAAAAATTTGGAAAAAGTGCAAATTATTTCCACAAGAGAAAATTTATGATCCGCAAATGTTATATGATGTGTGCATGAAGTGGAGAGATGTGAATGGAGAATGGATGCCATTCATTGTTGATGATGATGGTTAGTGTTGGAGCTTGGAGTTGGTATGGAACTGCCGCAGTTGGTTGATATTCGGAGGCAGCAAACCGCAAACAGCAAAAAAAAAAAAAGGGTTAGCGAAACGATTGCGGGCGTTGGTTTTGGTTATACTCGTAGTTGGTAGTGGTGTGTCGTCGTCGTAGTCGTCATCGCCGACCAATGTTTTCACATAGAAAACCACCGAAGCAAACATCCTTAGTTCATTCTGCTTGGTTTATAATCTCCCGGCAGCCAGCTTAGGCGGCGCGGCGGCGATGCGGCGCTCGGTGTATCTATCACCATCAGATTTAGCATAGTTTGGCAACAACATAATTGCCGGGCTTGAGATAACTAAATATCTTTTGTTAGATTTTCGTTGCAATCCGCTGACGGGTAATTTATTGCTTCGATATAGATAGTTGGTATAGTGCGGTGATGGTGGACGATGGAGCAGTTACAGTAGACTGGTGATGGTGAAGGCGGATGCAACAAACAATCGACCGGATTCGAGCCAATGCCACTGGAAAATTATTTAATTGCAAATTGAACGTGTTTTACATAAATGCACCTATGTTCCATTCAAATCTGCCTAAAATAATAAAAAAGGGTCGAAAGGTGTAGCCAAAAGGGTAAAAGCGGGAAGATATTGCCCATTGTTTTGCATGAAACTTTTGTGTGCCGATTTAAATAGATATACGCACTCATGTTGGATGTTCCATTGTTTAATGTTTTTCACCCACTCATTTTTACTTGTTCTTTTATGAATGTTATACACGAACTCTGGCAACATTTACTTCGGCTAGTGGTGAAGTTCTTTGAGACGATAAATTTCGAAGAACATATATTTAATTAAGCTTTGGATATGTATGTACCTACATATTCTTTGAAATGCAAATCTTGATGACCTACTATTAAGTGCGAGAGAAAAACAGCAATAGCCCTATTAATTAAAAAAAACCGCTTTATCTCTATTCTGGGAGTTAACTCAACCATAGAATATAGGTGTTAACTCGCGACTCAAACTTTTAGAAAAAAATTGACAAATTTACCTATGATGTTTGGTGAATTCGTTTACTTGCAGTTAGAAAATGTCAGTTAGTAGACATTTTTTATTAATGTGATTTTGCACTTAATCCATATCACTTAAGGATAACTCGCTTTTATTAATAAGGCTTTAAGACAGTATTAGATTTAATTATGCACTTTACTACACTGAACCAAAAAGTACGTGGAGACAAATTTATTTGGACAGTGAAAAAGTTTATCAATACTCTTCCAACAAACAGGTTTGTTGGGCCAATCAAAAGCAGTTTATTGATATTATAAACATTTATTTATACAAGCAAAATTTTATTGATCCTGTTTATAAATTTATTTATCAGTTACAAATTTTGTTTGTTGCGGCAATGTACTTTTTGTTGTGCTGGTGAAATATTTTACTGTGCCAAAGAACGAATTTGTTATGACAAAAAATAGTTTATTGAATTGACCAGTTTCGTTTGTTGTGCCAATAAACTAAAGGGTTTTCCAATAAGAGGTGTTATTTTGAATAGCCCGCTATTTCGGTAGTTGTCACTTTTGAAGCTGTCATTTTTTGACATTTGACAAGTTAGAAACTACGCCATTAATAAAAATGGAACGATACACGCTTCAACAACGCATTGAAATTATTAAAATTCACTATAAAAATGGTGAAAATTTGGCAGAGACGGTTCGTAAAACTAAAACATTTTTGGGTCGTCGTGAAGCACCTTGTCGGACCGCAATACAGAAATTGGTGGACAAATTCGAGCTGTTGGGACAAGTTAGTGATGTGAAGAATAAAACCCGTGCACGTCGCTCAAAAACAACTGAGAATATTGCTGTTGTAGCCCAAAGTGTTGAAGAAAACCCAGGTTTGTCCATTCCTCGTCGTTCTTTGGAATTAGGCATTCCAAAAACGTCATTACACCGTATTTTGCATATAAAGACTTGGGTCTTAAGGCTTATAAAGTTCAGTTAACACAAGAACTCAAGCCGGCTGATCATCAACAACGTCGTGTCTTTGCTGATTGGGTCCTTGAAATGCATGAAAATGATCCGGAATTTCATCGAAAAATCATCTTGACCTCGGAGGCTACGTCAACAAGCAAAACTGTCGCATCTGGGGCTCGGAAAACCCAAGAGTTATTGCTGAAAAGCGTCTCCATCCTCAACGCGTGACTGTTTGGTGCGGTTTATGGTCCGGCGGGGTCATTGGACCTTACTTTTTCGAAAATGAGACTGGAGCAACAGTTACGGTCAATGGATTGCACTATCGAGAGATGATTAATGATTTTTCATGGCCGGAATTGGATGGTATTGATCTGGACAACGTTAACTTTCAACAAGACGGCGCTACGTGCCACACAAGCAATGAAACCATCGATCTTTTACGGTAAAAGTTTCCGGACCGTGTTATCTCTCGAAGAGGTGATCACAATTGGCTACCGAGATCTTGTGATTTAACACCTTGCGATCTTCCTTTGGGGCCACGTGAAAGATAAGGTCTACGCCAACAGCCCAGCGTCGATTCAAGACCTCAAATATGGAATGGAGGACATAGGGCAGCCACTTTGCGATTTGGTTATGGAAAATTTCATGAAAAGGATATGGTGCTGTAAGCGTGGTCGTGGGGGCCATTTGGCTGATGTTGTGTTCCATTATTAACGGCATACCTTCTTCTTTATAATGAAATAAACATCCGATCATTTATCTCAAAAAATGCCATTTTTCTTTGAATATCAAAATAACACCCTTTATTTCGCTGTTTTTACAAAAAAAATAATTTTCTTTATTATATTTTCATTGTCCTCGTTTTTATTTGTGTGCATTTATTTTGTAGTCTTTTCTACTATATAGAAGTTTTGCGCTGCTTCCTTTTATTCTGAAATGAATGTATACAATTTTATTTTATTTGAAAAAACTTATATTTTACTTATTTCATTTTTCTGAGATTCGAACCTGGGACCTTCCGCACAGCAATCCAACACGCTTCCCACTGGGCTACTTCGCAATACTTAGTCACAATGTTGAAACTTAATCACTCTATACTTTACACAAATAAGGAATTTGTTTTAAATTTCTTTCCCCGGTTCATTAGGGCAATGTATGAGTTTATTGCCATAATAAAGAAGTCGTTGAAATCAATAAAATAGTTTATTGATATATTTGATAAACTGTTTATTGCGCCACTGAACGCATGCACATCAAAGAAAATAAAGAATCAAAATTCGTTTATCAACAAACGGTTTACTGGCACAATGTATGAGTTTATTGACATAATAAACAAAATTGTTAGAATCAATTAAAATGTTTATTGACACTCATTTTACTTGTTTATTGCGCCAATAAACGCATTTATCAAAGTAAACAAAATTTGTTTTATGAAAAAATTGTTTGGTCCAATTAACGGGTTTATTGTGTCAAAGAAAACGTTTATTGATATAAGCAATCGTTTATTGATTTTCAATTTTGATTTTCAATAAACGGAGATTCATTGAGCCAATAAACCATTTATAATGCAGCAGTTTGTAAACCAAAAATTGCTTGTAATATCAACAAAAAAGTTATTGGGACAGTGAAAAAGCAGTTGATAAACGCTGTTTATTGATGTTACAAACGATTTTTTTTTCAGTGTACAATATAAAAAATATTATATCACTGACAGCACTTATTTTACAATCCCCGTGGGAACATGGTTGAAAAAAAACAGCAATAACTCCCCTTTAGGCTTAGCTCAGCTCATCTCAGCTCAGCTCAGCTCAGCTCAGCTCAGATATTTATCGGGGGTGATCTTAAGTGGGGAGAAAAACTGTGTTATACTGGCGTGCATTAACACCACGATAATCGAGAAGTCCAAACAAGGATTACTTATGTTGGGGTTGAAGGCTTTTATGTTGTTGGCCTTGCGTTGCATTCCAGTCAATGGTTCATTTTAAGCCATAATCGGTATGATGGTAGCCAGTAAGGAAGAAGGAAATAGATCTTAACTGACGGGGGTTTGGGCTGAGACAGATCTTTTGGAGCAGATTAGTTCAATCAATGACTTCATTTAATAATTGGTGAACAAAAACGATGTCAGCAGTATCACGGCGCGGCGTAATTTGATTGTTTGAAGGTTCAAAAGTTTAAGACGGTCTGCATAAGAAGAAAGGTTATACGGATCATCCCAGCCAAGATGATGCGGCGCTGGACGGCTTCAATACGTTCTATGTGAACTTGATGATATGGAGACCAGACTGGGGAGGCATATTCTAGGAGAGGTCTATTGAAAGTCATATAAAGGGATTTGGTTAAATATGGACAAGAAAATTCTTTTGACCAGCGTAACATATGGATCTTCAATATGTTTGGATATAATGTACATTACATTGGGTAATCGCAAAAGCAAGTTAGTGCAATCCAATCGTGGGTGTTTTTATAATGTTGTATTTTCTTTTGATATCATCTTCAGGTGGAAATAAAAAGTCATTAAATTGCTTCAGAATCGTGACGACTTGCAAGCATGTACCAAAAAATTTAAAAGACATGAAAGTTCATCGGAATAAAAATAATTATAAAACGGAATTCAATTTACTTCTGAAAAATATATATTTACAATTTTCGAACTAAAGCAAAATGCATAGATAAAATTAATTATCATTCATTTGTTAAATCCAGCGCAAAATTAATAAACCCCTAAAATTAAGCAATCCTTACCACCCACGCATTCAGTGCATCATTTATTAAGGGTTTATAAAATTAAATCTTGTAGGATGCGGGCATTAAAAGGGGATGGTTTACAAAAATAAATTAAAACCCATTAAAATCTTATGCAGGCTTTTTTTTTTAGGGTTTAGTACGAGCATCGGTGCGTTTCTGAACATTTTTTGTTCGCTGTTCCTCAACATGTGGTAATTACCATGGACATATTTAAATGCTGAGGCTAAAGAAAATGGGGCATATTCATAGTCACTTTTTAACACCAGTTTATCTTAGGCTGGGGTTTATTCAATGTTATTTAGATAGGATGAATATGCCCCAATGACTCTAATGATATTGATGATAATCATTGACATATTTATATTGAAATTATACAGGGTGTCCGCCGGGGAGGTATACTACTGCCGCCATTTTGGTAAACATTAGTCTTGACAGTTCATATTTGGCAGTCGTGAAGTAGACACGTGGCAAATTTATTATGGAAAAATATTTGATAAACCAACGTGTTTCAATCGTTAAAAAATTTTGATTAACATGTGGTATCAACAAGACGGTGCCATATCGCATACAGCCAGGATTACAATGGAATTACTGCGAGACCTCTTTCCACAACAAGTTTGTTTCAAGAAATGGTGATGTAGATTGGCCTCCACGGTCGCCTGATTTGACTGCTCCAGGCATCTTTTTGTGGGGATATCTGAAAAGCAAGGTCTATACAAACAAACCAAAAACGCTTGAGCAACTCAAAAAAAATATTCGTGATGAAATGAATGAAATACCGCGTGAAATGTGTGAGAATGTAATGAAAAATGTGCTCAAAGGGGCTCGCATTTGTGAGTATAACAGAGAGAGGCGGACATTTACCTTTAGTGTATTCCATTCATAATTGCCGACATTAAATAGAACATTTATCAATATAAGATCAACTCTCTTTCATTTAATCAAAAATTATAAACAAACGGACACCCTGTATAAGGTAATAATTAAGTCATCACCTTTTTTGTCGGCTTTTTAAGCACCTCAAAACTTAAAATTAAAATTTTCAATTCAGCTCTTAATGTCGCTTAAATGTGAAAAAAAATCCAAAATTTTACTAATAACAAAAATTGTTGAATGCACCAATTTTTGACCTTCTGTAAGAATTTACCAGTTTTGCTGGAATCCAGACTATGGTAGTATTAACCATGACTATTATTTTTTACTGGTAAATTATACCAGGAAACCAGACTTTTAAGTGGTCCCTGTTACCAGGAAGCAGATAAACTTCATTTTACAACGTAATCTGATAATATTTACCAAGAAACCAATAACAATTATTAAGATTTCTCCTGGAAAAAACCCAGAACTAGGAATTTTTTTCAGTGTATTATTGTTTATGTTATGTAGTTGAAAAAATGTACCATTTATTATTGTAAAACGGTTCATTAAATTTGTATAACCTCCACGATTATTTCTTTGTCTTTATCATTGGCAACGCTATTTCCTTGACTATTCGCCAGAGTAGTCGATCTGTAAAGTCATGAATCTCTGCTGAATTGCGTCACCTGTAATAAAATTCACCGCAGGAGTTATTAATTACTTCCCCATCAAGAAATAGGTAGGTATAAGTTTAGCTGCATTTATCTTGGATTTCACAAACTCACAAAATAAAAATCGAAATTGACCTCTGAGATTCCTTTGAGTCATCGCGGCCTTTTTTGGAAGTCTTATGATGGTCGAGGAGACAACAACGAAGAATAATTCTCAAAGAATGGATCAAATTTCAATTAACCATTCTCGGTACTGTTGGCTGCGCTTGGAATCTCATCACAGCATTTTTAAAACGCATTACTTTAATTCGATTTACACTTATAGTCTTGAGGCAAAGCTGCACCTTTGGTCATAAACGCATAACCATCAACATTCGAACAGCCGAGAGCCTGGTAAGAGTCGGTGCGGTGTAAGATGCTGAACGGAGGTTGGATGTAGATGGCTGATGGTTAATGGTAACTTCGGCATGCAGCTGTTTGACATGGTCCAACATTGCGACTGCAATGCGTCGCGTTCGCGTCGCAGCGGATGGTTGGTGGGGCGTACTCCATTGGTTTCGAATTATTTCGCCTTGAAAACCGCTCTTAACCCGCTCATGCTGTGCTCGGATCGGCTCGGGCAATCGTGATGTGTGTTCCAAACGCGCCGCGCTGTTTATTACTTTTTAATAATGGTGTTAGATGCAATATACATATATATTTATACATAGCTTGTAGTAAAGGTATCCCAAACCAAACACAGAATATGGTCGTTTGCCGTGTTTTGGTTGAATTACCCTCATTTATAGCTCTGTGGCTCATGGCTTGGCATATTTTTCTTCACCAAAGATAAATCAACATTTTTGAAAGAGATTTTTACTAGAAATCGTTCGAACTGTTAATTAGCAATAATGTTTTGTTTGCTAATTAGCACCTCCGTGGAGTTTTGTAGTAATTGGTTGTGCTATAGGGGCGTGACTTGTGCCTTAAACAAACGCCCACTATACGTGAGAGAAACTCCATTAAATCGTTAATTAATCATGAAACTCGAAAGAATTTGAATATTTAATTGCCGCATAGATTTTGTTTGTTATTTCTCGTTTGTTGTTATTTAACTGACTTTCTAAAATTAAAAGGCCCAGACGACTTAGACTCGATGGCATTCAATAGAAGATATACATACCTATACCTTGATGCAATTTATATTGGAAAATATGTATAAAGAAGGTGTGTTGTTGAATTAATGAGCTGTTTTATGCGAATTATTATTTTTATAGCTAATTCAGTGTACCTTTTATACAGAGTGATCTCATTGGGGTCAGATAAATTAATAGCATGGTGATAAAAGAAATAGGATCTTCAGTGGCTTTCATTTTTCGTTTGACGATATAAAGAGATGATCATTTTAAATAAATCCAGAAATTAAAAAAATTCTGACTAAAAGGTACATACCTATAGTTTGCATCTTCAAAACTGCAAATTTGATTTTTCCACAGTAGGACCTAAATACGGGACATCATTTTAAGGTGATGACTTCCACGCACATTAGATGCACAGACCGACGGATGGCATGACCTAGAGTTTTTTTTTTTACACGACAACAAGGAACAAGAAAAAAATCGTATGGGTGGGAGGTCTATTCACCCCACCCCCCTCCCGTTCAGCCAGGAAGGGCAATTTTCTAAAAAACTTGACTTAAAACAGAAAAAATAAAATATCAAAAAACAACAGTTACACATAAAATACCATGATACACCTTTTTGTTAAGCCAAAAATTTATTCTTTTATTATGTTTTTAAATAAATTTATTTTAATGAAATTTGTTTGAAAAATAAATTTTCAAACTTAATATTTTGAAAAAAATAAATGAAAAAAAAAAAAATTCAAAGTATTTATCTACTAATTTTTTTTTTTCAAAATGCGTTTATTAGTTTTTAGTCAAAAACAGAAATCTGGATGCTTAAATGTCTTGTACTTTTTGAGAAAATTGAAAATAATTAAATCTGTCATTTGGATCTTTAGAGCAACTTAAGCAACGGATTGAAGTCAAATTAAAGGAATTTTATTTCTGTTGTTTCCAATTTTCTCAAGAACTAGAAGAGATTTTAGCATACGGTTTTTGGTGTTTGATTTAAAATTAATAAAGGCATTGAATATCAATATTAAAAATTCTAGTTAATAACGTAAAATTCTGAACAAAATTAGTTTGAAGAAAATTTTTTTCAATTTTTTTCCCCGAAATTTTGAGTTCGGAAATTAATTTTTCAAAAACTATTTTCTAAAACAGCTTTTTTTTTTAAAAGACAGTAAAAGAAGAGATTTCTGGTTTTATTAAAACCAATATACGATTTTTTCTTGTCGCGACTTAACCTACACGCCGCTCTATAGCTTTTTGTCACACCTTATACAAATCACCCTGTATACCCAACTGTTTGAAATTTCAGGTCTATAGCTCAGCTCAGTGCTGGGGGGTATTTTTAAGAGATATCCCTTCAACCGGTGGAAAAATTCCCTTTCTTTTACACAAATTTTAAGAAGAATCGATTTGGAATTTTGTGATAATCTGTTTCCGGTTTAAATTTCATAAACAAGAAATTATCCCACCAAATTATTAGTCGGTTTTCCCTTCGTCGAAATGCCCACGAAAAGGAATTTTTCCCATGATCCCCCAGCACTGCATAGCTTGTCGATAATTTACTTATTGTTATTCCAGTTTGCGATGTTTAAAGTTTCAATTAGCTCATTGTGAAAATGGTTTCAAATTGATACCAGCGAAAGAGACATGCAGCGTTTATCTAGAGACTTGACACTTTAAACAAATGTGCTGTTTAGTTCAAAATTTCAACTCTCTAGCTTATCGGGAAGTAAAGTTACAAGAAAATCGACTTCAAAATCTGCATCGATAGCGGATACAGAAGAAAGCGTGTTAGTAAAAACATTTAAAACAAAAAAAACTAATTCCTAAAGGTTTTGTGTATTTATTTGACAGAGGTCTCATTTTTTTTTAACAATATTTGATGAAGTTTTATAAAAACCTAAGCTAATAGTTTGAATAAAATTAGTTAAGGTGAATGTACAGAAAATACATACAAAAATTTACCCAGAATTATTGTCCGACTTTAAAACTTTAACAAAAACATAACTCGTCCTTGCAGGAGTATAGCCAGGAAGTAAAACACTATTTTCTATCCAACAATTAGTTGCTAAATAGAATTAATTAATTTCTCTCTTGTTACAATATACCCACACTTTTTTCCATGTTTTGTTTCTTTGTATATACATATATGATTGTTATACCGACTGGCCGATTGCCTGAGGTAAAAGGTATTTTAGTTCTATACCTATATCCTTCCATGTTTCCTCTTTTTCATCTAAATTCTAAAGAACCGACAAGTTGTGCTTGTAAAAAAAAGTTGTTGCAAAATAATACTCAGTGTGAATTTTACTTTGGACACCTGCATTTATGTGGAAGAAGAGGGGAGCATTTTATACTTCCGTCCAGTGAGAAGAAGAATATATAATATTTTTATACAAAATCGTTTATACAAGAAAAATATGCTTCAATGCAGGTAAGGTATAACTTGCAGGTAACAACCCCTACCTCCTTTTGAAAGTGCATATATTGTTTGTTTTTTTTTTTGTTGCTTTACACTGGCAATAATATTGGACTTTTTCATTGAATTTTGGTAGCTTTTTGGACATAAATATATATGGGAAGGAATGCATGAAAATGAAAATCCCGAATCCAACTATTCCGAACGCCCAAAATCCCGAATTCCAGAAAATCCCGAATACATTCATAACTAAATCCACATTTTCAATCCATTTTTTAGTACTATTTTAGTACTTACAAAAAAAAAAACAAACTGCAAAAATACCCACTCCGAAAAAAGTATTACCAGATTGAAAACCACACGTCTAAAAAAAAAACACCCCTTATTAACCATCTGGATCACTGCACTTTTCCATTCGGGATTTTGGAATTCGGGATTTTATCATTCGGGATTATGACATACGGGATTTCAGCAATACGTGATTTTGACATTCGAAATTTTGGCATTCGGGATTTTGATAGTCCGGATTTTTGGCATATTCGGGATTTCGTACCCAACTCTTGACAACTGATGCCAAGGGATCTGCCGGAGCGAAAAGTTAAAAGTTCAGTTACTTTTTCGGTAGTTTCCGTCGCATGCGTTGCCTATGGGTTGCATCTCATGAGAACATGTGTATTTAATCGAGCCGCCAGTTGTAGATATACGTTGAACCAACGCATGCAAGGGATTGTATAGGTCGGCTCCTTAAGTATTGTGTAATCTTGTAAAGGGTCCGCCAAATAACTTTTCTCCTCCTCTTCAATTTTTGTGAACAAAAATTCGTTCAACATGGCCCGATAACGATCGCCATTGACTGTAACGGCCACTCCTTGCTCATTTTCGAAAAATGGCCCAATTATGCCTCTGGACCAAAATCCGCACCAAACAGTGACTCGTTTTGGGTGTATCGGCTTTTCAATGTATGCGTGCGGGTTTTCTGTGCCCCAAATGCGACAATTTTGCTTGTTTACTAGGTACCCGCCAAGATCAAAATGAGCTTCATCTGAAAAGATGATTTTTTTTGGCAAAATCGGCATCTTCTCTAAGTCGATCGCAGGCCCACTTAGCGAAGCGTATACACAACCATATTCGTTCAGCGGAAGGATAAAACTAATTATCTGTCAAATCAGACATGAGCTAAGTGTTACCATTCACGAAATAAGCACTAGTTGAAAAAAAAAACGTTAGATGGCGGACCCTTTATATGTCTAACTTGTGAATTTATTTAACTATTTTTTATATCGGTTTTTGTTCCTCCTGAAAAAATTTGCCACCTTCGAGGATTTGAAAGAATCGATAAGATTCTTTGATATTGATATGATATTATAAAATATGTACTTACAATGTACGTACATACCTACATCAACATCTTCTCTTTATTTTTTTGCTTGATAAAAAGGTTAATTTGTTTTTATTCTTCTTGGCATTGATTGAACAGTTTTCTTCTCAAGGACATTTAAGAAAATTAAATTTTTAGTTTAATTATTAAAATGTACTTGGACGAGTGCCAGAATGTATCTGGCCTTACATTTAAACCAAAATAAAAGCAATTCAATACTTTTTCGTTGTTTAGATGATCTAATCCTAATCTTAAGAGGATGGTACTAGATTTTCGGATGCACCGTCACAGATTCGCTTCAAATTTCATAAACCTCTACCTACAGCTAAGGTACCTCCGCATACAACGGTTTATTATTTTTATTTCTTCTGAAGGGCAAGTATTGGTTTCGTACTAACATTTACTAAGCCTATATCAATCCAAAAAAGTGGTTTTCGGTGGTTGCGTGAAATAAGTCGTTCAATGAAATATCGCCTTAAACAGAAAATGAAAAAAAAAAATAGGCTCAAATGTTTGTAGGTGTGAAAAACATTTTGACATTTTTTAGCAAATTTTTTTCGTTCATTTTGCAATCTGGTGCTTCTAATACATAGTTAAAAAAATATTGAATTTAAAAATTTTGAAAAAAAACTTTATAAAACAAAAATAAAAAAAATATCGTAGGTATGTACATATATAGTAAATATTTAACAACCCAAACAGGTAAGTACCTACATATATTTGTTTTGTTCTGACGAAGTTAAAATTCTTAAAAGCTCTAAAAGAATTGAATAATGCAATCTAATCTAAAATGCACTATACACCAATAGACCAATAAAATAAAAATCCCGCTTGAACGAAGCCCCACATATTGCACAATGAATACCATTAGAACCACACTATAGATGGGTGTCGGTCATAAAACCCCCGAGACTAGACTGTGCACCCATCAGCCACCCACATCAAAATTGTATCCCTCCCTCAGTCCCCGATTATGTTCGTCTCACCTTTTCTCATCTAAAGACCTGAACTCATCCTATCCTAACCATCATCATTTTGAGAAGGATAAGTTGGCAAACCCCATACCCGTAGCCTCTAAGTCAGAACTATACATTCGGGTGGCGAATGTCCATTAAAACTTTCCAACTTTCCACTGCTGCCTTCCCTCCAATGACACAGCCTGGTCCCAAGAAGAGCAGCCATCCAATCGAACGACCGACGACGACGACGACCAAACGTACAACGAGGACGATGAAAAATAGGATGACGACCACCCATATGACGTTTGTAGTAGTGGTTGAGCTAGCATATACTCGGGCGTATGGGTGCTGCACTATAGCTCTGGTTCTGGTTCTGGTTCTGGATGTGACTCACTGACTGCCTGACTCTGGTGTAACGCCCTGCCATTCCACACCTTTTCCAATTTTCGTGCAGCCATATTATGCTACAGACACGAATTTAATTCCATTATTACGTTTTAGAATTCACCTGGGGGTGAATTGATTAACAGGCTTTTGTGCTCCACAACCCTCTTGGAGTCGTTAGTGTGGCATTGTTGTTGGGATTCAGCTGAATGCCGCTTGTGTTAAGGACGATTCTGCCATTGGTACAAGGAAAAATAAGCTGTTTGGTGTTTTTCTCTTGAATTCTTATATTTTTGAGCAAATTCTCTTCTGTCAGAGATTTGCTTATGCCAGTGTTCCCATTTTAAATAGTCTTAAATTTAATAATCTAATCCTTTAATTGTTTGTTACAAATTTTGAATTTTTTTTAACCTTTTGTCTCACGGGAGATTCCATATTTAACAAACCTGAACATGAGCAGTCAGTAATTTGGCCAAAATGTCAACTAACAAAAAATATAATATAGAAATCAAGGAACACACTAAATAATTTCGTCAGTCTAGATATTCTAACGGATTATTTATTCTATTTTTAAAATCAATAAAATATACAACTTAACTATTATAATTTTTTAATTTTTATATTTAAATGGTGAATCGAAACAAAAACCAGTTCCCTTAAAGTGGGAACATTGGTTTGGAGATACGGATAATGGATTTCAATTTCCCGAATCCCGACCCGTCTGATGCGTGTACTCTTCTTTCCTAATACATTGATATGAAAACTCTCTGTTTTGGTCTAAGAGAAGAGCAAGCAACCCATAAAGCCAAGACCAAGAGTCCATTGCCATCATAGCTCATAGGATAGGAATGGCCCTCCAATGCTCCAACTACAGGCATGTCAAAAGGAAGGACGCATGGAAGCAGAAAATTGCAAACGTATAAAGGACGACAAGAAAAAAGAGGGTGATACAAATCCTGTGGTAATTTATTTTAATTGTGTGTCCTTTCTTTCTTTTGTCGTCGCTTTCGTCTCTCGCTCTTCTTTTTCTTCTATATTTTTGTTTGTTGTTTGCTGTTAGGTATATGCTTCTTGTTGCGACTGATTGGACGTAATATCGAATCGACTTGTATGCCGTTGTCCTACCCGCATCCAACTTCTTCCCCCAATCTGTCTAGTCTATCCACATATTATATTTACTATACTTCGTAGGTTATAGAGTAACGCATGTGACTGATTGTCTGTTGTGTAGTAATTGCCTGCATGCTGTCGTTATTTTCTTTTCATCTTCCCCCCTAGTCAGCTTGAAGGTCGACACACAGGCGAATGAAGTAAACTCTAATAGGGGATATAAAACATTCATTGCGTGGGAGCAGTGTTGCTGATGTTGCTAGAAATTAAACGGAAAATCAAAATTTTGATGAGTGATACGTTGCAAGGTGCATCATTGAAGGTGATAATATTTGAGGGGATTAACTGGGGGAACTGGGGGAATTCCAGCTTATTGCACTCAAACAAAACCAATTTTTTTTTCAGGGATACTGCTTCTTGCAAGGAAGTGAACAATCTTTGAATTTCTTGTCATGATAAAGTGTCTTTCATCATCCTCTAAGCCATTTGGATTCAGCGGAGTTAAAAAGGCCTTTAACGCAAACAGAATCGAATAGTTCTTGCACGGTTGCAACTGATGAATGACCAATTTTTGATGGACTCACAAGAATAGTAACTTTTTTTTGATCCTGTCTTTTTTGGCGACAAACACCTTATATTGGCAAATTTTGTCATTCATCAGTTACCAAGAATAAGTCAGCGCGGTTCGATAGTTTTTTTTCAATGGATATTTTTGATATTTGGTGCTGTGAGAGCACAAACAGGCGCCACTGTTTAATAAAGCTCCCATATAAGTCATATACAGGGTGATTCGCATAAGGTGTGACAAAAAGCTAGAGCGTATATGGGTCGAGACAAGAAAAAATCGTTAAGGGGGGGTCTATTCCACCCCGTTTCACCAGAGGGCAATTTTCTAAAAAAAAATGACTTAAAATAGAAACAAATTATTAAAAAAACAACTTTCTTGTAAAGCAAGAAATCTCTTCTTTTATTTCATTTTAAATAAAGTTATTTTAATTTAAAATTTTTTAAAAAAAATTAAAAATTTGTTCAAACTAATTTTGATCAAAATTTTACGTTTTTAAGTAGTATTTTTGTTTTCAATATTCAATGCTCTTATTAGTTGTTAGTATAGCAACAAAAACCAGATACTTAATATAATAATAATAGAAGTAAAATTCCCTGAATTTGACTCTAATCCGTAGCTTAAGTTGCTATAAAGATCATATTTCCACTACGTAGTAAAGTATATTAATTTAGTTATTTTCAATTTTCTCAAAAAGTACAAGGCATTTAAGCTAAAAATGTATAAAAGCGTTGAATTTTGAAAACAAAACTTAATAACGTAAAATTAAAAAAAAATAGCATTATTTTTTAATTTTTTTTTTAAAACTTTGAGTTTGAAAATTAATTTTTCAAAAACGTTCACTTAGGGCCAGTTTCACAGTTTCACACATAAAATAAAATAAAATAAAATAAAATAAAATAAAATAAAATAAAATAAAATAAAATAAAATAAAACAAAATAAAATAAAAGAATAGACTTCTGGCTTTACAAAAAGGTATAACGTGGCATCGCAAGTGTTACCATTGTTTTTAATAATTTTTTTTTTTTTAGAAAATTGCCCCTCCTGGGGAATAGAGCCCCTCTTTTTTCTGCCTCGGCACAACTTACTTGCTCTAGCTTTATGTCCCACCTTATTGGAATCACCTTGTATACTGACATTGTCTCTTGGACAGGATCATAGTTAAATTATTTAAAAGTAAAGTAAATAAGAGGCTTACTGGCAAAAAATTAAAAAAAAATCAAGTTTGAACGGGTGGCATGGCGGGCGTATTTCCGCGTCAAACAAACAAACTTTTCGAATATGTCCTATTAAATACTTAAATCTCTAGTGTTTAGTACCTTGTGTCACTGTCAAACAGCTTCAGTTTGGTTTGCAATTTAACCATGGATCGTCTTACAAATGAACAACGCTTGCAAATTATTGAATTTTACTATCAAAATTCGTGCTCGGTTCGAAATGTTCATCGCGCGCTGCTTCCATTTTATGGTCGGCATTCTCGACCTTCTGAGCAGTCTATTCGGAAGATTGTGACCAAATTTCGCACCAAATTTACTTTGTTGGACATTAAACCACCAACACGTTTACGTACTGTGCGTAGTGAAGAAAATATTGCGGCCGTATCAGCTAGTGTGACAGAAGACCGCGAAATGTCGATTCGGCACCGTTCCCAGCAGTTAGGCCTTTGTTACAGCACTACGTGTAAAATTTTGCGGAAGGATTTGGGCGTAAAGCCTTTTAAGATACAGCTGGTGCAAGAACTAAAGCCAGCCGACCTACCACAACGCCGAATTTTTGGTGAATGGGCTCTTGGAAAGCTGGCCGAGGATCCGCTTTTTTATCGAAAAATTGTGTTCAGCGATGAGGCTCATTTTTGGTTGAATGGGTACGTAAATAAGCAAAATTGCCGCATTTGGAGTGAAGATCAGCCAGAAGCATTGCAACAGCTACCAATGCATCCCGAAAAAGTCACTGTTTGGTGTGGTTTATGGGCCGGCGGCATTATTGGGCCATATTTCTTCAAAGATGATGCGAATCGCAGCGTTACTGTCAATGGTGAACGCTACCGAGCGATGATAACAAACTTTTTTTTGCCCGAAATGGAAGTTCTTGACTTGCATGATATGTGGTTTCAACAAGACGGTGCCACATGCCACACAGCACGCGAAACAATGGCGCAATTGCGAGGCGAGTTTGGTGAACAGTTAATTTCACGTTTCGGGCCGGTCAATTGGCCGCCTAGATCGTGCGATTTGACACCATTAGATTATTTTTTGTGGGGGTATGTCAAGGCTAATATCTATAGGGACAAGCCCGCTTCGATTGACGCACTGGAAGCCAACATCCATGCATTCATTCGTGAGATACCGGCCGATATGTGTGAAAGAGTACGTCAAAATTGGACTCAGCGGATGGGCTACCTGAGACGCAGCCGCGGTCAACATTTGCATGAAATTATCTTTAAACATTAAATTGCAAGGTTCAAACTATCGATTCAAATAAATATTTCATTCATTTTTTCGAATTTTTTGTGTTTTTTTTTTAAAAAAGTTCTAAGCCTCTTAAAAAATCACCCATTACAAGGTGGCGCAAAAGTTGAACACCATTGACAAATTGTTCCACAAAATCGAACAAATTGTACCACTTTCTTTAGGAGTATAGTGATTCATGTCTTTTTGACGCGTATTTTGTATCTGAAGAACGATTTTTTCCATTTTTTGCGGAATAATTCGTCGAGGGTGTTCCACTTTTGCACCGGGTGACAAATTTTGTACCAACTTGTATAATTATATAGCATTTTCGGTTTAAATCATTCTTGAACGAAGCAACTATAGTATAGTGTGAATAGAAATTGTAATGACAATTTAAATTCTGTTTGAAATATTATTTGCTTACACATATTGCGGTTGTCTGCACCTTAATACTCGAGTCAGCACAACGCGGGCCTAATTCCATATTTTAGTGCTTCAACAGTTGAAAGCATCCTTATCTCACAGTAACTCCAAATGTTAGTTATTTATGTTGCCGTGAACTGCAGAAGCATTTTCAAAATCTATCGACTTAATTTTTTTCAACTTTTGGCGGCGTCCATAAATCTTTTTCAATTATGTATATTAAAGTTACACTTAAACTACTTAATACAAATCGTAAATTATATTCAGTTAAATCTAGATATATTGAAAATATAAAATTAGAATTATTGTGCCAAAGTAACATTTGTGTACCTGTACATTGCCAATACAAAACAAACAATATAAGTTTTGAATGGTGTTGCCATCTACCTGTTTTAAATTTAAGTCTCAAACACAATAGAGGGTGGGGTGGATTAAAATTTTTAATTTTTTTTTAGTGCAGACTGGAGCATGGATAAGTACATACCATCTTTATATGATTTGATTTTCGTAAATCTAAAAATTTACTTCAACCGCATTTTCCAATTCCATTTCAATGGCAACTCTGTTAGGATAAGTACAATGGCATCATTAAACAACCACATAACGTATGCATTTTACTTCATAAAAAGAAGTCTTAACAAACTCCTAATGAAGGATAAAGTTGTTTAATTACGAAGGATTTTTCCACAACATCATCGTCCTCGTCGTCGTCGTCGTCGCCGTCACGTCGTTGTTGTTGTAGTCGCATATAGTCGTCGTCCTTCTTATTTTGCGTGCTTAATGCTATTCAAGTAAAATTTAGAGAAAGAGCAAGAGGGGATGTTTTTGGGGTTAGAGAAAATTGTTTTCCCGCCGCAACCTTCCTCAAATCAAAAAAAAAAAAAAAAAAAAACGTACCCTTTTACACCGTTTCTTCTGATGTAGTCAAAGTGGAAAAGGAAAAAAAAAATCTAATAAACGAACAGAAATGAAGAAAACAATTAAGAAATCGTTCAGCATCGTGCGAAAATTGAAAGTTCTTCTATTTCTATCTGGTCGTACAAATTTCTGTGTCACTTTAAGTCGTATTCGAATGTGTATGCAAGGGTAGGTAAGGTATATCTACATTCATATGTGTTCGAAATGCAATGTTTGGGAGTCTCATGCCTGGGAAAACGGAACTTCATCATCAGTTAGAAGTTCATGGTAAAATCCTCCATTAAGGAGAATAAAAAAAAAATAAAACAAAACAAAAAGAAAATAAAAGTGCACCACCATGCCGTCGTATATAGTCATCGCCATTCTTGCTTTTATCGTCTGCGTCGCTCCCCTTACCAACCCTTCTCAGGGTCCTTAGTCGCGTGTTCAGAAAGGGCGAGAGTAAAATTGTTCATCCTTCAATTTTTTTGGGGACAAACAAGGGGGATGGTGGTGATGAATATGGAGCTGGCGTTGGATGAGGATGACTAAGGGTTGTTTTTGTGGCCGATTCGTTTCTAAGGACGAAAAGGACGAGAACGACGACGATATACGATCTGCAAGTGAGATTCGAGAGAGAACCACCATCGGTGGATGGAAGAGCAACGTGTCGAGGGTACACACAGAAGGTATACCTCTTCATATAGGTATACCCATCAGAAAAGAGAGGACTTAACTTTTAATTGGCTTCAAATTCAATGACTATGAAATGAAACCGGAGATAGGAAGAATTTGAAATAATTACACAAATGGATTAGGGAAACGATTTTGTGTAGGTAGGTACATACATACATTCACATATCATCAGTCTTTGTTTGTATGTGTATATGGTGAATGATATAGCAGAGGGCTAGTATAGCATTTTCAGAGTTCTCAGATGCATGAGTGTGTGTCTTCTTAACACCACGTCTATTACCTTAGTTTCTGGGTTTCATCAGCATCAGAATCCGGAGCCGGACAACCTTCTTCTTTTCTTTCCATCCTTCTTAATAGAGACTGGAAAGGCAGAGGTAAACTGTTCAAAATAATTTGATGTTCCTATGTGACTTCTTCAGTCTTTTGATATCTTGAGCTTTTTGTCCGTAAGATGCTCTTGAAATAAATTTTGTAATTTGTATTTGTCTATAGGTAGTAAATACCCAAGGGTTTGATCGTATTCTTTACATATTCATTAAAATTAATAACTACTTGTACTCGCAGAGGATTAAACACTTTTTAATTAAAAAAAATATTTATTATTCATTAAATTTTGATGTGATTATGCAATAATTAGGAATCACTATGCAGAACTTAGTTTTTTTTTTTTTTAAGTCTACAGTTCAGTTCGAATTTTGTTGTAAAATGATCAATATCTATTAAGACTCTGTGATTTTTGGAGGTTGAAAATTCCGCCTGAATCCTTAATAACTTAGTTTGAAGGAAATCGCTTCTCGTTGGGATATACTAACATGCAAATATCCGATTTAATTTTTTATATTGGGTGTTTTTTTTAGACGTGTAGTTTTCAAGAAGAAATAAAACGCATATAATGATGTTTTAAAAATGATTTCGGGCAAGTTCCAGCCGCGGCTGGCTCGAATAAATTCCATCCGACAGGCCCAATTTTCGACAGCTCAAATTGTTGCGCGCGATGGCAAACTAAACTGAGCATAAATCAAGTGACAACTATCAAAAAGACAAACTCCGAAAAAAGTATTGCCAGATTAAAAAACACACGTCTAAAAAAAACACCCTTTATAATGCTTGTAAATAGAGTAAGTTCTTTGTGCGGCCTGTGGAACGTAAAAGAATAAATCTACTGCTTTGCCAATGCGTGAAAATACCTCATACACACTTACAAATCCTCATGGACGAAACATATTGTAGCGTTAAGCGCCATCTACCAGACAAATATAAAACTTTTGAATTGTGTGATTTGAAAACATTTGATTAAGACACCCTTCTCACACACTATTAAAATATGTTGTGTAAGTCTCGGATCAATCGGATGGGCAGTTTTTTATTCTTAAGCTGGTTTTGAAGTTTTGGTGTTCAACGCCATCTATAGAAAAATTTTATAACTTTTGATTTATGTGATGTCCTTACTAACTTTATAAGGCATTGACTTATTATATATGGACTGCCAGGAGCCAACTTCACGGTGACGCCACTTTAAGCTATGCGTTACAAGCGCCGAGTTCAGTCCTATCGGAAAATACAGATACTACTGTTTGACATTTGTATCGAGGATTTTTTGAAGGATTTTTTTCCATCTGATTTCATTTTTCATTGGGTACGTTCAGCAGACACAAGGGACTACATTTATGTAGTCAAGTGCTTTCATTGAACGCAAATTTTACAAAGGAAACTAGTAATTTTTTGAGATGTCATTAATATCAAAATTGAAACTTTACTTCCAACCTTTACCTTCCGTCGATAGTGCAGATAGTATTTATAATAATATTTGTATCTGAAAAACACCTCACACAAATGAATTACGAATTGTATATTATAATTTCTTCAATACATGCATTCTGTCTTTCCGACATCCTTCACGTTGTGTGACGCTGAACGTGACTGAGATTTTTCACTTCTTGTCTAGGAGCAAATAAAATTTTCTTTCACTTAAATCGATAACCATTACCGCTGTTTCTTGATTTTATTGGTTGCTCTTGTTAATTAGTTTCGCAATGATTCAACTTTGTTTTCATACTTTTTTTAATTAATAACAACAAACTAATAAATAAACATCATCGAAAAGAATTCTTAAACTGAATTGCAAAATAAAAACAAACAATAAATGTCAAACCAGTGCTAAGGGTTATTTGAAAAAAAAAATCCCTTAACCAAATCCGAAAATTTCCTTTTTTTTACAAACAACTTCTCGCTTAATTTTCAAAACTGTTAAAGGCTCTCCCAAACGAACGCGAAACATTCGCGCGAATATGCGACGACTAAATAATGTTCGAAGATTCGCATCGCGCCAGTGTGGGTGCTCCCATTAATCTCCATGTAAATAAATTAAGACAGGCGGAAGTTTCGTTGTCACACCGAATGTTTCACGTTGGTTTGGGAGAGCCTTAATTCATACAAATTTTAGTCATGTCGAAGTTCATAAAATAAAATAAAATTAGTAGAAACTGGCAGATTTGAAAAGTAAATGAGTAGAGGTAGTATTTTGCTTTACACTTTTTGCTAAGAATGTTGAATATATTTAGTAGGCGTGTTTTTTGCAAGTCCACATGGATTTGTCGAAAAAACGACATCGGGACTTCTTAATTACAGTACTTAAGTCCCGATAATTATCTGGACTTAGTTAAGTCCATATAGATTTAAGTTGTTGTTGTATTTACGTGTAAAACAATTAGTTCCGATGTTGTTTTTTCGACAAATCCACATGGACTTGCAAAAAAAAAACGCCTAGTAGTTTAAAGTACACAGTTAAAGCACGTTTTTATAGGGAATTCTAATCCTCTACAATTTCGGTTAAGATAAATTTTACTGATAAATTAAAAGTAAGGTTCGTTCCTTTAACCAAAATTTTTGGGCATTTTTGTACAATTTTATTGTTTTTTTATGAACTTTGACAGAACTTTGGACTGAAATGCACAAAAATCAGAATTTTAAAATAAAGGAATGAACCTATGAATAAGTTATAATTAAAAAAAATACGAACGTTTTCAAGAAAAATAAGATATCTAAAAAGCTGCTCGGAAGTTGCCTAGTGGGCGAGTAGTATTTATTAGATTTTTGACTTTATATTTATAATTATTTCGAAATAGTTGGAAAATACTTTATTTGATATATACAAAAAAAAAGCAATATTGCAGGTTTAGACAATAGATTCCATTGTCTTAAGGTAGGTAAAAAGTTAGAAAACTTCAGACATTAAAATTTTTTTTTATAACTTGGACGGCCGTCTAAAGTAAGACGGCGTTTATAAATACGATTGTACGAATTTTTCCTTGAAATAATGTTTTAAAAATATCTTCCTTCACTACATCTCTTGAAATGGAGAAAATAAATTTCATTGAAAAATCTTTTATTTCGAATATGACTCTAAAATCAAAGGTTTTATAAAATAAATCAAAAAAGGATTTTTTTCAGTGCTCCCCCAACACTACGCCGATTGGTGATTTCCTATGACCATAGATGGCCTTACCTTCTATGAATGAAATTTCATTCTAAGGCGAAGTATGTAACAGATGGTGCTAAAAATAGTATTTATTATTGTCGGTAGGCCTGAACTTGTCGCTGATTTCGCTTTGAGAACTGGAACCATCATCTCCGCAGGTTATGTATGGAATTGACAACCAACTAGCACTCCATATATAATAAGTCAATGTTATAAGGAATATATTGTGTTGGTTTCAGTTAAATTGGATGGTCAGTTATTTAATTTTTTAGCTAATTTTGATATTTGGGTATTCGGCGCCATCTATCGAAGAACTTTTGCTGTTTTTTTTTAAGCTCGAAAAATTTAAATCCCAAAAAGAAAAAATTCTTAAAAAAAAAGAAAGAGAGTTTTACCAGGAAACAAATTTATCAATTACTATCGAATGCATTGAAAGCAGTTTGAGGAAATCCATATACGTACCTACCATAATTATTGAATTAATTTGCTGTTTAACTTTTGTTTCATAAAGAAAGTGCTTTACACTTAAGCTGTGACCTGCGAATGCGAACAAATATGTTAAAGCTTTTTCTAGATAAAGAAAGCAATTTTTTTTTTTCGTTTTGACTTTTCGACGAAGTAAATAATGCTCCGATTGACAAATTTAAATAGAAAACCACTGCCTTCAATTAGATTTAATTGGAAAATTTTGTATTTCAATATTTACTACGCAACCAACAACTTAAATTCTGTGAACTGTCAGACGTAAATTCATAGTCTGCATCATCAGGTTGCATTAAAAAAAAAACGACGAATATAAAATTCATTCCAATTTAACTTCAAAACAAGTTAAACAACTACGTTTAAAACTTTTATTCAAAGCTCAAAGCCAAATGAATGTGACTTTACTGACAGCAGTATTTAAAACTCTGTGACGCTTTGCTGCATAAAAATACATATCCTATGCCCCTCTGTCTGCCATGACTTGTAAAACCGTGTAAACCCACTCGTAATATTATACATATTTTATTTAAATCTTGAAATAGATTTTTGAGCGAATGCAAAACTTCACCCTTAACATATTTTTTGTTAGTTGGTGTAAATTAAAGAACCAAGTTTAGGGTTCATTGTCATGTGAACCGTAAAATCAAAATTGCTGTGTGAAAATTATAAAATTTTTGTTTTGGTTTTTTTTTGTCGGTAAATTGCTATATAAACAAGGTCAGAGCTATTTTTCTACCTCTTTACTTGTATACGTATATGTATAGTATCACGAATCCAAATCTTGAGTGATTAATTTAATTTCATTTTTGAGTTGTTGGTCAGTCAAGTGAGACGTTGAAATTGCAACTAATTTACATTTTCTCCACACTCGCCGACGCAAATTAGTTTCTTCTCACAATGCTCTGATGGATAAGTATATGTAAATTGCTTTGAAAAAATAAAAAAAAAAAAAAAAAACAACCAGAACTAAAAACCACAAATGGTGCACAGTGGGACAATCTGTATCTAATGAGTTAACATTTTTTCAAACGATAATTTTTGGTGCCTTCTATCTTTTTGGGTATGTACTTACTACACAAAGTTGGCCATGTTCAAATTTTCAAGCTAAACAATTGTGTTCACTCTTTTTCTTCCCAACCCATAGGAATTGAAATAAATCGATATACAAAATGCGGGAGGAAGAATAAACGCTTTAATCAAATGTAAACTGTAAAGCTTAGTAAGTTTTAATTAAAAATGTAAATTAACAATAGGTGGAACCTAAACGACATCTATGCTCCTGTTGCCCTGATGTCTATAGTTTAAATAATTTTATAAATTTATTATAATGAATAAATAATTAAACACTTTTGTGACATACCATTCATTTTTCCTTAGTTCGACTGTGCTATTTTAATCCAATTTTAAAGTTGTTCTGCTCCACTGTCCAAAATGACGCACTCCACCATATTGACCGACAGTACGAGACGAGCACGAAGAAGCTATATCAACTATTTTTGTTATTATATATTTGCTGTGATTTGCGAGCTGGAGAAAGTGTGCGCAGAAAAGTGGACACGAGTCACGAGCGAGTTAGCTTTGATTTAACTATAAGAATGCATTTGAAAATGCTGCGATTATGCATCCGTGCTTGTAGGAGAAATAAATACAAGAGAATATATGAACGTATATGTTTATTGTCATGCTCAATTTCTTACAATAGATACATTTGTATAGATTGGATGTACATTTTCAGTAAAGCTGTAAGGCTATAGCTGACTGACTGACTGCCCCGACGCGACGCCGACGAGTGAAAGTAGAACAACGGATATTGCCAATGGAAGGCTGCTTTTATGAAGCACATTACCATCAGTGGATAGTCGGCGGAGGAATTGACACTCTGTGATTGTATTATAGTCGTCGTGTGAAAGAAACAAGTTGAATTAATTTAATAGATGCTGTTGAGCGTGGTCTTGTTCCTATACACTTACTAGGTAAAGGGTCCACCATCTAAGGTTTTTTTTCAACTAGTGCTTATTTCGTGAATGGTAACACTTAGCTCATGGCTGATTTGACAGATAATTAGTTTTATCCTTCCGCTGAACGAATATGGTTGTGTATACGCTTCGCTAAGTGGGCCTGCGATCGACTTAGAGAAGATGCCGATTTTGCCAAAAAAATCATCTTTTCAGATGAAGCTCATTTTGATCTTGGCGGGTAGTAAACAAGAAAAATTGTCGCATTTGGGGCACAGAAAACCCGCACGCATATATTGAAAAGCCGATATACCCAAAACGAGTCACTGTTTGGTGCGGATTTTTGTCCAGAGGCATAATTGGGCCATTTTTCGAAAATGAGCAAGGAGTGGCCGCTACAGTCAATGGCGATCGTTATCGGGCCATGTTGAACGAATTTTTGTTCACAAAAATTGAAGAGGAGGATATTGGCAACATTTGGTTTCAACAGTGTGTGTGCCACACAGCCGAAGCTACACTCGATGTTTTGCCCCATTTTCAAAAAAAAAAAGAAGTTATTTGGCGGACCCTTTATAAGCTAACTTTTGTTATGGCTTAAAGATGTTATTCACTTCTTAAGGGCTATTTTTTTTTTTATTAAAACGAGAACCAGGAGTCTATAGAATGATATTTTGCATTCATAACGAATTTTTGTCCACTTTCAACGTTTTTTGTTATACAGATCGATATATAGGTACCTAATGAAAATGCGCAAAATATTTATGTTACGTATACGCCCCAGTCTTCGGTATATGCAATACGACAAAAATACATTATGTGTTATTGACAGTTAGGTAGGTATTTTGTAATGTTGCCTTACGTCAGGATTTATTTTTAATGATTATACAAAGCATATGTATCTATTTAACTGACGTAAGTAATCATTATTGTTAAAACTGTCTGAGAAAGGATTTTGGATTTAAAATGCTTCTGTGAGACTGAGCTGCTACGTTTTGCATAAACATATACTTATATATGATTCCACAAATTCATTAGCAATTGAAAGATGTTTTGTTTAAGCATTTTTTTCATTTTTATTTATTTAAAAAAAAAATACATACATACATATGTGCTTGTGCATGCATACATTATAATGACACAACAAGATTAAAATCGTTTGAAGTATCTAATGACTTAAATTGTTAACTGAGTTACAATTAACTGCTTCATAATAGTGTAAGGGAACGTCTCGTTACTCCGAAGTCCGAAATCCCGAAAGACAAAAATTAATTACATATACCTATAATTATTCGGAGTGCCAGACTTTCGAATTCCAAAATATAAAATCCAAGAATTCCGAATTTTAAAAGTTCAGTACACAAAGGGTTTTCCAATAAGAGGTGTTATTTCGATATTCAAAGAAAAATGGCATTTTTTGAGATAAATGATCGGATGTTTATTTCATTATAAAGAGGAAGGTATGCCGTTAATAATGGAACAAAACATCAGCCAAATGGCCGCCACGACCACGCTTCCAGGACCATATCCCTTTCATGAAATTTTCCATAACCAAATCGCAAAGTGGCTGCCCTATGTCCTCGATAGCCTCACGAATTCCATCTTTGAGGTCTTGAATCGACGCTGGGCTGTTGGCGTAGACCTTATCTTTCACGTGGCCCCAAAGGAAGAAGTCGCAAGGTGTTAAATCACAAGATCTCGGTCGCCAATTGTGATCACCTCTTCGAGAGATAACACGGTCCGGAAACTTTTCCCGTAAAAGATCGATGGTTTCATTGCTTGTGTGGCACGTAGCGCCGTCTTGTTGAAAGTAAACGTTGTCCAGATCAATACCATCCAATTCCAGCCATAAAAAATCATTGATCATCTCTCGATAGCGCAATCCAGCCTCATTTTCGAAAAAGTAAGGTCCAATGACCCCGCCGGACCATAAACCGCACCAAACAGTCACGCGTTGAGGATGGAGAGGCTTTTCAACAATAACTCTTGGGTTTTCCGAGCCCCAGATGCGACAGTTTTGCTTGTTGACGTAGCCTCCGAGGTGGAAATGGGCCTCATCAGTCAAGATGATTTTTCGATGAAATTCCGGATCATTTTCATGCATTTCAAGGACCCAATCAGCAAAGACACGACGTTGTTGATGATCAGCCGGCTTGAGTTCTTGTGTTAACTGAACTTTATAAGCCTTAAGACCCAAGTCTTTATGCAAAATACGGTGTCATGACGTTTGTGGAATGCCTAATTCCAAAGAACGACGAGGAATGGACAAACCTGGGTTTTCTTCAACACTTTGGGCTACAACAGCTGACAGTGACAGCTACCGAAATAGCGGGCTATTCAAAATAACACCTCTTATTGGAAAACCCTTTATAAGGTGACTAGTAAATATTAGCCCTGTAACCGTATAAAGCCCTAAGACCTTATAAAAAAATGCACCCACTGTGGTTCTAAATTCGTTATTAGTTATGGGTGCCTTTATTTTATCCATTCGCAAAAACACAGTTAGGTTCCAGGTAGTATTATGTGAGTACACAAAAATGAACAATATGGCCCCGTGTTGCACTTTTGCATGCATAGAAACTACATATATTCGTCAAACTGGAAAATTGTTTTAAATCAACAAAATTTTAAATAAATTGATTAAAATACTTCTGAAACTGTTTTGAGCAGAACGCGATGCACACCATCTGATTTCTTATATAAATCTTAGTTAATGCGAAAAATTTTAAGAAAATTTAAGGATCGGTTTTATAAATAATTAATTTTTATATATAAATTTGTTCATACTAAAAATTAGTTTAAAAAAACGAAATTGTGGAAGAAGAAGTTAGAAGACCCCTAGAACAACCTGGAACAATATTCTTTGATTTTTGGATTCCTAAACAGAAGGGCCAGAACAATAAGGTAATAGGATGTTTTCATTTAAATTGTTTTATTCGGCTTCAATTTTCAATATTTTTGGATGAATCTTTTGAACAATTGGATTTGAGTGATTTTGAACTTGAAACAACTTTTGGATTTTTGAAAAAGGGGGCTAAATGAGTTGTCGATGGTTTTTTTTTAAAGTAGATTTTAGGGTGGTAATATAAATGTAGGGATACAATATTTTCTTGATAAAATTATCAAAAGCTTAAAAAAAAAAAAAATTGGAGAGCCAATTTTTGAGTTTTTAAAAAAAATGTTTTGAAGGGCTAATCTTTAAAAAAAGAGATCTTTAATTTTTCGGAAAAATGTTGAAAACACTTTTTAAAACCAAAAAAAAAAATTAAAAAGTTCGATTTTCGAAAAAGGGGGCTAAAATTTGGCGAATTTCGGCCATAGCTTTTGAAATTTTGAGCATAGAGGCCCAAAAACTTGGAACAATATTCAGAAAGATCTAGAACAACTTTCAAAAATTCGATTTAGGGTCTAAAACCACCCAATTTTTGAATATTTTTCAAAAAAAAAATTGGAGAAAACGTGGAACAAATCGGAAAAAAATTGAGGACAATTTCACATGCACTGAACGTATCGCTATTTTTGATTATTAGAATAATTTATGTCTAAAATCTATTTTTAAATATTAAAAACCTGCTCTTTGCTAAGTTTACTTAAAAATCTGTGTAGCCGAAAAATTTAATTTTCCTTTTTGGCCAGAAAATTTTGTGTGACAAGTACTGTTTTTGTGAGCCCTGAAAGAAATGATACAAGGTCGGGGGAATGTCCAAAAAAAAAACGCTTGGGAAAATTGACCCATCTGGTTATTCTCTAGCCGAACAGAACAAATGCCATGCTACTTTACAAAGTTGCCTATTTAATGTACTTACCAAAATGGTACAATACAAGGTGTTCTAAAGGAGCTTTTTAAAATTTTCTCAAATGAAAATTAAGTTACAGTGAATAGGTTATTGGTAGGCCTATAAAAGTATTTTTTGCAAATAATTAGTGTTAAAGTTTGTCACTTGATCTGAACTGACTTTAATTTTTTCATGGTCACAATCTATGTTTTGATCTTGAATTTTTTTTTAAATTCATTAAAAAAACCTAACGCTTTCCAATTACTGAAACTAGGAGACCTTTTACGAAGATTTAGTGACCTTTTAGATGGCATACTTTTTCCGAATGTCCTACAGATAAGGTGCTAAAAATCTCTACAACCTTGATTTTTTTTGTTGAAAACCATAAAAAAAAACTATGACAGGTTGACCTTTTATGAGGTCACTAAGAGTTTTTAGATGTTATACTTTTTTTTTTGCGAATATCCCATCTATAGGGTGCTAAGATATCCCAGAGCCCTCATCATTTAGAAATGTATGTAAGTTTTTATTTTTCGTGTTTTGAAATGCCGATGTCTTTTACATGATTAGTCGCAGGAAAGAAAGTGTTAAAAATGACCAGAAATTACATTCGATTTAATAATCAATAATGTGGATGTGGGTACATAATGCAAAGTTCTCGTCCAATTTCCTTATTTACATTTTTCACTATTCACATTATCTATCAATGTAAACGTAACGTCATATGTTATAAAAATGCATGGTGGTATATTTGTATGTGTGACGACTCAGAAACATTGTTGTTTTCTATTTAAAAAAGAACAAAAAAGTTTACTAAACTTTAATGTGATCGAAATGATAACACCGTTCTTTTTCATATAGTCTATTCCATACGATGTTACAACTAGAACCCTCACGAAATAAGTTCCATATTAAATAGTTTTAATTTATAATCACATGCAATGCAAAATAGAATCCCTCATACGATTAAATCCAAACAAAAAAACCACTGCCACATAAAGAAGCATTTATCAGCGCCACCTATTTAATGGCTTCCCGATAGACTAAGTTCCACCCATTATTTTATACTTGGCTGACGAATAATTACTATACCTAAGCCTGTTGTCTGCCGCACTTTCAACTCGAAAAGAGTAAAAAAAAAAAAAAAACAACTTTTTAATGTGCGCATAGCATGAAATGTAATGATAATAGTGTCGGCTTCAATAAAGACAAAAAAAAAAAAAAATAAAAACGAAAGCCTTAGCCAAGAAGAGACGTGATACTAAAAGGGGGGTCTTGATGGTCATGTAAAGTTTGAGGCTTCAACACCGGCATCGTTCCATGGCCATCAGACCTCAGACCCCAGACAACATCGCATATACGCGCAGATGGTACCAACCTACCTCGAGGGGCAGAAATAAAGCAACAAAAACACATGAACGACAAAACATCAACATCAACATCACCATCAACATCAACCTCAACCCAAGCAATGAACACCTATAATTAGAGGAACCTTACCTTCACGTTAATTTTATTCGAGGAACTCTAACCTTTGGGGCGGTCAGCACATACATTCATCCGGCTATGAATTATCCCAAAATGGGGCTATTAAGTGGAAAACGGGACGAGTAAGATCTGATGCACGTGTGTCTGTGTATATATATATTATATATGCCAAGTGTGTGTTGTACATTAAGGCCCAGAGTATCTATCGTTGTTGTTGTTGTTATTGTTATACGCTAACGTTGTCGAACTTTATCGGAACTCGTCGTGGCCATCTCTCCTCTTTTTGTTACTTAGGTCTTTCCAACAACGAACGGCCAAGTTTTGGGGCCAACTCCATTTGGTTATACAGCAGATCGTATAGTTATGTTTGTAGTCGTCACGTTGTTGTTGCTATTTTTTGGCGGATTGGGAGTGATGGCAATTTATCCTGTGTCGGAATAGTTATCAATGCAAAAATGAACCCAGCTTGAAAATATTTTCATTTAATAGTGAAAAAGATGACATCGATAATACCTACCTACAGAGCCGCGTCTTTATTGATCAAGGTTTAAAAAAAAAATTGTTCTTGCTTTTTAGGGAAAGTACAAGTATTGTTTTTGAGCAAACAAAAAAGAGTTTCACTAAAACTTACAGTACGACGCGAATATAAGAAACTCTTAAAATCGAAGAAATTTTTTCTTATACATGTGTGTTGTTTTTAGACGTGTGGTTTTCAATCTGGCAATTCTTTTTTCGCAGTTGGTCTTTTTGACAGCTGTAACTTGATTTATGCTCAATTTTGTTTGGCATTTCATAATTAATAGACTGACTTCTGAATAACGTTTGTAAATCGTTCCAATTTCTTACCAAAACAATGGTTCGGTTCGCGCGACGCATCGCACCCTGCGTCCAATAATCGGTCGATATAATAGCAAAATCGCATAAATTCGAGCGACCATGCAACGGCTTCGCACCACGTTTAATCTAGTGGATAATGCGCATCCTCAGAGACGCCGTACATATATGTACTTAAATTTTTTGTCTTACTATTTGCGCAAAAAAATAAGAGTTTTTTTTTTAAACCGGATTTTGCTTTTAATGAGTGTTTCGTATATCCGTAAAATACTGTATTACCATCTGTGCAGCTGTTCGTAGGTACCTAGTTGTGTGAATGTTAGTCTGAAGATTGAGCTGCATCCTTAAGAAATTTTCTTACAATATTTTTTGTAAAATTCAATCTAGGTATCTTTTTCTTTGACTTTTCCCTAATTTAAAATCCTCTCTGAAAGATGAAATTTGTATAGGGTGACCAGATAAGAGCGATAAGAAAAAAAAAATTTAAATAAAACAACAATGGCGTGAGGCTTGTTTCTGGCTTTATTTTGAAGTTACATTCATGTCATTATATGTAAGGAATAGTGTATCATTCAAATGGCTACCTCGACTTTAAGTCGGTGTTTAAGGCTTTAGTCGGTCCAATTTTTGATGACTCGGTCCAATATGTGCGACGTTTGTGCCATAAATCACACCAAACAGTCAATCTAAGGGGATGCATTGATCCTTGGGCTAACACTTATGGATTGTGTTCGCTCCAATAATATCAATTTTGCTTGTTGACATAGCCGCTGGGCCAAAAACGGGCCTTCGTCGGAGAAGATGATTTTTTGGCCAAAATCGGCATCTCCGGCCAACATTTGCAGTGCCCAATTAGCGAACTAACGGCTTTGTCTGTGGTGGTCCGGCTTCAACTCTTGCGTAGGCCCAAATCCAACTGCAAAATAAGCCGGGTTAACTCTCTGGCTATTCCCAATTCAGTTGATCGGCGCCAAATCGAAATTTCTGGGTCTTCTTCGATACTGGCTGCTACGGCACGCGGCTATGTTTTCTTCATTACACAACAACATCTGGCTGGTTGGTGGTTAGAGGTCCCAAAGAGTGTACCCACACTCAAACTTTTCTACGGTGCGTCATTGCCTGCGTATACTTAATCCATGACGACCGAATTCGCGACCTAATTCACGTTGCTTATTTACAACTTAGCCTGAATTTCGATAATATTTTTATGATGCATGATAAAATGGTTACTGAATATTTTGACAGCTGGATGTCATTGGTAACTGACAGCTGCTGAAACATAACATTTTGGAAAACTATCATTCTGGCCACCGTTTATTTTCAAAAAATAATCAATAGGTGGCGTTGTGAAGCGTGTCAGGGTTCAGCTAAGAAAGTTATTAAAGTCATCGCTGTTTTGAAAAAAACTCCATCATAATAAGCCCCCTACAGACAATTTTAGATGAACAGAAAAGTATAGTAGTGTCAAAAAAATTATGCAATTTATATTTAAAGGACACGGTTTGTCAGAAATAAAGAGGAAAAAAGGATTTAGTTTGAGTGAAAATGAAATTTTCATATAAAATTGTTGGCTATCTAGTTGACCGGTATATATGAAGCTCACAACAAGAAGTGAGCACCAGAAAAAGAGAAACAGAGGGACCTTTTCTATACAGTAACGGTGTGACCACCATTTCAATTTCGCAAAATAGAACCACTAAAAAACATATTTGGCGGTGTGTGGAAAAAATTGTGTGATGTTTATCAATCAAAATAATATAATAACGATTTTTTCGGATTATACCGTAGCCTTTTCTGCTGATGCGAGTGAGTAGACATTAAGTGAGACATGAGAAGGATTAACAATTCGCGAAGAGAATCAATTATGTTTTCATAGTAATTTGCAATTAGGCTTTAACGAATAAATCTACGATTTGACCGTCAACGAAAATGGTCAACGTGACGTCAAAATGACATCAAATTCCGTTGTCTTGTCGTGTGATCGTCAACGCAGATTTTATTTTATTTATTTATTTTAAACTTTTCTGTACCATAAAAATATAATGTTTGTAGAAAGTACAGTTTACATAATGGAACGCATTTTAAATATGACGGATTACTGTCCATTGTTTTTACTTTCAACGCATTGACTTTTTGCGTTGAACGTGTAATCACCCTGTTAGGACGCACTGACGCAAAGCGTTCACCATAATCTCAACGTTGACATGGCATACTTTTCTGCCACGTCAACGTAGTCTGCGTTGATTTCCGTGTGACATTGACGGACTAGCGTTATTCGTGCGTGATCGTTAATGTGTTATACGTTGACATGGTCAAAGTTGACGGTCCATTGGAAGTGTGTTGATGATTTTTTTTGGTGACGTCAGAGAGTCAATGCGTTGACCATTTACATTGACCGTCTAATCATAGATTAACAAATTTATTTATATGAAGACTTCAATTTGTTAAAAGTGATACAATTTATTTATTAAGAAAACTAGATCATGACAATACCTTCTAATCATTGGCTTTTAATTAAACCTTTAATTATTCCCCTTTCTAAAGAAAAAAAAAAAAAAAAACTTGCAAAGAATGATTTTTTCGGAATTCCTGTGCATGTAGTTATTTCACTCTTTATCCGAATTAACTCTGTGGCCTTTGTTCGTTTTTATCTTCTGAATATGAACCGAACTCATAAGGATGATCTTATCGTAATCATCAAATCAAGGGGACAATCAATTTTCTTTTTTTTTCTGTTTTTGATTTCCTGTGTTGGTATTTTTGTGAATAAGCCAAAGCACAGAAAGTCCTCATCGCATCAATGATAAACATCCCTTTTTGCCCGTTTGTGTGATGCAGCTTTTTGTGTGATGTCTACAGGCCCTCTAGGTATTCAGTTGAGCGTTTTCTACTTAATGACTTCAAAACAGATACCAACTACCATCTATACCATACCATACCATCATCATCATAGTTACCACTCTACCAAAGCCATTAAAAGGTAAAAATTCCATTAAAGTACATGCAAACGGGTTAATTAACACACTTCCACATCTTTGCTCTTGCTCGGTTTTTTTTTTTTCATTTTTATTTTTATTCTATGGTTGGTACCTGATTTTTATGAGTGTGTGTTTGAATGGTTGGGTATTGTATAGATGTATATCGTATTGCTATGAAAACGCAATTATACGTACAGTACTGTGCAGAAAATATTTGAAGACTTTGAAAGTTTGCAACATACTGATAATAATTTAGAGAAGTAAGAAGATTATTGTGACACTACTAATTGAATTTGAAAGAATGTGTCACAATCGTAACACTTAATATTTCTGTTTTTCAACTCATTTTAAGTTCTGGTATTTCCACACGATGGCGTTCGAGTTATGTTTTGTCTAAAATCTTCGAAAAAAATACGGTATAGTGCGCTTACGTGGCTTACATAGAGTTCTTAGGGTCTGGTATTCTAAATTAAATTCTCCAAATTGAGGAAAAATATCATGCAGACTAAATTTTGTAATTAAATTCACATAAAAAGGAGATTTCCATGAAATTCTTTCCATTTCTAAAAATAAATAAATATATTGGTGACGCGATAGCTCGTGAAGAACCATGGCCTTATGACCTTAAGCTCTACATACACTCCTTTTGCAGAAATGAAGAGCACTTACAATTTTTCTGTTAAAAACTACTACATATATGAATAGATAATTTTTGAAAATTTGTCACTTTCCGGTTTCCCTGATTTGTTTTTTTTTTTCGTTTTTATGTGAAATAGATTTGTATTTGATTCCCAGACCTCCGGTCTGCTGTGACATTAAGACATATGGGGCATACAGAAATACCAAAATTTAATATGAGTTGAAAACTACACAAATTTAGTGTCACGTTTGTGACACATTCTTTAAAAAATAAATTCAGATTAAGGGCCCTATTATGACTCGAGAGTCACATTAAAAAATCGGCGAATGTGATTGTTTGGCATTACTGTTTGCGAATCGCCAAGTTGAAGTTCGCCTTTAATGTCAAAATGTTGGCAGTTTTGTCTTCAAATGCAAACTTCGAAGTTCGCTATTCGTAATACCACGGAACTGTTAATTCGCTAAATCGTTCGACATGAGTCGAACGTTCGACTCGCGAGTCATAACAGGGCCCTAATTGTTATTTTCAAATTTAATTAAATTTTTCATTACATTAGATTATTATGTTTTTCTCTAAATATACTCTTTATGAATAAGATGCACATAAGCTCAATTAGACCGAAAAGTGCTCTGAGTTTAGATGATAGATAATAGTAAAGAGCCCTTTAATCGGCACATATTAAAATTAAAAAAATACGTGGATACGCATCGGGAGTCACAAAAGTAACGGTATTCAGTCATTGCGTTACTTTTGTGACACTCGATAGACATAAGATCTTTTTCCCAAATGTCAAGCCATCCTTAACCTTAGAGTAACTCTCAAAGTCAAAATAATCCTATGATATAGATACACCGTTCGATTGCCGTTGTCAAAAAAGGGGTTAAGTAAAAAAAAAAGTTAACCTTGAAAGCCTTAGTCCAGTTAAAAATCGATATCACCACTAAATTTTTCGTTGAAAATTACTACTAGAATGACATTGATCTTTTTGAAAAATAGATAAACTGAAGAAATATTCAGCATAAACGTAACTTTTTTAATGCTCTGTATATAAGTTTTCAACTTTTGCTAACAAAAAAATAAAAATTAAAGCCAAGTATTTGAGACTGCAAGTTAAGTACGAACAAATAAAATTAATCATATTGCCATGTCCCTATTTAAATCAGTATACAAATTATTTGCCTAAGCCTGTGACATGCCAAACAAATAAATTAAGTGCGAGATTAAAGTTAAACGTGAACTAACTCACCAAATTTGATGAGTTATGGTGACTATGGATTAACTGAACAGTTGCTTTGTATGTTTTATCCACTAAGTTTGATAGCTCCTTCCGCATATGTCCTTCACTGAAATATTGCTTCTTAAGTTAACTGTAGATTAATGTGTGTCTAATCTCTGGTTTAACTCATTACTTAAAAATTAGACCTGAGTAAAAAAATATAAATTTTTAAAAAATTAAAAATGAAAAACTGAAGTAGGTAATGAGCTCTAGCTGTTTTAATGGAAGCCTTTTGTAAACATTTTCCAATCAATTTAAAGCAAAGAATTTCAACGAAAATTACTTTGGATAAATTACTTTTCAACATCACTGTATATACATATATAAACTTTTATTCTCTACACTTTTTTAACTATACAGAGGTTAATTTTCTGCTGTTTTTGTTCTATATTCATTGCGTCGTCCTTCGTCTTTTTGTTTTGTGAATGTATTTAGTTTGGTTTAAGTACATGTATCTGAATGTATTTGTGGCAATCTAACATTTCAAAATAAATTAGCCTCCGCGTCGTCGACGTTGCTGCCACTGCCGTCATCGTCGTCGTCCAGATAAGAATCGAAATGGCAAATAGTTGAAATAATTGCCGTTTTGGTGTGTGGTTTGTGTATCAACTATGTATGTAGGTACCTACAAACCAACCTACTATATGTACTTAAATGTCTTTGGTTTAATAATGCCCTTCATTTAGTAAGTTGTATAGTATGCTAACGTTTGCCAAATGAAATACCTATCTACCTATACCTTACCTAAATAACAAGCCGTTTATTTTTTGTTTTTGTCTTAACAGCACTTGGGGCAATACTCGCACGTTGCAATTTTTAAAAAAAGACTAAAAGCCAGTCGCAGTACATTCCTTCATAAATACAAAAAAAATAAAACATAAAACGTATAAGAGAATGAAAAAAATTACATCAGCAGAAGGTGGAACCGCAGAGAAAATAAAACCAGAAAAATGCCAAAAACACAAAAGAAATAAAAATAAACATCAAAACTTGTAAAAAAAAAAAAACAGAAAAAAAGTGAATAAACTTGACATTTCGGGTTGAGGTATAAATCAAGTAGTGTCTACCTCGAATTCCTTAGCGTACTTCCTTTATGGCTGTGATTTCATTTTCACTCGTATATAAACCTGTTTTTTTTTTTTTTAAAATTAATAATTACGACTTTTTTGTTTATCAATACTTTTTATATACCTGCTTTTAAGACTTGCAATTTATACCTAGTTCAGCAAACCAGATGTAAGATAGGTATAACATTTTGGTGATGGCGGATTTAAACAAAGCATACCTATTAACTCAAGTTGCATTTGAATGCTTTTAACCTTTTTATTCGAGTACAAGGGTCTACCTTTACTTCTTTAAAAATGTTTATTTCATTACGTCGTTATGCATATAAAAAGTATCTATACCTATGAGGCATGTTTGTGGCTCATTTCACTGTTAGGGTTTTAAACATAAACCTGCAACCAAGTTAATATTCAAAAATATAGATTTGATCTTGTATATAAAGGGTGATTTTTTAAGAGGTTTAGAACTTTAAAAAAAAAAAACACAAAAAATTCGAAAAAATGAATGAAATATTTATTTGAATCGATAGTTTGAACCTTGCAATTTAATGTTTAAAGATAATTTCATGCAAATGTTGACCGCGGCTGCGTCTCAGGTAGCCCATCCGCTGAGTCCAATTTTGGCATACTCTTTCACACATATCGGCCGGTATCTCACGAATGAATGCATGGATGTTGGCTTCCAGTGCGTCAATCGAAGCGGACTTGTCACTATAGACATTAGCTTTGACATACCCCCACAAAAATAATCTAATGGTGTCAAATCGCACGATCTAGGCGGCCAATTGACCGGCCCGAAACGTGAAATTAACTGTTCACCAAACTCGCCTCGCAATTGCGCCATTGTTTCGCGTGCTGTGTGGCATGTGGCACCGTCTTGTTGAAACCACATATCATGCAAGTCAAGAACTTCCATTTCGGGCAAAAAAAAGTTTGTTATCATCGCTCGGTAGCGATTCGCATCATCTTTGAAGAAATATGGCCCAATAATGCCGCCGGCCCATAAACCGCACCAAACAGTGGCTTTTTTTGGGGATGCATTGGTAGCTGTTGCAATGCTTCTGGCTGATCTTCACTCCAAATGCGGCAATTTTGCTTATTTACGTACCCATTCAACCAAAAATGAGCCTCATCGCTGAACACAAGCAGCGCGCGATGAACATTTCGAACCGAGCACGAATTTTGATAGTAAAATTCAATAATTTGCAAGCGTTGTTCATTTGTAAGACGATCCATGGTTAAATTGCAAACCAAACTGAAGCTGTTTGACAGTGACACAAGGTACTAAACACACGTCAGCTGTCAAAACCAGTATTGCCAAAACCAAACCAGCCAAAAAATCACCCGTTATAATCAAATAAATGGAATGAAGAAGAAGTGATTAAAAAAAAAAAAAAAAAAACAATTATATAAACAGAACTTACAAACTGCGAAGTAAGTTCGAAATTTCGAACATAGAATTTACTTGTCAGATCATGAAATAGGTCTGTTTAAATTTGTTGGCTTATATAGGTTTCAGAAACCTCGGAGAATAAATGAACAGGGTGACATCCACTTAACAGAGACAGGGAGATAAAATACTACTGATCGTTCAATTTGTGTCAAAACACAAACTTTTCAGTTGCCCGAATTGTTCGCGCACTCTCTAAAGGGTGTTTTTTTTTAGACGTGTAGTTTTCAAGAAGAAATAAAACGCATATTATTTGATGTTATGGCCAAGAGTTTAGCTTTATTATAAAGATAAGAGTTTGCGATTATGTTTTAAAAATGATTTCGGGCAAGTGGCCAACACGGCTGGCTCGCATAAATTCCAGCCGAGAGGCCCAATATTCAACCACTTTTTGCAGCAATCGGGGCCGTATGTCAGCAATAACGCGCCGAATAGTCTCTTCCAGACAAGTGACATCAAATAACCTCAACAAAAAATAGTCCAGCGGTGTTAAATCGCACAATCTTGGAGGCCACGCCACAGGCCCACGACGTGAGATAATGCGATCACCAAAAGTTTCCTTCAATTAATTGATTGTTTCGTTGGCTGTATGGCATGAAGCGCAGTCTTGTTAGAACCAAAGGTCGTCCACATCAACATCCTCCAATTCAGGCACATGGCTCTATAGCGTTCCCCATTGACTGTAACATTATGGCCGGCTTCATTTTTGAAGAAACATTGACTTTTTGAGGATGTAACGGCGCGGCGTCTTAACAATGGCTTATGGATTATGATCACTCCAAATACGACAATTTTGCTTATTAACGTAGCCTTTCAACCAAAAATGAGCTTCATCGCTGAACAAAATTTTCTTGTGAAAATCGGGATCGGTGCCTATCTCGTTTTGGGCCCATTCACCGAACGTGCGACGCGCTTGATGGTCGTTTGGCTTCAATTCTTGCACGAGTTGGATTCTGTAAGCCTGCAAACCAAGATCCTTCCGCAAAATCTTCCATAAAGTGGATGGGCACAGCTCCAATTGCTACGCACGATGGCGGATGGACTCATTCGGGTCTTCTTCGATACTCTGCTCCACAGCAGCAATAGCGTCTTCGATGCGCACTGTACGGCGTGTCTGAGAATGCTTATTATTCACTAGAGTAAACGTGGTGCAAAACCGACCCATGATTGCTCGAAACTCTAATTTATGTGATTTTGCGATGATGTCGACCGAATATTGGACGCAGTGCCCGATACGTTGCCCGAACCGAACCATTAATTTGGTAATAAATTTGCACAATTTGGAAACGTTGTTCAGAAGTAAGTCTATTAATTATGAAGTGGCAAACCAAAATGAGCATAAATCAAGTGACAGCTGTCAAAAAGACCAACTCCGAAAAAATTGCTAGATTGAAAATCACACTTCAAAAAAAAAAAACACCCTGTACAAGGCTATCGTAGGCACTTTAGCAACTAAACTGTTGCGAAACTGAGAGTTGCATGTGGGCTAGGTGCTCAACCCAATTTTTTTTTTTAATTGACATTTTAAGCTAGTAAAAGCAATTGCTGGGATTTATAAATAATACCCATTGTTTGGAATACATAATTTCAAAATCGAAAGAAGAAATGAAAAATTTATACTTAAAATGAAGTATACTTACTCGAGTTAAATTGCAACATTTTTACAATTGTTTTAACCTCAAGACATATCCAAGTTAATCCATGAATTCGAACTTACCTTAAACAAAAAAAAAAAAAAAATATTTAAAATTTACACAAACAGTATTAAAATTAAAATAATTATCAGTTAAAAAAAAAAAACGATAAACCAACATAATGTAATATGTATGTATGCATATTTTTTAAAATTTTATTTAGTTTTAAAAGAATAACCTAACGGCACATTCATGAAAAACGGCAAAAAAAAAAAAAAAAAAACAAAATACATGTTCCATATCCATCTTAGTCATTTAACAGTTCTATAATAATATTAAATTTTCCAATTTTTTTTTTCAATTAAAAATATAACACATTTTTTGGTGATCTCATTAAAGTGTTGTGGAATTCTATTTTGCTTATAGAGAAACGAATTCGACTCGCAATAAGCCAAATGGCAACAAATCAAATTCAATTACCCATATAAACTTAGTCGGAGCAATACCAAACAGCACATAATTATATACCACACATGCGGTAAGCCTCATCAACATCATCAGCATCATATAGCCTTCGTCAGTAACAAGTAGTAGAATGTTTTCCAGATCAAATCAATTTCAAATTCAAATTAAAAAATAATTCAATTTATCAGCCGAAAATACAAAAAACCAAATAGTATAGGAAGCTCGTCGTATGGATCGTAGAGGAAGAAAAATAAACGAGCGCACGAAAGAGACCTTTCGTCCGACTATATACCTACATACATTTAACAAAAGTGGGGGTACTGTAGGAGCCCTGACTATATCTACCGGTTTTTTTTTTCTCGGTCACATATCGCCAACCTAATGAGCATTTCGATGAATTTTATGTTGGATGTGGTGTCGGATGCCAATGACTAATGTTCTCTTACAGTTACAGCTAAGCTAGAGGCCAGACCAAAAGTCAATGGAATCAAATAAAAAAAAAAAAAAAAAAAAACTAAACTAACGAGTGGCGACAAAAACGACGACGATTCGTGGCAATTAATCAAAACAAAATCGACGTGACCGATTAAAGAGCTAAATTATAGCACCACAGTTGTTGATTTCCATCAAGCATGACTTATGTATCGTGTGCTGCCAAAACAGCCGCGAATCACCAATCTATAGTCAATCCACTTATTCTTTGGAGAGGAGAAGAATTTTACCAGGATATTTATTTTTAAAATTATTATTATTTATTAAGTAAACCTACTTTAAATGTAGGTATGTGACTGTTAGCCCCCGAATTTTTCCCTATGGTTATAGGCAATATCCATTTGCCATTCCGAACTTTTACGATGTATCGACTATAGTACTTAAATGCAAGGCTTTTTTCTCAGTGTAATCGTACAGCCGTACTGGAGAGTGTTCTGTTCATAAACAAGCCAGTGCCGTCGATAATAATTTTAAACTTGGTCAAAGCGTAGTGGAAAAAAAATTACCCTAAAAAAATGGTATTTAAAATGGTTTGGGGTATTAAAATAAAAAAAAATGGTTTTCATTACAAAATTCAACAAGGCTTTGGCTACATAAACCAGTTTATGTTTTTTTTCGAAGGTTTTAAATGTGCTGAGCTCGTTCGATGCAATAACGTTTTCCCGATTAAAAATTAAAAAAAAAAATGTTGCTGACATTTTGACTCGCGACTCCTATTCCATGGGCTTAGTAAACTCACTTAAAAGAGGTTATTTAAGCATTTTTTTTATTAATACGGCTGAGTGTGTTTTGCGACAAAAGGCTTAAGCATTATGGTACATTAGGGTAAATAAAGAGAAAAGTCGAAATGGGAGTTGATATTCGTAATCGAAAAATTTTGTAAGTGAAGGGTGTTTTTTTTAGACGTGTGGTTTTCAATCTAACCACACTTTTTTCGGAGTTGGTCTTTTTGACAGTTGTCACTTGAATTTTGTTAGGTTTGGTTTGCCATTTTATAACAAATAGATTTATTTCTGAACAATGTTGGCAAATCGTGCAAATTTATTACCAAAATAATGGTTCGGTACGCGTGATGTAGACGACCTTTAGTTCCAACAAGACGGCACTACATGCCATACAGCCAACGAAACAATCAATTAATTGAAGGAAACTTTTGGTTAGCGCATTATCTCGCGTCGTGGGCTTGTGGCGTGGCCTCCAAGATTGTGCGATTTAACACCGCTTGACTATTTTTTGTTGGGTTATGTGAAGTCGTTTGTCTACGCAGATAAGCCCGAGACGATTGACACCTTGGAAGATAATATTCGGCCCGTTATTGCTGACATACGGCCCCAATTGCTGCAAAAAGTGGTTGAAAATTGAGACTCCGGCTGGAATTTATTCCAGCCAGCCGTGGTGGCCACTTGCCCGAAATCATTTTTAAAACATAATCGCAAACTCTTATCTTTATGATAAAGCTAAATTCTTGGCCATAACATTAAATTATATGCGTTTTATTTCTTCTTGAAAACTACACCTCTTAAAAAAACACCCTTTTTTACAAGAAAGTCAAAGATCTTTGTGAAAAACAATATTAGGTATAACTATTTTTTTTATTTTGAGAATTTTTTTTTTCAAACTTTTTGAACTGATTCTTGTTTGAACTATTGAGAATCACCAGGGTGCACAGATCTTAACAAAATTGGTTCAACAATGAAAAAGATATCCCCATACGACCATTTTCTCAAAAAACATGGAATGCCTATTTTCAGTTATTTAATTTTTTTTTCTAAAAACCTGTTACACATGAAATGGATTTTATTACTTTTTGAAAAATGGAAGTTGTGTTTTCTTCTATTATACTTTATTTGAAATAATATGAATTCATCGGCGAACGCAAGAGGGGGGCATGTAGGGGCACTTGCCCCTTATCTTACAAAAACTTTGAATGAGAGATAAATCCACCCCAGTTAAAGTGTTTATTTCTTACTACGTGACAATAAAAAATAGAAAACCGTTGGAAGACTTGACTCCCATTGCTTCGTTTAATATCAGGTATAAATTGTTTTTTTTTTTTTTTTTAAACCACCTTAACTTCTTGACTAATTCTTGGATTCCAACCAGGATTTGTTTAAAAAATAAAATAAAATAAAATAAAATAAAATAAAATAAAATAAAATAAAATAAAATAAAATAAAATGAAATAAAATAAAATAAAATGTGAGTTTGCCTCCGCCCCTTATCGAAATCCTTCCTACGCCCTTGAATGAATCAATAAAAAAAAAAAAAAATCTCACATGTTTGAAAGTGTCGAAGGTGAAGTTCACCGTTCCAGAAAAATTGCTTTAATATTCATATTTTTTATCATACATCCACATACTTTTTAATCAAATGATAAAAATTGAGCTCATTTATAAGTCCTGGAAAAAGGTAAGGTGATTAAAGAAGTTGCGTTCATAAATATTTACGTACAATTAAAAGTCAATCCATTATATTTTTTTTATAATTAATGCGCACTAAAGGGATTCTGACCACCCTAAAAATGCGTTAACACAGAACGACCGTTAGGTAAATAAGGAACGACTTAATATGGAAAAACGACATTGAGTTTTTGTAGCATTATATTCTACGTGATTTTTTGATTCGCCATTATTCGACAATGCTGTCGAGATCAGAATTTAATGGACTTATCCTACGCTACCGCTCTTATTCCACAATCGAAGGACAAGGATGTGACTCTAGAAACAAATATGAAAAGCTGAGGGTACTGTCGCCAGCAAGACAATTTATTGGATTATAGAAGTTTCAGATGAATATCAGAAAGAGAGTCGGAGACAAAACGGAACCCTGTGGCACACCAGTATTTTATGAAGATCAGACTTAAAACCATCCAATACGACCTGTTTTAAGCGGTCCGAAAGGTGATTATTTTCTGTATTGTTATTTCTCAATTGCCTAAATCATAGAAAAAATTGACCATTTTGCCCTATTATAAAACACCGAGGTATTTTGCTTCCTTTATATAATACAAAAATACCTTAAAACTCTAAAAAAGTATGAGCAGTATTGGTTTCGTAAAAAAATCTTTTAGATTGTAACAAAATTAAAATCACGATGATGGAGACGTCCAAATTAGTGTTTTTGATATGCAAATATTTTTGCCGGCGAGAGGATAAACTAAAAATGTGGTCCTGACGTGTAATATGTTCCGTGTAACATATGTTAAGTATAAAACGTTCAATAACAAAAATTCGGCACTCGGACGAACATTGATGTTTAAACCTCTTGTCTTATCCGTGATTCCCGACACTCACCCAACCAATTTTTGATATATAGTCTGATCCTTAGTATTGGATCCAGTCGTGCATATTTGTTTTTTTTTATAACTACATCGTTTTAAGCAGATTTACATGCAACCAGTAATAAGAGAGCGTTGTTAGGTACCTATTGTCTTCTTCTTTTTTTTAAATCAATCTAAATTAAATTTTATTTTTAACTTTTGCTATTGGCAGCTTTATGCTTGCATCGATGAGTTGGAGTGTGATGGTTCAATTATAGTGTTCGTGGGGAACCTCTTCAAAGCTTTTTGACTTTGACAGACATGGGATTCTTGATGCTGGTCTCCGGTCTATCCTTTTCAAACATTTAGCGTGAACCAGAGTATATAGGGAAAAGGTGGTTTTATTATCCCTCAAAAATGTGTTCTCTTTAAATAGAATTTCACTTAAAATCTATACATACTTTTTTATCTAGATACCTGATGTACGAAGAAACTTCTTTCCTAAACCAACCGAAAGTATCTATGAAATAGAAGTGGAAAGGTATACCTATATATGGGTAGGTTTCTGTGTTCTGGGGCTGCTGCACGTCAGGGGAAGTGTGATTTTACGAAATTCATTCAGGTAGGTAATCTATTTAATGGAATTCACTCTTTCGAATATACCTTCCTATATATTTTGCTGCGTTAGTACCTTGACCTTCTTTTTTTTTTTTTTTTTTTTTTGTTGATAATATATCCCTTGGCAAAGGAAGACCATCTCAATCATTCAGCCCCGCACAGCCCACAGCTTAGAGTGCTTTTACTCTAACTTAGTCATCCGCCAAATGATTGGAGTGGTTAAGCTGGCCTGCCAAAACATTAAGAAGATCAATTCGCAGTACTCTTTTTATATACATATTTGAGCGGAAGCATAGACATATACATATGTACATATACAAGTTTCTAGCTATATTAAAACTAGATTTGGAAATTCAAGGAGCAATAACCTTCGAGATCTATAAAGGGTTTTGAAAATTTTATATTGTTTTATTTCTAAATAGGTAACAGTGGGTTGATGCTGATGTTTTTGAATACGAAATTAAATTTTCCATTTCGTTGAAAATTAAGATTAAAAAATATTTTTTCGTGAAAATTTAAGAAAAAAAAAAAATATAGAAGTTACAAAATACGTTTTTAATTTAAAATTTTATTTTGAATAGTTTTCTGAACCAACTATTGGTGGCTAACTATGAGCATTAAGATAAAGTGTCTGTTGCTGCGTTTATAGTCCACAAACTAAGGACATTGTGACTTAACCACACCTAAAGTGTTGCTAAGATATTTACCAATCAGTAAAGTGAATTGACGCTCATTAAATAATAATGTCTGTGCTCAAGAGTTTAAAGGATGTGTAAGTGTAAATGGTCCAGCTGGAAATTTGAAATGTACCATCCATTAAATAAAATATGTCTTGATTGATTCATTGATTGATCGTTGTTTGGACTTTATTGTTTTCCCTTCACAGATGCTTTAGAGATTAAATATGTGAGAAAGGACAGTAAATTGTGAATTTATATGAATTAGCAGGTGTGTGCTCTATAAGGTGAGGTAGGCTAAAAGCGACACACAAAATCAAACCCTCGAGTCTAAAACTTTGTGTAAGACTTGTTTTTTTTTTTTGGTAATGACTATATTGCGCTATGAAGGAAACTGGCTGTCACTAGGTAAATAGCATTCAATTTTGGCTCCTGACTGGACTTTAGCTCTTATTTGTTATTTATTTACTTAGATTTGACAACTTTTTGAACGTGTTAACGTTTTTTATTCAGGTTTTAGGCCATTTTTCATAATGCAAAAAGTATATGATAAAATTTTTTGATTGGAATCGGAAGTTGGGATGTTCTTGAGTATAAAACTAAAATGACAGAGCTGGAAGTGTTGCGCGTCAGCCGCCATTTTGAAAAACGCGTTTTAACCAATATCTCCAGAACGGCTCATAGTACATTAAATTTGTAAGTATATTTTTATAGGAAATTTAATTATCTTTCTTTTTTTATTAAACATTTTTGTACTGCTTTTATGATATCAGAGTTAAGGCACCTAAAAGTATGCTCTTTTCCGTTTTTTTCTTATATCTCAGTAACGGGGTCTCTTATTGAATAAAATTGGATACAATGTTGTAGAGCATAAAATAATCTACAATTCCTGTCTATAAGTATTTTTCTGGGAGCTGGAATTCCAATTCCAATCAACAAATTTGATCATATAAAGGGTATTTTTTTCTTTAGACGCGTGGTCTTCAATCTGGCAGTACTTTTTTCGGAGTTGGTCTTTTTGACAGCTGTCACTTGATTTATGCTAAGTTTGGTTTGCCATTTCATAATTAATAAACTTACTCCTGAACAACGTTTGCAAATCGTGCAAATTTATTACCAAAATAATGGTTCGGTTCGCGCGACGCGAAATGTACAAACATTTTTGTTTAAATTTGTATCTTTCAGGACGAACAAATATTTTATGTAGTATATTTTAGGTAAGTTGCAAACCTATAGACGGACAGTGCATGTTTATTATTAAGAACTATTTCTTAGAGTAGATGTCGTTCAAACAAAAACAACGAGAAACATATTCATATACCTACATATTTGTATAATATTTCCGCATTTTCGCAGTTGTCTGTCGGGAGAAAAAATATATAGATACTGCATCCGCGCCATAAATCTTTTTTTTTTCTAAACCATTTGGCCAAGTGTTTTTTGTTAAAAATCAATTAATTTATAAGTCAAAAAAATACATTTAAGCTAAAAAAAAAATATTTAAAGAAAAACATTGAGATACATTAATTTTTGTCAACGAAACGATCTACGCAAAAGTTTTTTTTTTTATTGAGTCTTGATGACCTTAAAATGTTTTATAATCCATTAATTAAATATGTAGGTTCATACCTATACATTTATCTACTAATTGAAATCTATCAATTCATAAAATTGCTATTTTTAACGTAGTTTGCTGTTTCAGTTTAAATGAAAAAAAACTCATGATCACCTCATTAAAATATCCAAAAGAAATTTCTTCTTTTTTTTTTTCATTTATTAAAGTTTAGTTAAATATCGTAAATCAGGTTCTTAATTGGAAGGTTTTTTTTGTTGTTGTTGTTTCTTTGTTTGGATACACATAAATATCTAAATAGAAACAATTAATTTTAATGATATGATCATATTATGGCTTTATGGCTTCTTTTATCGTGGGTTTGACCGCCCACATGAAAAGCAATAAATGTCTACTACAGTAGTTGCAGGAGGCAGCGCACAGCCTCGGCATAGCAGATGTATAAAACAAGATACAATCTACTTTTTTTTTTTTTTTCTAATTAGAGATTAATTATGCAAATATTTTCGGTGTTGTCTCTCGAAGTAAATTTACGGCACAGCACGATAGCAGTGGTGCGGACGGTAGTGGATATAGTTATAGTCAGACAGACATCAGGCGAACAAACAAAATTGGGTGAAAACTAAGAATCTCGTTTCACCCACCAAAATACAACACAGGTTAAAGCTTAATACGCGTCATCAGAATATTTTATGTTTTACTGTTTCGTTAATCTACTGACAACAAAAATTAAAGCATAAGGCAAGTACATGAGGGAATGTCTTATATTTGAAATATACCCTATTTTACTCTAAATAAATTGAAGTGTTATGGGTTTTCAAATGGAGAACTGGGTACAGCATAACATATTCTTTTTATGAGAGTTGATAAATTTATTCCACAATATTTGTAGGCCTCTTGGCCTCTTGACGAGACAAGACGAAACTTCTGTAAGTATAGCTAAAATCGATAAAATTAGGTAGCTTAGCTACCGGTTTTGCACAAATAAGTCTCATTTAAGTATATTTTTAGTCTCATTCTCGTCGTGTTTCCTTGTGTAAAAAAATATCGAGCATAGAAGCTACTAAAAAAAAACATTGAAAAATTAAATTTTAGAATTTAAAAATTCATTTTTTATCTATTGTAAAGGGTCTTCCAATAGGGCCTTACTAACTTTGACAGTTGCAAGCTGCCATATTGTTGAAGCTACATCTGTCAAATTGGCTGTCATTTATTCAGACTGTTTTTCCAAATCACCATGGACGGATAAAGCGTTCAACAACACGTGTAAATGATAAAATTGTTTTATCACAATGGGTGTTCGTTTGGGAAACGTTCCGCGCGCTTCCCCTATTTACGGTCATCTTCAGCTATGAGACTCATTTCTCCATGAATGGGTGCGCCAACAAACAAAATTGTCGATTTTGGGACGATACCAGTCCACATGAGATTCAAGAGCGTCCAATGCATCCCGAAAAAGTCACTTTTTCGTGTGGATTTTGAGCTGGCAGCGTCATGGGTCCATATTTCTTTGAGAACGACGTTGCCCAGGCCATCACCGTCAACGGCCAGCGCTATAGGTCAATGTTTACAAACTTATTTTGGCCTGAGTTGGATGATGTGGACACCAACGACATGTGGTTTCAACAGGACGGTGCCAGGTGCCACGTTCGACACAGCTTACGCCACATTGGAAATTTTGCACAAGCCATTTGAGGGCATGGTCATATTGGTCATCTCAAGTGGAGGTGACGTCACTCTTTCTTGTGGGGTTAGACTTTTTCCTGTAGGGTTTTCTGAAGTCGCAGGTCTATGCGAATAAACCACAAGCCACAGCCAACATAACCCATGCCATCGGTTAAATTCAGCCTGATTTATGCGCCAGATTCATGGAAAATTAGACATTTCAGATGCGCGCCACCCAGAAAAGCTGCGGTGGACATTTGAACGATGTTATATTTCAAACATCAGCAATAGGCCTTTTAAACGAATGTTATTCATCATTATCATCAGCACTCTTACTATCGGAAATTTTTTAAAAATTCATTGAGGATGACATATAACAACTACATAAATCAAATAAAGTGCAATATTTGAAAAAATCCTTAAATCTTTTGGCAGTTTATAAACTCTAAAAGGAAAGCCTCAAGTTTTCCACCATTCGTGCAGGTGCAATATAATAATAAGTCCTCCTTCTGTGATATAGAAATAAGTAAAATGTTTGCAGATTTTTTCCAACAAACGTACACTGCGTATGCAATCCTAAATACTGTGATATACCTTTTTTAAGACTGACTGAAGCGGAAGTATGGTCCTGACAACATTCCGTCTATATTTATTAAAACTTGTAAATCCTACATATGTTCTGCAATTATTTATATATTTAACTGTTCGCTGTCGTCTGGGTGTTTTTCCTGACTTCTGGAAGTCTCCGTTTATTATATTTCTTCACAAGAGCGGAAACAAGACCAATGCTGCGAATTACAGAGGAATTGCAAAACTTTCATGCATACCAAAGCTTTTTGAAAACATAGTCACCAATTACATTCAATTCTTTTGCAAATCAATCATTGTTCCTGAAAAACATGGTTTTTGCTTGCATAAGTCTACAACAACGAATCTTCTGGAATTTACAAACCAATTGAATGTTAATATGCAAAATAGACTTCAAACGGATGTATTTTACACTGATATAAGTAAGGCATTTGATAGAGTTAGGGCCAGTTTCACAGTCGACACTTACCGAAATAAGTGGCACTTAAGTTTCCCATATTAGGAATTTAAGCTAAATTTCATAGCTAGCGTAAGTGGAACTTAAGTCACAAACATCGGAGACTTAAGTGCCACTTATTCAGGTAACAGTGAAAGGTGATATTGGGAATTAATCTTTCACAATCCCCACTTAAGTGTCACTTTTCTGACTGTGAAACTGGCCCTTAGCTACTTGAAAAATATGGGTTTCCAGAGTGGATTCTAACTTGGATTAAATCAAATCTAGATAACCGAACGCAATTTGTTAACTTTAAAATCTGCCTGTCCAAAATTTTGTGTGTGCTGTCTGGAGTTCCTCAAGGTAGTCATATTGGACCTCTTTTATTCTTACTTTTTATTAATGATATTGGCATGGAAATTCTTCATTCAAATATATTAATCTTTGCCGATGATTTTAAGCTTTTTTATGACTACACGACTCCAAGTGGACACTTATTTCTACAAAATGATATTGACAGATCCTCCGAATGGTGCATTTCAAATGAAGTGATGACATGCTCTAGAAAGAGAAAACCCTTTTCATCTTCTTGCTTTATTGACGAAAACTTATAGTTGATCGCGTAGATTCATTCAACGACTAAGTAGTTTTGTTTGACGTCAAACTGTCATTTAATCCCCACATCGACGTTATAATAAGCTAGGTTAGAAGTCGCCTTGGATTAATTAAGCGGTTTTCTAAGGAATTTAATGATCCTCATATTTCAAAAATTTTCTATTGTGCACTAGTCTGTCCTATCCTGGAATATTGTAGCTGTGTATATGGTGTCCTGCATATACTGTTTCCATAAATAAATTGCAAAGTGTACAAAAACAGTTTTTATTATTCGTCCTTCGTCATCTGCCATGGAACCCAAATGAACGCATATTCCACCTTATGAACATCGTTTGAACTTACTAAGTCTATCAACGCTTAAGAAAAAACTTAAACATAAGTCTGCAGTTGATCAAATAAATAAATAAAATTAAATAAAAAAATTCGACGATATCTAACACACACTTTGTTTTATTTAAATTTAATGATAGGAAGCTCTTAATGAAAGACCCTGTATTTGCCCGATACCATCTTAAGACCGCCGAAGCGCGCCGCAAAACTCGTGGGAAATGTCAGTCCAAAAATGTGGTCTTGTCTCTGTTCGGATGCTTGTATTTAGTATCTTAATTCGTGGTAATATACTAATATCGTCTCAGTAATACAAAGTTACGGACTGGTCACTTCAGAAGGCCATTCTGCGAACCCAATTTGTCAGCAAATGGAAAAATATAAATAAATACTGAGTTTCTGACACATTTTTGACAGCATAGGTGCTGTCAGTGTCAAAATATTTTATGATTCAAAAATAAATCACCGGATGATCCACACGATACAGTCGAACTTCCACAACTCGAACTTCCTTAAGTCGAATTTCTCTATTACTCAAAGTTTTATTGAGAACTTTGTATTTTCAACTTTATTTTCATGAATTTTGCCCTCCATAATTCGAACTTCTGCAAATCGAATTTCTCTATATTTCCAATTTTTTAGATTGCGTTTGGTGTCAAAAAGTCTCTTTAACTCGAACTTTTTCTCTAATTGGGGAAATCCCTTTTCTTTCGCTTTTTTAAAAGGTTCTTGAGTCTAAGTGTGATGATAATAGGATAAGGGATAAGGAATGGCTGTGTTCAGAGTTTATGTTTCAATTTTTTTGTGGGAAAAGGATGAATTCACGAATTTTAATGTCAGGAAAAAATTAAAGCATCTTCTTTTTGAACAAAAACTGAAGGCCATAAAATATATTTTACCTATATTTTAAAGTTTTAAAAATATGCTGACACTTCAAGAAACGAAACAACCTCAATGAGAAAAATCCTCTTAAATTTGAGTGTTGGCAAAGCAGTCTCCAAATGGTTTACTGAAGCCAGGAATAAAAACCTCTCAATTTCAGGGACAATTATAAAGCATACAAATTTGTATGTACGATATTTTTTTCAAAAAGAACCCAACTAACAATTTAACTTGTATAAGTTTCTAAACAAGCTATTGTCAGACTGCTATAGTAACAGTAAAAGGTCTTATGCAAGTAATTTTGGCGCACATTACGGAAGTTATATAACTGCTGTAAGACTTTTGTTGACAGGTGTTATAACAGCAAATAGCTTGTCATTCAATGCATTTAGCTTGGCTCAGCAGGGTATTTTATGACAGCTAATGATAATAGCTTGCTTTGGATGTTATAAAAAGGCCCTACAAAAGCTATTTGATTACCGTTATTGCTAAAAGCTTGCCTAAGATGTTATAAAAAGGCTTTAACCAAGCCTTTTAATGACATTGTTTGAGAATTGTGTTTTCATTGCATTATTTTTATTTTTATTGTATTTTTAAATATATTCTTCTTTGCAGTCAGCTCCCGAAACCTTTTCCATTGCATTCTGTCATGATTAAAGTCATATTTTAATTATACAAATTTTTATTTACCTGGGTTTGAACTCGAGACCTTCCGCGTACCACTCCAGCACTCTACCACTACGCCACTTCGTTGTTGAGAAAAATGTCATCAAATGGGAACTACTTGATAGTATATTAATTTAGTTTGGATAAGGCCTTTAGTGGCAAGCCTTACACAAGTTATTTGCTTTGACTTGTCGTGGAGAGCCTTATAGCAGCTATCATAGCTTTAATTTTCAGTAAACAACTTCAGAAGGCCTTATAGATGCAATTTTTAAACTTTATCTACAAGCCTTGGATAGAACTTGTCAAACTCACTTTAAAAGGCCTTAAGGCCTATTTTCTAATTGTCAAAGTGTGAAATGTGTAGCTTGCGAAAATATGCTTTATGTAAGCTCTATACAAGTTATTAATTCCCAAATTCGAAAAATTGGACCTTATACAAGCTAAATTGTTAGTTGGGAAATGGCATTTTTCAAAAACCTGCTGGATCGTTTTTTCAATGTAATTCACGAGATTGAAATTTTGTATGAATCATACAATGACAAAAAAAAAACGTCAACGAATGATTACTGATTTTTTTTAAGCTTCTATTAATAAAAAAAATCATTTCCTTTTTTTTAATACTCCATTAACTAAAATAAAACAGTAAAACTAAAAATTTTGTCTCATTTCAATAAATCGAAGTTTCTATAACTCGAATTTTTTTTTTTTCATTTTGAGGGTTCGACTTATTGAAGTTTCACTGTATTACTAATTTTCTATGGGTTTGAAATTATATCTAAAACACAACTCACCCTCTGAATGATGTTAGCATACATTTTTTAAACACAAAAATGTCACCCAGACCCACACAATATTTCTGAAGGAGAAAACAGATGTAGCAAAAATGTATATGACTTTAAAAAGCAGTTATCGAGAGGCTTGACGAACGAGTTTCTAATTTATTGTCAAAGTGTATAGGTAAGATATATGTATGTAGGTACCTATACTGTTAGCATTAGCATCAACAGCAACAGAAGCAGCAATCAATTAATTAGTCCGCAAGCCTACATTAACATTAGTGTGCAGGCAACAATTGGCCAGTAATTATATGAGGTGTCCACAAGAGGCGGCCATATCAAATTCCCTGTTATTTAGACTTAGAATCTCCCTCTTTCAATATGTATTTGTAACAGCTAACAGCCTAAGTCGGCTTAGGTAGATATACCTACTATACTTTTAAATACCTACCTAGTTTTTGTGTTATTCCGTGCCGTGGTATAGTGCGCTATTCACAAATACAACAACAAACAGCAGGGGGTTATTAATTAGCGTGCGCGAATGAAGTTTTTAGACTCGTTGTTCGCGTTAATTAGTATCGAATGAAATGTTGTCGGCGCAATATCTGACCGGCCTCTGTCTATTAATCAATGTAATCTTGTGTAATTATCCATGTGGTTTAATTAACTGAGACCAGGTGATACCGCAGTGAGTGAAATCAACAAACTAAACCTCCTATACGAGCAAAACGAACAACGCGATGATGTGTGGGGTGAAGGATCTAGGTATATAATAGCTTTATAGGTTTATTGAAAATGACGGGAGAAGGGTGAACTTTTTATTTCTCTTATTTTCGCACGATTTAATAGATATACATTTTAATTGGGCTATTTTCATGATTAAATTTAATTGCAATATCGTACCTTACCTTACCTATACCTAGCAGCTAGCACTGTATATACCTGTGTGAAAATTGGGGAGGTCGAGAGAGATAATATAAGCATTGATGATTAATTTTTTAGTGCAATCGGTATTTGCTTAAATATATGGAACGCCACACAAAGTTAAGTTATATCTTTGTTTATATTATGTAGTTAAATTGATTTTAAAGGAATTTTCAATTTGAAAAAATTAACCACTTATTCTGAGAAAAAAAAACATGCATATTTATCTCAAGTCAATGAATCATTGAGTTGAAGCCATTATTAGGTGTCTGTGGAGGTCGAAAATATTCCTTCAATAAGTGTTCATTGCTACCTGACTGGTTGGTGGTTGGATAGGTATATGTAAATACCTGTACGATAGATATAAAAAGAAAGCCAGGCATAATGATTATCCAACAGGTGGATAGAACAGACACAATCATCAATCACTCACTCCAAAGTCATTAATAAAATACATTTACATATTTATTTAGCATCAACTTTATTTTTTTATTTTTTTTATTTTGTTTTGTGAGAAAAAATTGCAAAAGAAAAGAAAATAAATACTTCAAGTGATTCACACTACCGCCTGAAATTAGGGTATGATTTTCCAGTTATTTGTTTTTTTTTTGTCAAAATTGTCCAAATCAAAAAGTCGATTTTTGAGTTTCTTGTTCATCTTTTGGATGGTTCGAAACAAGAAACTTCTGCATACAATAATAAACCGTTTTGGTTCGATAGAATGATAGAATTCACAATCATTTTTTTAACATATTTTTACCAATAAGACTACCAATTTAAGGCCCATTTACTCAAACATTTGATGAAACTTAAATCTTTAAGTTCAACACAAGGGTTTATGGGAAAGTTTACGCTGAGGCTAAAGTAGAACATAAGCTTTTAAGTTGAACATAAATATAAATTAACAGAATTTTTTAAATAGAAATCTGTCTACCAATGTGTAAGATCCTGACAGCCTAAACAATTTCGTTTTCATAAAGACAAAATCAATCTTTCCGTTTAAGCATAAGCAGAACAGAAAGACATACAAAAAAGACAAAATCATCGTAATGGTTTCATCAAAATCTCAAGTTCGATTATTTTACGAATCCATTAAGTTATAACGGATGTTTTTTTTTTCTTAGAGGTATAGAACTTTAAGTTGGCAGCCCTATTTTAACTGGTGGCCATTTTGTAAGCTGTCAAGTGATTTATTTTAAGTTTGGCTTGGAATTTCAACTTGTATAGACTGACGCTTGAACAACGCATGCAAATTGTGCAAAATGGGCTCGAAACGAGATCGTTATTGTTGATCCCGATTATCAAAAGAAATTTTTTTTCAGTGATGAAGCTCATTTTTAGTTGAATGGCTACGTCAATAAGCAAAACTACCACTTTTGGAGTGTAGATAATCCTCAATCCATTGTTGAGACGCCGTTAAATCCAGAAAAAACTGACAGTTTGGTGTGCTTTATGGACTGGTGGGATCATTGGTCTTTACTTCTTTAAAAACGATGACGGCCAGAGGGTTACATTTTTTTAATGGAGATGATTAATGAATTTTTCGTTCCCGAGTTGAATGATGTAGGGGAGCTGTGGTTTTAACAAAACGGCCCAAAATCTCACACAGCGCGTGACACAATTGATTTGTTGAAGGAAGCGTTTGGTGAACGCATAATTTCGCGTTTTGGACCTGTGAGTGCGATCGTGCGATTTAACACCGCTTGACTATTTTCTGTGGGGATATGTGAAGTCGCTAGTCTATGCCAATAAGCCCGAAACGATTGAACACTTGGAGGACAACATTCGCCGCGTTATTGCCGATATACGGCCACAAATGTTGGAAAAAGTCATCGAAAATTGGACCTCCAGATTCTACTACGCCCGATCCAGTCGTGGCTGTCATATGCCAGAAATAATATTTAAATTATAATGCCAGAAGATTATTTTTCGAATAAAGTAAATTTCATGTCAATTTAAAAAAAAATCATCTTTGTTTTATTCCATTTCAAAGTTCTATACCTCAAAAAAAGAAATACCCTTTACATACATACATACATATGAAGGTACATGGATATTAAAAATCTACAAGAGTTAAGAAGGAAAGTTTGTGTGATAATCTTTCACTAGTCACTACAAATATTAGCAAATTTGTCTGCTCAAATACCGATTGTGAATATTTAAAAATTTAAATTACCAACACTCAAGTATTTGCAATATGCATTCACACAAACAGAAATTTTGGAAAAAAGACACAGACATCTTCGAATGTTAAAGTAGTTATTTTTAAAAATTTCACAAATGATTGATCTCGTGCAAATAAATTAAAAAAAGTGCACCAGCATCCCGATATAACGATCTGTTTTCTTCATTTACATGCGGATGCTTGGTGGGACAAAAGACAGAACAGATTCAGAATACTCTCACTCTCAACGGAAATAGATTATTCTTCTGTCAGTTTTTGTTATTCTATTTTAAGCCTGAGTAATGCATTGTGTTGCAGTTGTTCAAGTGATTTGTCAATTTAAATGTATTTTTGTGGCATAGTTTGTGACACATATAATTATTTGAAATTCACGTGAAGTTAATAAAACGTGCATTGGCAAAATCTGTTTCTATTTTCTATAGATTTACATTTGAATGGATTATAATTAACTTGTTAAGCATAATACATATATAGGCATAGAGCATAGTAATCTTATGAATCGTAAGTGTTTTTTTTAAACAGTTTAATAGCTGATTTCATAAAGGGTGGAGATATTCAGGGGAAACCGTTCAAGAGTACCTATTTTGGGTGCACCAGAAAGATATTGATTATAACAACTAAAGGGTCTGCCATCTAACGTTTTTTTTTCAACTAGTGCTTATTTCGTGAATGGTAACACTTGACTTGATTTGACAGATAATTAGTTTTATCCTTCCGCTGAACGAATTTGGTTGTGTATACGCTTCGCTTAGTGGGCCTGCGATCGACTTAGAGAAGATGCCGATTTTGCCAAAAAAATCATCTTTTCAGATGAACCCCATTTTGATCTTGGCGGGTAGTAAACAAGCAAAATTGTCGCATTTGGGGCACAGAAAACCCGCACGCATACATTGAAAAGCCGATACACCCAAAACGAGTCACTGTTTGGTGCGGATTTTGGTCCAGAGGCATAATTGGGCCATTTTTCGAAAATGAGCAAGGAGTGGCCGTTACAGTCAATGGCGATCGTTATCGGGCCATGTTGAACGAATTTTTGTTCAAAAAATTGAAGAGGAGAATATTGGCAACATTTGGTTTCAACAGGACGGCGCTACGTGCCACACAGCCGAAGCTACACTCGATGTTTTTCGCCATTTTCAAAAAAAAAAAAAGAAAGTTATTTGGCGGACCCTTTATAACTTTAATCCTTTTTGAGTTTGAGTTCCACATTAAATTCAATCAAGAGAAAAGCGTTGGCGGCAGGGTGTTATTATTCTCTTTAATAGATGTTTTTGTATTATTTAAAAAGCACACACAACCAATGATGCTTTTTTAAAAAAATAAACAAAACAAAAAGACTTCTATATAAACGAATAAAACAGAACAATACCACCCTGTCACTAACACAATCAAATTAATTTAATTTATTTTTTCCTTAACAATTTATAACACATTGCAATACAATAATTCATTCAGAGTTCAGCCATTAGTAGTTATAAGTTTAACTTTTAAATAACCCACGTTAAATACTAATTGAACATCAAAATCCAATTAAAATAGTTTATGATAATAAAAAAAAATTTTGAAAAAAACTCCCACGTTCTTAAAATTGCTTTATTTTTTTTTTATTATTTATAAAATTAAATTAATATAAAATTCATAAATAAATGTGATCCGAAACCCCAGAAAAATAGAAAGATATGAATATATATACTACATAGGAACAGAGTCAGGAAAAAAATATTAAATAAAACTAATTAATTTGTTGATGAAATTTTAATTAAAAACCTTTGTGTGTATTTTTTTTTCGTTGTTTTTGATTCAACGAAATAAATCACACAATGTACAGACAATACATTTTAATTCCCAGTATAAACCGAAACATGACCTTTTATATTAAAATATTATATTAAAACAAAAATATCAATAAACTCGGAAATTAAAGAAATAAAAATGGTTTTCCTTCTTTATTCAGAAATCAAAGCGATGCGATGATGGGGGAGTTCTTTTAAAGTAAACAAAATTTTTGGGACACTTCTCTTCCCCCCTTCAAAGATTTTCGATGAAGTTTTTCTTTTAAATGGTGATGGTGAAATCTAATCGGATAGAAAAAAAAAAAAAAGAAAAACTTAAATTGAAAATCTGGAAATTGAAAAAAAGAAAAAAAAAATGAAAAGTTATTCGTGTGACTCTTTCGCAGATTTTTTCACTCAAAAACGAGTTCATTTATAGCTTGTCCTTCTCAGGTTCCTACCTACATAAAGAAGAACCTTTTACCCATATTTATGGTTACCACTATGGCAATTTATTAAAATAGTTTGGATGTTTTTAAAGTGGTGTTGGTGGTTCTTGTTGTCTTGCTCTTTCTACTATAGATGTACGGCAAGTTTTGATTTCGGGTAAAAAAAATTAATGTTTTGATCAAACCTGGTCGAGAAGTCCAAAAATGTGATTTTAGTCGTCTGTGAGTTTGTACGTCTGTACGTCCATCTGTACAACGAGATAGATCCTTAAAGGTTGTACGCATTTGCTTAAAATATAAGCAAAGGGTGTTTTTTTTTTTAGACGTGTGGTTTTCAAGAAGAAATAAAACGCATATAATTTAATGTAATGGCCAAGAATTTAGAAATTCGAAATTTCCATTGAACAAGCAAAATGTTCTTCCAATTACGAGATGTTTCATTCTTTGGATCGTGCGTTTTTTTTTTAGACGTGTGGTTTTCAAGAAGAAATAAAACGCGTATAATTTAATGTAATGGCCAAGAATTTAGAAATTGGAAATTTCCATTGAACAAGCAAAATGTTCTTCCAATTACGAGATGTTTCATTCTTTGGATCGTGCGTTAGAAATTTTATAAAAATCACCCTTACCAAATGGCAGTTGCCCAATAAAAGCTGCCTCGTGATTCTGAGACCACACAAATCGCTAGTGCGATAACATGCTTGCTATTAGAAGCGATCTCGACTGATCCGCAGGTTTTTTTGATTGTGCAATTTTTCCTGGGAGGGGGGAGGGGGGTGTCGTACCTGTAATCCATCGGTTTTAATAATGAAAGCCTTTAAAAATAACATGTTTTTGGGAATATGGGTCACACACATATATTTTTCTTCTAGTGGCAACGGTGACTATATGGCCCTTTCCATCAGTAGGTATTATGCCTCCACACATCTCTTCCTCCTTATTCTCCCATTCTATGGGAAATTTTCTTTAATCTACTCGCATGAGTTATCGCTAATGAGTTTTAATTTAATTAAAAAAAAAATTGCCACACGTTATTCTGTGAGGTTTTTTTTTGTTTGCTGTATCTCTCCTACACTTTACAGCAGCTATGTATTGTATATGTATAAAGCAATGCAGCAGCACCACCTCCACTTTCTGGATGGAACCGGGTTGCTGGTGCAGAGTATGGCTGATGCCTTCTTGCCTTGCTGCCATGAAGTCTTACAATGTATTGCGACTACGATGACGACGTGTCCAATTGTTTATACTGTAATTCACCATCATCGTTATTCTTTCCTTCAGCGGTGTGTGTGTATGTGTGTGTGATTGGTGTGATTCAATTGTGTGTACTTGCAACCGGAAATTAAATGTTGGAATTAATTTTCATTTATTTTTTTGTGAAATTAACTAATATAAAAAAAAATATAAGTTGAAGTGCAATTAATAATTATGTATCGTGAATCGAAGCTTATACTTACATAATACATGTGCACAATATTTATCTTATACATGTCTATGTATATGATAGGTATACCTATACTCATTGGGGTTTGCTCTTTCGCTCTGATGATGATTTAACTTTTGATTTCTCTAATTAACGATTAAATCATGAATAATATAAAATTTACGTTTAAACGTATGTAAGATATCTTCACGACCATGAGTAACTTTCGTTTCGTACAGGGTTGCCATTTAAAAAGTTAATTATAAAGGATTGAAGAGGAGTTTTATATTTAGTGACTAAGTGTGTGATGGAGAAAGTTTATAAAAAAAAAATGTCCCATGTGCGAAATACATAAATGCAGATGCCGATGCATGCAGCACAGCCACCTTGAACAAGTTATGGATTCTTTTTGACATTCTATCATAAGCGTGCTTTTTTAAACAGATAAGAGAATATGTGGTACTAACTCTCTTGGAAAAAAATCGACCGCGGGACTTGAAGCAAACCCGTCCCACAGTTTGTTTGTCTGGACCTCGGCATACAGCCTTAACCAATCAAGCGATTTTCTTGAGATTTTAAACTAAGTTTACCAAGAGGGGAAATTGAAATTTGTTTTTGGTTCCAAGCCTACAAGCGTTTTTTTTCTCGAAAATGGCTTTAACGTTTTTGATTAAATATTATGTGTGCAATTACTTGTAGGTATGATATTTAGTAGGTATACTTACGTATTTAGTTTTTTTGATTTTCGACTTTCTTATTTAAAGCTTAACCGAATTCAATTAAAATTCTTTTAAATTAAAATATTATTGCATACAAAAAAAATCTTAAAAAAATAGTTTTTAGATTTAAAAAATAGAACAATTTTTTTTTTTTGTTGGAAAATCAATATATTGAAAAGCTTTTTTTAAGTGTATATTGTTGAGTGTGTAGACTTAAAAATCTAACAACATTTTTTTTAAAGGTTGAAGAAATTGTATAAAAAATAATGTATATATTTTTTTTTAAATCGCTCCAAAGGTTTTTTACATTTTTTTTATAAATATTTATTTCACATATATATTTCACACTTCAAAATTGCTCCTTCTTTACAAAAGGCCTATAAGATATGCATGTTTCCTGCATAGAATCAAACTGTAAGCTCTAGCTTTTTGTCGCATCTTATGTTAAATTTTGTTGGGAAAAAAAATCATATTTTTTCTCAAAATTGGTTTCACAGATTTTTTTAAAAAAAATGGTTCCGAAAAACGGCTTTTAATGGTACTTCCCAAAGAACCATCATTATTTTGATTTTCGCTTTTCTCGAAAACGGTAACGGTTCAACTGATTCTGATCGATTTTATTTATGAAGAATTAGTGAGATATTCTCAATAATATTGTGTATCAAAAGATATTTTTTTATATTTTAAAAACAAAGTTAAAAAATACTGAGTTTTCAAAAACGACCGGGCCGATTTTTATCAAACTTGGGAAAAACCAGTTTTTTAGTATTATCTAGAAGACTTTAAAAACAAAATTTTTCCTATACCCAAAACTAACGGTACCTCCCATACAAATTATGTTTAAAAACCATTGAGGAAAAATTTTTTTTTCTCAAAAACGGCTCCTAAGATTTTGATAATTTTGATTTTGTGTGGAAATTAGAAAGGTCTAGCATTTAAAATGAGTAAATTTTACATTGATCAATAATTAACAGTACCTATATCATATTTAGAATGTTTTTTTATTATTTTCAAATATCTCATTATCTAATTTACTGATTAAAATTTAATTTTTTGTACAGAACCTTGTAATAAGTTTAAATAATATTGCATATCAAAACTTTCAAAAAATCTATTTTTGAATTTTTTAAAAATATTTCAAAATAATTTTTTTTTAAAATTCGATATTTCGAAAACTAATTTATTTTAGACTTTAGAACCACAGTGTGATCGCACATAAGAGCAAGTTGATGCGACCCAGTCGTGCATATTTTTTCCTTAGAATATAGACAAGAATCATTTCACAAATTATTTTTGGAATGCCTAAATCTTAAATGTTGCATCTTGCCCTCCTCTCTCCTATAAAGAATCATAATTTCGGGAATGATTTATAAAATCTTTGTTTAAGTAAGTGTCTGTTTCACAATGTCTGAGTAAAGTTCTGATTTTAGTTACTCGACACATAAATACTGACATAGGGTCATAAGTCCACAACACAAACAAATTATTTTTGGAATAAGAACCTATTCAGGTATGGGTCAAAAGACAAGAGTGATTTTTCCTCCTGTGGATTTATGACCCCGTGTGAATATTTATGTGTTAAGTATCTGAATAGATATTGTAAAGCAGGCCCTAGGTCTCTTATTTTTCATTTTACGAGCGGTGTTAAGTATAGACATTAAAGTAGGGATGTCCATAGAAAAAATGTATCGATGTTTTATTCGATGCATTGTATCGAAACGTTATATCGATGTTTAACGATGTATTGAATAAAAACATCGATGTTGTAGCTTCCCTATTTGCCTAACGCTCGCACTGTGTTAAAACATTTTGAGGGTAGTCAAAATCCCTTTACTGCGCGCTGATTAAAAAAAAAATGCAATAAAAGTTGCAACAATAAAGTTGCAGCAATAAAAGTTGCAGCAATAAAAGTTGCAGCAGTAAAAGTTGCATGCAATAAAAGTTGCACCAATAAAGGTTGTAGCAGTAAAAGTTGAATGCAGTAAAAGTTGCAGCAATAAAGGTTGCAGCAATAAAAGTTGTAACATTAAAAGTTGCAGCAGTAAAAGTTGCTGCAATAAAAGTTGCAGCAACTTTTCATACATGTACATGCATAGTGCCTGATTAGATGGATCGTTTTACTGAAGAGAGCATCGCGTGAGACAGGTAGGCACATAGAATTAACTTTTATTTTTGTATTAGATATCCCAATACTTCCTTTCTAAGCTTTGCATAAATAGTAGGTATTTTATTGACCCGCTTTGCTTGGATTCTGCTGATTCAACACTTGTGAAGATTTTGAAAAAAGTCTTTCCGATGGGACTGAGCTGGCTACCACAGTTAAATATTTATACGCAATTTTGTAAAGTTTTGGAAACTTTCAATTCAGACCATATTTAACGCATAAAATCACAATTATGTTGTATTTCACCTTCATTCGAATGCATCGTGTGTGTTCACTATATTCAATGATATTAAACTACGTTTAATTGCAGTATACAGAGATCGAGTTGGATTTTGAAGAAACTTTACTACGTGAGCGCGATCGAATGAAACGAAACTCATTTCAACTCGTAGGTACACAATATAATTGATGAAACGTAGTTCAAACATTTATTCGATACATCGAATGAAATATATCGATGTATCGTAAAATATCGAATGTATTCGATATATCGGTTTTTTCGATACATCGAATAAGAAAACATCGATGTTTTCGATATAAAATGTGCAACTGTTGTATTTACATGCGACTAAAATAAGCTTGCACCGAGTATCCCGTGGTATGATATACCTAGACGATAAACTGAGACTTTTATCGTCTCGAATATTTTTTATTTTTAAAATTACACATTTGAAAGCTAACTGGATAGAATTAGTGGAAGTTCTTGATTTTCGAACATAAAACCAATTAATTTTAGTAAACCAAAGCAATTAAAATAAGAAATTGAAATTCGTTAACCTTTTATAAAAAGAAAAGCATTAATCTAACTTTTTTTTCAATTTAAAAGCTGACTATGAAAAATAATTCATGAATTGTCAGTTAATTAATCTTACATTCTTATTTTATTTATTTTAATAGTGGCGTCATTTAATTCTTTAGTATTTATAATCTAAAGACAACACTTATACGATTTAATTAATGGCTTTGTATATAAAGTCACTTAAGCTCAACAATTTCAAATATCAATTAAGTTGTTCGCCTTTTATCTAAATACTTTAAGTTATTGCATTAATTCTTATCAATCAGCCAATCTGAGAATTGCCAGTGCAATAAACACGTCGACAGTTAAGTAAGGAAATAACTTAAGCTTAGTACCTACTTCGCTTATTTAATTAAGTATATATTAATTAATCACATACAAAACATACATACCCACTTATAACAGTCTTTAGATGTAACTATCATCAAATGAATCTTTTGTTGATAAATTAATCTATGAAGTTCGATAAGTTGAAAAACTACAATTACACGTTGTTATGTCGCTGATATACATCATTTAACTATAACAGTTTTTGATTTATTCATTCGGCAACTTTGAACCAAAACACGTATGTACACAACTTACATATTTTTGGCAATTGTTTCAAGATATGCTCTTGGAATCTTAAATACTTAATGTGGGGAATTTGTAGATAGATATATAAAAAGCGCAAATTCAAAAAAAAATGCCCAAAGTCACCGGATGAATGAAATTATGGTAAATCTACGCGATCAACGAGCACGATCACATAGTTTATAGTCCCCACGTATAGCAACAGGCGAAGCCGTGATAGATCATGGATCTGGGATGCTCATTATGCGCACAATGTGGGAAAGAGCACTTCTTGATAAATGACTTTTGAGACACACAGCTTTAGTGATTCTTGTCAGTGTCGTCGATGATGATGACGACCACGACCACGACCACAACGACGACGACGACGATGATGATGAGGACCGAAGCAGTGCGTCTCGGGGGCTATCGCATTCTCGTAGTTTTCTTTTGTTCCAACATGTGTTTACCAGTTTCCCCCCAGAGATATTGTCTAGTCCCCTGAGCCTTGATACCACAACGACTGCGTCGCACTGTCGATGTCGGTGTCATTAATGACAGGGGGACCGCATCCACTATATATTCAGAAACAGTTCCCTGGAGTCTTACCCACGCATACAATTTTTTAATGTTCATCGTCTCGTCAGCCGTCGCTATACATTGGGCCCAAAATCTCAGCACATAGATAGAGAAATATGATCACTTTGACGAGGGGGAGCTCAGCTAAGCCAGAAACTTCACTCATTAAGCGAAGCAAAAGCATCAAACAATTGATCATCGCATCAGCATGCCGCGTGCGTGCGTTTACGAATCACTGTTGTGTAATCCCCATATCATCATTCCCGCATGCCTGTCATTAGGGTAATTGCTTCCTGAATAATTATTAGTGTTTTTGTATTCATTTCTGACTTTGACACGATCCGTTCGGCTCGCTCGCCTCGGCTCGGCTGGATATAATGTTTCAACACGCAAAACTTAAATCTTTAAAAATCATGTCTGATAGCTCAATGACTTTTTAGTGGAGTGATAATAAAATTAATAATTTTTAATGAAAATTGAGCAAATTAAAAATTGAATTCCGCAGGAGAAATATGAAAATATGACGTTTAAGAGAAGGTCAAGTCTGATTTTACGGGTATGGGGTGTCATGGTCTTTTCTGGATTGTATTTTGCGAATAGTAGTAGATTTCAGAAGTATCAGCATTTCTAAATACAGTTCCACAACAAAACTAATTTTCTGTAGGCAGAAAAAGGGTCTTAGACCCCCCCCCCTATTGAAGAGTTGTTGAATTATATTAAAAAAAATGTGTTTTAATTTAATTTTCTGTAGGCAGAAAAAGGGTCTTAGACCCCCCCCCTATTGAAGAGTTGTTGAATTATATTAAAAAAAATGTGTTTTAATTTGGTTGTGATGTCATAAAGTATGGATGGGCGGATTTTCTTAAGATTTTAATAGGTTTAATCAGTTTGTATGTAATTTTCTGGAGGACAAATTAGAATTTTTGTTCTACATAGTCCGACTTGTTTTAGTCCAAAAAGGGTCGATCTAGAAAAGCGGGACGTATTATGTGTGTCCATTTTACAAATTTTGACTACAATGATCAAGAAACTTATTCTCCAATTTATTACAGATCTAACCTACACCAAGGCTAAGGTCTCCAAAAAATATTTTGCAAATTTTAACCCATAGAACATGTTTTCTTTTTAAATTTCTAAATACTGACTTGTAATTCGAATGTCTATACCTACTGAACCAATAGATCTAAGAGACTATAGATATTTCGTATTTGAAGTAATTTGGATGCAGCCCTGTCCTTCTGTTATTTTTTGACTGACTCCTTGACATTACCAGTAAACTTATCAATACACTGTCAGTCAACGTATACTAATGTCCAATATGTCAAGGCATTACACGTTGACAAACGTTCACGAATGACGCCAGTCTATGAATGTTGTGCCAAAATGCGTTGACGTGTAATCCGTGTCAACGTGATTATTTTCCATTCGGTGTCAATGATGCGTTGATATGTATAAAAGTTGACGATAACACGACTTGTAAGCATCCAAACACGTAGATTGCTGACGTTGACGCCGTATTGACAAGAGAAATAAAATTCACAACTGCGTCGCACATGCTTGCTCTTAAAAACTATAATCTACTATCGGAGAGATTCAATTTGTAGGGTGAAATGGTGTAAAATAAAAAATTTCCGATTTAAGAATTTTTTTTTGTTTGAAATGTTTTTCTCTGAAAATGGCTTTATGGATATTCTTTTTCAAATTTTGTTATTTCTAGGGTGAAATTGGGTAAAAATAAAAAAATGGCCTATTTCAGAAGTACTTTTGGTGTTTGAAAGGTGATTTTTAGTGGACAGCTTTAGGGTATTTTTTTTAATTTGCTACTTATAGGGTGAAATGGGGTGCATTTCAAAAATTCTTTTTGTATATCAAGGTTTTTTTATAGGCGCAAGGAATTATATTTTCAAGAAAATGATATTTATAGGGTGAAATGGGATAAACACAAAAAAGTGGTTTTTAATTACAAAAATTCTTTTTGTGTTGAGAAAGTAATAAAGGTTGGACTTAGATTATCATATTTTTACGAATTTTGCCATTCATAACGTGATGTGGGTTAAAACTCAGAAAGTAGGTAATATTCAATTACAAAAAGTTGTAGTGTATCTACATATACGACGCCACTGCCCATTTTACAAATGAGTAACAAAAATGTAAAGTGCAATCGAGTATGTTTGTCATGGCATTACATCAGCATTCCACTCAATTGCATTCATTCACTCAATAGTAATAAGATCCTAATTAAGATATTGTAGCCAATAGGAAAATAGAATGTGAATTTGAATATGTAAAAGTAAGATAGAAAATAATTATAACAGTTAGGCAAAGTAGTATATAAGGAATATTCAAAATTAATAAAGACAAACTTGTATTTTGAACATTGGAACAAAACGTTCTTGTCTCAAATTTGGAGGCGAGTAATCGCCTAATCCAACACAGCGTGGTACGCTTTTATACTGATAGCGTGGTACGCTTTAATTACCAAGAGTAGATAAACACTACAAAGTAGCTAAAATATTTATCTATATTTCCTTTTGTAATTTTAATGCGAAGCTTATGTTTGTGCAAAGCCGGTGGGCCAGCTAGTAATTATATAAATTGAAGATGGATACTTAAATGGTTCCTTTATGTAACGTAATTGAAAATGAATTTACGCTGAAACAAATTTTTAAAATAATTTGTAGGCCGCTGCACACTGCACGCTGTAAATACGTTCTCGCTTCAAAAGAAATATATGCAATAGTTTGAGATTTTGATGTTTAACGCCATCTTTCAGAGAAATTTGGAACTTACGAATTTATAAGTTAAATACATTTATGTGCAAAATAATTCTTGAGTTCCAAATTTCTCTGAAAAATGAAATAAAATAAGTTTTCTCTAAAAAGTTACTAAGTCCAACAATGAACCAATAATTATGTAAAGTACACAGTGAACCAAAGAAATTTATTCTTGAATTAATGTTGTTTTTACTATTTTTAGTTTCTATTTTCAAATATCGTTTTAACGCTTGAATTCACAATGATGTCACCTTAGTACTACCCACCCATTTTTTTTTATAACTAAACCAGTCAAATTTTTAGAATTTTTTTCTTTCCACAACTTTTTCACAGCAATAAGCTACAATTTATGCCGTGTTTAAACTGTTGAATTTCCTTTTTTAATGCCTGATCTCACAATATAAACTTAGCACTAAAGTATTTTTTGTTTTGTAACTAAGCCAAAATGTTTGTCTTTCACTAAAAAAAATTACAACAAATAAGCTGAAATCAATTGTGCACTTATTTTTGCTTTTAGTTTGTCACTCTTGACAGACTTGTAAGTTCTTGAGCCAAAATTTTGGAATTTGGTTTTGAAAAAATCCAATTTGAAATAAGTATGGTTAAATGTATTTTTTTTTTTTTTATTTTGATAAGCAAACATAATCTCAGAAAAAATCATGCACCCGCTTTCAGTATTTGAAGTTTCATAGTTTTTTTTTTTAAATTAATTTTTTTTTTTAAATTATTTAAAATTTAAATCGAAATTTAAAGTGGAAATCCAACAAAAAACGGGGCTACTGCAATATTTTTCTATTATGAAAGTACACACAAAAAGGATTTTATCATAATCTCTTGAGCAGTTTTCGAGATTAATTTTTTACTTATCCAAAACATGCCCTTTAGTGTTTCTCTATTTCGCAAGTAAAAAGTAAAAGTATACTTGCGCCAATGCGTTGGACTGATTTTTCAGTATGTTGAAGTCATATTTCCAATCCCCGTTTATAATCTTATCTCAAATCAACATTAATAACTTATCTGAAAAAAAAAATCATAGGTCATCAGATAACTAAGCATTTACCTATACCATATATACATGCAGGGTGTTTTGTATACGATCCAACCAAAGAATAAGACGTGTAGGTTGGTTCAACACAAGACAGAAAGTTTGAGACCGGGGGTTTATTAACCCTGTTTAGGCGAAAGGAGTAATTTTTAAAAACTCGACTCGAAGAAAAAATCATTAAAAAAACAATAAATTCTGTTTAAAGATCAAATTGATTTCTGAAATAATTTTTTTTTTTCAAAATTCTACACTATTACGGCCCAGTTTTTCAGTGGTGAGTTAAAACAGAGAACTGAAGAAGTATTTTTTCATCGGAGAATGCATTCGGAACGACTAAACAAACTCTGGGGATAAAACATCAAAAGCATATCTCTTCAGTTAATTCTGGGTTAACTCACCAAATTTGATTAGTTAACTCGGGTTTAACTTTAATATCGCACTGAAAATCTGCTTTTTAGTAACATTTTTGTTTAAAATATTAAATTCTCTTATTAATCTAATAGTCAAACACCAAAAACTAGATGCTCTTATATTTGCTTAAAAATTCTAACAGCCGCCCATTCTGTGTCGCTTTAATAAATTGATTCTCCAAATACGTCATCCTACCAACAAAAAAAAAAAACATTAAACTTTGTCACCTAGAAATCTAAATAAGAAAACAGAATTCCTACAGATTTCCCTCTGCGCCTGCCAGCCGATCACGATGCTTTGGAATTATTTGGCATTAGCACAAATTTTGAAAATCTTACTTTTTGAAAATTCAATTCGGAATGACTTGTATGCAAAATATCCCATTGCTAACCAAGCGAAAAAAGAATTTTTCTCTTTCGACGCCATCGATCGATCGTGTGCTCATTGTCTCGGCCGGCGCGGCGCTGTGGCATGGCGGCGCTATTAAAATCTTTAAGTAGACACAAATAATAAGAAAATATTCACACACAGTACCTACAAAGAAATCCAGACGCAATGGCGGAAAATTAATAATAAAACATTTAAGTTTGTCTGACGCGTCAATTCACTTCACAAAGTGAGAGAGGCATTTAAATTCTGTTTGTGTATTATTGTTTTTGTTGGTGTACTTAGGAATTTATTCACAGATAATTTCATGATCTGTTTGCTTAGTAACCCAGTATACAGTATATCCGGAGCACACCACGCACATATTTTTATCCGAATGAGAAAAAGCATTCGTAGATATAGTATTTTTGTATTTTTTATCTCAGATTATTTAATAAATGTGTTGGTATAGGTACATTTGTTGTGATAAAAAGGTTGATTGTTCTTTTTTGTCATTTTACAAATAAAAATAATGATAGTTACTTACATAAATGATAATCACAATCTTTGTACAACTAAACACAAATAATTTATTCAACACAAGATCGGCGTTTTCCACTTTGGTTCGAACAAGGTTCGCATGTAAAGAGTGTTTTTTTTAGACGTATGGTTTTCAAGTAGAAATAAAACGCATATAATTTAATATTATGGCCAAGAATTTAGCTTTATTATTATAAAGATAAGGGTTTGCCATTATGTTTTAAAAATGATTTCAGGCAAATGGCCGCCGCGGCTGGCTCGAATAAATTCCAGCCGAGAAGCCCATCATTTTGGACAGCTCCAATTGTTGCGCGCGATGGCAGATGGACGCGCGGCGCGCGTCTCTGAGGATGCGCATTATCCACTAGAGTAAACGTGGTGCGAAACCGATCCATGGTTGCTCGAATTGATGTTTGGGGGGGAATCTGGGGGGATTAATTCAGAGCTTAAAGGTTGAGAAATGGTATAGATATTTAAACAGCTGACATTATTCCACGAGTTAGATATTCCTTACATTCTGTCAGAATTTTAAACCAACAGAAGAAATGCTGAAAACTTTCACAAGTGAGAAAATGTATCAAACCAACGCGACAGCCAAAACGAAGATGACGATAAAGTATTAGAATTTTTTTTAAACAAGTGCAAAAAAAAAATTTTAATTCCTTTATATTTTTATTTTCATATTAATTTCTGTTGAGTTAAACCATAGTGAGCCAACTCTAACTAAATTAGTTTTTTTTAGTACGAATGTACGCGAAATGACTAAACAAACTCTTTGCATAAAACATCAAAAGCACCTGTTCAGTTAATCCTGATTTAATCCACCAACTATGATGATTTAACTCGTGTTAAACTTAAATCGCGCACTGAAAAACTGGACCTGGACTGGATTAAAGTTCTAAATAAACAATTTGGAACTTTTTAATCAATTAAAGTATAGCTTATAATTAACATAATGGCCCGATTAAGTGTCGATTAGGATTAGCAAATTTATGTACTTGGCATTTTAAATATTATTCAATATTTTTTTCCAGTTTTCATCAGTCAAAACTTACATACATACATTTATTATTTCGAGAAAATGTGAAACGTTAAGTTTTTTTACTGGAAGGATTTAATTTGCGGATAATTTGAATGCCGAGTAAATAATCAGAGCTTTACTCAGAAATTGTGAAGAAAACCCTAAACAAATTTTCTTTTATTACTTAGTACCTTTTTTACAAATGTTTTTTTACTGTAGCTGTGTGTATTAATTAAATTTAAAATTAAGAACAAATTTAACAGCTGTGAATAAAAATATAAAGTTGAAAAAAAAATTAAGGGGTTTTTGTTGATAAAATGTGGTAATCTGGGGGGTTTCTAAATTTTTCTGGGGGGAAATTTTTTTTTTCATCTGGCAACACTGCGCATTGCGTGCGATGCGTCGTGCAAACCGAACCATTATTTTGGTTATAAATTTGCACGATTTTCAAACATTGTTCAGGAGTAAGCCATTAATTATGAAATGGCAAACCAAACTGGGCATAAATCAAGTGACATCTGTCAAAAAGACCGACTCTGAAAAAAGTATTGCCAGATGGAAAACCACACGTCTAAAAAAAAACACCCTTTAGATGTAGACTCAACACAGTTAATGTTAATGATCAAAAAACTACAATCTAACATTTAACAAAGCTAGCCGGTGGCGTAATGGTTAGTGCGTAGAACTATCAGGTCTGGGTTGCGAGAAGGTGACAAATCCCCCTAGTCATAAATAAGTGCCTCTAACCTTATAGCCATTCGGATTCGGTAGAAAAATTGTATATATACATATAGGTTCTCTCAATTCCTGCTAACAAAGAACAAAGCCCACGAGAATGATTCAGATATGTAAGTCACTATTTTTGTTATTATAAATCTAATAAGAAGTAAGTATTCCAATACATTTTTAAGGAATTTTTTGGATTTCGGATTTTCGGCTTGGAGTTCGAAATGTCGGAATTTCCAGATTAAGTTTTAGATCCTTATTCGACTCCGGTCATTTTAATCATTCTTCAATCATGCTTAAACGACTGGATGGATTCCACTGAAATTTGGCATAAGTGTAGGTTAAAATTAAAATACATTTAATAAGTAAAGAGATTGATCCCGGGTCCCGGGGAACACCTGGGAAAAGTTTGGTAACGGCTAATTCTACATTCGGCATGCAAAATGAAACTTGGTGAGTGCCAGGACTCACGGTACAAAATGTGTAAAGCATCAGCTTGCGTCAAGTTTTTTAATAAACAAATCAACAACGTTAAGGTGGTCTGGCCGTTTTGACATTCATTACTATAGCTACACACAACAACATCAATACCACGATAAATGTTATTTAATTTATTTTTCTGGGGAAAATCCAATACTTATACAATTTGTTTTCTGTTTTAATTTAATTATTTTATAAGGCCATCATTAATCAAACGCCTTTTAATTGACATTATAATATTTTAATTGCATAATTAATACCAAATACTTTACTGTCAAGGCGTAAAGTAATTTATTGGAATTCGTATGGGAGGCAAGGCATAAGAAAACCAAATAAAGCAGTAATAAGCAGGGCATCGTGAAGGAGAAACTCATCAAGTTGCAAAAATGGTGGAGATGGTATCTTTTGCCATTGCCACAGCTATATTTCGAAGAATAAATGCCGAAATAGCTTTACTGTACCCTATACGAATGAGTTCGGTTCGGATTACGGGAAAAGGCAAAAGAGAGTGAAATTTCTCCACAGAAAGAGGCAGGCACAGGATAGGATAGGTCTATCTATATTATAGGCTATAGTTTGTTTTTGCAGAGCTTTCATCATTTATGTTGGTAAATATGGAAAAAGATGCAAGTTTTTAAAATATGATTTATTTAAAAATAAAAAATGGCATTCATAAATTTTAGAGACAGTAATATAAGTAAATTTAAACAAAATAAAAAAACTTAAACTCAAAAACATATTTTCAATCAATTTGGTGGCACGACAACCCGTGGAAGCCGGGGTCTATAATAGTGACTTATACAGCTAGCAAACGTTCCTGTGTTTGTGTTCCTTGTTTGCAGAAATGGGGGGGACCTACAAATTTCTGCCTAATCTGACAGGTGACAGACACTTATTCATGGTAGTTTCAGTCTCTATAGACATGAAAATATTTGTTTTGATTAGATGAAACAGAAACTCTGGTATGACAATCTTACGCACTAATTATTACGCTACTGGCTATATAACGGGTGTTTTTTTTAGACGTGTGGTTTTAAATCTGGCAATACTTTTTCCGCACTTAGTGTTTTGATAGCTGTCTCTTGATTTATGCTCAGTTTGGTTTGCCATTTTATATTGAATAGATTTACTCCTGAACAACTCATGCATCTTGTGCAAAATGGGCTCGAACGAGATCGTTGTTGACCCCGATTTTCACAAGAAAATTTTTTTTTGAATGGGTACGTTAATAAGCAAAACTGTCGTATTTGGAGTGATCATAATCCACAAGCCATTTTTGAGACGCCCGCCGTTACATCATCAAAAAGTCACTGTTTGGTGTGCTCTATGGCAAAGGGAATCTTTAGTCCATATTTCTTCAAAAATGAAGCCGGCCATAATGTTACAGTCAATGGGGAACGCTGTAGCGCCATGATTAATGACGTTTTTGTCCCTGAATTGTAGGATGTTGATGTGGATGACCTTTGGTTCCAACCCACAGCGCTACATGCCATACAGCCAACGAAAAAATCCATTTATTGAAGGGAACTTTTGGTCAGCACCACTATCTCGCGTCGTAGACCTGTGGCGTGGGCTCCAAGATCGTGCGATTTAACACCTCTGGACTATTTTTTGTGGGATTATGTGAAATCGCTTGTCTACGCAGATAAGCCCGAGACGATTGACGCCTTGGAAGAGAATATTCGGCGCGTTATTGCTGACATACAACCCCAATTGCTGCAAAAAGTGGTAGAAAATTGGGCTTCTCGGCTGGAATTTATTCGAGCCAGCTGCGGCGGCCACTTGCCCAAAATCATTTTTAAAATATAATGGCAAAATGGCCATTATATTAAATTGTATGCGTTTTTTTTTTCTTGAAAACCACATGCCTAAAAAAAAACCCTTTAGTTAAAAAAAATAAAAATATATTTTTGTATTCTTAAGAATTAAATAGAATTAGTTAAAGATTTAAATATTATTTTAAAAACTCTGTTTTAACTCTGTTCGAATAATAAATCTGGTATAATCTATCATTATACATAGTTGGTTTTTCTTTTCTAAGAAAACTAAACCACATATTTTGTTATGTATGTATCATGCTCGTAAATATTTTCAAACAAAATTAAAAACCTCTCCTACGCCCTCCCACCCCCACCACGACCACCCAAATGTTTCACCTTGATGTATACTTCAATTTTACTATATCAGATACATTGCTCCTCGGCTAAATGATGTCCTTTTCTTATTCAAAGTAATGGTATTAGTTGTAGTCATTTTCCAAAAGTACTCATCGTCTTCATTCGTTCAACATTGTCCATTTCCATGAACAAGAAAGAACTCCCAGGCCAGAGTTGAATAAATGACGAAGATATACTACCATGGAGCACGACCCGAATGCCAGTTGTTGTGTGTTAAGGGAGTCGGCTGACGGGGTAGACAGGAGACGAGAACGAGGCAGGGTGCAAAAGAACAAGTGGGGGTTGAGATGATAGGGAAGAGAAGTTTTATTCGTATAACAATAGAATTTCAGTTCATTATCTTGGACAAAGTTTTGCTCTAATTAGAACTTGGTTGTAGGGTAACAATTATTTATAATGGGGATTATGTAGGCATAATAAACGAATATACATAGGTATAGGTATATACAATTAATGTATGTAGGTATATTGTATACACGATAGTAAACATATGTATATTTTGGTGCATACATATATCAACTTAGGAAATCAAGAACGGGTAAATCCATCGGGTTTGTGGAGAGAGGTATTGTGAATACTGGGGGTTTGAAGGTTTTTTTTTTGCTATTTGCATTATACATATTGAGTTGTTAGTACCTACATATATACAGAATATGTGTTTTCAATATTATGTAGGTACTCCTTCGAAAAAGGTACAATTAATGCGATACGACGACTAAGGAGCTCTTATTGTTTTGCTTTGCCTGGAAATACAAAATAATTATAATGCTTTCGGTTGAAAATGAAATACAACACCTTGTTTCTTTAGCAAATAACGTGAATTTATGAAAGAAAATATTTCGAAGATCGGTGCAGTCGATATAAAACAATTGGAAGTATCTCATCTCGCGTCAGTTTAAATTATCCATTTTTTTTTTGTGAATTGAATGCTAAAAGGTGTTTTTTTTTTAGTCGTGTGGTTGTCAATCTAGCAATACTTTTTTCGGAATTGGTTTTTTTGACAGCTGTCACTTGATTTATGCTAAGTTTGGTTTGCCATTTCATAATTAATACAGATTTACTCCTGAACAACGTTCACAAATCGTGCAAATTTATTACCAAAATAATGGTTCGACTAATGGCAAAATCGCATAAATTCGAGCAACCATGGATCGGTTTCGCACCAGGTTTACTTTAGTGGATAATGCGCATCCTCTGAGACGCCGCTGTACATTGCGCAACGAAGACGCTATTGCTGCTGCGGAGCAGATTATCGAAGGAGACGCGAATGAGCCCATCCGCCATCGCGCGCAACAATTGGAGCTATCGAAAATTGGGCTTCTCGGCTGGAATTTATTCGAGCCAGCCGCGGCGGCCACTTGCCCAAAATCATTTTTAAAACATAATGGCAAACCCTTATCTTTATAATAAAGCTAAATTCTTGGCCATAACATTAAATTATATGCGTTTTATTTCTTCTTGAAAACCACACGTCTAAAAAAAACACCCTTTATTTGAGTAAAAACAAAAATTCGAATTTTCCCTTTAGGGAGTCATATAAAAATGCTCTGTACCAAATTTCATGCAAATAAAACCAATTGTTTAGGATCTAGTGTAAATTACAGTAAAGGCACCGAAGAACAGACGCACCGACACGCACGGACGCATAGACCGAAGAACGGCATGACAAAACCCACTTTTTCGAACTTCTCAATTATCGTGGTGTTAGTTTTGATTTTTTTTTTAAGACGAAAATACCAATACCTACTTGCCCTGTAGAGCAAGTAAAAAAGTATATTTTTCTTGAAACAAATTTCAGCTATCACTTAGAAGGAAGGTAATAAAAGGCAAGTATATACATTCGAACCTTTTTTCTTACATTTTGTCTCACAATGTTTGTTTAAAATAAACACCACATTTTATTTTCTATAATCAAATTGTTCTGCCACCTCTTGCTTAAGTATATAGAGAACGCATAAATTGAACAACCGAATGTCAAATATTTGTTCATAAAATATTCACAGTTCTTTAGCCATAACGTATAACTAATGATTTGCAAATAGTAAATAGTCAAGTCATTTGACGTTGGAAAATTAAACGTGTTTGTAAATTTATTTATTTAACAATTTTATATAAGATTCGACAAAAGAAACATTAGACATACACAACACATAATATAATGTACCTATTGGACAGGGATGCACAAAAAATGAGCACCTACCCTAGGTCACGACTTTTTGTTCGATCTTACAGTTTCAAAAACATAATAAAAAAAAAAAACACATGAAATGTAGGTAGGGGAAGTGGGTGCAAAACCGCATATTTAGTATTTTCCCGCTTTTTAAACTATTAAAACAAGAAAATAAAGCCTTTATTGTACAAGTCTGTTTAATCATTAAGGCACTTTGAGCAATATTACCTATTAATAAATAAATTACTGAAAAAAGTTTGATAACAAAAAAAACGATTTTCGCCGGCAAGACAGCCCTACTAAATTATACTGGGTGCAGAACCATTTTTTCCTTAAATAAGAAGTTAGGTTAGTGACTTCTGCACAAACTAATACGACGTCCTCATTGACTCTAATTCCTGCACAAGCTTCATGAGCTCATTCAGGACATACATAATAGGTACACAATTATATTAAGAAAAAATAAATAATTTGGCAACACATAACATTTGGGGCAAAACCGTACACTGGACGGTTTTGCCCCCTACGAATCTTACCTGAAGATGTTTTTTTTTGCAAAATTGGTGTTCTTGTCGATTTTCTTTCAGAGGTTATATTTCTTTTTAATATCCAACTTGCAATAATAAAAAAGAAAACATTAACTCTTTTTGATTATTTTACAATTTACTTTCCACATGAGCGATAACGTATTCACCAAAAACCACAAAAAACAACAGTAACTTTTTGACGTCTTCAACAAGCTACTTTAGTCTCACAGACATATGGTGGGTCATTCAATTTACTACGTTTTAACATTAAAATTGTTGCTATTCAATTATGTTTTTCATTGAAAATAATACAACATCGGTTTTGCCCCATGTGCGGTTTTGTCTACACTTCTCCTACAGAATATATTATTATTATTATAATTTTTTGTAGATTTATTCATCCACTAACTTATTTTTGGAAATAATTTCACTATCATTAACATTCGTTACCTAAGTGATATTTTAGCCAAATGTATGCATAGGTACATTATGCGCAATTTTATTAGAATTACAGTCGAACCCCGATTTGCCGGATTTCGCTTTAATGGAAACTTCTATTTGAACGAGTTATATAAAAATGTTTGCATACATTTATCTAATAGGTTCATTTCACATAGCACTTGAGCAATTATATAAAAAGAAACCTCGGACAAATGGGTTTTATAAAAATTTTTATATTTTGAAATGGCTTAAATCTATATTATTTGAAAATAATTTTTTAAACATATGTAATTTTCTATTGAAAATGAATTTTATACCATCGGAAAGGGCATACATATAGTCATTCAATTTGTTAGTAGTTTTGAGTTAAAATGGTTTTTTGGGCGTGGGGAAATTTTGAAAAATTTTGTGTTGTCAAGTTACTGTTCGAAGAAATAATTTGTTTGTATCTTTTCAGAAGGTGAGAAAAGAATTTTAATTTTTAAAGGTGATGATGAGATTTATGAATCAGGTTTACCCCACATATTCATGGTTTTTCCTTCTAGTTGGGGGTGGGGTGTGGGGGGAAGTGCGCGTAGGAGATGTCTGGGGGAGAATTATTGGGAATATTATTTGAAAAGATAATAAATATCAATTTTTATACCAGTTTCATTTTTTTTCTGAACCCTATTATGCAATTGCGTTTTACACTCTGCAAATAAATGTTGTAAAAAATTAATTATCCACTGTTAACTTAGCGAAACAAAATTAATGGATCGCAAAGTGGTTAGATGGATAATTTGCCGTTAATTAGTCGTTAATAAGTTGTGAAAATTTCGAATCTATAGTTCCATGTTTTCTATGTTTTTTTTTGCTGCTTCGCTTAGTTGGTATCAACTTAGCGAAGCATCCTCTCAAAAATGGGCAAGAGATTCTTAAATTGAATGGTTTACTGCTCAATAATTTGCCGTTAATTAGCAGTAAATTAGTTGTCATACTTTCAATTTTCTCGTGCTATGTTTTCTATGTTTTTTTTTGCTAATTTGCCAAATTCATAAAAAATAGCCAAAGCAATAATTTTGTACAAACTATATGTGTATTTGTTCGTGCATTATGTACATCGAAGCTAGATATGTCCTGTGTTTGTATTTCAAAATTCTTGCCGTTCGTGAAGGCACACACTCTGTACCATACACAAAACATTAACCAAACAACCAACTAAATTTTATTGTTTAATTTTATTCTGTCTTGTTAATTATTCTCAAAAATATAAGTCTATATTTTGACAACAAATTATGAAAATTTGTAATAATTTATGAAACAATTTAAATGTCTCTCAAATGTCTGTTCAAAACTATCCATGCTTTATTATCTATGGATCTGAATCACGATCATAATTTAATACTTAATACAAGCACAACATTGGTTCCTGTTTTTTATCTGGATGTGTTTTAATGAAGATCCAGATTATTTTTTGTTCTGGCGGGAAGATAGAATACAATTTTGTTTGTGCGTGGAAAGAGTGTGTGAACTGTAGGCATGCAACGAGATGGATATACAGGGTGTTCTGAATAAGATACGACTATAAGCTAGAGACACGAGAAAATAGTATGATAGGGGGGTCTATTACCCCTGTTGAAGGGTGAGAAGCAATTTTCTTAAAGCCCGTTTTGAAATAGAAAACAAAATATTAAAAAACAACAGCAATTCTTACAATAATTATCATGATATACTTCTCTTAAAAGAGGGACATTTTTTTAGATTTATTTTTAAATTACATCATTTTTTTTTTAAATGAACAAAATTTTATTCAAACTGATTTTTTTTTCAAAATTTAATGTTTTTAAATAGTTTTTTTGTTTTTAATATATAACTGTAATTAATTTTGAGCCAAACTCTTAAAACCAAATGCTCAAATGTCTTTTAGTTTTTGAAAAAAAATTGAAAATTGACAGAAATCTATACAAAAGTTTGTTCCGTTTTTTTCCAAATTTTAACCCACTTTTTCACAAGGAAATCAAAGTGGTAACGAGGAACTTTTATACCTATCTTAAAAATGTTGACTTATATTTTTAAGAGCCCCATAGCAGCCTAAAGTCCTAATTTGGAAAACTTAAGTGCCACTTATGCCAGTAAGTGTCGACTGTGAAACGGGCCCTAAGCCTAAACAAAAGCATGCATTAACAAATTCAGTTAAGTTGGTAACACTAATTTGATAAATTTATGTGATTAGCACTACTTGCTAAATTGCTACTTGAATTTTTATTCCACTCGATATGGTAAAGCTTGAGGCATTTGCTTTTTTATAAATAGCATCTGTTGCATGACAAATTATCACGCACCTGCATGTACGAGTATGATGAATGTTCTTCATGATTTTATGACTTCAATTTGGCAAGCAAATAAAACAAATATTATAAAATCGTGATTTGAAGCAAAGACGTGAAGTAATTTTTAAAAATATTTCGATTATTGAGAAACAGAGAAGTTCTACTATTTTATACTGATGTCAATTGGAAAGGGCTTGCTTGGCGACAGGAATGAAAACAGTAAATGCGCATTCTAACCAGGTTGGAATCCCTTCTTAAACCCTTCTTAAATCCTTCTTAAACGGAAATGCAGGAAAAATATTTGCACTCTGGCTGCAGAAAATCTTTTTGATATTTATACCCACCTACATATATATTTTGGTTTGGAAACATCCTCAATCTGCAGGGTTGTGTATTTGGAAATAAATTCAACAACCTTGAAATGGTTAAATTGGATAACAAAAAAAATGTACCAAACGCTTTGCTTTTATTTGTATATTTTCAAATAATTTCGCCGACACAACACTCTATTGTTAAATTTATATTTATTCTAATAAGAACTTCACGTTCTGCTAATTTAATTTTCGATCGCAAGTATTCAGCTTATAAGTGGTTAAAAAAAGATGTTTTTTTTAGCAAAGCATTTATGAGTAATTCAATCAGGTTTCTTCACTTGAATTGAACTAAGTGTAAACAAGCAATTGTGCTTATTTTTTTTAAGCGTTTTGTAATCACAACAAGATTTGCATCATATTTCCACAAAAAAAAATAAAGCTCCATAGACATCTTGAGTATTAGGTATTTTGTGACTTCTTTTTAATAAAACTGTTTAGTTGTTAATAAAGGGTCCGCCAAATAACATTTTCTTTTTTTTGAAAAAAACATAGTTTCAGCTCTGTGGCACGTAGCGCCGTCCTGTTGAAACCAAATGTTGCCAATATCCTACTCTTCAATTTTTGTGAACAAAAATTCGTTTAACATGGCCCGATAACGATCGCCATTGACTGTAACGGCCACTCCTTGCTCATTTTCAAAAAATGGCCCAATTATGCCTCTGGACCAAAATCCGCACCAAACAGTGACTCGTTTTGGGTGTATTGGCTTTTCAATGTATGCGTGCGGGTTTTCTGTGCCCCAAATGCGACAATTTTGCTTGTTTACTACCCGCCAAGATCAAAATGAGCTTCATCTGAAAAGATGATTTTCGGAAAATTCTCAACAGGTGGCACTGTAAGCGCATATTTCGTTGTTCAGTTCAATTCAATTACCGTTCGCGATATTATTTTTCAATTTTTTTTTTTTGTAGGGTGAAATGGGGTAAAAATAAAAAATATCCGATTTAGAAAATTCTTTTGGTGTTTGAAAGGTTGTTTTTTAGTGGATGGCCTTCGAGATTTTTTTTTCAGAAAATTGGCATTTATACGGAGAAATGGGGTAAATAGAAAAGTGTCATCTGTTTCAAAAATTCTTTTGGTGTTTGAAAGGTTATTTAAAAAAAAAAAAAATGCTATTTATAGAGTGAAATGTGATAAAAACAAAAAAGTGGTTTTTGAGTACAAAAATTCTTTCTGTGTTAGGAAAGTAATAAAGTTTTTACATATTTAGCCATTCATAACGTGAATAGTTGGTTAAAACCTATAAAGTAGTATTCCATTACAAAAATTTGCTTAAATATTTTGTGATTTGTATGCGAAGCTTAGGTTGGTCTATACCCGTGCAAAACCAAGTGGGCCAGCTAGTAATGAATATAAATCAATGAAATGCAGTAAAATAATTAGCGAATAAGTATAGAAATGCGAAATAATGAAATGAATATATGCGAAATGATGATTTTGTGATACAATAACATTGCGAAACAGAAACTGGCAAAAAATTAAATGCATTATCTAATAACTGATTTGCAAAACAAGCAATTGCGAAATGATCATTGGTAAATAAAAAACAGCAAACAAAATTTAGCCTGATGACACCTACCTCGTTTATGGTTTCTCTTTTCGTTCTATTTTGATGGGTATTTTGATAAAATTATACAAATATTCCAACAACTTCCCCTATTTTTATATCACTTATCTACTTAAATTGAAAGTAACAAAAATGTAAACATTTTGAAAAGAATACAATTTATCAAGTAAATCAAAAAATTATTTGCCTTTGAGTATTATTTATCATAGCAATGGTTTTCTCTATTCTGCCAAAAACTACAAATATCTGGTAATTCAATTTATCAAGTGCGACAGCAAAGAAACGTTATTGTTATTGAATATTCCATGCATTCTCAATAATTAATAAGTTTTTAATATTTTGTTAAGTAAATACCATCAAATAGTAGGTAATATACATATATTTATTATAAAATTAACGCAAATATTATTTGTGCTTAAATAAATCGCGACAAATATGACACTTCATATTTCGCACCAAAATGTAAATAAATTAATTAACAACTTATTGGACTAGCTATCTGTATGAATGTTGTTAATTTTTAATTTGTGTTTTTTTTTCCTGATAGTAGTATAGATATACGAGATTTAAGTCATGTGCCCTTTGGTGATAAACGAAGTCAGGATACGATATGCTCGAGTGCATTTGGTCAAAGTAAATGCCACTCCACAGCGACACAAAGGAATGTTAATTATTGTTTGTATTCTTTAACCCTATACGCCTTTTCCGTGTGGCCTTAAAATTACGAAACTGATATTGTAACGATGAAGGTTATGTAATTTGCTTGTATAGGTATATTATTCTGTAGGCATACGGAAGAAACATTGAAAAGGAGCATTAATTCACAGAGTTGCGGTCCGATGAAATTTATTTGTTATGGCGATTAATTTTATCACCACATATTAACTTGATATGCTTTATTGATTCACGATATATTATATCAAGCTCAGGTATTTTTTACTATTCTTATGCCCGATTTCCTAAAAATACACTAAAATCCCTTTTATCTAAAATCCTCTTAAATTTTATCAGACCTTTAAATATTTCCAGTTTCACCATGTAAAAAAGGGAAATTTTAGGGATATTTTAGTTAAAATTGGGTTTGCCTCACATCACTGGATATGGAAATAGGTTATTTCCCTCTCACATTCGAAATGTACGTGAAAAAGCATTACATGTAGAAAAAAAATGCTACGAAAAAAAAAAATATTTGGAGAACGGATTCCAATATGAACTCGGAATATTCTTGGACGTCTTACTATATGTTGCTCTTTATCCTCAGATGAACAATCAATTATTCTAAAAACAAACAAATTATTAAGGCTTTCCGAAACCAACGCGAAACATTCGGAGCGAATATGCGATGACTGAACAATGTTTGAAGATTCACATCGCGCCAATGTGGGTGCTCTCATTTATCTCCATGTAAATAAATTAAGAAAGGCGAAAGTCTTGTCGTCGTTCGGAAGCATTCGCGTTGGCTTGGGAGAGCCTTAAAAGATTATTATCTACACACAAACTATATTTTTGTTTCGACCTATTCACAATTTATAAATATTTGCAAGAAATTAAATAAAAAAGTGACTGCAAAATATCATCTATTTATAATTTTCTTACTCGTCGGCTGACATCTGACATATTAGACTTCACAAATCACACTTTTAAAATTTATTGAGACGAAAATGGGCTTTTAGTTTATTAGGGCATTTAAAAGCATTTTAAATTTAAAAGCACTTGATGAAACCAAAAAATCCCATTTTAACTCTAAATGGGCTTTTAAATATTGAAGAGTCCTTTATGAAATCGGGCATTAAACCCTTATTCTTGGGAAAAAATTTTTCACTCATGAAACTTGGTGAAAATGTTTAATTGACTTCATTAATTTATTTCAAGTTTAGGATTCGTAAAAAAAACTCAACGTCGTCCTGACACTACGAATAGAGAACACAAATAAAGTGAGTACGTACATAATGGGTGATATGAATAAATAGGAGCATGTACTCACAGCAGGTGCTCCATAAGAATCAGAGAAGGTGCTCAAAAAAAAGTGCCTGCTCCCGTTTCGTATGAATAAAATTATACTCCAACCAGTGAGCACCTCCTCCTTCATACTGAGTAGGTGCTCTCATACAACGAGTCAAATTCAATTGTTTTTTTTTTTTTTTTTTGTATATGCAACTCATTTCTATGATTTATAAAAAAAAAAACCAACGTAAACTTTTATTTCATTCGGTATTGTTTTTGATGTTAAATCAGTTTTTCTTTAAAAATTAGAAGTGTAAGAAATGGAACTTTTTCTGTTTTGACTCCCATTTTATTGCGAATAATGGGAAAATGTTACTTGTCTTGTGCAAAACATCGTTCAATGCGATAACTCGTTCGCGAGTTAGGCACTTATTGAAAGAATTTTTTCTCAGAAGTATCTGGATTTTGATGCGGAGTAAGTCCGTATCCTGAATCACCAAGTAAAATGGCACTAACTTCATTCCATTGCATGATTTTAAATACGCGAGAATTTTTTTCTCAAATTCGAATTAGTGAATCATGCACCGAGACCGGCCATGAAAGGTCAATACTCGTTTGTTCATCTCTGGAATTGCATGTTGCCTGATATTATTAATGCTGTGGAATCCTTTTCTGTTAACGTACTCGTCCCCATTATAGGAACATGAGTACAATCAAATTGCTGAAGTAAAGTATTATTTTTCTTGCCATTCGCGTTTTGCATTCTGCATAGTTCTTCAGTAGTTGTAGGGAATTTGGTCCAATGGTTTGACTTCTGGATTTGGATTATTGCCGCACTTACAAGGGAAACAGTTTTAGGCACCGTGCACTGATCTGTCTATACTCCAATTTCTTCTCCAGCTCCAGTTTGAAAACCTGGATCACCTATATGTAGCGAAGGAAAATTTGTATTTTTTTCAATGTTTGTTAAGGCACCAACCCTTGTTTCTAAACTATTCTCAAGAAAATCATTCATAGAACGCCAAAATCATTTCAAAATTCTTCTCTTCTTTTTTTTTATAAAATTAGACCTTGCCGTTTAAAATTGGCATGAACTCCCCATTTATGGGAAAAAAATATAAAGAGCAATCAAATGAACTAACTGACAAATAGGAGCAGGTGCTCCTCTCGATGGAGTACGTGCTTTGCTTTATTCATGCCGTTTAACAATGCAATTTATCTCGCAAACGGCTGTATGCATTTTGGTAAGAAAAGGGCTTATGATTTCTTTTGTAAATGGGCTGTTCTAGCGTAACGGACAGAATAAACGAACGCTTGTATAAAGGTAGATTTTTCTCTTTAAGGAAGTAATATTTTTTCATGAAACTTTGTGATTCTTAAGACAGCATCACAAAGTTCACATCATATAAGTTTAATCAAAAACTAATGAAATTATTTACATATAAATCTTTACAGACAAAAAAGGTAACGAAGAAGACGTTTTAATTTAAAGTTTAAAATTTTTCGGGGGCATCATCAAGTTGAATTTTTTCGCCACCAATAGATGCAAAATACCATCGTTGGTTTGATGCCAAGTTTCATTTTATTTTTTTTGAAAAATATTGTCAACAGCAGTAACGGAGAGGATAGTAAATGTTAACAAAGAGGCCACGTACGATAGCTGTCATTGAAAATATTTTTTTGGTAAATTGACGTTTCGCGGGGTTTCATTTCGACGTTTTTCTTTTGGCATTTTTTTTTATTTGGCATTTTGTTTTTTTTTTAATGATTTGACAAATCATCATTTCGCATTTTTCATTTCGCAATTTTCGGCGCTAGGCAATAATATCCAAAGAAATAATGCCCAAATCGATTTGGAAATATCGCCCAAATTTTTTTATAGCCCAAAAAAAAAAACACAAAAAATGGAAATATCGCCCAAATGATTTCAATATGTAGACTGTTGTTGTAAAATTTGGGCGTTACTTCCTCAATTTTGGGCGATATTTCCAAAGTGAAATTTCAATTAAACTTGCGGCGCATAAACAGTGAGGTATGTGTGCTTAGGCACACTATACGATTTAGGATAAATGCAAAGTCTGTTTTACATTTAAAGAATCTGGATTTAATCTGATTTGGGCTTTTTTTTCCGAGCATTTGGGTGTTATATATATCTTTGTGTACATGTACACTTTATAAAAAAATAATTCTCAAAAAACATAATTATAAATGAAATAAGTAATGGCTCAGAAACAAACCGTAAGTATAAAAAAAAGGATGCTAGAGAATGGTCAAACCATCAATTTGTGCATATACGTGATACGTCAGGCCAGCATGAATCACGCCTGAAAAAACTAAGTACAGTACACGCCATCATCAACAACTGCATTTTGAGGGTGATACAACGTTTTCCGGCTCCGCTCTTTATTTATACTTTTGTTTCCAGTTTGTATGCAAAGGCTATGTTTGTCTATCCGTGCAAAGCCGGGGCGGGTCAGCAAGTTCTTAAAATAAACTTTCAAAAATTCAATTTTTCTGTCGAGCTTGTCGAGTCTCTCAGTAAATTTCAGTCCGTAAAATACGTCATCCTCTCGGATCTATTGAAGGTCATGTCGGTTTCCTGAGACGAGAGCGAGACTTTTCTCGTTTCGGTGGCCATCAGTATTAATATTTGTATTGATACTTTCCTTCCTAAATCTCTTGACTTCATTTTAGTATTAAATAAAAACTTTTTCTGTTAGGTACCTTTAGTTTTATTTATTAGAAGACCCAACCGCTTATTTTAGTTAATATGAACCAACGCTTATTAGCTTCCAACACTTTAAGCTTTTAAAAGTATCCAAAATAAGCACACATTTTCGACTTTTGTAAATTTGTTCATATGGGCCTGAATGAAAAAAAAAAAAAAAAAAAAAACATGCATGACGTCATAAATTTCCAGTCACAACCTAGCTATACCAAGGAGTTTCATTTACCTAAAATATTGTTTGATTTTCTTTCAATACAATACAAATACAATCTCAAAAAACCTAAAACAATGAACACAATTATTAAAAACTTGTATTTTTATTTACAAAAAAAAAAAAAAAAAAAATACATGAAGTCACGAGACCGTTTAATCGAAACACACAATAGCACCTTAATTAATCTACATAAACTTGCAAATTTTTTGTCATAATTTTCAAAACACAAACGCGATATTTTTTCGGTAGCTAGATAGCGGTAGGTAGGTATCTTACCTTTTTTCCTTCAGTTTTCACATACAAAAAAAGTGTGTGATGTGATGGTGTGATTGAAAAGCTTCAATATTGATTAAGATGAATACTTTACTAATCAGAGAATCAATCTTGAAGTATCATTTTTAGCACCTTAAATTAAATACAAAATGTATAAGATTGTCACACACAGTGTTCCTTTGCTGATGATTCTATAGAAGTTTAATTAAATTACCGGTAGTGACAATACCGACAGCGACAGACAACAACAAAAAAAGCTCTGTACACGCAATATTTACTTTGGATATATGGATGGAGGAAAATTGAGATATTTAGCTGAATTATTCAATTCGTAGTCTGCAAACGGTTTTGAAACTTCGTCGACAGTTCTTATCGTTCTCTCTGTACATTCGGTTCACTCAAATCATCAAATAACGGCTTAATCCTCGCTTTTGGCAAGATGGATAAGGATCCATTGCATAATAGCCCAAGTGCTCCTCGGATTGTGGGGAAGCCCAAGAAGTTAGATTGTTCTGGGACAGTTGATATCGCTGATACACTTATTTACACGCACACGCTCATGTACGGAAAATACGCCGAGGATTTGAGTGAATATGCCAAGGACGAGTCGAAGAAGCTTAAGCTTTACGAAAAACGCCAGCGAGCAGAAGACAAACGTTGCGAACAAAAGCGCTTGCAATACAACCGAACTTTGCTGTGTCGAGGATTCTCCTGGCTGATAGACCACACTCTATCGCGGTTCGGAGAAGAATGGATCTTCCTGGCCCTGCTCGGTATTATCATGGCCTTCATATCCTTTGGGGTGGATTTAGGCGTCAATATTTGCACAAACGGCCGAATCATTCTCTACCGTGACATCTTCAATTCGTCAGCTCTTCTGCAGTATGTGGCTTGGATTGTGCCGTCTATCTGCTTGGTACTTTTTGCAGCTGGTTTCACACACTTAGTCGCTCCTCAAGCTGTGGGCTCTGGAATTCCTGAGATGAAAACAATTTTGCGTGGTGTTGTCCTCAAGGAATACCTTACGTTCAAAACGCTTTTGGTCAAAGTTGTGGGCCTCACAGCGGCTCTGGGCAGTGGAATTCCGATTGGTAAGGAAGGACCTTTTGTGCATATTGCGAGTATCGTTGCAACTTTGTTGTCGAAACTCAGATTTCACAGGATCTACGAAAACAAATCACGTTACAGTGAAATGTTATCAGTTGCTTGTGCGGTCGGAATTGGAGCTTGTTTTGCTGCTCCCATCGGAGGAGTCTTGTTTAGCATCGAGGCAACAACCACCTACTTTGCTGTGAGGAATTGTTGGCGTGGGTTCTTTTCGGCCTTTTGCGGGTCATCGGTATTTCTTCTGATGGCTGTGTGGTTTCAAAATGCCGACACGGTTAGGGCGCTCTTTCTCACCAACTTTACGTCGGAGTTTCCTTTTGCCCCACAAGAGTTATTTGTTTATTCTCTCATGGGGGTGGTTTGTGGATTTCTGGGAGCCGGTTATGTGTGGCTTCATCGCTGGTATGTGACGTTCATAAGAACGAATAAGACAATCAACGAATTTTTGCAAAAGAATCGCTTTCTGTATCCAACAATAATAGCGTTTATTGTGGCGACTATATCCTTTCCCCTGGGTACTGGACAATTTTTCGGAGCAGAATTAAGCACTCACGAACAACTCACGGAATTATTCAGCAATTTTACTTGGTCTGGTGATGACCCAACAGTTGGCCAAGCAGCCATCATTTCACACTGGAAGACCCCGGGAACAAGTATCTTCCTGAACCTGGCCTGCTATGTTCTCTTCACGTATATTTTCTCAATTATCTGTTACACCCTGCCGGTACCGTCGGGATCTTTCATTCCAGTTTTCAAAATTGGGGCTGGTTTCGGCCGTTTATTCGGAGAGCTGATGCATATTATTTTTCCACAGGGCGTTTGGTATGGGGGTATCCTATCATCGATCATTCCCGGAGGCTATGCAGTGGTTGGAGCTGCAGCGTTTTCCAGTGCTGTAACACACACCGTCTCTGAAGCAGTCATCATTTTCGAGATTACCGGACAGGTGACTCATGTAGTGCCAGTGATGGTTGCGTCTCTCATTGCCAATGCTGTGGCTGAAATGCTCCAGCCCTCAATGTATGATAGTATGATCCTGATCAAAAAACTGCCCTACCTCCCAGATCTATTGCCGACAAGCTCACGGATGTACAGCACCTGGGTGGAAGACTTTATGCAGCGAGACGTCAAGTTCATTTGGCCCGATATGAACTATCAACAGCTCAAGGACTTGTTGGTGCAAAATCAGCATATTCGCAGTTGGCCTCTGGTAGACAGCCCCAAAAACATGATTCTGCTGGGAGCAATGCAAAAATCCGAGCTGCTAGGTATGGTTCAGAGGCAGATCGGGAAGGAAAAACGCCTTATAGTTGCCCATGATCGGTATAAGATGGCTGAAGAAAAAGCTCTGGAAAATGAACAACTGGAGTATGAGGATCGACAGCTTGAACGTCGTCGCTCATCGAGATTTGAGGTGACCCCTGCTCCAGACATACTCAAATTAGAACGGGCCGCTACCGAAGATCTAAGCAATACAACTACCCTAGAGACACCCAAATCGATTTTGAAGAAATCAACATCATTCACATTGAGCCCATCGACAGATCACAAATCAGACAACGAAAGGCGACTGCAGGAGATCTTCAAAAAATCAAACTTCCTACAAGACGTCGAAAAAGGCATTCATCATGGATCTCCTATCCATCATCACGGCAGTTCAAAGAAGACGCACATTTCACATGACTCCCTCATGGATATGTCACCGGAAGATAGAAAGCTCTGGGAATGCGAAGAGATGGCCAAAGTCATCGATATGGAAGAACACAATGTATCCATTGATCCGTCACCTTTCCAACTGGTTGAACGAACTTCCATCAGTAAAGTTCATACCCTTTTCAATATGGTCGGAATAAATCATGCGTATGTAACAAAAATCGGGCGGCTCGTTGGGGTTGTGGGCTTGACAGAACTTCGCAAAGCTATCGAGGATTTAAATAGCAATGCCTTTGTGATGCAGTCAGATGATAAGTGTGTCGAAACAAAACCTTTGCTGAAAATAGATAAAAATGAAAAAAATCCAGTAGTTATGATAAGTTCGTCCGAGGTCGGATCGGATAGCGAGACAGATTCGAAAACGGCATTAAGTCCCTATTAAAATTGAAACAAAAAAGTTAGAAATTAAGTTAAAATTCCTGTGTGGAGTGGAAGTATATAATATTAATTATTGATAAATTAATTAAGATATATGTATGGTATGTCCCAAAAAAGTGATAGTGAACAAATAAAATATATAATGAGTGTATAATTTGAAGTCAAATATTGCTGAAGTTTTTTTTTTATTTGGGAGTTTTTTTTTTGTATTTTAATATAGGAACTCGATTTAATGACGAAAAAAGTTGGTACCAAATGAGGGTAAGAAAATGTGAAATCTTCTTAAAATTATTTATAAGAAATTTGTATCATTTATTTGGGGTCTAAAAAGGTTATGTTTTTTTTTTTAATTATAACCACATTTTTCTGTACGGTTTCAAGAAAAATTAAAAATTAATGGAAAACCCCAAAATGTACATTATCTTTAGGTATGCCAATTATAGCTATCATTGAAAACCATAATTGAAAGGGTAAAATCAATAATTATTTTCATGCGAAAACAAATCTTTTGACTTGAATTATTATTTTAGTCAAAAAAAAATCAACAATTATTCCGACACAAACTTCGCCATAAAATGACGTTTAACTTTCCAATGATGATTGGTAAGGTAGTTCAATCTTGGACGGTTGAGCCAAAATGAAGTTTTGTTAATAGGTAATCAAAGTCATAAATGGCAGTTTATTTGCCGATAATAAGCTGGGAAATCTTTAAGTTTCCGCAAAAGATAATAAAACAGCAAAAATCTTATATTATGGCGTTTTTGGGCGCGATCTACATTCTCCGCCAAATAACTTTTTGTTTTTTTGAAAATGGCGCAAAACATCGAGTGTAACTTCGGCTGTGTGGCACGTAGCGCCGTCTTGTTGAAACCAAATGTTGCCAATATCCTCCTCTTCAATTTTTGGTGAACAAAAATTCGTTCAACATGGCCCGATAACGATCGCCATTGACTGTAACGGTCACTCCTGGCTCATTTTCGAAAAATGGTGCAATTATGCCTCTGGACCAAAATCCGCACCAAACAGTGACTCGTTTTGGGTGTATCGGCTTTTCAATGTATGCGTGCGGGTTTTCTGTGCCCCAAATGCGACAATTTTGCTTGTTTACTACCCGCCAAGATCAAAATGAGCTTCATCTGAAAAGATGATTTTTTTGGCAAAATCGGCATCTTCTCTAAGTCGATCGCAGGCCCACTTAGCAAAGCGTATACACAACCATATTCGTTCAGCGGAAGGATAAAACTAATTATCTGTCAAATCAGACATGAGCTAAGTGTTACCATTCACGAAATAAGCACTAGTTGAAAAAATGTTTAAACATTTTTTTAAAGTACATAGTCCATACAACCTAAAAAAAAAAAACTATAAAAAATTCGTTACAAATATCTATTGTTGACCAATTTCTGAAACTAGTTGACCTTTTTTGACAAATTCCTGACATACAAGATGGCATATAAAGGGTGGTTTTTTTAAAGACGTGTGGTTTTCAATTTGGCAATACTTTTTTCGGAATTGGTCTTTTTGACAGCTGTCACTTGATTTATGCTCAGTTTGGATTGCCATTTCATAATGAATAGATTAACTCCTGAACAACGTTTGCAAATCGTGCAAATTCATTACCAAATTGGTTCGGTTTGCGCGACGCATCACGCACTGAGTCCAATATTCGATGAAGCTCATTTTTTTTGTTTGAATGGGTACGTTAAAAAGCAAAATTGTCGCATTTGGAGTGATCATAATTCCCAAGCCATTATTTAGACACCGCGCCGTAACATCTTCAAAAAGTCACTGTTTGATGTGCTCTATGGGCAGAGGGAATAATTGGTCCATATTTCTTTAAAAATGAAGCCGGCCATAATGTTACAGTCAATGGGGAACGCTATATAGAGCCATGATTAATGAATTGGAGGATGTTGATGTGGACGACCTTTGGCTCCAACAAGACGGCTCTACATGCCATACAGCCAACGAAACGATCAATTTATTGAAGGAAACTTTTGGTGAATGCCACTATCTCGCGTCGTAGGCCTGTGGTGTGGCCTCCAAGATCGTGCGATTAAACACTGCTGGACTATTTTTGGTGAAATTATGTGAAGTCGCTTGTCCACTCAGATAAGCCCGAGACGATTGAAGCCTTGGAAAAGAATATTCGAGGCGTTATTGCTGACATACGGCCCCAATTGCTCCAAAAAGTGGTCGAAAATTGCGCCTCTCGGCTGGAATTTATTTGATCCAGCCGCGGCAGCCACTTGCCCGAAATAATTTTTAAAACATAATGGCAAACTCTTATCTTTATAATTAAGCTAAATTCTTGGCCATAACATTAAATTATATGCGTTTTATTTCTTCTTGAAAACCACACGTCTAAAAAGAACACCCTTTATAATTTTACAATTTGTATAGTGTGTAATAGGGTTAAATTGAAAAAAATTGCCCGATTTAAAAAAATTTGGTATTTTATTTATTTTATATATAAAGTGGTATCCGATTTCATTCTGTTTGTGTTAAAGATTATTTTACAAAAATTTTATTGAGAGAGTGAAATGGGATACAAATAAAACAGTGGTTTTCGAATAAAAGAATTCTTTCTGTGTTGGCACAGTAAAAGCAATAAATTTTGGACTAAGAAGATCATAATATTTTCATAAAATTAGCCTTTCATAACGTGAAGTGGGTTAAAACCCATATTGAAGTATTCGATTACAAAAAGTCAAAAAAATCTTTTCTTTTGTTATTTGTATGCGAAGTTTAGGTTTGCTAACCATGCGAAGTCGGGCGGGCCGACTAGATAATAATAGAAATAACCCTAAACTAAGCCAATTTTCCCAAAAAAAAAACGCCCTTAATTCTCGAAATAATATTAATAGGTATAACTAAAATATATTTACTTTACATCTACCTGCATAGTGAACTTCACAAAATTCATATACCTTCCTGTTTTTTTAATAGTGATTTTTCAAAAGTAAATTTTTTTTTATTTTTTTGCCAGTTCTTTTTTTTATTTAAAAATGAACCTTCCATTTTATAAACGTATGTATGTATTTATTTATATATAGGGTCGGCCAAATATGACCTTTCTACATGTAAATGTAAACAGCTCTCAAGTGCCTCTAACTGTTTTTCTGGATCATCAGGGTTGAGCTTTTGGACGAAGTGGAAGTTTGCTAATGTACAATTGCAGATCTTTCTTCAAAATCGTGCACCGTAGTCTTAATCAATTTTGTTGGACGTCGTCGTGTCGATGTTTCAGGAGCTGCTGCAAAACTTTCACGTAAGACCTGGATGTTTTCAGCCCATTGTCTATAACAAGTTCTGCCCGTACTGCTCACATCTCTGACCATTACAAAATACTCAAATTTGGCCACCATAGGGTTAGCTGTTGCAGCTTTTGAAACGTATAAAACACCAAAAAATGTGTAAATTGGTTTAAATTATTGACCGGCCATTTTTCAAAAATAATTGCAAAGTTTTTGCTTGCTGTGTAATCGTGTAGTATTCCATTAGGTATTAAATTTTCCAATCTTTATGTCTAAAACATAATGAAAAATAATTCGAAAACATCTATAACTACAAAAGTTATTAATGTTTAACCTTGACAGGTCTTATTTGGCCCATGAAACAGACTATTTTTTTTTTTCAAGTTAGATTAGATTAGATTTTCATTCAACCAAAAATATTAATTTTAAATTTTCCAGCTAGTTTACAGTTTGAATAAATAAAGACTTGGCAAAATATGCCGTCAGCCTGAGTGGCTTCAATATTATGTATAGATACATTGTTTAAGATATTTTTTTTTTTTGTTTAAAAAGTGGCAAAATAAAATTTAAACAATTTTTCATACATTATTAAATACAAATAAAAAGACTTTGAGTTCAGCTAAAACGAAAATATTATAAAATACTAAAAGCATTCATCAATTATTTTGGATCGATACAACAAAGCATTTGTACAGAATTCACTTAGCAGCAACCAGTTGGAACCATTCAGCAGGTTAAAAATCTCGTTCTCTCCCAAGATGTTTTTGCCAAAAAGAGTTCTTCTGATTTCCTGTAGAATCGGGCAAACCCCAAGGAAATGGCCAATATCTTCCCTAACTTGTAGATTGCAAAGGCTGCAAATATTCATCAAATCGTTTCTATGCGGCATGAAGTTGAGATGTAACATTTCCCCACGTACTTTAAAAATCGTTCCAATTGCTCCACTTGAAAGGTTGGTGTTGAAGTAATTGAGAGAACAGAGATTGTAATTTACTTTAGAATAGTAATTTCTCTCTACAGATGAACTGGCTTTTTTTTTATAAAGGTGTATCTTTCGTTTTCGTCTATGATTTGAATATATTTCATACAACAATTTTCATATCTGCACACCACTTTTTTCTTCTACGCCAAAGGTTAAACCACAATCGGCCGCCAATCTCGACCGATCCTCATACCAGATTTTCTTGTATTGCGCTCCATACCTCCAGATCACTTTTGGAAGCCTTGAGTTATACATTTCTGTTATTCTACCTACATAGTCTGCATTTAGTTTTAAAGTTGATACGAAAAGAGTAGAAAGTCCTGTTTCAAGGTAGTACATGTACTTTGGAGAGTTATTCGGTAAGTAAAACATTTTCTTTAAAAAGCAGTGCAGTATATTTTCCACAGCATCATATTTTCTTAGACCCCAGGCCTGCGCCCCATAGAAAAAAAATCGATCTTGCAGTATTTAGTTAAAAACTTTATATTTCGTTTTAATTGAAACAGGTTTATTGTTAAATATTTTTTCCAGTTAGTACAGATGGCAGTTTAAGCGTTGTTTGCTTTTAGCTTTTCTTAACTTAGGTGAAATGTGAAGACCATTCACAAATAAGTGTATTCTTTGATTATATCTAAAATATTTCCGTCATATTTCCAGTTTTCTTCTTTCGAAAGTCTTCCACTCCCGTTTTGAAAAATCATTATTTTAGTTTTCTGAGTATTGACTTCTAAACTCCAAATCTTGCAATACTCTGCAGGCCTATTTATCATCAATTGAAGAGAGGCAGGAGATTCCGATATAATTACAATATCACCGGCATACATGATGACTTTTATATTGTTGCTCCCAATCCTGACACCGCAAGGCAGAAACTCCACTAGGTCATCAAGAGACAAGGCAAATAGTAATGGACTAAGATTACAGCCCTGCCTTACTCCCCGATTGATTTCAAATTTAAGTGATAGTCCTTTACCGTTGTCAACTTGGGCACTCGTTGCATGATATAGTTTCTCCAGCGCAGAAACAAAATTCGATGATACTCCCAGGTTATGAAGTTTGTAAAATAATGCTTTTCTATTAATAGTGTCAAAAGCTGCTTTAAGATCAACGAAAAAGGCATACAGCTTTTTGTTGTTGCTGAGCTTAATTCTAGCTAAACTTTATAAGACAAAGATGTTGTCCACCGTTGAATAGGTTTTTTTTCAAGTTGGTATGTTCTCAAATCTTATCACACATATATTTAAGGAAGAGTTTCCACTGTACAATAAATTGTGCTTTAGTATTAAAAAGTATTTCTTTTGATACCTTTGTGTACGTTGTCCAAAACTATTTCTCTCCTTAACTGCCCCACTTTCCCCTACCTATTCTAAATAAATAATATAATCAGCTAATACTTTTTAAATATGTGAAATTTTTTTAACATCCCTGTGTCATTTTGAAAGTTTTTGAAATTTTCTGCTCATGTTATCTTATACTAGTTCCCGCGTTCATTATAAGGTGAGGCATAAACCTTTTCTTGACTTACAGGTCCCAATATCGGTTTCATACATTATTGAAGTCCTGTAAAGCTTGTAAAGAAATCTCGACAAACTCAGCAGCTCAATATAATTTAACTGTTTAAGTATTAAAACATACAAACTTTGAATTAAAGTATTAGTTTCTCTGGCCTCCATCTTAACCATCCCAAAGTAGATACAAATGAAACAAGTTATTTCCCTTAAAAAAAATAATATACATTTTTATTTCTACTACAATAGGTACTAAGACTAACAGCTAAATATAACTTACGTGTAAAATAAACGAGACAAAATATTTTTTAAAATACATACATGATTTTTTCTTAAATATTAAAAATGTTTAGGCACATTAAAATAATGGAATATATCATTCTTTTACAAAAACAAATACTTAGGTATCAATTGTTCTATACTTTCTTAGTCCTTAAAATAAACTTAATAAAATTAACTTATTCTAGTCTCACTATACAATTGTTTTGCATTATTTGAAGTATTCAAGAGTTCTCTCTCTCTCTCTCGCTCTCTCTTTGGTTTTTTTAATCAGGAAGTTTTGGCTTTTTTGAGTCCACATCTATTTCGGAACCAGCTTCGGAATTCGAGAGAGCAGAGTCCATGGATGTTATTGTAACATTTACATTTCTATCACTTTTGCTGTTTTTATCTAACAATGGCTTATTCGTTTGGGCCTCTTCGTCTTTAGGCGGATTATTTGCAACCACAAAACTGTTATTGTTTATATCTTCGATGGCCTTGCGTAGCTCAGCCAATCCGACAACTCCGACCAGCCGCCCGATTTTCGTCACATACGCATGATTAATGCCCACCATTGAGAACAACGAATGGACTTTGATGATGGATGTGCGTTCGACCAACTGGAATGGTGACGGATCAATCTGGACGTTGCTTCCTTCGAGATTGATGGGCTTGGACATTTCCTCGTATTCCCATTGTTTTTGATCTTCGGGTGACATATCGATGACACGTTCGCGTGGAAGTTGGACCTTTTTCAAGATGCCAGGCGTACTAGGTGGATGTGAATGTGGATGTGGATGTTGAATTTCATTTGAACTGACCCCAGGTGTGATGGGATTGCTATCGCCTGGGTGGGGAGCAACGTCCTGCAGGGTGGTGGACTTTTTGAAAATAGCTTCGAACGCCGAACGTATGCGATACTCCGATCCGGTGATTGTCGTATAAGGCGTTATCGTTGGACTGTGCGATGACATCGGAGCGCATTGCTTCAAGTTAAAGGAATTTGTTTTCTTTAAAATGGACTTGCGAGGTTGGTTGAAGAAGGAATTGCTGAAGAGCTCTTGGCGTTTCTTTGCTTCGTTGTGAGACATATTATCGTTGGATGTTTGCTCCAACGAGAGTATATCCGGAGCTGGGAGAACTTCGAATCTTGACGCCCGTCGAATCATCTTTTCGGCTTCGATTTCTTTCAATTTCTGCTCTCGAGCTCGTTGTTCGGCTTCTTTGTGCCACTTTTGAGCCATTTCCATGCGTTTCTCACGTCCAATATTCTTTTCGATCATTTTCAGCAGTTCAGACCTCTGAACCGACCCCAGGAGGATCATGCTATCGGGACTGTCTACGAGAGGAAGACTGCGAAGTCCACGATTTTGATAGAGCACTTCTTTCAACTTCTGATAGGTTATCTCTGGCCAAATGAATTGAACACTCCGCACCATGAAGTCCTCCACATAAATGCTATACATTCTTGAGCTTGAAGGCAGGAGATCTGGCAGATATGGCAATCTTTTGATCAGGATTATACTATCGTACATGGATGGTTGAAGAAGGGCTGCTATGGCATTGGCTATCAGTGCGGCTATCATCACTGGGACAACGTGAGTGACTTGTCCGGTCATTTCAAAGACTATCACACCAACAGATACAGTGTGGGTAACTGCCCCGGAGAAGGCAGCTGCCCCTACCACCGCGTATCCACCAGGAATAATCGGTGAAACTCTTCCTCCGTAACGCACACCCAACGGGAAGAGCACATGCATTAGCTCTCCGACTATTCTTCCCAGGCCGGCACCAATTTTGAAGACTGGAATGAAAGATCCCGACGGCACGGGAATCGTGGATGCAACTATAGAAAATACAAATAGAAACAACACGTAGCACAGCAGATTGATGAAGACATTCGTATGCGGCGTTATCCAGTTTTGCACGATAGCTGCTTGCTCCACGGTTAAATCGTCCCTAGACCAGGTGAAGTTGCTGAAGAGCTCGGTCACCTGCTCATGCGTACTGAGTTCTCCTGCGATATATTGACCGGTTCCGAGTGGAAAAGACACTGTAGAAACCATCAGGGCAATCAATCCCGGATATAGAAATCGATTCTTCTGCAGAAACCGGCTCATTCGCTTGTTCGATCTCATAAACGTCACATACCATCGATGCAGCCAAACATATCCCGCTCCCAAAAATCCACATACGACTCCCATCAACGCGTAGACAAACAACTCTTGTGGATCAAATGGAAATTCGGAAGTGAAGTTGGTCAGAAACATGGCTCGCACCGTATCGGCATTCTGGAACCATACGGCCAGTAGCCTGAATACTGTTGCTCCGCAGACAGCTGCGAAAAACCCCCGCCAATAGTTACGCACAGCAAAATACGTGGTGGTTACCTCAATGCTGAACAATACTCCACCAATAGGTGCGGCAAAACACGACCCAACACCTACAGCGCACGCTGCTGCCAACATCTCTGTGTTTCGTGATTCGTTCTCGTAGATTCCCTGGAATGATGTGATTAATTTCGAGAGTAACCGGGCCACGATACTCGCTATATGCACAAATGGACCTTCTTTCCCCAGAGGCATGCCGCTGCCCAAAGTTGCCATCAACCCAACCACTTTGGCTATGAGTGTCTTGAAAGTGAGGTATTCCTTGAGTGCAACTCCTCGGAGGATAGTCTTCATCTCGGGAATTCCTGAGCCTATACTCTGCGGAGCAACCAAATGAACAAATCCCGCTGAGAAGAGTATCAAACACACGGATAGCGATACCCAGGCGAAATACTGAATCACAGGTTGCGATGTGGAAAGATCCCGATACAGCCAAATGCGAGCGTTTGTACACATATTGATGCCGTTGTCCATTATGTAGGACAGCAGAGCCATTATCACACCCAACATCGCCAAGAAGACCCAATCTTCTCCGAATCGCGCTAGTGTGTGCCTCCATATCCAAGAGGAGACCTTCCAAGCCCGACTCTGATGCTCTCCCAAACGTTCTTTGTCTCGCAGTTTGTCCTCTTCCTTGCGGCGCTTTTCTAAAATTTTTAGTTTTCGGGCTTCGTCTCTGGCAAATTCACCCAAATCCCTGGTATAGCGACCATACATCAGCGTGTGAGTGTAGCCGAGTTCATCGTCTGCATCACCGGATGCCTGATTTCTGGCAGTGAACGAGTCCGCCTTGTTTGGTTGGCCCATCCGGGCACTGGGCACTGCCAGCAGTGAGTCTTTTTTTATCATTTTCCTTTGCGGACTCGAGATCTGTCGACCATTCATCTTGATTTTTTCTGTGTAAAAAAAAACGGAAATTTAATAAAAATTGTTTATACAAAAGAGTCGAGCACAAACACGTAAAAAATTTGAATTTCTGAAGAATTGTTGTCGATATTTTGTTTTAGTAAAAATCACTATGAAGCCTCATGATAGGTTCTCTACCGCTTTTTTGCAACTGGCGAAAGACCAACTTTGACAAAACAGTCCTGCCGATACCAACAAAGGTGCAGGGAAATAACTTCACTGGGAAATAACTTCACATGGAAAAAAAAACATCACACCTAGTGGGAAAAAAATACACTTTTTTGGAGTAAAGTTATTTCCCATTTTGAGAGGGAAATAACTTAATTTTTTTGTGGGAAATTATTTCACTTTGTGGGTGAAATTTTTTCCCACTTTTAGTGGGATATAATCAGTGTTCTTCCAGTTATTGTTGTTAATATGTAAGACAAATTAACGTAATTTTTTACAAGCTTTGTCAAGCAGATCTTGAGTGCAGATCTTGTGTGCAAGTGATCTTGTGTAGTATTTAGTCTGAGACCGATTCTTGACGAAAAAGAGTCTCTTAATTGAGTGAAATTGAAAAAAATGGCGGGAATTGAATTTAATAACTACGAACCTAATTTCAAAAAAAATAACTGACCCATTTTCAAGATATTGATTTCTCAAAAAAAAAAATATATTTTTTTTACAAAAAGGCTTCCTGTATAAAAATTTTGTTCGAAATCGTTTAAGCCGTTAACGAAACAATCGACGAAAAAAAGTGCAGGCATACAGTACCTAAGTAAAATTGTTAGGTAGGGTTTTGTTTTTAACCAGCAGACTATAAGCTACAATAACAGTAGGTATACACAAAATTGTTTGTATTATATAAATGTAAATAAAATTAAAAAATTTAAATTATCAATATTTTTTTTTATAATTTTATTTAATTTTAAAAATTTTATTTACATTTATATAATACATTCATACACACAACATGGAGACTACACCACAAAGAAACAAAATTGTTTACCAAAATCTTCCATAACGCTAGTGATTGCAGGTACCGTTATTCTAAGAATAACAAAATAAATTTCAATTTGAATCTTCTAAGAATGTGACTCTAGACAAAGACACGCCAATTTATTACAGTTGCATTTATAAAAGTGTTGTTTATGCGGCCTCGCAGGTCCAGGGCCATCCCCGCTGGCTAAATAATATAAAGGGTGTTTTTTTTTTAAAGTGTAGTTTTCAATCTGGCAATACTTTTTTCGGAGTTGATTTTTGTTGACAGCTGTCATTTGATTTATGCTCAGTTTGGTTTGCCATTTCATATTAAATAGCCGAACGACGATCGAGCGCGTCGAACGTTCGGTGAATGGGCCCAAAACGAGATGGCCGGCCATAATGTTACAGTCAATAGGGAACGCAATAGAGCCATGATTAATGACTTTTTCGTGCCTGAATTGGAGGATGTTGATGTGGACGAGCTTTGGTTCCAACAAGACGGCCAACGAAGACATCATTTTATTGAAGGAAACTTTTGATGAGCGCATTATCTCACGTCGTGGGCCTGTGGTGTGGCCTCCAAGATCGTGTGATTTAACACCACTGGACTATTTTTTGTGGGATTATGTGAAGTCGCTTGTCCACGCAGATAAGTATGAGACGATTGACGCCTTGGAAGAGAATATTTCGCGCGTTATTGCTGACATACGGCCCCAAATGCTGCAAAAAGTGGTCGAAAATTGGGCCACTTGCCCGAAATCATTTTCAAAACATAATGGCAAACCCATATCTTTATAATAAAGCTAAATTCTTGGCCATAACATTAAATTATATGCTTTTTATTTCTTCTTGAAAACCACACGTCTAAAAAAACAACCTTTACAAACAATTATTCACTTATTCACACTTACAATTTATACCTCAATCAGGTCATATGTAGATATGTTATATACAAAAAATGTAAGTTTTCGAAAATACGTAAAGTTATATTTTTGAATTTTTTGAAACAATAAACTTTTAATTGTGCGAACTGTAAAAGAACTCATTCCAGATTAATCTTTAAAACTGAGTTGAAAGAAATTACAATGTTATCCAATGTTAATTCCACAAAAATCCCTCAGATACATTTGCAAATTTCAATGAACTCACTCTCTGCATTTAATCGTTATTTTGTCAAATTAAAAAAATTCATTTAACTATTCAAATTGACACTGTAAAAGATTCCTTGAAGAAAGTTACTAAAAATTGTAAAATTTTATTCACGAAATGCCACGAATATCCCCCATCATTATGCTAACTGAGGAAAAACCGTAAATAAACACTTAAAGAGTTGTGGTTAACAAGTGGTTAAGTATATATGTATATGACAACGATTGAATCTTTTGCGATGGTCGAATAACAAGTCACGAGATAATCATGTAAACGTTGTAATATGAATATAAATATCAAAATTGTATTGAATTATGTAAATTCTATATAATCCCACACGAGAACTGGAATTTAAAACTTGTTTTTTTGTTTTCATAAGAAAACATAATATTTTTAAAAGATCGTTTATCTAACTCAAACAAATGACTAACAACTTTTCCGAAATTCAACTTAAACAATATACGTGTTTGTGCGGAAATTAATTAGAAAAACTATTTACAAACACAAAAAACTAGGTAATTCAAAAAAACTTTAATTTACAATTATTACTCTCCAAGGTGCGATAAGATCTGCGTCGACCGGCGATCACAGTGTCCGATAAATCGCCTATACCTCGGTCGTGCCGCCACCGCTTCTTTTTTTATTCAGTCTAGGAAAACACTTCTATATTTTAGTGGGTCTAGGTAGGTAGGGTAGTATCTTCAAAAATACCCAAGAACCGCTCTTAAGGTCGTTCGGAGTAATGTCGTTTACTGTCGTCGTCGTCGTTGCCAACGCTGTGCTGCACTGCTCTACAAAAATGCTACCGTTTTGTCGTGATTCCAGATTGATGTATACCCGCTTACTGAGAAGCAAGTGCTACTTTTTCTGATATCACATTATTCGAGCGCGGCGAAATGCTAATCACTAACACACACCGCAAATATAATGATTAGTTATATGATGATGATGTATGCGAAGCGCAAACCGTATTTATTTTTATGAATATAAGAGAGATCGCTACCGAGTAGTCGAGAGACTAAACTATAGATACTTTTCACAGAATTTATTTAAGTGCGCTAAAATGTGTCAGACCGACCGACTCTCACTCGGCTGTCAGAGAAGGTACATACCTACAAAAAAAAAAAAAAAAAACTGCGACCACACGACGAACTTCAGGCACAGACAGTCAGTATTTATATTACAACGACTTTTCGAGATTATCAATTCGTGTTGCTCTGGTTGGTTATGGGTTTTTGGTTTTCTTCGAGAGGGGTTTATCGGGGGTTAATCAGGCGGCAACACAACTCCACCCCCTTGCTGTCACTCTCATACTATCTCTGGCACACTGTTTTGATTACGTACTTACAAAGTTAAGTTTTTGATTTTGAAATCTTAAATTATCTGCAGGGCGTTAAGTTTTTCGTTACAATAATTTTTTTGTGTTTGTATTTGGGAAAACCTTGATAACCTTGATTCTAGCACTGATTTTCTGTAAAAAAAAAAAAAAATTACAAAACAAACAATTATTACGCCTACAACTCTTGCTTATTGATTAGAATTTTTACTGTTTCGATTTTTATTATTCACCACCATTCACCATATGAGAGGGCAAGGATTGCGTAATTATGTAGAGAAATGAAAAAAATTAATAACAAATTATACGCTCGACTAACAATATGATTACTCTTGATTAGCGCCATCTTTGAATCGTTCGTTCGGATTTAGGAGATGAGTAGCAGGTCACGTTGATCTTGTTAAACATTTTTGGTAATTTGTATTTGTTGGCTTAGCGTTGATATATCGTGCACTAGAAGATCTATACAAAAGAACTTTCACTTAGAGTAAATATTTTTCCTAGAGTGAATAGTTTTTTTTTTTTTTTTTTTTTTTTAAGCACCGAATTATATATGTAGTTGGAAAGAAAGGAAATATGCCAAACGTTCCCAAACAAAAACAATTCAATAAAGAAACTGCTCTAGAGCATGTGTATTTGTGTATTTAATCCAATTTAATACATTTAAGTTTTCTTTCACCTTCGAGCTTTACAAAAATTATATTTTATTTCTCTCGCATTTCTCTTTTGAAATGCACTAATACTTTGTGCAGTTTGAGAAAACAAACCACCTATAGATACAAAAGTATCTGTAGCCATATTATATTAGTTCTATATATTTTGCCAACAACAAGTTTAGTGTACACAATCTTTTACACACTCTTGTAATAATTCTATAAGGAAGAACATCAACAAGCATTAAGAAAACCAGCTGATACTAAACTTAGTGAAAGAGACTTGACTTTGCTTTCTTGTGGGTAGGTATATATTCAAATGTATCCGTAAGGTTGTTTTGAATGTACTCGTAGTACAAGTGTTATGAGTTTTTGACGTATTTCCTTACTTCTTTACGTACATACTCCCATGTTCTTGATTTGTTGGTATTAAGTACATTTTATTAATTTTATTTATGCAATGAGAATTTCATTAAAGTAAAACAAACACCATTATAACAATCAGCATCTCTGAAGGAAAACAACTTAGTGTGGTGATGCTAAAATGATGATGACGATTGAGGGTGATGACTGCGGAGAATACATGTGCGTATTTACAATACATCATCATCTATATAAGAGAAAAAAGAAGAAAAAGACGACACATTTTTAAAGAAGATGATATGAATATTAATCTGGCCTGGTAATTGATTAAAACAATAACAATGGAAACGGAAATTGCAATAAAGAATAGAGATTTTTTTAAATTACTCGTCGTGTCTCTTTGTATGCACTAGCTGATAGCTTATGTTGATATACATTCTATTTACAAGCATCAACAACAACAATGCCAATGTAAGTGAAGTTTGTCTGAGATATTTCTTGGATTGAATGTCAATTTGTACTTGTTCTATAAAGAGAAAGAATTTTTGTCAATCATTTTAATCAAGCTAAACATAACGATTACGCGGAGAAGCCCTATGGTTCGTCGGTTTGCGGGTTTATGTGGTTAAAAATTGGTTTCCTCATAGATAGGATTAAAGATCACAAATATCGGGTTTTTCAATAAGAGCGCTACAAAAGTTTTTTTAAATAAAACAAAAACGGTTTCGGATATCAATGAAATTCTTTATTCTTGTGAAAGTACATTTGATGCCATTATGTATAAAACTCGATTTCTTTTGCATGGCCACCACGGGCACGCTTGCAGAAGTCCAGACGCTGAACCCAATTTTCGACAGTTTTCAAGCATAAATCGGCCGATACTGCTGCAATTTCACGTTCGATATTCGTATGAAGTTCATCAATCGTCGCTGGCTTTTTGGCATAGACCATAGACTTGAAGTAGCAACACAGGAAATAGTCTAACGGCGTCAAATCGCACGACCGAGGCGGCCAAGCGACTGGACCATTTCGTGAGATAACACGTTCTCCAAACTTGGTTTCCAATAAATTGATTGTGACATTCGCTGTGTGGCTTGTGGCGCCGTCCTGTTGGAACCACATGTCCTCCAAGTCCATATCATCCAATTGGGGCCAAAAATATTCGGTTATCATTGAACGGTAGCGATCCCCATTCACAGTAACGTGCCAGTCTTGATCATCACGGAAGAAGTACGGCCCAATGAAGCCACCGGCCCATAAACCTCACCAAACCGTAATTTTTTCGGGATGCAAGGATGACTCATGGAGTGCGTGTGGATTTCTGCCTGACCAATACCGCATATTTTGTTTATTGACGAAGCCATTCAGCAAGAAATGAGCCTCATCGCTAAAGATGATTTTTGGATTTTTAGCGCTCTTAACGTTGAGGCCACTGACTCCGAATTTCGACTCCGACTCGTTGTTGGCTCGTATATCTTTCCATCATAAAATGGCAAATCTTACTGAAGAGAAATGTCAAAAGAGCGGCAAGAAATATGGCGTCGTTTGCTGTCCCTGTTGCTCTACTTTTGTAGCGTCCCTGTTGAAAACCCCTTTATTTCTAAGTGGCTAGGTATTAGTTTTTATTATTCTTCAATGTCCAAAGCACTCAAAACAGTTCGTTCTCATATTTTTTTCATTTTAGAAAACCTAGTTGAAGAGAAAACTAAACTGGGACAGCCTCAAAAAAGCCCACAAAATGAGAAGTACTTGTGACAGGTTGTCGACATTAATATAACAGATGGTTCAGAAAATTATCAAGTATATACGACAGATGGTCCATCACACAGGGAATAAGGATGATGAATCCGATCCATGTCCAACGACATGTGTGACATCTAGTTCACACCAACCTAAATTTAATAAAAGGTATCTTGGACACGATTGAGAAATATCTTTACCACGTTTTTCCTTTTGCCATTCAAATCTGCGCGGGGTCCACGCAAAGTCAGTGGATTCTGTCTCATCATTTTAGTTTGAAGATGGTGAGTGATCAAATCTGACAGAATGTTTTTCTCCGCTTTGGGCTGAGGGCTTTTTTCATAGTTTAAAATAATTTTTCATTTATCTTTTAGCTATGAAACTGAACTTGTCCATTGAGCCACTTTTGGAAAGACATCGCATGCGTGGCTGGATCTGACAACGGTGCGCACCTCAGCTAATTGGTGGGGTGTTGCAGTTAGACCGTGACCCAATTATACACGGACAAACGATCTAATAGTGAGAGAGATGGCAATAATATGGTATTGACGGCAAAGACGATTAAAGTCCGGCATTTTCCGTTGACTTTGAAAAATGTTACATAGGTCTGTTGGAAAAAAAAGTTAAGCCAAAAATTATTTCCGATGTTAGAAAATTGTAGTGTGAAATTTATATTGAGAAAGGATCATGGACATTTTGAGCCCAATATTAATATTGCTCAACAGTATAATGAAACTTATGTCATATAAAAGCTTATAGAGAGTACTTTATATCAATATATTGCAGCTAAATTGAATAATAATAATTTTTATACAAAACAAGTATTTAAAGTGGAACAAAATAAAAAAAGTATATAAAAATGGCAACACTTACTTCAAAGTGTTTTACCTTTTTTGAAAACCAGAAGTCTCTTCTTCTATTTTATATTTAAATCAACTTATTTCTATTAAAAGTTTTCGACAAATTAATTTCAAACTCAAGAATGGTGAAAAACAAAAGATTGAATATTAATTTAATTTCAATTTCAAATACTTATTTCTAAACTCGCTTTTATTAGATATTTACTACGTCTATTACTTCGTAATTGAATACGAAATAAAAGAGAATTGAAATAATCCATACAAAAATGACAACGAAATCATAAATGAAATATTTTGTTTTGCAGTACGCTGTTCGCCGAGCAATTTAGCAATTAATTGGTGACGCTTTAAAAAGGTATTTTTTGTACTGAAGTTTTCGTAAACATTTTGCTGTCGTGTTGGAAACCATAGAAAAATTTGGTTTTGCATCAGCAGCGTTCTAGGTAAAATATAAAGCAGTAACAGGTGATATTTCTTATGGAAAGCTTACATATATATATTTCAAAAGAGCGCCTGTGAACTATAAATTTTGAATGACAACGAGAATGTTTGTCGTTTATGAGAAATATTTAAGATTTAGGTTTTAGAATGGAAGCTATTTAACAAAATTACATTAAATAAGAAATTATTGTGAAACAAAACATTTATGTTGTAACTTCACCCTTAAAGTTAATTTCATTTCGAAATGTACCTATTTATCTGTCATGGGTATAATACTAATTACCTACTTATACTTAACATATACTTATATAAATTTAGACATTAAAACGAGCATTGTGAATTAAGAAGTCATCTCGGTTGTTTCATCTCCTCATCAAAGTTGTTCTCATATCTTCATTGGCGACGAGGATTTTTTTTCAATTAATTCGAACCACAATTCAAAAAAATTAGTTTCTTCGAAAAAATATTCCAACAGGAAAAATAAGCAATGGATAAAGCATCGATGGAATCCATTTTAAAGACTCAGCGGGAGTGGATGGCAGAAATTTTGAGGGATCAAAAATCGTGGATGGAGGCACACACGCGGAGCCCAGCGAGCTCGAGAGGGGTGTCAGTCATCCAGCCATTTCCTGCATACAAAAAAGAAGACAATTGGAAGACTTACTTGAAGCAGTTGGAGCAGCATTTCGAAGCGTGTGGGGTTTCAGAGGAGAACCAGAAACGCGCCTTTTTTCTTTCCTGGGTCGGGGCTGAAAACTTCGAAACTCTCCAGAAGCTTTACGGTGGAGATGACTTAGCTTCCAAAACTTTCAAAGATTTGACGGGTAAGCTAAGTGAGCATTTCATTGCTAAAATACATGTTCTTGCAGCCAGATACCAGTTTCACAAAACGGTGATGAAGCCTGGTGAAACATATGCTGCATGGGTGGCCGACCTCAGAGGAATCGCTCGCAACTGTCTGTTTACTTGTCCTCAAGCATCATGTGCGGAGTCATATGTTGATAGTATGATTCGTGATATCATTGTTCTGTACACGCCGCATGACAATGTACGATCACAAGCACTTCAAAAAACGGACCCTTCGTTGAAAGATGTGTTGGATATAGCATGTGCTTACGAGACCACGCAAAAAACATTCTCCACAATTAAAGAGAAAGATAATGAGATAGAGGTAAATAGATTACCGGCGACTAGCGGGCATGGTACTGCTCATTCTAACTCGCAATCACAATCGGTACGTAAGTCGTGCCCTGGCTGTGTTGTTCATCACAACAGAAGTGACTGTCGTCACAACAAAACTATTTGCAATAGATGCAAAAAAGTGGGTCATATAGCTGCCGTTTGTATGATGACTGCAGATGAAGGGTCATCATCCAACCCACCACGTGGAAGGAGACGTCAGCAAAGTAGCCGATTTAATCGAAGGAAAAAAACCAAATCATTCGGTAATGAACAAATTCATTACAGTGAGGTCGTTCAATCACATGAATGTTCGCTGGCGAAAGCAGAGTCAAAGCCGTGGATAATGGTAGATGTTGTTGTGAATGGGCGCCCGATGCGATTCCAAGTCGACACTGGAGCTTCATGTTCGTTAGTTGGACTAGAGGGATTCCGTCAATTAGGCCAACCAAACTGCTTACCATCAAATAAATGTCTGCGGGCATACGGAGGAACGCCACTCGAGATTAAAGGAGAATTAAGAGTTGAGGTTACCTATGAAAATGCAATACATCATGTGAATTTGCTTGTAGTTGACAGTTCTGGTGCGAATATTCTAGGTTTAGACTGGTTCAAAGCTCTCAGCTTAAAGGTAGAACACTCAATATTACATATTAATTCAAATATTTCTCTTCTCAACAGCATCGAGAAGTTATGTGAGAAATATTCTGAGCTATTCTCATCAGGTTTGGGAAAATGTAAACATTTTCAAGCTCATCTGGAACTGAAGGAGGGTGCAGTGCCAAAATTCATCCGGCATCGTCAAATTCCCTATGCACTTTTGGATGAAACCAAGAAAGAACTCGATCGTTTGGTGGCTGAAGGAATCCTGACTTGGGTGCAGCGTACTCAGTGGGCTACACCGGTGGTTATTGTCCAGAAATCCAATGGTGGAATCCGGATATGTGGAGATTTCAAAACCACTGTCAATCCACAACTTGTATCCAATCGTCACCCACTTCCAAGAGCACGAGACTTGTTTCACAAGCTTCGAGGAGGTAAAGTATTTACTAAGATTGACCTGTCCGAAGCTTATCTTCAGATCGAATTGGACGATCAATCGAAAGAATATGTTGTAATCAACACTCCCTTTGGACTGTTACGGTTCAATCGATTACCGTATGGTGTGAGCAGCGCACCAGGAGAATTTCAAGGGGTCATGGAGCAGCTGTTTGTGGATCTCCCCGTAGGCGTGTATATCGACGATATAGTCATCGCTGGAGAGTCGGAAGAGGAGCACCTGCAGATGTTGGAAGAGGTTCTGAAGCGATTGGAAATCAATGGGTTCCGATGTAACAAGCGTAAGTGTACGTTTGCCGTCACAGAGCTCGAGTACCTGGGACATACACTCTCTTCTAAGGGTATTCGTCCTTCAGAGAAACACTTGGAGGCTCTTCGCTATTTACCACAGCCTACAAATGTCAAGGAGTTGGAAGCAGTTATAGGTAAATTAAATTACTATAACCAATTTATCCCGAATTTCTCTCAGGTCGCTGGTCCATTGAATGCATTGCGTTCAAAAGGCGCTAAATTTGTTTGGTCTGGTCAACAAAAAGCCGCATTCGAGAACTTGAAGAAAAGTATTCTCAAAGCAACTTGTTTGTTGTTGCTGGATACATCAAGAATGGCTGGCCTGCTAAGTTATCAAAACTCGACCAGGATTTAAAGCCGTTTCATGACCGTAAGTTAGCACTTTCGATTTATAAAAATGTCATTCCTTTGAGTACAGACCGTGAACGTGTCATTATTCCGGAGGGTTTGCAGTCTAGAGCACTAAAATATATACACGAAGGTCATTGGGGTTGTACACGAATGAAGCAATTGTCACGGCGTTACATCTGGTTCCCTGGAATGGACAAATCGATCGAGAAGTTAGCGGCCGTGTGTAAAATTTGTCAATTAGCAGCGTCTGATCCGAAAAGAGAATACATAAACTGGCCATCACCAGCAGAAGCATGGGAAAGGATCCATGTGGATTTTGCTGGACCATTCTTCAACAAAATGTGGCTGATTTGTGTGGATTCTTTTTCAAAGTTTCCGTTTGTTGTATCGCTAGCTTCGGTGACATCAGAATCTACCATAAAGGCTCTGCAGAAGATCTTTGCCATCGAGGGACTTCCAAAGACGGTGGTGACAGACAACGGTACTCAATTTACAGCGCAAATTTTTGAAGATTTTTGTCACCATCACTCAATTCATCATTGGAGAACAGCGCCGTTCCATCCAGCGTCCAACGGACAAGCAGAACGGTTCGTGCGAACTTTTAAAGAAGCTTTTAAGAAGATTATGGAGGAGAACAAGAACTCGGAAGATGCAGTCAACGTCTTTCTTGCAACGTATAGAGCTACACCAAATCCTATTTCACAAAAGTCTCCAGCCGAGCTGTTGCATGGACGTCAACATAGAAACCTTCTTTCATGTTTTCTGCCGGAGCAACAAAAAAGGTTTTTTCCTAGACATGAACCCAAATTCCAACTTCATCAAAACGTCCTTGCACGGCAATACAAAAAGTCAAGGAAATGGTTGAAGGGGATGATTGCTGATGTTTTGGGCAGTAACATGTATGGTGTTCGGACGAAGGAAGGGTACATACGACGTCATCAGAACCAGTTACGATTGGTTAAGCACCAGCAAGAAGAAGACCTAACTTTCACTGCTAGCGCAAACACTAAACCAAGCTTTAAACAAGAACCGGTGGAAGGTAATGTTAATGTTGATCATAATGAATTTTCTCCAAATTTCAGTAATCAAGAGGCTGACATTTCATCTGGCAACGATCAAAACGAAACAAAACAACAACCCACTGAACCAGTGTTGCAGCCTGTACATGAAAATCATCATGATGTTTCCCTTAGTAATCCAGGGGATCCAACGACTCCAATTGAATGCAGAAGATCCAATCGTGTCAGATTGCCACCTGTACGGTTCCCAGAAGGATGCTGAAGTACCTAGTTACTTATACGCGTTGAAATTGTTGTGGAGGAGATGTTGTAACTTCACCCTTAAAGTTAATTTCATTTCGAAATGTACCTATTTATCTGTCATGGGTATAATACTAATTACCTACTTATACTTAACATATACTTATATAAATTTAGACATTAAAACGAGCATTGTGAATTAAGAAGTCATCTCGGTTGTTTCATCTCCTCATCAAAGTTGTTCTCATATCTTCAGTCACCTTGACATTAGTTAAATTCATCAGGAAGTCTCAACGAAGTTCTAGGGAAGCTTATTTCGATTTCAAGTGGTTCCCATTTAATACTTACTTATCAGTTATCACATAGCAGATTAGTATACCTATTGGTAACTTGCTTTACTTTAAAAGTTAGAAGAATGTTATGTGTTTCTAAGGCTTTAAAAAAATATATATTGAGTATATCTCCTTTCTACCTGTATATAATTTTTCGAGCTTCGCAAGTACGCTAAGCTAAATGTATATTTCTAAACGTAGTCTAATCTGGAGGTCCAATTTTCGATAACTTTAACCAACATTTGTGGCCGTATATCGGCAATAACGCGGCGAATATTGTCCTCCAAGTATGGTCAATAGTTTATGGCTTATTGGCGTAGGCTAGCGACTTCACATATCTTGCAAGCCAATTCACGGGTCCGTAACGTGAAACTATATGCGGTTACCAAACGTTTCCTTCAATAAATCAATTGCGGCACGAGCTGTGTGACATGTTGCGCCGTCTTGTTGAAACCACAGCTCCTTCACATCATGGTTGTTCAATTAATGATCGAAAAAGTCAGTAATCATGGCCACCATTGACTGTAAGGTTCTGGCCAGCATCGTTTTTAAAGAAGTACGGACCATCATTAAGTTTTTGTGGATTTCCGGTGTCTCAACATACACTTGAGGATTATCATCACTCCAAATATGGCAGTTTTGTTTATTGACGTATCCATTCAACCAAATGTGAGCTTAATTGCTAAACAAAAAAAATACGCTTATGAAAATTGGGATCACCGGCAATCTTGTTTTGATCCCATTTCGGCATAATTTGGAAACGTTGTTCAGGCGTCAGTCTATTTATGTTGAAATGCCAAACCAAACTTAAAATAAATCACCTGACAGCTGTGAAAATGGCCGCTAGTTAAAATAGTGTTGCCAACTTAAAGTTCTATACCTCTAAACACCCTTTATTAGAAAAAATTGTTTAACATCAAGGGAGGGTATATCTCCAATATGCGGACATAGTTTACCATGGATTTGAGGAAAGACTTACGTTGGTGTACCCTGACTAAGGTTAACCCAAATAGCTCCGCTAAACTTTTGCAGAAGCTTTATTTAACGCTATATTTTTTAGAAGAAATACTATTCTTTTAAACTGAGTATGTATAAAAATATACCTATTTAAAAAAAGAACATCCTGTGTAGCTTTTTCATCTTTCGTTTTCGCGAATGGGATTTCTTTTTTCCATTTTTGGCGATAATTCTGTTATTAGGCCTTTAATTATTAATTATTTACCCCATAATATTTAGTACAAGTACTAGCTTTGACGAGCATCATTGAAAGTTTTGTATGCTTTCTTCTTCCACTGTTTTAAAATATGAACCAGCTGTTTTTCCAGCCCCAGTATGAGTAAACTTAATTTCAAAAACCCTGTATATTTTGTAATACCCCAGTGTTTATACACTCCAATTATAATAAAATGTAGAACAATTTCCTCCAGGAAGCACATATTAAATAAATTATTTATCAACCACTTTATGTTTTCTAGAACACCACTAAGGGAACAATATTTCCAACCACCACTGTGCAATGTGCTGTGCCTGTGCCTGTGCCTGTGCCTGTGCATAGTTCATTTGAACAAACTCAATAACTTTTACTTTATGTCAAAGCTGTTGAATGGTTCTCTTCAAAATGTGCTCTTAATACTATTTTGCGCTGTCTTTCTTTCTTACATTCATTCTACTTTTCCAGTACAATTTCTTTATATCTTCTGTGTTCTGTCCTCCATTAAACTCAGAAGTTTCGATTTTTCAACTTTTTGACAGTTCTTCTTTTTACAGACAAAACAAAAATAAATATATTTCTATTTCATGAAAACAAAAAAAGAAACAACATTAGATAACACATACAAACATTTCAGTTGCACTTACCTTTTATTCATTAAAAGCCTTTTTTCTTTCCCATAAGTTGGTACCATTAATAACTACCTACTCGCATTATTGTCTCTGCATCAGAGGCAGACTTGATTAGCCAGACCACTAACCACTAAGGAAAGAATATTAATAAAAACAAACACTTATCATCACCACACACTACTTAACCGGTAAACCTCCTTTTCTTTCGATTACACTGCCGTTCTCTTTTTTCCCAATATTTCAAGATTAATACGAGAATACAGCACACGCACCGCAATAAATCAACTCGTAACAAAACAGAAAATAATTATGTATATCTACTTTGTTTTGTTTCTTTTAATTTTACACATCTGTGACGATTATGTTTTACTTTTTGACATACGGCGAAGTCTTCCTAAAAGTCACTGTCTTCATGTAAAGTGACAGCACTTTCAAAATTATATTTTTTTTTTCTCACCCTAGACAGCAGCACTCACACTTAGGAATAGGGTTTGTCTTTTTTTCGCAAATGGAATTGAATTCAATAATTAATGTTGGCCCTTTTTTGACAGAACGGGACAGGCCAGGGCAACACAAGGGAAGTTATGGTAAGTAGGTTGTCAAAATTGACAACTAACAGACTCATTCAACCGGCACGCACAATGCAAACCGAACCTTATTATAAACAACAATAAAACTTTATCTATTGTGATGACAGTTTGTTTCGGAAATGGATTTTTTATTTTATTTATTTTTTTTGTTTGTTGGGGTTTGCCAATATTTAAAACAATAACACGTCTTTTGCAGGAAAGTTTTAGCACTTTCGTCCAAGTGAATCATCAGACAATACTAGACTAGTCTCGGGTTGTGGACCCGATGCCGTAAGAGGACCCGTCATTATTTTATTTCTTTTTTTTTAATTTTTATTTTCATTTTAGTTTTATGTACGCCGAAGCCGCTCCAACATGGATCCCACTTCGACATTCATAATAAGCGAGAACAACCACCACCCATATTGTCACATTCTTTGACATTGCTCTGCACTGCAATGAGACAAGAGTTGGTACATTCATATACGTTCTTTCTCTTCTATCAAAGGGGAAGCAAACAGTGAAGGAGTTTGTGTGTGAAAATATCAATTAGTTTAATTGATTATGAGAGAGATAGTTATAGTAATTTTAGCCGACAAAGCGAATAAGGTAGATCAATAGTAACACACACGCTCTCTATCTCTCTCTCTCTCTCTCCCCGTCTCTCCATCTCTCTTTCTGATTCTTCTCAAAAGTTAAGAGTCCCCTTGTGTTGCTCTTAAAATGTCAAAAATCACTTGCCGACTCGTCCCGTCCGTTCCGACAAACCGTATTCTGGTATTCGCGCGCGCTAATTTTCCATTGTTATGTTCTATGTTTTTGTTTTGGTTTTCTCGTTTCGCTCGTGTGTAAGTGTCTTTAGTACCTCTTCGCCTCCACAAGCTTTTCTCATCTACTCTTTCTCGAATAATTTTGTACTCAGCCAGCAGCCATACTATAACTTTACCGTCCGTAAGTTTAATACTAGGTGGAATGAGTGAGTTTGGTGGTTGGGTAAGGTAAGGTAAGGTAAGGTAGAGTAGGACGAGTAAAAAGGTGCCTGCTGCATTTTTGACGTTATTAAAATGGCAAGCAAAAGGAAACAACAAAAATAATATAAAATAAAATAATGAATAAAACACTGGATGGCAGAGTGGTTGATGAAGGGGAAGCAAGCAAGAGGATGACATGCTGGTTGGTAGGTTATGGTGTGGAAGGGTAGGGTAGTGAAAATGAAAACACAAAAAAAAAACACAAAAATCGAAAGAAAGCAGCGTGATATAAAAGCATTCTTTGCTATCTTAATTGGGTCCAATTAACGGAAGATATAAGGCGATATGCTGTGTGCGCTCCGCTCCTTGTGTGCCTGCTTGTCGAACATTTGCTGTAGAATCTGTGGACTGAGAGCTGTGACTGGGACTGCGGGAACAACATCAGAACAGCAGCGATCTAAAGGAATCTTGTAGTCATCCGCGGTGAATATGGAAACCGCCATGCCATGCAATGCCACACATAGGAGATTGCCGAGTTTATTTGTGGTACAACATCAAAGGGAGAGGGGTTAAAGTTTGCCAAAAAATTAATAAAAAAAAAAACAAACGCAAACATAATCGAAAGGGGAACCAAAATACCTGTAATGAACCTGATGATGGTGTTTTACGGTAAAGAGATAAGTCACATCGGATCAATTTAACAGATTGATGTGACTTGCCATCAACTTCTTGTAGTATTTGTTGCTAGGCATAAGTCATCATTGATTGGTACAGTGTTTTGTCCTCCTAGCCCTGGTGGTCCTTTTAAAACCTTGTTTTTACTAAGGAAATGACATGACGCGACACTACCCTACCTTCCACCTCCCACCTAGTATTAAAATTCCGTAATAAATACCAATGATCTGTTTGATTCAATTTTCCTTATTTCCATCGAGACGCGTCAGCCTGCAGTCAATATGTCTCTCTGTTATCCTCTTTCTCCTTGTAGATACAGTGCACACTCTTTTGTGGTAATGAATGCCAATTAAGTCGAGTAGAAAGAATACGAAAATATCTTCGCTTGTATAGGGTGATTTTTAAGCTGGTTTGGTTTTGGCAACACTGGTTTTGACAGCTGACGTGTGTTTAGTACCTTGTGTCACTGTCAAACAGCTTCAGTTTGGTTTGCAATTTAACCATGGATCGTCTTACAAATGAACAACGCTTGCAAATTATTGAATTTTACTATCAAAATTCGTGCTCGGTTCGAAATGTTCATCGCGCGCTGCTTGTGTTCAGTGATGAGGCTCATTTTTGGTTGAATGGATACGTAAATAAGCAAAATTGCCGCATTTGGAGTGAAGATCAACCAGAAGCATTGCAACAGCTACCAATGCATCCCGAAAAAGCCACTGTTTGGTGCGGTTTATGGGCCGGCGGCATTATTGGGCCTATTTCTTCAAAGATGATGCGAATCGCAGCGTTACTGTCAATGGTGAACGCTACCGAGCGATGATAACAAACTTTTTTTTTTCCGAAATGGAAGTTCTTGACTTGCATGATATGTGGTTTCAACAAGACGGTGCCACATGCCACACAGCACGCGAAACAATGGCGCAATTGCGAGGCGAGTTTGGTGAACAGTTAATTTCACGTTTCGGGCCGGTCAATTGGCCGCCTAGATCGTGCGATTTGACACCATTAGATTATTTTTTGTGGGGGTATGTCAAGGCTAATATCTATAGGGACAAGCCCGCTTCGATTGACGCACTGGAAGCCAACATCCATGCATTCATTCGTGAGATACCGGCCGATATGTGTGAAAGAGTACGTCAAAATTGGACTCAGCGGATGGGCTACCTGAGACGCAGCCGCGGTCAACATTTGCATGAAAATATCCTTAAACATTAAATTGCAAGGTTCAAACTATCGATTCAAATAAATATTTCATTCATTTTTTCGAATTTTTTGTGTTTTTTTTTAAAAAAAAGTTCTAAGCCTCTTAAAAAATCACCCGTTACATAAATGTAGGTAGGTACATAAATATCTCCCCTGGATTTTTTTTTTCGGTGGAATGTATTTTGTGTTCTCAGTTGTCAAGTGGACATGGGGAAGGTGTTTTAGAATTTCGTGTAATTTTTTTGAATTACTAATGAAGTAAGCTGATAATGAAATAAAAAAAATTAATATGCATTTTTTTTTTCCAAACCAGATATTCAAAGGAAGCCAATTCGGGAGAAAGCAATAACAGGACAGAAAACTAAGGATTAACTGGTAAAGGTACTAGTACTTTTGGGAATCGTTGCTATAGTTTTGTAGAAAAAAATATTCTCATTGTTCACAAAGTGCGGCTGTCTGCCGTTTAATACAAGACGCAGATCAAACCGGATTCGATGCATTGCGATGATAGTCGCAGAACAGATCTAAATACTAGATTGTGTTTCTCCCACAGATGTCATTTCACCAGCTTTGGTATACGTTTTCAATTCCGTCTTAAACACAAGTTTTTACCCTTCTCAGTGGAAGAAAACTAAAATCATACCCGTATTCGCAAAAATTACAACTGTCAAGATTATAGACCGATTTCTATGCTGCCTTTTTTATCTAAAGTGTTTGACAGACTGTTTCAAAGGCAAATCAACTTGTATCTCAATACGAATAATTTGCTTTCTCCAATGCAATCTGGGTTTAGAAAATACCATTGTTGTATATCTGGGGCATATTTCACCAAACACTTTCCACTTTGCAACTTTGCAAAAAAATAATTTCCTGCAAAGTAAAAGTGCGAAGTGTTTCACAAAATTTGCAAAGTGAAAAGACTTTGCACTTTTCAATTCATCAGACTATTTTTGAAAAGTGAAAAGTAAAAGTGTTTCACCAATTTCAAATAGAACTTTGCATTTGAATTCGTATTTTGCAAAGTTGCAAAGCAAATGGCGTTTAGAAATAAACATTGGTTTTTCATTTCATGCGATACGTTGATGCTTTCCATGCATATTGACAAACAAAATTGCAAGGCTATTTCTAAAGAATTTTGTGTCCAGCAAATGGTGTTTGGGAGAAATTCATCTAGGTACTATGATTACATTTGACACTCGATGAACTACTCTACAGAAGGTAGCTTTGCTTATTTCGCCGCTTCCATTCTCAGCCCAATTAAGTGTACTCAAAATTTGTTGCAATGGACGTTAACACATATTCCTTTGACTGTTGAATTGAAATGTATGTCCAATTTTAGACAAAACTAATTCGATGGTTGTTTTAATTGAAAACTCTCTTTTGTCAAAAAATTATTTTCACTATACCCTTTGGTCACTTCTATTTACTTCTTCATTTTCCAAAAATTCTTCAAAACGGTTCATTTGTGTATTATTATTTCAACTTTTCAAAACAAACGCTTGTTTGCAAATAAAAATTTCTCTTTGCATATTACTGAAAAGCTTTTCAAAATTATGAATCAAAGTTGCAAATTTTGTTTGTTTGGTGAAACGAAAAGAACAAATACTTTGCAAACTAAGAAAATTTTTCACTTTGCAGAATAGAACTTTTCACTTTGCAAATTTGCGTTTGGTGAAACGTATTTTGCAAAGAGGAAAACTTTTCGACTTATTATTCCAATAATTTCCTCTTTGCAAATTTGCGTTTGGTGAAACGAAATTTGCAAAGTAAAAGTGAAAAGTTGCAAAGTGAAAAGTGAAAAGTATTTGGTGAAATAGGTCCCTGCTCTAATAATAGTATTGTTGACAGTATAAGAGAGTCTTTGAATGAAGATAAAATAGAGTTTTTAGTGCTGTTACACCAACCTTTGTATGTAAAAAGCTTTCAACTATGTATGGTTTTTCAAATTCAGCAATCAGCCTTATGTCATCTTATTTATCTTTCAGAAGTCAAGCTATTTTGTATAGGAAAAAATTTATAAAACTTTCTACTTTCTTTCTAATAGTAGAGGGGTTCCAAAAGGCTCCATTCTTGGACCTCTTTTGTTTTCATTACTATGTTAATGCAATCCCCCCTATTGTTTCCTCTTTCATTCATATGTACGCCGATGGCGTTCAGTATAAAAGCTACCCTCTTGGCGTCATGGACGACTATGCATTTGTGGTAAACTCTGATTTATAAAGGTTTTCCAATTGGTTGGAGAAGAATGGTCTCTTTCTTAACCCAATAAAAACAAAATGTATATGGCCATTGGTAGAAAAGCCTTTGACCTTTCCAATTTCGCTGACATCATGCTTCAAAGGTCAAAAATTTAATATGTAGATTTCGCTAGGAATTTCTGAGTGGTCCTTAACAGGACACTAACTTTGGAATATCTATATCAATACAACTGTTGGTAGAGTCTATTGAACACTACGCCAGCTCTAGCTGTCCCACCAATATACTCCTCTTAAAACTCCCATGTTGCTAGCAAAGTCACTCATTATTGTGAACTTTTCAGCAATTGTGATTCGTCTAGCAGGAGAAGGCTAAACGTCACTTTTAACAATATTACACGTTATGTATTTAATATAAGACGCTTTTACAGGATTTCTCACTACTCTTAACTACTTTATAACAAGTCGTATATGATCATCGTATCCCTTATAAATCTCTTATCTTGCCCTCCAATGTTATTCTAACTAATCAGCTTAGTTACCTATTTAACAAGTTTAGTTTTAGTTCACTTATACACCCTCGTTACTCCTGTTTAATATCTGATAGGCAATTTTTCTTTAGCTCTATACGCTTATGGAATTCCTTAAATAAATAAAATGAACGCGCACCAGTTTCACAGTATTTAATAATAACGGGTATTGGGTGCCTTCATCTATGGAGGCCTTTTTTAGGATGATTCTCAATTTCAATTTGTCTTTTGGCCAAGTCAGCACTGTGAATTCTTAAAAATATACAAAATTTAAATTTTTTTTTCAATAAAATATTTATAAAAGTGCAAGAGTGAAATCAAACTTGACTAAGATAAAAAGAAGAAAATGCTGAGCAGCCGAAACAAAAATTGAATGCAGTTCTGCAATTAAGTTAGATGTGTCCGTCCATATTCTGTTGGCCCTCTTATATGGTTGTGCCAGAACACTAGTGATAGATCACAAAACCTCAAGAATAGAACAACTCTCTAACCCAAGCTAAAAAAGGATGATGGATTTGAGTTTGGTGCCTAAACTTTTGGTAAGGAACACTCTTGTCTTCTCGTGTCTGATATTTGTAATTAATTCTATTAAAAATTCTATTAAAAATAATTGCTACACAATTATTATTCATCTAAACAGAAGCATTTCTTAAAGCTTAAGCTAATACAAATTCTGCTTCAAAACCTAGTTGCAATTGCAATGGACCTTAATTCCTCCGCTCATCTCCAAGCCTTCTAGCCTCCCACTCGTCTACAATCTTTGGTAGGTAAGATCATCTGAAAGTGCATTGACTATAGATTTAAATTCGGAAAAAGAAAGAGAATTTATTTTTAGCAGGGTTACCATGTATTTTTAAGAGTGCTGCAGCTGTAAAATTTCAGTTTCTCTTCTAGTGAATAACCTAGAAATCTTAAATTCTAATTTTGAAGACAATCGCTTTAGTGTCTTAGGCTGCTGGTAGAGGTGGTACACACAGGTACACAGAGAGACAGACAGGCAGACACACACAATTGTGGGATCCGTGTTCCCTATAATCGTAATATTACAAAGAAATGAAATTTGGTAACGCGACAGACAGCCCGTGGAGAGCCAGGGCCTAGTGATTCACAACTCTCAACCATCTGTGTGTGTTCTTTATTTGAAGGAATGAAGGAGACCTTCAATTTTCTGCTTAATTCAAATTGCTAAGGTGAGAGGCACTTATTCATGACAAGGGATACTCTTTTTTCTCTTTTTTTATATATTAAGAGCGCAGTAAAGGGGTTGTGACTCCCTTAAAATGATATACACAGCACGAGCGGTAGATTGGAGGGGATTGAAAAGGAGATACCGATGCACATTGGTTTTGAATGTCTGAAGATTACAACGGGAGTGGAAAATTTTGCTGGGTAGACCATTCCACATTCGTGTAGTGCGATTAAGGAAAGAATCTCTGTGCTTAACAGTACGTCCGAAGTTGGACTCAAGGGCATTCCTTGAAACGCGAGTATTACGGTTGAATTGTTTAAGAGGAGGAATGCAACTGGCTATTTCACTAGAAAACTGTTTATAGAAATAGCGGTAAAATAATGATAGACATGAAGCATTGCTACGGTGCTCAAGAGATGTAAATATTTCCATTAAAGTTCTCTCAACTATCATTTTCAGAGCTCTCTTTTGTATTCTATCCAATAGAATCAAGTGAGTTTTTGGAGCGCTCAAATATGGGAGTTGTACTCAAGTTTTGGACGAATAAAGGCTTTGTAGATCACAGCCAGATCAGAGGGGGAGAAAAATTTCTTGCATTGACGGAGAAAACCTAAACACTTAGCAGCGTTTTTGGCAACGTCAAATATGTGGTCGTTCCACAAAAGGTGGTCTGTGACAAACATACCGAGTACTGAAAGCTCTTGCAGGATTTGTCACTTCCTCGCAAGAAGCGGGGTAACCGAATTTTATTTATTTAGGTAGACGAGGCTGGGAATCGAACCCAGATCTCTGGCATTACGCACGCCTTCGGCTACTGCCATAGTTCAATGGTTTCGTTAGGTTTGATTAAAATCTCAAGTTCGAAGTCAAAAAAACAGCAAGTAAAAATAAAATTTGGCTTTTGTTGCTAGAAATGGGCAGTATTGGGAAATGAACCAACAGAACTCATATTTTTAAGTTCTTACAATGAAATTTTTACATTATTTTTTTCTGAATTGAATTAAGTCAAAGTGTGATCAAAAATATTTCAAATTCCTATGTTTGCACCTGGACTAGCTTCAAACGTTAAATGTCATTCGTTCTACAAATCAATAGAATTGAAAGTGTATTATTTAATTGTATTTGATTCTTCCTTAAGGGTTCCTCAAAGGATGTCCTTTCCTGTGCTACTCTTGTATCCTGTTATCAGAGATTTCTAAGAGAAAAGCGCTCGCCCTCACGCTCACCAACAGGCAGAGAGAAACAGAGAGAGAGGGAGAGTATGTATATTTTCTCTATTTCAAAACACAACCACAAAGTTAAGTTAAGTTTTTTTCTGTTGTTGTCATAGTATTCGTGCAATTATATTTTGTTGTTAGTTGTTATTATTATTTGCGAATTCACTTAGTCACTCACTCTGCTCGTTCAACCCTGCTGCTCGTGCTTTCAAAACCTTTTATCCGTCGTCGTTGTCGTCATCGTCTTCTTTTGCACAACACACATCCCCCGCACAAAGTTCATACATATACATACATAAATTCACTCAATTCAACCCCACCAACCCCCCCTGGTAACAAACAAAGCCAATTTGATATGATAAAAGCGTTTTGCCGGTATCATGAATCTTTTAATGCATTTAGACAACGAAGATGGGGTCTGCTGGGGGTCGAGGCATGGAGGAACAGCAAAAAAAAAGGCTCCAAAGAGATTGTATGCCGTTATTGGTAGGTATGGAAGCAGCAGAAGGTATGGTCGGGAAAATGGCAGGGGGTTAAAAAAAGAAAAAAAAAAAATTCTTTGGAGAATAGATGGATGGATGGATGGATGTGCTCTTAATATTTCGACGAGTGATTAGGCTAATGGCATATTGGACATAAAAGCATCACTTGTTCTTTTTTTTTTCTCAATTTTGTTTGCTTTACTTTATATTTTTGTGTTTTGAGATAGATGTGGGTATATGCTTATTATGTACCTATATGAGCACTTAAACATGTATGTTTATCAGCATATATATAGCTACAGTTTGGTAAGTTAATAATATACATTAGGCAAAGTAAGTAGATATTCAAATTGATTTGTTTTTAAAAGATACTTTGAAAAGATTAAAGTGACATTTCCCTCGTCGAGTTGCGTTGGTCGGGATGAATGTGTTTCAGAGATAATTTTCCCATGATTTATACTTATTAACTTGAGCTTAAAATATGGGCATAGGTTGCTCTTTTGGTATCCAATATGACAGATGAATAAGGTCTCTTAGAGTTTTTAAAGGGGTGATTATAGCCATCAGGTATATGTTAGATATCGTCTAACATGGTCAGCCGTAATCTACCTTACCAGATTGCACCGCATTGACATCTAAGCTTATACCGGCAAGATGAGCATTAAATTAAATAAACAATTCAAAAGCAATCAAAGTCTTCCTTAGTTATCAACCAATATTGACTCCAGCTTGTCAAGTGTGGGGAGAACAAAAAAATACTTCATTTGATATTCAAATGTTCGAATAATTGTGAAGTGAGGGATTCTCAAACGCTTGTCGTGCTGCTACTATAGGTACCTTCTTGATGATGAAAACATGAATTGATATTTTCAACTGTCTGATAACTCTTTGGTGGAGCGAACCCCACAAATTCATGGCGTACCCTTTGTCATTGTCCAAGACTACACGTGACACGTGCGTGTGACTGTGAGTAGAAGAGCAAAAAAACTGGCCTAAAATCTTTTGACACTAAGTCGAAAAGTGATGGTGATGGGCTTGTGTCGATAATTTGCATTGACGTCTGTGGCAAGATTTTGCACATACACTTAAGTTTACAAGTAGGAATATGATGTGTGATGGATAACTCAGCTTTATTGTTTGCATAACACATACTTATATATGTATAAGTATGTGTAGGAAGATACTCATTGTGGGTAAGTGATTTTATAATGAGTGTTAAATAATATTTAAACAAACTTCTTTGTTGCTTTAAGTTAAACCAATGAAATCAAATTTGGTGCTAAGCATATTGAGCAAGAAGAAGTAGACAATCGAATTAACAAGTAAAATTTACAATTAAGGTCAGTAAGTAAGCGTGTAGATAACTTAGTTTGAAAAATCAGTATTTTAAATAAGACCTTTTACTGTGGTGATTTGTGAAATTGGAAGCTTATCCATCAAAGAAAATTCGATAGGTAGGTACAGTAACTAAATATCAAGTTATAATCAAGAAAATCAGTGTCAAATCAAGTATGTACAATTGTACATCTTATCTTATCTTATAGTATATATATATATATAAATGGCTCGTGGTGTGTTCGGATGCTTAAGACTTGAAAACGACTGGACCACATTGGATCCTTCATTCTGCGGGTTTGTTCGCAATTGCTACGCGAAGGTTTAGTCGAAAAAGTAGGCACACATTTAGTTTTTCAGTTCAATTCAATTACCGTTGAGCAGGTGGCACTGTAGGGCATTAGGAAATGGCTTTTGGGATATTATTTTTCAACTTTTGATCTTTGTAGGGTGAAATGGGGTCAAAATAAAATAATTGTCCGATTTAAAAAAATCGTTTTTTGTTTGAAAGGTTTTCCTTAGGAAATGACTTTATGGACATTTTTTTCAAATGTTGTTATTTATAGGGTGAAATGGGGTAAAAATTAAAATAATGTCTGATTATTTTATTTAATATTTGTAGGGTGAAATGGGGTAAAATAAAAAAATCCTCGATTTAGGAAATTCTTTTTTGGTTTAAAAGGAATCTTTTTCTGAAATTTTAAAATTTATAGGGTGAAATGGGGTAAAAATAAAAAAATATGCTATTTAAATAATTTGTTTGGTGTTTGAAAGTTTGTTTTTTAGTGGATGGCATCAGGGATTTTTCTTAGAAAATTGACATTTATAAAGTGAAATGGGATACAAACCAAACGTTGTATCTATTTTGAAAGGTAATTTAAGAACAATAGGTTTTGATAGGTAAAATGAAACGGGATAAAAGCAAAAAATTGAAAAAAGTTCTTTCTCTGTTGTGAGAAATATCCTATATGTAGGTAATTTCATTTTCAATGAAAAATAATATTGTTGCATTTTCCTTATAACTCCAGAGACTTTCATCTTGAGGATCCGATAAATAGAACTGTTGAAGCGAATTTTATTGGTTTTTTTGGTGAATTTTTTTTGTTGATTTTCAGCTTTTCTTATAATCTTTTTTAACCTATATTATACTACTTCAACACACAAAGTTTGCTTTCAGCTCTTTGACTATGAGTTTTAGATGCTTTGACACAACATGTTTCTAAGCTCAAATCAAGTTTTTTTTTTTAATTGTTTGTTTTTAGACTTTTGTGATTGCATTGCGAATATCGGATGTCAATCAAAGGTATAACATCAGAAATATTAAAATTGAAAAATAAGCCTGGTCGTACCGAATTTCAGCTTTCGATTTATGTGTTTCTAAGCGACATACTTGAAAGTTTATAATGGGTGATTTTTAAACCATGTAATAATTTTGAACAGTTATATATTTGACACGCTTCAACAAAGTTTCCAAATTTTAGAAATTTTGTTCCAAAATTATGGTTCTGTCCACCAAACTTAGAAAGCTGATGTTTTATCAAAAATTTGTTTTCATCGATGTGAAAAATGTCGCATTTGGAGTTAAGATAATCCACATGATATTATCGTGTGGTTGGCTGCTGGCTAATTGAGTCTGATAAGCGTGTCATGGTAAACGAAATTTGCTCTAGGCCATGATTAACGACCTTTTGTTCCCCAATTGAATAGCATAAAGAGATATGGTTCCAAAATGATGGCGCTACGTGCCACACAGCAAGCGAAACATCAGCTTATTTAAAAAAACATCCGATGAACTCCTAATAAATTGAAATCTAAGATATTTTTTTATTTGAAACCTCTTGATTATTTTTTTTTTCTTTTGTTGGGATACGTTTAGTCATTAGTCTACGCTGAAAAAAACCATCAACAACCGACACAACAGAAGCCAACATTGTTCCTGTTATTCAATGCGCGCTTCAAAAACTATTGGAAAACTTTTTTCCTCGGATGGCATATGCGGGTATATGGCCGAAGTTCTTTTCAAAACCTTATTGCAGAATGTATTCCCCCGATTAAACGATTTTTATAGATTTAAGTACTGATGATGCCCTACAAAAGCTCCCTGCACATCTCAATTTAAATCCTTCCTTAATTTCCTTACATTTTGTACTGCGTTATAATCATTTTAAGGTTAGGCTATGGCAAACCCCTTTTAGTGCGTTGTCATTTAAAAAAAAAGAAAAAGGAAAACCTCATCATCACTTAGTCACATTCATCTGCTCCTGCACTAGATGATAGCCTTTTCATGTTCACCTCTCATTTACACTTTTCTAATCACATTGCCGACTGGAACTGCGATGCCGTGAATATGTATTCTTTGTGTGTTTGTGAACACGATTATTACACATCATTATTCTATTCTAACTTCAAAATCTATCTTCTACTTGTATCTTTCCCACCATAAAGAGTGGGTACATATAGTTATATAGTGTTTGTCTGTGGGGATAAGTGGTCGTTGCGTTGCCATTTTTGTATACATACTTCATCATTCAATGGACTGTTATGAAAGTAGCCATCAGTGATGTTGTTTTAAGACCGAGTGGAAAAAAAATTACCAGCGTCAATATTCATTATACCGTAAAGGTGAAATGATATACCAAGTACCTTTCTGAGTGCATCCAGATAATAGGAGCGTTTAGGTATTTATTCTGCGTGATGTCTCATTTATCATTTAGCACGCACTAATTGACATTCTTGATGCTCGCACAAGACTGAACCCAGCCTTAATTTAGTTTGCATAAGCTTAGAGTTTTATTTCACTTGCGGTCTTAGTAAGTTTAAGTAAATTGTATAAAATATAACCCAGCAAACATTTTTCTGAAGGTTCAGATTTTCTTCACCAAAAATGATTCCAATAAAGTGAATTAATTGTGAATGTTCATTTAAGAGAAGGGATGATGAGTAAATACCTTCATTTAAATGAATCATAATGCAATCATATTTATGATTCAGAAAAGATAAAGAAAAAATTTTATAGACTCTTATATACATTCATTTAAATTAAGTTTAAATGAAGATCATAAATCATTCACAAAAGCGATTCATATCGGTGTCCAAGTGCCCAGGTAAAAGAATTCGAATTGCATCATAAGTGAATTCTTTTCCGGTCAGGTTCTTCAATTTTGTGATTTATTTATGATTCAATTTTGAATTAAAATGTTTGCTGGGAAGTTCGATATACATTTTATGAACACATATTAAAATAGGGTCATTAATTTTTCGGTTTCGAAAGTAAAGCTTAATAAAACACAGACAGCGATACATTTTTGATTCAAAATTTTATTTCATTATAAATTTTGGACTTTGCCATTGAGTGTGAAAAACAATATCATTCAAATGGCCGCCTCGGGAAGATTTGCAGCGCATGTGATTCTTTTTAGGTAATTTTTAACCACTTTTTCGCACATTTCGGTCCGTATCTCGGCCATAACTTGTGTGATGTTGGTTTTTAAAAAAACCTAACGGTGTCAAATTGCATGATCTTGGTGGCCAATTGACATCGTCAAAACATTAAATTACGCGTCCAGGAAACTTCTCCCACAACAAAGCTATAATTGATCGTGTAGGGTTACCATCAACAAAAATTTAAAAGACGGGCAGTTAGGAGAGAAAAGCCTGATTTTTGATAAAAAAGCCTGACACAATTTTTTTTTTTCAAAATAAATTTTATGTAAAATACAAATTAAAATTCGCAAAAAAAAACTTATTAGTCCGGGACGGAACCTTACGATTACCTATCGCACCGTGGCTGCTGAAAAAGATATCATATCATACCCTATTCGCATGTACGTATATATCTCTTATGAGATAGGTATACAGTCGACTCCGCTTAAATGAAACTTCTATGAAACAAGAAATTTATCACGGTTTTTTTTTCAGGGCTTTTTCACATAAAATAATACTAATAACTGCACTCCGCTTATATGAAAACTCCCTTTAATTGAAACATTATTCTTTCCCCTAAAAAATTATTGATGTGTAAACATCTATGCTGGCGGTAGAGTGAAAAAAACGTGAACGTTCGTGTGCAACGTTACGTCGTGCAACGTTACGGTGTGCAACGTTACGATCTGCATACTAGGATGGGTGCGTTCAGTGAAAAATATCTTAAGATCCCCTTCAAGCAAAAACAAGCCCGTTTTGGACCCGCGCACGTTGATGTTTACACATATTAACCGTGAGTCCCGGCACTCACTCAATTTTTTTTTTTCTGAAACATCTCCGCTTAAGTGAAAAAATGAATGCATCCCTAAATTTTTGAAGTTTGACAGTGACATTTTAAGTTTCATTCTATTCTCATCGTTTCGAAACCTCTCAACCAATTATCAGTTATTAAAAGTTATTTTGTTCGTTGTTCGAGGTTATTTATGATTTATTTTTCTATCTTTGGAAATATTTCACATCACATCGTTTAAAGGGGAAACAAAGTTGCAGTTATACGAAGTTAGGTTAAGTGCAACAAAGTTGCTTATTTCCGAAGTTCTTTTATGTGAAAACTCCGCTTAATTGCAACAAATTTTCTGCATTTTTTAAGCTACAAATAAGTGGAGTCAACTGTATTTTCTAACCAAAGTAATCAAAGGCTTGTCCGACATAGTGGTTTTGCCAATATTTGGAAGAAAAATATGGGTTGGTATCCTCTTTTTCAACATCATGACGTAACCTGACAGAAGTTGCGTATGTTAATATCTGTTTGTCTCTTTTTTTCCAATCTTCAATTATTCTCAACCCAGTGTTAAATTGAACCTTTAAAGGGTACCCTATATAAATATATACATGAAACCTCAATTATAAAGAATGCGGAGAGCCTTAATAGTGTGAGATATTAGATCACAATAACAGATTTTACTGAATGAAGATAAATGAAAACATTCACAATGGACAATTTGTGTTCATATTAGGTTGCATTCAGTAGAAATTTGTCATTATAATTTATTGTACTATTCATAATAGAATGTCAGTTTATTAGACTTTACCATTCTTTATTCCGTCAACTTCATTGAATTTTTGAACAACAACAACAAGTTAAAGGTGCTGCCACCAATTGTTTACGAATTAATTTATAGTTCGTTCATTTTGGCTAAGTTGTTTTTGTTGTTCAAAAATTCAACGAAATTTGTCATGGTGATTTTTTTTTAATTGAATTAATTTTTAACTTTGATAAAATGCCTGACAAAGCACGAGGCCTGGCCTGAGCCTGACAGAAACGTAAAAAGTCTGACGCCTCAGGCTAAATCCTGACGTTTGGTAGCCCTAGTTGTGTGGCTTGTTGCCTCGTCGTCCAAGTCATGATCTTCAATCGCCGGCCAAAAAAAATCGGTTATCATTCAACCAATTGTTGCGAACCGCGGGAAATCGATAAATTCACATTATGAGCAACAATTAAACTTGCAGCAGCAATATTTTCGACTGAGCGTGCATTCCGATGATGCACATGCCTTACAACATCAGTAACGCTTCTACTCTCTTCAAATTTCTTCACAATTTTACAGATTTCTTGCGTAGTCGGTCTATTATGACCACCATAATCATCGCGTAATGCGCGAAAAGTGGCTACGTTTGAATCACCACTTTTGTATAGTCAGTTTTAGTAATTTTAACACGTTGTTAGATTGTTAAGCGATCCATTATCGTAAATGTCAAACATTCAACTACTATTATGACACTTCAAATGACAGCTGAGTTTGACAGGTGTCAAATGCCAGGGCTAGCAACTAGAACCAAATATAGTATACAATGAGTAATAGTGCTTGTCTGTTTGTTATTTAGAGATTGTGGGTTCTAGCCCCACTGTGGGAAGTATTCTTTTCTTTCTAGTGTTTAGGAACCTCCACCTTCAACTAGACTCCATTTGGGTGATTTCATGAGATGGTCAATAATATATTCTCAATCCACACTGCAAACAAAAATTATTCTTTCCCATCCTTCTTTTCCTTTTTAATAATCATCAGGTTACATTTAAATAAAAACCAAAATCAGTTAAACAATCTACATTTTTGCCAATAAAATTTATATTTTTAATTTGAAATATTGGACATCATTAAAAGTTGATATAAATATTCAAATTGGCACCGATGCGGCATGCAGTATGATAAATCATTATTTGCTTAGTGCTCAGCACAATCCCACAAACAGAATTTATCATTTCGATGCGTTATTTTTGAATTTATCTATCCCTCAAATATAGTTGCCAAGTACCCTGTTTTTATATTTGCTTGGTGAAACTATAGCATTTTTTTCCTTTCTAATTAATTGTGCTAATGGCTCTGACATGAAAAATCAATAACTAATTACAGACATTTTGGTTTTGAGTAAAGCTGTTCCAATGCAGTAGTTTTGAATAAATAATGAAATTTGTACATCCTTAGAAAATCAAATTCATCAAATAGAAAAAAGAATTACATATTAAATGCAGTATATTCTATAATAATGTAGTGGTAGCCGGTGACGGAATGGTTAGTGCGTGAAGGCCTGTCATGCCAGAGGTTCAATTCTCATCAGCCAGCCTCGTTCACCTAAATAAAATGGCTACTGCCTCTAGCGAGGAAGTGACAAATCGTCAAAGAGTGTCCCTTGTCATGAATAAGTGTGTCTCACTTTAGCCGTTCGGATTCGGCAGAAAATTGTAGGTCCCCTCCATTTATGTTATGCACTGGGTACTTTTGACTCGTTTAATATTTTTTCGTTGCATCTTCAAAATTACACATCAGCTTTTAACCACAAAAACAAGTATATTCGACATCATTTTTTGTACACCTAAAGGTACCTATATTTTTGATTTTACTTTAATCAATTCCAATCAATTTTAAGTATAGGTACCTACCTATAATTAATATTTTTTTTTCTCAGACTTTTTAATTGTTAAAGTATAATTATTGTATTAATTAACCATTACCTTGCATTTTCCATGCTTATAGCCTTAAACCAAAAAAGCAGTCCAGTTCTTGTCATCCAGTCGTTATCATTTTATTTCATACATAGCCAAATTGTAAAAGCTTCTTTTGTAGGCCCTGTGGCTAGTTTCAGAATAAGTAACATATGAAATCCCTTTTCTACCAACAAACACAATTTAAACTATAAAATACCCCAAAACGAGGACTAATGAATGAGGAGGACAAACAGAGCAAAAATTAATGCAATTACCTTAGACTGTTCATGCAAACGAATTACAGTCTGTCGACTAATTGCCTAAGAAGCCTTCAGGCCTATAGCCTGAACAACACCCATATACTTACATACTTTACGTCCCGTACAAACATATATGACCAACCAGGTAACCCAAGACGAACTAACGAGATATTTTTGAATTTTCCCACATCACAATGTCTAACACAATGTCCCGTAACGTAAAACTCCCAAAATAAAAAAAAAAAAAAGAAAAGAAAACCCTTTTTCTGAAACAAAAACGGAAGGAAGGAACTCTAAAAGCAACTGACAGCCTCATTTTATACGGTTCGTTGGGTTATGGCGTACCTAAGGTTTTAATTATAAAGGCGCACAAAGGACCTAATTACCGTTTTTTCGAAGAGGCTGCATCGGACCAGTTGCCATTGCCGGTGGTTTCTGCACCACATGAGTGTTTTTTTTTTTTTTTTTTCTGTACCCTTCTCCTTGTTTTCCTTTTAATTTCACCACACCCCCGTGCAAAATTTTCTATAGTCAAACAAACAACTAGAAAAATATATAGGCAAAGTTCCTGAGCTCTATATTTGCAGCTTACGTGTTTGTGTACTCACAACTCACATACTATCTGAAGCTAATGCCCCTGTTAGACTAATTTAAGGATTCTCATTCCCGCATGCACTAAGTCGACGACGACAAGGACGACGGATATGTTGTCGTTATTGTTTTTGATGCTGATGATGTTGTGGTGATGGTGTTGACGATGGTAATGGTCAAAAGATATTTCTCTTTAACAGCTTTTCAGAAACACACCAGTTTAACATCAAAGCTGGTGATGAAGCAAGACCGTATAGTATAGTATGGGAGATTAAAGAGGGTTCAAAAGGATTGGAGTAGCATATAGAAAAATGTCGTAGGTACACCCACAAGGCAGACTGCATGATGAAATAATGTTGGTTCATAAATTGCAAGCATGTTTCTTTTTTTTTTAAACATTAAAAGAGAGCAAATTTTGGGAGTGGATGCATAACCAAAACATGAGTACGAGGGTTTGCAGGTGTGGGCGTGCGTCGTGATATCGAATGGTCAAGAGTCATGATTAAAGTCTTTGAACTAAGGGAAAATGACAGAGCATCATAATATATTTGTAAAAAATTAATTAAACTAACAAGCATTAAAGACACAAAGTTCCGAAGATTTGGTTCCTTGTTTTACTAAGGATTCAAAAATATCTAGATTTTGCAGAGGTAATCTGAAATGTACCCATATTTGTAACGGGTGATTTTTTAGCTGGTTTGGTTTTGGCAACACTGGTTTTGACAGCTGACGTGTGTTTAGTACCTTGTGTCACTGTCAAACAGCTTCAGTTTGGTTTGCAATTTAACCATGGATCGTCTTACAAATGAACAACGCTTGCAAATTATTGAATTTTACTATCAAAATTCGTGCTCGGTTCGAAATGTTCATCGCGCGCTGCTTGTGTTCAGCGATGAGGCTCATTTTTGGTTGAATGGGTACGTAAATAAGCAAAATTGCCGCATTTGGAGTGAAGATCAGCCAGAAGCATTGCAAGAGCTACCAATGCATCCCGAAAAAGCCACTGTTTGGTGCGGTTTATGGGCCGGCGGCATTATTGGGCCTATTTCTTCAAAGATGATGCGAATCGCAGCGTTACTGTCAATGGTGAACGCTACCGAGCGATGATAACAAACTTTTTTTTGCCCGAAATGGAAGTTCTTGACTTGCATGATATGTGGTTTCAACAAGACGGTGCCACATGCCACACAGCACGCGAAACAATGGCCCAATTGCGAGGCGAGTTTGGTGAACAGTTAATTTCACGTTTCGGGCCGGTCAATTGGCCGCCTAGATCGTGCGATTTGACACCATTAGATTATTTTTTGTGGGGGTATGTCAAGGCTAATGTCTATAGGGACAAGCCCGCTTCGATTGACGCACTGGAAGCCAACATCCATGCATTCATTCGTGAGATACCGGCCGATATGTGTGAAAGAGTATGCCAAAATTGGACTCAGCGGATGGGCTACCTGAGACGCAGCCGCGGTCAACATTTGCATGAAATTATCTTTAAACATTAAATTGCAAGCTTCAAACTATCGATTCAAATAAATATTTCATTAATTTTTTCGAATTTTTTGTGTTTTTTTTAAAAAAAGTTCTAAGCCTCTTAAAAAATCACCTATTATAATTTAGCTTACGTTCGAAAACAGTTTTTACAGTTTGCACTCCTCTTGATCTGTTGTTATAACGTGCTGGTTATATACTGATTAAAAGCAGCTTAACTTCATTTAAATTCATTCAAAATTTGTAATTTATGAATTTTTTCTCCAACAACAAAATTTTCGAATTGTTAAAAGTAAGGATTTCTCTAAAAATATCGCAAGTTCGCAAATTTTACGGACGAATTTTGTTTGCAAAATAACAATTTTCTTAAAAATCAAAGTTGTGCTGTTTTATGCTCAGTTTTTCGTACTAAGAGCCGATGAAATACAAAAAATCGTATATTTGCAACTTTTACGAATGACTCTAAATTTTGCGAAGTGCCATGGCACCACCATTTTCAATTTTTCAAAAAAAAATAAAAGTCTTAATGTGATGTTCTCAACTTGTGCTGCCCCTCTGCCATGTATTGCAAATATTTAAAAAAAAAATCGTGAGTTTAAAAATTTTACGGATGAATTTTTTTTTGTAAATTACTTTTTATAAAAATTTAAATTGTGCTGTTTTGTGCTACCATGCTGCGAAAAGATAAAAATTCGCAATGTGCTCAACTACTTTTGCTGCCATAGATATTTTTAGAAAATCACAATTTAAAAAAAAAAATTCATTTGTTAACTTGTGATTTTTTCAAAAATTATTAACGGCACATGGCAGCACGAGTTTTGCACATTATAAATTCCAGCGCAATTTTATTTTTTTGGAAAATTTTAAATGGCGGTATACTAACTTCATGCTATGGCGCTTTTCAAATTTTAGTTTCGGCCTGCAAATATTCGAATTTATTTTTACCTCTTCACACAACTTTTATTTTTTTTTAGAAAATTGGAAATTTGCTAACAATTCCATTCGTAAAATTAGACAATTTTCAATTTTGTAACTAACGGCACAAGGTAGAACAAGTTGAGCACAGCGATGCCACTTCGCTGCAATTGCAGTAGATCTTCTTTATTTTCTGCAACAAATAATTATAAAACTACAAAATAATTTTTTTTTTTTTAAATACCTGTTCTCAAACTGATATGATAAAACCATTCACAAAGTGATGCGTTGTATATTTTCTTTAAGCGCAGCCAATTGTTTTTGTGAACTTCCCATAAGCCAATTTAAAAACAACCTCTTAAATAAACTTACTGTCAATGTTCTTAAAAATGCTATTCTTTATAAGGAAATGAATGTCAGCAATGGTTGTGGGAAACCATAAGATTTACTCAACCTCTTCCAAAACTGAAAATTTATGAATTGAAATTTGTTAAAGATTTTTGAATTTTAGTTTTTCAAAAACTTTCTTAAAATTGCGGAAATTTAATGCATTTTTTTGAGTGATCCACTGTTCAATTTTTTTTCGAAGTGGCAACGCTGGTTGATCACTTTTTCGAAAAAAATTGTTTTTAAAATCGAAAATGGTGGTGCTAACTTCACGCTAAAAAAATAGCTTGCCTCTAAAAACCCTTTGCAGATGGGTGCACAAGTTGGACATTTAGTTTTACGAAAATCAAAAATGGCAGTGCTAACTTCATGCACAGCCTTTCTTAGGCTTTTTCGTAAGCCCTATTCAATGCCAATATTTTTATCTAAACACATACCATACAAGAAATTTTGGAATTTTTTTTGGACTGAAATTCTAATTTTTCTAGACTATTACGAAACACAGCAGAAATATATTTATGGATTGTTTCAGTAATTGCGCCAAAAAGAAAAACAAACAAAAACAGCTGAAAGCCATGCTGAAAGAAACAAGAAAAACAAACACGAATACAACGTTATTGTCAGTTTGCCGCACACAATGAGTGAACCGGTCAGTTAACACTGTGCGAAATTAGTGGAGACTTTTCAAAAATAATCTGCTTTAATTATCAATTACGTGCGAAAGCCTAAAAACTAAACAGTGAAAAAAGTGCCACAAAATTGGTCATACATAGGTATATGTACATATGTATTTACATCTTCTATTATATAAATGGATTGTGGTGGCTTCGGATGCTTAAAACTTGAAAACGACTGGACCAATTTGAATACTTCCTTTCTGTGGGTTTGTTCGTAATTGCTTCGCAAGGGTTAAGCAAAAAGAAAGTCGGAAAATTCTCAACAGGTGGCGTTGTAGGTGGTTACGATATGGCTTTTGGGATATTCTTTTTCAACTTTTGTTATTTGTAGGGTAGAATGGGGTAAAAATAAAATAATTGCCAGATTTAAGAAATTCTTGTTTTGTTTGAAAGGTTTTTCTTAGGAAATGGTTTTAGTGATATTCTTTTTCAAAATTATAACATTAGTAGGGTGAAATAGGGTAAAAATAGAAACAATCCGATTTAAGAAATTTCTTGGGTGTTTGAAGAGCCTTAGGGATTTTTTTTTTTATAAAATTGGCATTTATAGAGTGAAATGGGGTAAAAACGAAAAGTGGCATCTGATTTCGAAAATTATGTTGGTGTTTGATAGGTTATTAAAAAAAAAATTATTTTTATAGAAAGACATGATATAAAAACGTTGGACTTAGAGGATCATGTTTTTACATATATATGGCCATTCATAACGTGAATTAGGTAAGTTAAAACCCAAAAGATAATATAAATAAATATTTAAGCTAATTTTTGTTGGCAAATACTACATTATCGATTGCAAAAATTAATTTAAAAAATTTTTTAATATTATCTTTTGTAATTTTTATGCGAAGCTTAGGTTTGTCTACCCGTGCGAAGCCGGACGGGCCAGCTAGTATTTTATATATTTTGAAAAAAAAAAACTGACAACTAAATAAATTTTTATTGTGTGAATTTTTATTCAAAAACATAAATCATTTTTTACAATCACCTTGGACATACCATTACATAGGTATGTATACATATGTACGAACTGCTTAAGAAGTTTAAATAAAAATAATTTCTAGGTAGAAAAATAAGTTCGTGTGCATTCTGGCATGAGCTTCCTCCAAGAATACCATTACATTTATGTTGATGTTTGAGTAAGTTCCTAGTTAAATATTTATTTATCATCTTAACAACACACTGCACTGTAAATAAATTGAATTTAACTCAAGGCATCAAAGTTTCCATGCACTTAAGAATCGACATTTTAATGCATTCATCCTCTCTGAAAGTCTTCACGTTGCCGTTGCCGAGATGCCGATGCCAATACCACCTCATTTCCGGCCCGAAAACACGAAATTTTAAAGGAAAAACGAATAAGAAAACACATAGTATATCCATTTGCACTTTTAGTTTATTCGATGTTGAATAAATAATAAATGTCCATTCGTCTAAGATGAGATGATGTCCTTCGTGCACTCATGTCCATTTTCGGCGTGTAGCTAGGTATATGTGGCAACGTTATATTTCTCTTTGTATAGGTACATACATATGTATGTCTATTGTATATGAATGAATACGTCTTAAGAAAGTTGCATATAAAATGTTTGAAAGTTCTCATTAATAATTGATTGCCATCGGCTCCTTGCAGCTTAACAGCAACAGCAGCTGTCCTCTTGATAGTTTTTCAAAATAAAAAGATGGCATCAAACCCTTAGGGATTGTAATAGGTATGTAGGTGTGTAGCTTCATCTTATATTGTCGGGAGCACTTCACTTTTTTCTTCCAAAAGCAACCTAGGTACTAACGCTTAATGTTAACGGCCTTGCATGTCCGAGTTGATGCTTCTAGCGTCGACTCTTTTCGTCACATTGCCATCTTTCTCTCTACATGCATCCGCCTGCCATTGCTGGTATGTGTTCAGCAAAAATCTATTAGAAAGTGAACATGTCCCCAAAATAAACCTCCCCTTCCCTGATGATAGACATAAGTAAACAAAAATAATCTAAAATTATATGAGAACAATAAAACTACTCCAACAGCCGTAAACCGTAAATGACAGCCATCATAGTCGAAGTTGGTGGAAGAGCCTCGTTGAATTGGTCCTGTGGATGCTCTGGACCTATGTATATATGCATTATGCCGGTTGGTCGGTTTGGTTCGGCTCGGATAGTTGGCGTACTCTAATAACTTTCTTAACAATTCGCGTAGAAGTACAGACAGCCACAGCCACTGACACATTCAAAAGGAAAAGGGAAAAGTTTGGTAATTACGAAGAGTTGAGTGATGCCACAACATGCACTCGTACAACACCGTACAATGTGAAGGACATATACATATTATAGAGGAAGCAATTATAACTCCTGCTGAAATTCATTAAATTGCATAAAGTTTTGCTAATTTTCTCTAAGCGTTGCCATTGCCATTGCCATTGCCATTACAGTTGACGTAGCCGCCATCATTTTATTTTTATTTTTTGACAGTTCTTTAATACGGATGTGCTCTTATAAAGGGTGTTTATTTTTTTGGAGGTGTAGAACTTAAAGTTGGCAACACTATTTTAACTGGCGGCCATTTTGTCAGCTGTCAACTGATTTATTTTTAGTTTAGTTTGGCATTTCAACATGAATAGACTGATGCCTGAATAACGCTTCCAAATTGTGCCCAAATGGGCCCAAAACAAGATTGCCGTTGATCCCAATCTTCGTATTTTGTTTAGCTATGAAGCTCACTTTTGGCTGAATGGAAACGTCAATTAACAAAACTGCCATATTTGGAGTGATGATAATCCTCATGTGTATGTTGAGACCCCGTTACATCCACAAAAAACTGACTGTTTGGTGTGCTTTATGGTTTGGTGGAATAATTGGTATGTACTTCTTTAAAAAACGGTGCTGGTCAGAACGTTACAGTCAATGGTGACAGCTATAGAGCCATGATTACTTACTTTTTCGTTCATCAATTGAACAACCATGATTTGCAGGAGCTGTGGTTTCAACAAGACGGCGCAACATGTCACACAGCTCGTGACACAATTGATTTATTGAAGGAAACGTTTGGTAACCGCATATAGTTTCACGTTACGGAACCGTGAATTGGCCTCCAAGATCGTGCGATTTAACGCCGCTTGACTATTTTCTGGGAGGATATGTGAAGTCGCTAGTCTACGTCGATAAGCCCGTGGAACGATTGACCACTTGGAGGACAACATTCGCCGAGTTAATGCCGATATACGGCTACAAATGTTTGAAAAAAAGTCATCGAATATTGGACCCCCAGATTAGACTACGTCCGAGCAAGAAGTGGCGGTCATATGCAAGATATCATATTTTAATTATAATGCCAGAAGATTATCTTTCGAATAAATTAAATTTCATGTCAATTTAAAAAAACTCATCTTTGTTTTATTCTATTTCAAAGCTCTATACCTCTAAAAAATACACCCTTTACAAATATTTCGCATGAAAGAGCTTTGGTTAGATTTCATTAACCGTTTATGTTAAAAAAAGCTTAAAAGGTGAAATTTTAATGGATCCTCATTCTTCACGAGAGCGGAGACAATGATTAAAAAGATGAACGTTAATTTTCTTTCCCTTCCTGCCTTTAACGGCGACGTGCGCCGCCGACCGACGCAGAGCAAGACTAACATATGAAACAAAACGACCTGTTCGTTTAGGTATTTTGAGAAAATTGCGTTAATTATTATGGGCTATTCCCATATATGTATGTTATGTATCTCTTTAATTGATTTCTTTATAATTTTTCTTCTGACCTCATGCACACTATCTTATGTTAAGAATGGCACTACATAACTCAACCATTACCAAGAGTCTTCATTTTTAAATGCCCTTTAATTTGCAAACTAATTTATTCCGATAATATCTTTTGCTCCTCTTCATAGTATTGAAAAGTGGTTAATTGTTTTGTTAAGAAAATTGTTTTTAATAAATATAAATGTGTTTGAAAGTTTTAATCCAGCATTAGATCTAATGAAATGTGTTGACAATTCAGATTGATTTTTAACTCCACTTCGCAATGAACCATTAACTAACGGGTGATTTTTTAGCTGGTTTGGTTTTGGCAACACTGGTTTTGACAGCTGACTTGTGTCACTGTCAAACAGCTTCAGTTTGGTTTGCAATTTAACCATGGATCGTCTTACAAATGAACAACGCTTGCAAATTATTGAATTTTACTATCAAAATTCGTGCTCGGTTCGAAATGTTCATCGCGCGCTGCTTGTGTTCAGCGATGAGGCTCATTTTTGGTTGAATGGGTACGTAAATAAGCAAAATTGCCGCATTTGGAGTGAAGATCAGCCAGAAGCATTGCAACAGCTACCAATGCATCCCGAAAAAGCCACTGTTTGGTGCGGTTTATGGGCCGGCGGCATTATTGGGCCTATTTCTTCAAAGATGATGCGAATCGCAGCGTTACTGTCAATGGTGAACGCTACCGAGCGATGATAACAAACTTTTTTTTTCCCGAAATGGAAGTTCTTGACTTGCATGATATGTGGTTTCAACAAGACGGTGCCACATGCCACACAGCACGCGAAACAATGGCGCAATTGCGAGGCGAGTTTGGTGAACAGTTAATTTCACGTTTCGGGCCGGTCAATTGGCCGCCTAGATCGTGCGATTTGACACCATTAGATTATTTTTTGTGGGGGTATGTCAAGGCTAATGTCTATAGGGACAAGCCCGCTTCGATTGACGCACTGGAAGCCAACATCCATGCATTCATTCGTGAGATACCGGCCGATATGTGTGAAAGAGTATGCCAAAATTGGACTCAGCGGATGGGCTACCTGAGACGCAGCCGCGGTCAACATTTGCATGAAATTATCTTTAAACATTAAATTGCAAGGTTCAAACTATCGATTCAAATAAATATTTCATTCATTTTTTCGAATTTTTTGTGTTTTTTTTTTTAAAAAAGTTCTAAACCTCTTAAAAAATCACCCATTATGATTAATGGCTTTTGTAAGAAACAAATCACCTTGCATAGTTGAGAAGTAATAAATAAATCATTTACGACAAATTAAGGTAGGTGTATACCAATCAGCAGAAACGTTAACCAAAAGAAATGTGTGTAATTAGTTTGTTCTACTATTCATCAATATCAAATTGAATTGTATACGTGAAATATATTTTCTGCACTTGTATGGTCAAGTGTGAAATTTATTCTCAATTAGTCACAAATTTTAACAATTTGAAAGTACAGACAACAATTTCAATATTTTAAGAAGTCTGTCTAAAATTATAGTCAAGCAAACAAACAAAAACAATAAACAGTAAATCAAAACGCTAAAAAAGTAAATTCAATTAAATAGAACATGAAACTGAATAGAACATCATGCACCCAATTAGGTCCATTGTTTGGTGCACCCTAATGAGGCACAATCCGCACACAAATATTCAAGCAAACACCAAATTGCTGCAACTAGCAGTTCAATTAGCAGTCTATTCAGATGCTGCTTGAATAAGCCGCCATCGCCCTTACCGCCATCGCCATCGCCATCACTGCCAATGTAAGCTTCTATAAATCCACAAGAGACTATACAACCTTGCACATATGTAGTTGGTTATAAAAAAAAAAATGTGTAGGTTCGCACTCATGGGAATAGGTTGATCTAGTGTATTAACACACAGCTGAGATACATGCATGATGCATCTAATAATAATATTTTCTTTTTGCGAAATTCCATCCACGGCGATTTCGCACCTACGTTCATAGACAGCTAGACTACAGACAACCTGTGTAATAGTTGAACCACTTCAACTGCATGTGCTACCTAATTACCGACAAAGGGCTAAATTAGATACCATATGATAGCTACTTACTTATTCATGATTATTTGTGTGAGTGTTTTTTTAACGTTTGTAACTCAAGAACCAAATAATGAGTTAGTCATTCAGCAGAACATTAAATGCAAAATTACAAAATATAAATAAATGTTGTAGGGATTGTACAAGGGTGGGCTATATAAGACCCATTGATGTTAAAGACGTATAACTCTTGTAATAAATATTTGTTCAAATTTATTTTGTTTATATTTATTTATTTATTTATTCTCTACGATTTACATCTACAGATTTGATATACTTAATTACCTAAATTTAATACAATTATGCAATAAATACAATGGTTCTTAACTACGAGTAGAATTAGATTTTTGCATTTGGAATGTTAACAATGAAATTTTAAAAGTTTTTCTTTGAAAGCATATTTCTAAACAATAATAAGCGTTATTAAATAATCTACAGTAATGACTTAATGGTTCACGCAATCCATAATCCGTTCTATGTGAAACTTCAAATAATAAAGGCCTCAATCTTAAAGATCTTGACGGAGCATAAATATTTATATTAGAAAACAAGCTTGAGCAATCAACATAACTACACAAAACATCCCGAATAAAATATTCCAAGGAAGGTCTTACAATACTATAAAAAAGAGATTTTAAAGTGTACACGATCCGAAAATTCGAGCGAATTTCTCTTTAAGAATCCTAACAAGGAATTAGCTTTTGAAATTATGGAATTGATGTGAAGTTGAAACGTGAGTTTTTCATCAAATATTACACCGAGGTCTTTAACTTCATGAACAATTCTTAAATTAATGTTGTTTAAGGACAACAATGGATCAATTTGATACAAACAACATTTATAAGACATATAAGTGCATTTTTCAAGGTTGAGTTTTAAATCATTAAGCTTACACCACCTTGCAAATGAATTAAGATCATTTTGCAGAAGCAATCGATCAGCACAGTTTAAAACCACAGCAAAAAACTTTATATCATCTGCAAATATGAGACATCTACAAAATTTTAAGATATTGGGTACATCATTTATAAGAAGCAAGAAGATAGGGGGTCCTAAATGACTCCCTTCTGGAACTCCAGAAGTAACAAGTATATCTTTAGAGCATACATCATCCAAAAGTACCATTTGCTTACGACCATATAAGTAAGATTTCAACCAACTCAATAACGGGTCAGAAACACCATAGCACTCAAGTTTCTTCAGAAGAATTTTTATGTTTACTCTGCTAAATGCTTTGGAAAAATCGGTGTAAACTACATGAATTTGTCTATTTTTTCTCTAAAGCATTTATTGAAAAATTTTTAAACTCAACCAGATTCGATACAGTAGATCTACTTTTCCAAAATCCATGTTGAGAAAGGCTTACAAGCCCTTTTGACAAATCAACAAAAATATCCTTAACCAGACAATCCAACATCTTCGGAATGATGGATAATTTTGCAATAGGTCTATAATTAGCAATGTTATCTTTTTTTCCAGATTTAAAAATGGGATTTATAACAGAGATCTTCCATTCCTCAAGAAAAACACCAGTAGATAATGACTGATTTAATAATTCTGTCAAAGGAGAACAAAGAACAAGATGAAAGTGTGACAAACGGCTAGAACGTGTAGGTTGGGTGAACAGTTTTTGAAAAATTAATTTTCAAATTCAAAATTTTGAAGAAAAAAATGTAAAACTTATTTTTACTCGAAATTTTACGTAATTAAGTACTATTTTTTTTAAATTACATTTTTAGTCAAAGAGAGAAAACGCATGCTTAAATGATTTGTACTTTTTGAGAAAATTGAAAATAACTAGATCAACTTAAGCAACGGATTGGAGTCAAATTATGGGAATTTTATTTCTCTTATTTTCTAAAAACTAAGATGAGATCTTAGCTCGTTTTAGTGTTTGTTTAAAAACACACAATTTAAAAAAAAAGTTCGTTCAAAATGAAATTATTAATTTTTCCCATAATTTTGAGTTTGAAAATTAATTTTTCAAAAACTTGTCACTAAAACAACTTTATTTAAAAGAAAAATATAAGAAGAAATTTCTAGCTTTACAAAATGGTATAGCAAGGCATTTCAAATGTTACCCTCAATTTTTTAAATAGTTTGTTTTCTGTTTTAAGTTAATTTTTTTTTTAAATTACCCCTCCCGGCTTAACGGGAAGGAATAGACCGCCCTCAACCCAAATTACCCTAGCTTCTTGTCACACCTTATGCGAATCACCCTGTATATTAAATACATTTAAGGAAAAAATTCCGCCACTGTTGAATCTGGTGAACGTTATAGCTAAAGGAAATCTGAATTTTTTGACTCCAACGTTCGTTTTAAAATTCGCCCCAATGTTATTCTGCCCAATTGGCCAGAACGATGACGATCATTTCTAACACTCTGTTGCAAAGCTTTCACTTTGTCTAATGTCTTCAGTGTGAAAATTTCGATGAGAACCTCTTCTAGGACGGGCGACCACTGAACGCCGTTCATTAAATCGGCTGACTCCTAATCATGAAGCCTGTGATAGCTGATCTTGAATTAAAATTTTGGCTATATTTTCGCTGCGTCATATAACCATTGATCCTTGACAAGAATAGAAAATATCGATACAATATCGAAACAGGCTTATAATAAATTAGAGAAAATTGTAAAAAATTATTAAAATAAATCTATTAAACTAAAACAATCCTTAGACTGGGCCCATATTGACTTTTTTGTTTACAAAACTTGGGTTAAAATATCGTAAATTTTTTCAGCTTGAAAGAAATTTTCAAGGATATAAATTTATTGGTGAATTTTAAGAAAAATTCCTTACAGGGTGTTTCAGGGTCTTTAGCTGAACTAATATGAAAATTAAATTTAACTCAACAATTGTCAAAAGTCTACGACGTAGTATCTTAAGGGTCATTGGAGCAAAACATTGGCGAATAAAAGTAAATCCACCATTATTTTTTTTTATTTTTAAGTGCTAACTTTTTTAAAATGTATGTAGTATATCATATCCATTGCAATTATTTCAAAGAAACCTAAATATTTTAAGTCAAACAGTAGAGCATAAAGTTAAAAAAAAAATGAAAGTATTAACATATGGGTACCCATAACTAAAAAAATATATGTACGCCCGTACTGTACGTATACCCTTCAAAAAAAATGAAATCCATATAGCGCAGCTCTTTGCTATTTTATGCAATTGTGTATATCAAATTTTTATTGAAAAATGTTATTTTCCGTTGAATTTACGACGTTTTTTAGATCAATAAGAAGTTGAAAAAGTTTGCACAAAACAATATTCAAGAAAAATTATTTCAAAAAATGTATTATGTTTTCTTTTGAATAATAAACAAATATAATATCCAAAAAAAAAAACTTTTGAAAAATCATTACAGCGGTTTTCTTGAAAAAAATGTTTTTTTTTAATAACATTTCTTTAACATTCGAGAAAAATTGCTGTGCCAATTTAAAGTACATATTTAATAATATACACCTGAATACCTAATTTTAAAAAATCACCTTCCCAACAATTTTTGAGATATTAATTTAAAAAAAAAGTAATTTTTTTTAAAGTCCAAAACCATAGTATGTATTTCAATTTTTCATGTCAACCAATCCAATAGAAAAATTTAAAACCAATTCCCAATTTTGTGTGTCTTATGAAAATATTTTAACAAAAATGATCACTCATTCGCCACAGTGAACCATTTGAGAAGAAAATTGTTTTATTTTCTATATGACTGTTTCAAGACCTTAAGAAACATTGCACACATATTGATTTTTTTCTGAAATGTTTTCTATACATTTTCTATCCTTTCCTCTAGTACACTCGGGCGAATGAGCGTTATTTTTTTTTTTTGTAAAACAACAAATTGTTGTACATATTAAAATTAGTAAAATTGTATTTAATCATGGAAAATAATCATTAAGAAAAAACTTCGTACCTACATATACTTGTGCACACTAGAAGTTGGGTCTTTCATTCGTGAAATATAATTATGATTATAAGGGCCTCATCTAACCTTCATTCATCATTATTGTAATTTAAAATGAATTCTAATAAATATCATCATTAACGCATACATACGCATTTATTAGTGGATATTAAAATACAAAGTCAACTGAAAGAACCATTTTATTAATAGACAAAACAGAAAAATTAATTGAAAGCATTTAATTACTAATGATGTTCCCAGGAAAAGAGTTCAAATGAAAAAAAAAAAACCAAGTAGGCACCAACTCTACTGCAACATCCTTGAATCTGGGAAATAAAAACAGAATCATCATGGGAACAAAAAATATAAAAAAAAAAAAAAATAAAAAAAGTATCCTCTGCACATAATCCATTAATAAATTAACCAGAGCAGCTTATTAACAGGCCACCAAGGTAAAAATCTTAATTACTGGCACTGCAATTAGTATATTTCTTTGCAATTCTGAGGACCTTACAACCAGCAAACGAACGGTCTCTCATGGAAGTGGTAGTGGAAGTGGAAGCAACTCAGAGCTCTCACCCTTATCACTCACTCATTCACTGATTCATAATATTTTATTTTCATATAATTTCTTTTTTTTAATTTCTGCCATCCATTTTCAGGTGGCATTGCTGCGATGAGGGAATCAAGTTACAATACAAGGATAAGCCAACACATCAACCAAAGCAATGTGCACCACATCCGCTACAACATTAAAATAGGATGAGGAATTAAGAGTGGCAGAGGAGCTATAGCACCACGGCAGTAGCACTTAAGGACTCCTAATTATTTCACGAAATGTTATCGTCCCATCACACAACCGCGCGCCGCCTTGAAAGTTGAAAGATGTATCTCATTTTTTAATTGCTCACTCAGAGCAACGGGTTGCAGGTTGCATTGCAATACTACCTACAATAATGTCAGTAAGATGAGTGTGCTGATGGTTATCCGAAATTTTCATTTCATAAAGTTCGACAAGAAGACGTCAGCGGCTCGGGTGGCAAGGATATCAGAGCATAAAAAAATATTCTATTTCTATCTGAGAGGAAAAACCCACCACATGGCTAGAAGCAGAGTAGTTAAGGTGAAAAGGCGTTCAATTTGGAGAAGTTCAATTTGAATGAGCTCAACAGTTTTCTTCCCCAGGAGCGCGGCAAAAGGAAGGGTTATTGGAAAAGAACGAAACGATTTGTGATAAATATAAACAGTTTGATTGTTTTTCCAATATCGGAAAAATGTTTTATTTATTATTTTGTTACGAATTAAGCTCCAGAGGTAATTTTTTGAAAGCATAAATTGCAGACCCTATATTTGTAGTTTTATATTATTCCATTTTCTAAAGCACGTTTTGGTGGTCAATACAAACAAAATTCAAAAGTGTCATACACGTAACAAGAGTATGTTAAAAGATGAATACATTTTGAAACTGCAAACATAAAACTGATAATTTAAAAAAGTACCTATACACAATATTTTGATCAATCGTCAGACAAAATTTCGTTGAATTTTAAAACTATCTTTGCCCCCAATTTATTGTTTAAGGATTGTGTATGTGTATCAGAATGGCAATTCAAAAACTTATCTATTTTTCCAGTTTGTTTCTACATATTAACTTATGGTGTTTAGTGCTGGGAAATTATATTTTTACCATCTAAAAAAAAATGTTGCCCCCCCCCCCCCAATGCAAAATCCTAGTTACTGTAGTTGAACAGACAGACAGAAAGGCGGACGTTTTTGTGAGACCCATTTTTTTCGTCTTCTCTATCATCGTAATGTCAAGTTTGATCAAAATCTCGAGTTCCATTTTTTTGTACGAATTCCTATATACCTATGTATATTCGCAAGTAAAAATATAGATTCCCATTTTAATGGTTAATTATTTTAATTTTTAGAAGAACTTCACTTTCCAAGAGGAACTTTTTCCCAATGTGTGTGAGAAATTAAAAAAAACTTACCATTGCAATAATTTTCCATTCGAATTTCGGCTATTCGTTCACGCATTAAAATCATACTTGTCACAACCGTAACATTAATTTCTTACCCCTGTAACAATTTAAAATATAACTTTTTGACTGTTTTTCACAGTTTTTGAACATCAACTTCTAGATATAAAGATAAAAAAAAATATATATTTTTATCAAAAATCGCAAACCACGGGTTTTCTAAGGTCACACTCCCAAAGCAACTGAAATAGGTGCAATAACTATTAATTTAATTCATTTAAATGGTATTAATTTATCCACATCTGTTCAAAAAATTTATCATGTTTGATTAAATTTATTTAAAAGATCGTGAGAATAAATTTATAAAATCATGAATATCATTAGTGTCACTCACGTAACAATGAAAACACATTTAATTGATGTTGTGAATGAACTTAATTTCTGCAGAATTTAAACTTCATATTATTCACTTTGCATATTTTGACTGTCAAAACGTTGACTTAAGAATAATGCACTTTATCAATTTCATAAAAACACATTGATGGCTAAAGTGGGTGACCGATTTGGTCAAAATTTTCTACCCTGCATCTTTATGTGATTCCCCCACGGGACAAATACGGATTTTTGTTTAAGCTCATAAAATTGGTTTTTAATTTTGTTTTGTCAACTCAAACGATTATGATTAAACTTTCCTTTTGGTTAAACAATTTCGTTTGATTTGTAAACCCAAACAACTGGGAGTTAAAATTATTTGAAACCGAATAACCGTATTGCCGAATCGCAAATAATTTATAACTAAGATTTAGGATCGCTATCCCCACAGTGGTTTAGAAAAAATAAAAGAAAAACAATTTCAATACAAAAAAAGTTATTTGACAAAATATTTGTACTAAGCTAATTTGAATTGAATTTTTGTTTCAGTGTTGATTCACAAATATTGTGAGTCAAGCTTATAAAGTTCTAAAAATAAAAAAAAAAATATAAAATTAAAGTAAATTATTCTTACAACTTCCCGAAGGAACGCAAGCACTGGTTTGCTAGTTTAAATAAATAATTTTACTTGCAATAAAATTCGTACGCAAAATAATAAGAGCTTTACATAATGTGCCCAACATTATAGGGTGTATATTTGGATATTTAATTGTATAACAAACTTCGTCTTCATTTCCTTATACAAGAAAGTTTAATATAGCTACGGCCCTGGTTCCATCTTGTGAAGTACCTTGTGGCTTAGTTCTATTCATACGTGTATACAAATCCTATTTAAAAAAAAAAATATCTTAGCAAGGAAAACTTTCTACCAATACTTTACCACTTCCTGAACAGAGAGTAAGTAAGGATTAATATTAAGGATTAGCACTACATAAGTATATACGCTTCCGTTAAGTACATCTGTGGAAGTGTGCGTGGGTAGTGCTAGTGCTGAGCTGTATTGCGATTCGATTTAGCTAATGGACAGACATGTCTGATGATCGTAATGTTTTTGGATTTTGAGGCTGTGGAATGCGGCTTTGACACCGACAGGTAAGTGTGTGGGTGCGTGTTGGAATAGAGTGAGATTGCATTTGGTGCAGAAAAAAAAATATAAGACTGGTGCGTTATGGATATAATGAAGCCGAAAACAAGACGAACCCAACAAGCCAACCGACACAACAGACCAGCATAGCAGCAAACCAGCAACGTGCGGCATGGCGATGGCGTGGCGCGCGGCAACCGGCCAGGATGTTTTGTATAGTAGTTGTTGTGTTATAGCACTATGTTCCAAGTTTTAAAATTTATAGGGATGTTGCTTTGTATTCGAGTAGGTTCAAGCATGGTAGTTAAAATTAATTTTCGCGAAAAGTTATACTACAAGGGAATATATAGGGGTGTGAAGCTGCTGCTGATGCTTTTGCCACCTCTTCTCCCCCGATGCTGCGATATCATGATGATGATTGGGGGGGGGGGGAGGTAGGATGGGAAGTGTAGGAGGCTGGAGCTGGTGTGCAATTAAAAAGTTTGTGAAGCCCAGCGCTCTAGAAATTTAATTAAATATTGAAGAGTGTAATGGGAAAGTTCCTCCTCTGCCACTGCATAATACCCTATTCAAGCTGGAGTATAAAAAAAAAAGAGACTGCAGCTGGGTGAGAAGAGGAGGTAAGTTTTTGAGTGGGCTAGCAGCGGTGCGCAATGGTACACTACATTCTCTGTTTGCAAAGATATTATATCTTGTAGTTTGCTTGCAGTGCATCTTTATTTCGATAGTAGAGGCAGAGAGGAATGAAAACTTAAAATAGTTATCCAGCTCCAGCCTCATTTTCTGATAAAATTTTCCAATTTCAAGCGAATTATAATATTTGCCAGATTATTTAGATAATTATTGAAGTTTATGCTCTACACCAAAATTCTAAGGGCCAATTAAAGCTACAGATGATAATGATGGTTATATACTATAAGAGGTACAGAAATAGAACATTTACTGCGTGATCGTTAAAATTTCTATAATTTATTAAGGATTTTGAAAATCATCTCAGTGAAACCTTCAAAGACCATCAAGGACAAATTTTGTACAAAATTATCAATGCAGTTTCTGTACAAGCTGTAGAATGTAGATGAAACGGGTGTTTTTTTTAGAAGTGTAGTTTTCAATCTGGCAATACTTTTTTTAGAGTTGGTTTTTTTGACACCTGACACTTGATTTATGCTCAGTTTGGTTTGCCATTTCATAATGAATAGACTTAATTCTGAACAACGATTCCAAATTGTGCAAAAATAAGCCCAAAGTGAGATGGCCATCGATCCCGATTTTCACATTGTTCTGCGATGAAGCTCATTTTTGGTTGAATGGGTACGTTAATAAGCAAAATTGTCGTATTTGGAGTGATCATAATCCACAAACCATTGTTGAGACGCGAGCCGTTACATCCTCAACAAATCACTGTTTGGTGTGCTCTATAGGCAGAGGGAATCATTGGTCCATATTTCTTAAAAAATTAAGCCGGGTTACAGTCAATGGGGAACTCTAGATATAGAACCATGATTAATGACTTTTTCATGCCTGAATTAGAGGATGTTGATGTGGACGACCTTTGGTTCCAACAAAACGGCGCTACATGCCATTCAGCCAACGAAACAATAAATTTATTGTAGGAAACTTTTTGTGAGCTCATTATCTCGCGTAGTCGTGGGCTTGTGGTGTGGCCTCCAAGATCGTGCGATTCCACACCGCTGGACTATTTTTTGTGGGGATATGTGAAATGGCTTGTCTATGCAGATAAGCCCAGGACGATTGACGCCTTGGACGAAAATATTTGGCGCGTTATTGCTGACTTACGACCCCAATTGCTGCAAAAAGTGTTCCAAAATTAAGTCTCTCGGCTGGAATTTATTCGAGCCAGCCACTTGCCCGAAATCATTTTTAAAATATAATGGCAAACCCTTATCTGCGTTTTATTCCTTTTTGAAAACCACACGTTAAAAAAAACACCCTTTATATGCAAATCTACATATATTTAATTTTCTTGAAAATATTTCCTCGAAGTGTAGAAGGGTGTTTTTTTTAGGTTAAGTACAAATGTAGATTTTTAAAACTTAAATTGAATTTTAGAAACTTTAAATCGAAGCAACATAACGTTCATAGTTTTAAACAACAAAACTACGTCTTAGGTCTTAGAGTTATTCATAAATCCACTTTTTATATTCAAGATACTGTTGTAGAATATAAATATTTCAATTTCATATACCATTTCACAATATGACATCTAACTTATCTTATCTCCTGCGGATTATAAGTTCTGCCCTAATTTATAGTTCGACCATAAAGAAACATAAAATTTCTGCACCGGCTAAAATGGTTACAGAAAAACAAAAACCTGTTAAATGTAACATTGATAGAAAATGCTCGTTAGTTGTCATCCATCGACCGCACAAACTAATTACTCCCATTAGATTGAACTCTCCACACCATGGCCGAACATTGACCATTAGCGGTAAAACGCAATTGATCCCATTCGTATAGCTACCTATACACTGCGAACATATACTTTCTAGAAATTATGTTCAGCAAATTAATTAAAGCTGCGCTATGTGCAAAACAAATGGACGTCCATTTCTGACCAATCATCCCGCAATTAAAACGCTCGCGTACATCAACCAAATAAACAAATTTCAATTACACTCATTGCAGCTCCACCAAACACGCGCTCATACAAACACGCTCACACAAACTGACCAGCGTGTACACCACAAACACATTCACAAACTCTTGCACACACAGGTGCTGGTTAAAATGGTGTACAAGTGCAACTGCAACAATGAAACAATATTACTATATATATTTATGTGTAGGTATAGCTGTAGCTGGTAGCCTTACAACAGTTTTAGCCTGGTGGTGTATCTTAGCGTATTAATTAAAGTTTATCCGCAGATACACGCACACCACGCCATCGGCTAGCGCCTAATTGCATGATTTGGATTTCTTCTTAATTAAATTACACATCATGGTCCCTCACTCTTCACGGAAAGTGCATCGGGCAAAGGCAGACAGTGAACAAGTGAACTGGCCAACCGGGTTCCAGTATATCCGTCAAAACCAACTATTCCCAGAATTTACACACATCGCCCACCATTCTCCTACCAATCTCTGTATTTTTTTAAATGGGTATTTGTACGAATAGGAACGTGGTTGCCATCAATTATTTTACACACACCTTTAAAATTTTGAATGTTTACACGCCTATACGCCTTTCAATTTGATTTTCTCCAAAATAACTCTATATTCTTACATTTTTGGTACTCTCCGTTTTAATTCACAAACAAAATTTAATATTGAGCACAGGAATACAAAGTGTTTATTAATTTAAACACTGAATTTAACACTTCGCACGAAAAATACTATGATATGACTTCTCAAATGGAATAAGCTGCAATCCTGATGTCAAAATTGCCATATGCTTCTTCTTTTACGAAGTCATATTAGTTTAATGGAGGCTTCAGATTACTTGATATGATTTTTTTTTGACATGTCATATGAGAAGCTATTTGACTTCTGTTAACGTGTAAAATGGCTTTTAGTTATATGAAAAATGTTCCTCCGCAAAATTTCTCAGTTTTACTGTCGAAATCGTGAGTAAAAAGATTTGGATTTACTTGCTTACTTTTTGACGTATCGAAGCCTCTGAGTTCTAATTTTCCTGAACGCATCTAGTGAAACAAAATGACCTGACACAACTTTCAACAACGATCTCAGAACTTTGAAGACACCAATATTTTTTGTTTCTTAGATCTTAAGCTTGTAAAACTTACAACTTTGTTAGTACTAAGTCGTAATTTCAGATTTGTCTCAAACCTCAAAGTTCTACTGATACAAAGCCAGTAGTTAATCCATAAAGTAAGTTCAAATTATAACGGGTGAAGAGGTTTAGAACTTTTTTTTAAAAAAAAACACAAAAAATTCGAAAAAATGAATGAAATATTTATTTGAATCGATAGTTTGAACCTTGCAATTTAATGTTTAAAGATAATTTCATGCAAATGTTGACCGCGGCTGCGTCTCAGGTAGCCCATCCGCTGAGTCCAATTTTGGCATACTCTTTCACACATATCGGCCGGTATCTCACGAATGAATGCATGGATGTTGGCTTCCAGTGCGTCAATCGAAGCGGGCTTGTCCTTATAGACATTAGCCTTGACATACCCCCACAAAAAATAATCTAATGGTGTCAAATCGCACGATCTAGGCGGCCAATTGACCGGCCCGAAACGTGAAATTAACTGTTCACCAAACTCGCCTCGCAATTGCGCCATTGTTTCGCGTGCTGTGTGGCATGTGGCACCGTCTTGTTGGAACCACATATCATGCAAGTCAAGAACTTCCATTTCGGGCAAAAAAAAGTTTGTTATCATCGCTCGGTAGCGTTCACCATTGACAGTAACGCTGCGATTCGCATCATCTTTGAAGAAATAGGCCCAATAATGCCGCCGGCCCATAAACCGCACCAAACAGTGGCTTTTTCGGGATGCATTGGTAGCTCTTGCAATGCTTCTGGCTGATCTTCACTCCAAATGCGGCAATTTTGCTTATTTACGTACCCATTCAACCAAAAATGAGCCTCATCGCTGAACACAAGCAGCGTGCGATGAACATTTCGAACCGAGCACGAATTTTGATAGTAAAATTCAATAGTTTGCAAGCGTTTTTCATTTGTAAGACGATCCATGGTTAAATTGCAAACCAAACTGAAGCTGTTTGACAGTGACACAAGGTACTAAACACACGTCAGCTGTCAAAACCAGTGTTGCCAAAACCAAACCAGCTTAAAAATCACCCTATACATCTGTTTGTTTACTTCCCAAAACTGCCAATTTCTACTAATTTTAGTCCAAACTTCTGTCAACAAATAAACTAGGACTAAAATTGAAAGATCTAATATATCAAGGTCTCAGTGGAGTGGAATTATTCTATTTACATGAATACAAATGTGTGGATGAATCATATTTAACCACCTTCTCTAGAATTTAAAACAACAAATAAGTTAAATAAAAGGTTAACATGTACGCAATGGCAACCCTGCAAGAGAAAACAAATTGCATGCAGCGACTGCTGACGCGACGACACGGGTGATTTGATGAAATGTAACATTGCTATAACAAAGTCCATCATATTATGGCGTTTTTTTTTTTTTGTGAAATTTATTTCAAGCTCAGGGTGGAGGAAGAGGGATATTCTGATGGACATAGAAATGCATCCTGTCCCTGCACTGTTAGCGCTATTTAGTTTAGGTTAGGTGTGAATTCGGTAGTTTCCTACCAAATATTGAGTACAACGATCTTACTACTCGAATATCCCTCAGCAGCCCTCTTTGCTTCTCTGGGCTAATTTTTGGGGTTGTGCTTTCCCACCTAGGTAGCTTATACTCGGTGGGAGCAGTATCCTCGTGATGGTGGAGAGTGATTCAGCAATTGGTATGCAGAAGCTTAGAATAAAAGAGTTCTTCATTTAAAACTTACCATTTATTTACAATGAAATTAAATTGCACTGCAACTAATTAAAAAAATATTTATTTTTCATATATTTTTATTCGATCCTGCTGTTTTTATATTTTAGCTCTTCTCTTATTTGATGTGAATCAATTCGTACGTCTGTATGAATACAGCGTTGTAGTACTGCAGTTAATTGAATAAAAAGACTAATTTCCTTAAGTCTTTAACCTTGCGTAAAAAGAATATTTAACTGTAATACAACAATCAGCAGTCAGTACTAACATTCCGAATATGCAGTAAAAAAAAAGTTAATTAACTGCACTCCTTTTTAACTGGTTTTAGTCTTTTAATCAGTTGAAAGTCATTTGCATTGCGGCTTTGCTTTTACTTTTAGTCAGTAAGTCTTTTAACTGCAGTCAATTTATTAAACGCTTGAAATAGGATTCTCAATTTTGATAATTTTAAAATAATCCATCAAAAGGATAGAAGGCTGTGTATGTTTAGTTGAAACAAGAAAAAAATCATATGCGAAGAAGGGTATATACTTCCCCCGTCTAAGTGGAAGGGGATATTCTCAAAAAAATCTATATATACAATAATGGATCGTGGTGTGTTCGGATGATTAAAATTTGAAAACGACTGGACCAAATTGAATACTTCTTTCTGTGAGTTTGTTCGTAATTGCTCCACGAAGGTTTAGGAAAAAAAAAGTCCGAAAATTCTCAACAGGTGGTGCTGTAGGCAAATATTTCGTTTTTCTGTTCAATTCAATTACCGTTCAACAAGTGGCGCTGTTGGTGGTTAGGAAATGGCTTTAAGGTTATCCTTTTTAAATTTAGTTATTTGTAGGGTAAAATGAGGTAAAAATTAAAAATTGTCCGGTTCAAGAAATTTTTTTTAGCTTTATTGATATTCTTTTTCAAAATTTTAACATTTGTAGGGTGAAATTGGCTAAAAATAAAAAAAAATCCATCTAGAAAATTCTTTTTTTTGGTCAAAAGGTTTTTTTCTTAGGGAATAGCTTCGGGGTTATTCTCTTTCAAATATTGTAACTTTTAAGGTGAAGGGGTTCAAAATAAAAAAAAATCCATCCGATATAAAAATTGATTTTTTTAGAGTGAAATGGGATAAAACAATAAAGTGGTTTTTGATTACAAAAATTCTTTCTGTATTGGGAAAGTAATAAAAGTTGGGCTGAGAAGATTATGTTTTTACATATTAAGCCATTCATAACTTGATTTGAATTTGATTACCAAAAATTAGCTTAAATATCTATATATATTTTCTTTTGTAATTTTAATGCAAAGCTTATGTTTGTCCACCCATGCGAAGCCGGGTTTCCTAAAATTCCATTTTTAATTAAAATCGAAAGCATACAAAAATGGAACGCTAAACGCTATTCAATCAATCCCCCGAATCTGCACTAATGTCCACCGAAAAGTAAAAAACACGGCGTAGTCAAACAACTGGTTTAAAGTAGGTGTTTTCTCTAATTTCCCAAAAAAACAGCCGTTAATCGAAAACCATTTTGATTTGGTATGGAGCAAATACTAAATTCTGAGAGGTGATAACCTGACGTAACACCAGTTTCAGTTTGGACCACTCATTATGGAACAACCTCTATAAAAAAATAAGATACTATACTTAGACAAAAAACGGTAATTTGTTTTACTATTTTTATTTCAAAATTTAAAAATTCATTCTAGGTACAAGTATACATATTTCAGTTGGTGTAAAAACTCTTTGAACAATTTCACATAACCTAAAAGAGATATGTATTTCCATTAAAAAGTTTGTTCCGAAGCCGCACGCTCCATTTCTTTATTTTCTTCAGGTTGGGATGACACTGACAAAAGACCCTAGCGACAGGCAGCACACTGCATCAGCAATAAAAACCAATCTCCTTCAAAATGCATTGACATACATTCACTATATGCAAGCTCTCTGCTTCTCCTTATTCGCCCCAAAGCAATAAAACGGTGATAATTTATATAAAAGAAAAGAAACTCTTAATGATTGCAATCCTTCATATAAACTCAGCAGGACCTTTAACCCGCATTACGATTGCTGTACTATACACATAAAGTACACATACATACTTATAGATATGTTCATATAGAGATGCCATTCATATAATTATTTATCCCCAAGACCCTTAGCATCATCAGTGAACCACATATCGTGCCCTGCCGTCATCCTTATTCTACACATCTCATGCAAGAAGTTTAAGTCTTCTGATGCAGTATGTTTGCTATATACCTACTCCACTATTCCTTTGCCCCTTCCCTTGGAAGCATAACATTGTCGACGTCAAAATCATTACCGCGCCATAATCATCCTCCATAGCCGTGAGCCAAAAATGGGCTCAATTATTTCGAAATCATTAAAATCGTTTTTTGTTTAGAATAGCAGGAGCGGTCGTATACACTCAGCTGTCGACGTTGTCGTTGTTGTCGTAGTCGTATAGTCGCAGTCATCACACAAGAACACTAGTGCCAGGATCCGAGACCGGGAGTTTCCATGGGACAGACCTTCTACGTCTACACCACCGACACTTTGGTCTCTCACTCTTCTGAAGCTAAAGGAATTGGCAGATACAGCGGTTAAACGATGATAATCCTGCCACAAACGATGAATAGAGAATAGAAAGGCGAGAATATGGAATTGGAATAGCAACATGGACGTGGACGCAGCGCAGTCAGACAAGTGCATTCTAGCATACCACCAACATAGCCACCACCACCTGGCCAAACGACGAACGACGAACGACAAAAGTTGTGTGGTGTGGCGTTAGAACCTCTAGCCACACTCTGATGAGTTCCTGAGTTGCGGTCGAAGTTATACAACGACGCATGGACAACCGACGACGACCGACAATGACGTCGTCGACAGGATGCTTAACTAACAATATAAAAATAATAATTTCTCACTCTGTAGCCGTTTTGTTTGGCAAATGCCTGTCGCATTACTCAACAGCGATTATAATAGATGAGGCGATAATGAGTTTGAAAACGAAACAAAAGCCGCATTAACTTCTTTCTAATGACTCTTTCGCAAAATAGTCCAATAAAATAAAAATAAACAGTATCTACGATAGATACTACAACGTTATCGTTTTGTTTATTTGAATACAAAGAAGTGAAAAATAGATTTCACTATACATTGAGTAAACAGTTAAGTTTAGTTTTTAATTTATGTACATTTTTCTATATATACTTAATTGACTTGTATCAAAAATAAAAAAAAGGACAACATTTTTAAACAACTGAACTGGGTATCTTGGAACCTGAATTAAAAATGTTGGCGATATTTTTCCGTTAAAGTTTAAATTTAAATTTAAATTTTTAAAACAGAAATCCTTGTTCTGGTGTAATTTCCATTTTATTTTCTGACCTTTTTGATGTGTACACATCTATGCTGGAGGTAGAGAGAAATAAAAACGTGAACTTTCCTCTGTGTAACGTTACGAGGTAGCACGTTACGTTACGAAAACCTGCTTTGCCCTAACCAAATCAAACAAAGAATAGTAAAAGTCAGCTGTAGGCATTGACATATGACTGACATAGAGCCTGTTTAGATTGGGGAGATTGAGTACGGACTGGTGAGTCTCATCGTGATTATAAATATTAGAAACTTTGAGGCGCCTCAAAATACATTGAAACAACAACCATTTCAACATTTCGCACATTGAAACAACAACAAATGACACTCATGAGTCCGGTTTTTATGTTTTCTTCGTGCCTCACGAGATCCCTCACCCCACACTTCTCTTGCCTACAAACTGCCGGTGATACCAACTATCTTCCCAATCTAAATAGCGTCTAGTCAATGGCTGTAGGTATGGTAGGATATCGGGTGCGTTCAGCTATAAAAATCTGAACTTTAATTCTACGTTTACATATACTGCTTTTAAACGATGCAATTTCTTCATGAAATTTTTAAGCACATGGGCGAGGGACGTAGGTGGCTGGGGTACACAAAATTTCTAAGCTTGAACAAATTGCAAAGTTATCGTTCTTCTGTCTACTTTTTTTTTATTATTCGAGTGTGTTTACTTTTTATTCGTATTCCAATCAGATAACTTCACTAAATCAAGTGGAGTAAAGAGTACAGAGAGATGATACTGACTTCCCCCCGAGGAAATTGATCGAAAAAAATGACGTCGGGGCTAGGCAATTTACATGTTAAATGCAACAACAATTAATTAGCTAAGCACGGGCAAAAACTTTGTGACCGGTGTGAATAGCATACTCTTGTTATCGATAGTTTTGTATGGAAACTCCATTTTGTTTCTGTAATCGCTTTAGGGTTACCAGACGTCCCCCTTTTTCATACGAATATACTATTTGTCCCACCTATACAAACCTCTGTCCCCCTTATTAAGTCAAAATTCAAACAGAGAAATCATGCAATTGAAAACTGTAAAACAATTTTCATTAAATTCCATAGAAGGTTGGCTGCGGTATGAATCGATTGAAACTGCGATGTTCTAACCGGTGATTTTTTAGCTGGTTTGGTTTTGGCAACACTGGTTTTGACAGCTGACGTGTGTTTAGTACCTTGTGTCACTGTCAAACAGCTTCAGTTTGGTTTGCAATTTAACCATGGATCGTCTTACAAATGAACAACGCTTGCAAATTATTGAATTTTACTATCAAAATTCGTGCTCGGTTCGAAATGTTCATCGCGCGGTGCTTCCATTTTATGATCGGCATTCTCGACCTTCTGAGCAGTCTATTCGGAAGATTGTGACCAAATTTCGCACCAAATTTACTTTGTTGGACATTAAACCACCAACACGTTTACGTACTGTGCGTAGTGAAGAAAATATTGCGGCCGTATCAGCTAGTGTGACAGAAGACCGCGAAATGTCGATTCGGCGCCGTTCCCAGCAGTTAGGCCTTTGTTACAGCACTACGTGGAAAATTTTGCGGAAGGATTTGGGTGTAAAGCCTTTTAAGATACAGCTGGTGCAAGAACTAAAGCCAGCCGACCTACCACAACGCCGAATTTTTGGTGAATGGGCTCTTGGAAAGCTGGCCGAGGATCCGCTTTTTTATCGAAAAATTGTGTTCAGCGATGAGGCTCATTTTTGGTTGAATGGGTACGTAAATAAGCAAAATTGCCGCATTTGGAGTGAAGATCAGCCAGAAGCATTGCAACAGCTACCAATGCATCCCGAAAAAGCCACTGTTTGGTGCGGTTTATGGGCCGGCGGCATTATTGGGCCTATTTCTTCAAAGATGATGCGAATCGCAGCGTTACTGTCAATGGTGAACGCTACCGAGCGATGATAACAAACTTTTTTTTGCCCGAAATGGAAGTTCTTGACTTGCATGATATGTGGTTTCAACAAGACGGTGCCACATGCCACACAGCACGCGAAACAATGGCGCAATTGCGAGGCGAGTTTGGTGAACAGTTAATTTCACGTTTCGGGCCGGTCAATTGGCCGCCTAGATCGTGCGATTTGACACCATTAGATTATTTTTTGTGGGGGTATGTCAAGGCTAATGTCTATAGGGACAAGCCCGCTTCGATTGACGCACTGGAAGCCAACATCCATGCATTCATTCGTGAGATACCGGCCGATATGTGTGAAAGAGTATGCCAAAATTGGACTCAGCGGATGGGCTACCTGAGACGCAGCCGCGGTCAACATTTGCATGAAATTATCTTTAAACATTAAATTGCAAGGTTCAAACTATCGATTCAAATAAATATTTCATTCATTTTTTCGAATTTTTTGTGTTTTTTTTTTTAAAAAAAGTTCTAAACCTCTTAAAAAATCACCCATTATAAACGTCAAAATATATAATTCGCCAGTTATTTTTAAAAATACAAGGTGACATTCATAGCGGGTATCGTTCAGAGTAAAATTAAGACTGATCTTTTTATAAGTTTACTCGATGGAAACATGGAGTTGCATAAGGGTCGTTGACAGTAGTTCTAACAGGATATTTTAATTTGCACCTATCTGTCAAATCATTAAGTGTCAAACTCCATTAGAGTTTGGTTACGGTGTCATTGCATTGAAACCACGATCTTAGTGCCGCTGACAGTTTTTTTTTTGTTTGTTTAATGTTTAATGTGTACAGTCACCTTAAAGTTGAGAGTGAATTACGAAGCAGGACCTTTCAGTACAGAACCTTCACCGTTCGTTGGACACTTCACCACCAGCCTTTTAGTGCTTTGAAATTTCGTTACAGCGGTTCCGCCACTGGTTATTTTGCTGCTTTTCTTTCAACACTAGACTTTTAAGCATTGTCTAAAGAAAGGTAATGCATCAGTGTTTATAATTCAATATGGCCACGTTTCTTTTGAGTGCGTTCAGTTACAAAATAAGGCACTTGGACAAACGTAGATGTTTACACATATTCACCGTGAGTCCCGGCACTCACACATTTTTTTTAGTTCCAAGGCGATCTGGGGTAGATATAAAAGAAATATTTCATGAAGTAGCTCGCCTTACATAGCTAGGTGTATCTCGCTATTTGCAACTTAATCGGTTTGACAAAGAGCGAAAAATACAGGAATAATGAACAAATCTGTAGTTTTGGTTATTTGTTTTGTGGAATAGTTACAGCACAGATGGTTCAATTTTTGTATTTCTTTCATATAATTTGACATACAGCACACTTTGAGTGTAAAGTGTATTTGATACCCATATTATTTTTTATTCTTTGGCTTTACAAAAATTACAACTACATATATATCTTTCGATATATATATACATATGTACATACCCACTCCTGTTAAAGGGATATCCCGAATCCCGATAAATAATTGGACAAAGTCCCTGCTCGAGATCCAATTTCAATGCCCTCTCTGATTCCTTTTACTTTCGTTTTCCTTGTAAAACTACACTATAGCCAAGTCAACACAGCTTATCGCCAGGGAATACCCTCATGGTTCAAATGACTCGTCTCTGAGGCCGCCAATTCCCACTCATTGCGGCATCCACGCCGGTATCGTCATATACGTACATATGTGTATACTTACTTACCAAATTCGAATTGTGTATAGGCATCATTTATAGATACCTACGTAGATACATTGATATTGTAGTATCACTTGTCCAACGAAACCGTTTGTTAATTCGCCGATCGTTGATGGTCGTCAACGATCTCAACCAATAATCGTTATGGCGCACCACACAACTCTCTGCCGCGAAGCATGTCGAACATCATCGTATCTTCTCGGCCAAGGAATAAAAGAAGAAAATGGAGGAATAACCTATCGCCTCTGTGCCGCTCTGCTCCGCTCCGCTCCGTATCGTTAAGGAATGTGATTTAATAAGTCCTGAAGAAGTGTGGCATTAAATCTTGGATTTTTATCTCATTCCTTTCTGGCCTTCATTTCGTCCTCATTAGTTGGTTAGATTGGCGTTTTTCCGTCTGCTATAGTTTGTGTGTGATCCACGGCTGCTGGAACTGAAGCTGAAGCTATAGAGGATAGTCTCAAGCAATGTACGGCGACCAAAAACAAAAAAAATAGAAATAAACACTGAAAGAGATTTATGTTCTTTCAGTTTGACGTTAATAATTTTGCCTTTGACTGCTTCACTCAGCCAGGGGTAGTTATTTAATTTTGAGTCGAAAGTTTGAATGCTTAATTGGAATTGGAAATCATTAAATTTGACAAAAGACATGTCGGTATCTATCTAGTCTGCATTTACAAAGAAAAATTGGTATTGGAAAAATCGGGTAGTGTAAATGCGGACCTCCTACATATGTTTATATTTTCTAAACAGTAATTGCAGGTCAATTATTTATAAATTTTTTGACCTCTAGTGCCATAATTTTACCCAAAAAAATGCACGACTGGTTATCATCTCTAATGCAGACAAACCGTGAGGATAAATGTTAATGGATCTGAAATAGGTGTGTTTTTAGTGCATGTATACCCGATTAAAAAATAATTTCCATGTAAATTACAACAACAATCCCACTTAACGACGATAAACCTCTCCGCTGATAAACTAAGCGCATATATAAATAGAACTATAACTATTATAACCATTATACAAGGGGTAAGCGGTGATGCCGTTTTGTTGTGACATTTTATTTAAAGCGAACAACTGATTCAAAAAAACATACCTTATAAATTATGTTACCTATCTTTAACGAGAAAATGTTAAAAAAGTCAAAAGTACCTACAATAAAAAATGGATATTTTCTTTGTTTGATTTTTTGTGTTTAAGCAAATAAATAATGCGAGTGTGTTATCAAACAAAAACCAACTTTCATTGCGGGTGGCAACGGCGTAGTGGTTTATTTTCAAAAGTTTGCATGCCAACTCTTTTGTTTATAAAAATTGAAAAAAATAAAAATAAAGCAGCTATAAAAGGAATATTCAGTTAATGATGATCATTTTTACTTGTTCTATAGGGCAAGTATTGGTTTCATGTAAAATAAAAATTCTAAGGTTGTAATCAAAACTATAACTATGATGATATCGAGACTCCTGACATAATGATTGAAAAAATCGCAATTTTTAGCATTTACCACAAGCTTACCACAGTTGTACCTACTTATTAGCCCACGTTTTCACGGGTTGGTTATACCTTCACCCCCCCCCCCTCCCCAAATTTACTGTTGTCTCCCTGAAACTATCAGATTTGTTTTATCCGATGAACTGAGAAATTTAAAAATATCGATAGTTAAAAGATCGGCAACTCTGAGTCTCTAAATAGTTTCTTGGCGGCATTGACGGCCGCGACCTACCCGTAATAGAATAAGGTATTCTTATATTGATACTGTATTTAATGAAAATATCAGAAGAAAAAGATTGAAATCCAACAAAAATTATTGAAAAATAATTCTTTTTTTATAACTATGTATGCCTGTAAGACCTAAGGTCTATTAAATGCAACCTAAATTGCACGACACTAGTTAGAAAGGAAAGGAAAGAATTTTTGCTTTCACAATGGACTGAGAAATAAGGTATTGATTATACGATGGAACCTCACGGGTGGCGTCCAATTGTATCTAAAGAAATATAGAAAAGATTGCTACCTATAGAGTGGGGCTCGAACCCACACCTCTAAGTTAGTAGTCAAGCACTACATCCACTGCACCATTGCCACCCATTGTATGGTTCAAAAATTCATCAAGCTTAAGTAAAGGCCTTAGTTAAAAATTTTCCAAAGACGAGTAAATTTATTCTTTATCTGCATTTCAAAAACAAAAAAAAATAATTCCAAAAAAATATTACCCTGATTTAAAATGATTATGTAATCCAACGCCTATTTTTCAATTTTTGACTTCCGAACGTTTATATCTCGAGTTAAATTAAATTAAATTTATCAGAATTTTTGATTCTATTAACGAAATTCTTGTATGTAAATATTTATAAAATCTATCGACTACAAAAAAAAATTCAACTCTCTATATTTTTGTTTTAAGAAAATAGATTTTCGGTCTTTAACTTTGTTTATCCTAATTTACCCAAATAAAACTCTGAATTTCAAAAAATCCTACATAAATAATTTTGTGAATGAATTTTCTTTTCAATTGATATTTTTTGTATATCCTTTAGGCCTATACAGTATGAGCCGGGTCAGATATATCTAAATAAACCCAAAAATTTACCTTAAGAATGTGAAAACCCCATGCATTGACACAGTGGCGGATCCACGGGGTTAGTTCTCGGGTCTGGACCACCCCCATGGATCCAGAAATGTTTACATTTGTTAACTGTTTATAAGCCTTTTCTATAATATGATCATTGTTCACTTTTCCTGACCTTTATTTATTTAAATTCCAAATTAAAATTAAATAAACTTCCAATAACTGCACTGTCATGAAAACCTCAACTGAAGATTCCATATAAAATTGCTATTAAAAATGAAAAATTAATCGATTTGAAATTTTTACTCCGTCCCAAAAAGGAATTCGTCGCCCCGTCCATCGGGTCTCTCTGTAAGTCTATACAACAGTGTGTCTACTGTAGTTTGAGATCGAGTCATGGACTGATTTGCATTAAATTTTATACAACGCATTTTTATGTGATTCCCTAGAGGAGAAAATAGAATTTTTAATTTAATTTATCTAAAACGGGTAGCTGCCCTTTTAACTTAAACTAAAAATGGAAGTGACCCTAGATCTAGACATGCCAATTATAACAGTTTTGATTTATAAAAGTACTAGCCCCGCAGGGCAAGGGCCCCCCAACGCTGATGGGCATACTTCAGGCACCCAGAGTTTTTTTTTAAGTCACGCGAAGCGCGTTAACGCACGCTCACTTTTAATTAGCATGTCTCTAGTCTCGTCCCCTAAAAATAATTCTTTAAAGAAAGATTATTAGTTCTAATGAAGGTTTAAAGAAGCGTTACAAATGATTCACTCTCAATAATTGGCGTCACAGTCTGTGTTTTGTTTGTTTTTATTTTTGATCGAAATGTGCGATATTAATGGCAAAAGCCGATAAAATTTAAAATACATTTTGATGGAAAAATAAATTAAACTTATCCTAATGGTTTTGATGCAGTGATGCAGCATTGAACAGCCAGCGTTCCAAAAAATACTTTTTTCTTTTATTTACTGGTCGAAAAAATGTTGAGTGCAGTTGGATCCTCCCTTGTCCAATTCCGGGATCCACCGCATTGCCTTGACCACATTTCACTAATTTCTAGTTTAGATACGGCCTACAAAAGTTTACACCATTCATCTGGAACCTCGTTGAGGGTATTGGTCATCCTGTGAGGGGATCATATAGGTATACTTACATATAAACATAGAATTGTTATATTTTGAACTGTATTCAACTTTAGACAAAGCGTTTTTGTTCACTTTCAAAAAAAAAAAAAAAAAAATATATTGAACATCATAAAAAAAAAAACAACCAAATTGGAAAAGAAGTATTCAATTACATGAAACCATTCATGTCATTCTGATGGGAGTATTTCATAGCACCCCATAAAGTTCATCCACAATAATAATAATAATTGCTTCAGAAATAACAACACAACGATGAGCGAGGATGACAAAGACAAACGACGAATGACTTTACTCTTAACAAAATCAAAAGCAACCCAGCAAACCCAACAACAATAACAAGAACATCCGAGAAAAACTACAAAAAAAACTACCATCATGAAGGCGGTCGTCCTGCTCGTCGGAATAATGCCCAAGAAACTAAAAGAACACGAGAAACCAAAACCGAAACCGGCAAAAATAAATGCAAACCCTGCGCTGCTGCCATGATCATTGCTTGATGTCGATATCTTTTGCGCTTAACGAAGAGAACAAACCGCATCCAATTAAAAATAATGAACTTAATTAAAACTATGTTATAGCCCATCGATTTAGTGAACTAATTAATGAAATATTTCTAGCCACAGTGATCCCTACACAATAATATATCTACATATACCTATTCTACTATATTGTATCTGAAAGATGTAGAAGTTGAAACACTCTCCCAGAGGCCATCAGAGACTGCATGCCGTGCCGTTGTGCCGCTGCTTTAGTTGTTGGCCCTATGATATCTACTGCTGCCGGTAATGTACATCTATTGGCAATTGCATCTCCCCTTAAGTTAAAGGCTCAAGCCTCAAGGTGATTACTGCCGGGTTAGTATAAAGGTGAATTTCACACTTCGCTTCGCAGGGCAAAATAAAATAATGGTCTTCAATGAAATCATTTTTTTGGTTCGTCTGTATAAAAACTTCAAGATTAAATAGTTATATCACCGTTTAAATATTTGGAACAAAATTGACCAGGCGCACGTGGTCTATTTGTTGAATTTTGGCGACAGTAATCATTTCCCAAGGAAATTCTTGGCGAAAATATTGAAATTTGGTATTTGGGGACGATGCCACAAGTAGCACAGAATTACTTACAGAAGGATTTAAGAATTCTTAAACGGTGCCGGTCGATAAAAGGCGCAAGTGGGAGGTCAAATAGAAGCTAAATTGATTCTTAAAATCTTCTTAATTCGAAATTACATTTGTCTTAAATACTTCCTTACTCCTTTTTTAAGAGGTATAGCATTTCTTATGAAAAAAATAAAATTTATTTATTTTTTTTTTATTTTTATTTATTTTGTATTATTGCTTTTTTGTTTTGATCTTTCATTTTTATGCTTTTATTTTCTATTTTCAACTATTTTTGGCTTTTCGTGTAACGATATTATTATTTAACAAAGTCAATTTTTTTTTATTTACTTGTGCTTCCACCGGGATTCCAATTCGAGTTCCTTCGCATGCCGTTCCTGTGCGCTACCTACTCAGCCAATCTGATGCATTTCAATGCTTGTCTAAATTAAGAGCTAGTTGAAACCGTTTTCGATTTTCAATTGTGCAACAGAATTGAGGTATGTTACTCGTAGTAGACATACGAAGAATCAAAAAGATTCCCGAGTGGCACAATGTAACAAAATCGCAACAAAAAGGGTAACAAACGGGTTACACTACATTTTTTAAAAACAACTCAGTTACATATAAGTTTCTTAGAGGTTTTCTGAAAAACCCCATAAATTGTGAGTAGCATAAAAGTATATGCACCAAAGTATTGTGACTAAAAATTTAAAGATATAATTATGAGTTACAAGCTAGTTACACAAGAGTTTCAATGCAGACCATTTTGAAACTAAGCATATTCGTAACTAAAATTGCCACCATTTAGTAACTTTCTTTTTTGTTTTACTTCTAAGTAACTCGATTGTAACTTTAAACATACAAGTTTCAGAAAACTCATTGGTTATTCATATGTAACACTGGACGATCCTTTCAAAGTGAAAATTTCATTAGTTGCAGATGAAATGGAACCTTAAAAAATGAAAAGTGATTTTGGAAATTTGTGGAAAAAAGTCAAAAGAAATGGAAGCTTTTGGTAAAAGAAAAAAGATATTTTTGCCAATTATAAAATTATTTATTTATATATTTAAAAGGAGATCCATACACTTCTGAATTGCAGCGCCATGCTTCTCTAAACCTATCTGAAGCATGTCAATTTTGTTTTCAAGACGTTCGAGAGTTTCTGTGATTATTTGAAAACTTTTCTCATCTGTCTTTGCATTTGTCGAGTCTGCGGCAAACAAAGATTCTGGAAATAATGGATTGAAAACTTTGTGTTAAGATTAACTTACCCGTGGTTTTGGAGTACCTGTAGATGATGTCAAAAGATTGAATGTCAAGCTCTTAAATTTGGTTTTGTAGCCGGAGTTTTTCTTTTTCGTGTTGACCGGGTCACGTTGTCTCCAGAATCAGTAACATATTGCTGATTTTCAGCAATTTTTTCCGAATCTTCCCGGGACATATTTTCAGCGACTATTTTACAAGAAATTGCTTTCCACTCTGTCACGTCTGGAACAGATTCTGTATCTTTTGACAACGTGACCCATCATTTTGGGGGCCAAAACACATAGAAGCCCACCACCCATTTATTTGGAACAACCTCTTACACCGGAAGGCTATTGATGGAATTTTTAAATTGAATTACAGAGAACGCCATTACAATGTGATTCAGTTTTTTATTAAATTTTTTTTAACCCTTAACACTGTTGTCCCGAAATAAAAACCTTGTTCAACTATCAATACTTCACTTTTGTTTGTTAATTTGTCGGAATAACCCGCCACTTCGCAACAACTTAGTAACAAATGAGTAACAATAGAGTTTTTAATGTTTTTGTAACAAGAAAGTTACAAAATACCTGTTTGTTTGAAGAAATTGAAGGTAACAATCAAGTAACAAATAAGTCACAATAAAATGTTTAATGTTTTTGTAACAAACAAAATTACAAAATACCTGTTTGTAACTTCGAAGAAGAAATTTAAGGTAACTATTTAGTAGCAAATCAGCCACTAAGGGGTTTTTAATGTTTCAATTACGGAGGGGTTCCAAAAAGTCTATTTGTGACTTCGCTTATGAGATTTATAAGGTATTCATGTTCTAAGAAAAAAAAAAATAAAGTTGGGGATCACAGCCCAGAGCCGGCGAATTCGAAATTCAATGTTGAAATTTATTCATAATAATATATTAGAACATTTATCGGTACAAAATGTTAATTATATGGCGATAAAACTTATGTTTTACACTGGAGGTTATTTGTTTTTAATTGTTTGTTTCAAAATGATAGTCCTTTGTATGATGCCGACAAATATTTTGTTATATCCGTTTATATATGTATAGCTTGACAGATGGGCGATGAACTATTTTTGAGAAAAACAGTGTATTTCGTTCAAAATCTGACCCAGTTGCCCTTAAATCATATTTTTCCGCAGCAGTAAAAAAACTTAAAATTTCATTGCTTTTTTAGTCCATCGTTGAAACTAGGTTTACATTTGTATTCATTTTCAATTATTATGTTCGTTGTTTGGGGTTTTGGTCTTTGCTTCCGGTTCGACTGTAACAACAGAACAAACAGTACATTCAGGTTCAGCCCGAGTCGATGCCAAAGCAAATACCGAGTAAGTATACTGAAACCGAACCCAAGACAATTTTTTTGCTCTGCAAGACAAACCGAACCGAATTCTCATTCGTGAAAGGAGCTAACTCGGTTGTCGGTTTGAACAAAATTCAACTCGGTTAGCCCTAAGCTCGGTTTGACTCGGTTTAATAAACCGAGTTAACACATCACTAGACAAAATAGTACAGTTTTAAGTTAAGTTAATACTTTCAGAATGCAACATTCGTTTAAACTTAAGACACAGCTCTGATATCATAAAAGCACAAGTAACAATATGGTTACTAAGAGATCACAAGTAGAGCACGGACCGTCAGCCATTTATTTATTCAAACTTTTGATTTAATGCATTTTAAAAGAAGTTATTTCATTATAAAATGTTAAAATTATTGCAAATTATTATTGTTTTTAACTGTCAAAAATGCCAACGAAATTTTAATGACTCAAAAACTCGAAATAATCTGGAATAATTGTTTTAAAAATGTTGCTATTTTTCGGGGTGGCTCTATTTAAAATGAATTAAAATTGCGACAGTTGACAGTAGTTGTTGTTGAAAAGCAATGTCAAAAAAGTTCTAAATGAATACAATTCAGCTCTCCTTTTGGATGTGCAGCTCAGTGATTTATTACGTTTGCATTTATTTGAAAAATATATTTACCAACAAATAATTAACACAAAATATCTGCCTCTACTTTCATTCACACCAATTTCAATTATAAGGGCCCAGTATTTCGGTGGTGAGTTAAGCCAGATTAAGTCATGTAAGTCTACCAATAAATTTATTAAGGGTTTTCAGTACAGAATTCAAGCGGGCTTACCAAACAACTATGAGAATAAAAAATTTTAAAGCATCTACTGAACAAATCCAGAGTTAACTCTCCAAATTCTTTGAGTTAACTCATAGTTTAATTTTAATCTCGCTCTGAAAAACTGGACCTAAATCAATTAAGTAGGTGGAAAATTTATGTTGTATTTTTTAAGTTGTGATGTAGTAATCTTGAGGCGAATTCTACTATGACTTCTCATAAATATGAATTTTGAGTCATAGACTTTTCTATTGATTTGAATTATTTTAAACAAACAAATATGTTGGCGATATTCCACTTAGTGTGAGTGTCTAAAATACGTGAGCGCAGATGTACCAATAAAAAAGTATCTCCAGATAGAAGCTTTTCCCAATTTTCACCTCCTCATCCTGAAACTCTTCTCATCCAAGATATCGACAATTTATTAAAATATATCATTGCGCGAGAAGGCACCTTGATCCTAGATGCCGGTCATATATAGCGACCAACAGCTGGCGGCGCGATGCCCGGCGCGGCGGCGGTGGAGCGGGCTAAGAAGGGTGTTTGTAGAAATTGGAGGAAAAACGGCGACTAATTGTATATCCCATTAAAGCTGAATGCGACCGATGGATATTTGGTTGGGAAATTGATTCCTATTCCGTGTTGATGTTGGTGCTCTGCAATCGAGATAAGGTCTATTCCTCGTGAAACTATATGCTATATACTTTTTTATCGCTGGCACTTTAAGTTTAAGTTCTCCCCCGGACAACCAACAACAGACTGACGAGGACGTGACTGTATTGCTTTTGTGGTAATGGTGAGTTGTTGATGATGGTGGGCAAGAGCGTTATGGCAGAAGGAGGGCAAGGGAACTAGGTGAAGCCTGCGATGCACTATCACATGTACCAAAGCGTGCTGGGAAAGTAACAGTTGATAGGAGCAGAAGAGATATGATAAGACAGTGCTGATGCTGATTGCAATTAGAAGTGGAAAAATGTCAGAGATCGACCAATTGGTTGATTTTATTTTCCACTTCGTTATCCGTAATTCAGACAGAAGGAAGGTTAGAAAGTTTAATAAAAAAAACTCGCGAGATCGGAACGATGAGATTTGGAAGAAAGAAATGTGACTTGTCAAATTACTTTTTAACGAATCGTATTTTTGTTTTTTTTTTTCACTATGGTTAAATGACTTCACCAGCTAAACAAAAATTATATTATTCGTTAAATCAGTGCAAGACATTTGTTTTTATGGAATTTTTTGTTGCAGGTCTTGAGACCTTTGAGCCGATCCATTTCTCTGTTCAGCTACCAATAACAGAAGGATCTGGGGTATATTATATACTCTTAAACATTATAGACTGCTTAAATCCAGGTATAACTAAAGGGTGTTTTTTTAGACGTGTGGTTTTCAATCCGGCAATACTTTTTCGGAGTTGGTCTTTCTGACAGCTGTCACTTGATTTATGCTCAGTTTGGCTTGCCATATAAAAATGAATAGACTTACTTCTGAACAACGTTTGCAAATCGTGCAAATTTATTACCAAAATAATGGTTTGGTTCGCGCGACGCGTCCAATATTTTTGGTACGTCAATAAGCAAAATTGTCGTATTTGGAGTGATCATAATCCACAAGCCATTATTGAGACGCCGTTACATCGTCAAAAAGTCACTGATTGGTGTGTTCTATGGGCAGAGGGAATCATTGGTCCATATTTCTTCAAAAATAAAGCTGGCCATAATGTTACTGTCAATGAGGAATGTTATAGAGGAATAATTAATGACTTTTTCGTGCCTGAATTGGAAGATGTTGATATGAACGACCTTTGGTTCCAACAAGATGGTGCTACATGCCATACAACCAAAGAAAACGTCACTTTATTGAAGGAAGCTTTTGGTGAGCGCATTATATCGCGTCGTGGGCCTGTGGCGTGTCCTCCAAGATCGTGCGATTTAACACCGTTGGACTATTTTCTGTTGGGTTATGTGAAGTCGCTTATCTACGCAGATAAGCCCGAGACGTTTGACGCCTTGGAAGAGAATATTCGGCGCGTTATTGCTGACATACGACCCCAATTGCTGCAAAAAGTGGTCGAAAATTGGGCCTCTCGGCTGGAATTTATTCGAGCCAGCCGCGGCGGTCACTTGCCCGAAATTATTTTTAAAACATAATGGCAAACCGTTATCTTTATAATAAAGCTAAATTCTTGGCCATAACATTAAATTATATACGCTTTATTTCTTCTTGAAAACCACACGTCTAAAAAAACACCCTTTAAAAATCTTAATTTATGAGAAAAAAATTTTAAAAATCGTTTGAGTGGTATTAAAAATACATAATTAGTTTTTATATACATTTTTTAAACATTTATAAGAAACAAATGTAGTACCCCATTTTTATGTATTTATTAATCTTGAGTAAAAAATTGAGTTTCACAAAAAAATCTTCCGCCCGAATTTTCAAAAAATAATTTTCTATTATTTTGAAAATTTCGATACGCAATATTATTAAAACTTGTTACAATCTTGTGTATATAAACATTAGTTTTAATCGGCAAATCAGATAATTTAATAATTTTAAATGCAAGACCTTACCAATTTCGATACACAAAAAAATGTTTATCAAAAGCGTAGGAGTCGTTTTTGAAACAAAAAAGATTTTCCGTAACGGTTTTTAAACATTTGTATGGGAGGTAACGTTATTTTTGGTAACAAGAAAAATTTGTGTCTAAGATCTCTTAGATAATACTAAAAAACTGCTTTTTTCTAAGTTTGATAAGAAATGGCCAAGTAGTTTTTGAAATATCGAGTTTTCAAAAAAAAATTTAAACTTTTTTAAAAAATCAAAAAAAATTTTTTTGGAAAATTTTGGTACTCAATATTATATAAAATATGTTAATCATTCTTAATAAAAATAATTGATCAAAATTGATTGAACCATTTTTGAGAAAAGTGAAAATCAAAAAAATGGTTCATTGGGAGGTGCCATTAATATCCATTTTTCTGAACCATTTTTTCTACTAAATGGCAGCTTATAACTATTTAAATGTATTTCATTTTTTTTAAACCTGTGGAGCCGATTTTGAGAAAAATATGATCTTACTTTTTGGCCGAAAAACTGTATATGACAGGTACCGTTGTTTTTGGTCCTAAAAAATAAAATGAAAAATTTGTGTTGGGGAAATGCCTTGAAAACGCTAGGTACCAAGTTTGAAGAAAATCGACCCATCCGTTTAGGCTGTACCGGAACAGACAGACAGACAGACGGATGATTTGGCGAGACTGACTTTTTTGTCTTCCCTATCATCGTAATTTCAAGCTTGGCCAACATTTTATGCATTTTGAAAATTGAACCATTTTTTATTATAAAAAAAAAATACTCTATTTGGGTACCATTTTCATTTCTTTTGGGGCCGTTTTACAAATTTTATGTAGGCGGTGTCCACCATTCACACTCCGAGTCACTTATAAACGTTCATTGTCAAACCGGTTGCTCTAATTTCTGCGACAGATGCTTAAGATGGAATTCAGCAGCTTTTCATGAAGCTCTTCGAGGAAGAGCCCTAAGGCATTATATACCAAAGGTATTAGTGTTTGGTACTGGTCATTACGTAGGATAGCAGCGTTAATTAGGCCTCATTCTAGACTTAATATCCCTTTCAACCTGTTACATGCGTGCCCGTACCCGTTACGTCAGCAGACTCCCACGGTCCCTAAAACATTCGTTGCAGTTGCATTTCTTCTGCGTCACGAAAGCCTAATATGAATGTACCTACTATTTCACTTTGTCGCATCATATGAATGGTACTCATTTTGTATAGTCACCAGAAGAACCTTTTTAATGACCCACTTGAGAGTATCAATTACAGTCATTATAAGAAGAAGAGTATTCTGTTTGCACATTTCGATGTACTCCAATAGTACATATATAGGAATTCCTTCTATGTTAAATAAAAATAAGAAACATTTTAAACTAAAGGACCTTCTTCACAACTGACCAAAAAAGAAACCCAAATTGATGTCCAAAAGACAACACTGTCCAGGATATTAGATCGTTATTTTACTGCATTCGAGCGCACAAAATTCACCAGGACATCATCATCAGAAAGAAGAAAAAAATAAAAATCGGCGGGCAGTAAGACCAAACAAAAGAAAAAAGAATGTCGAATGCCCGGACCTTTATCCTGATAGCATTTATGAATCAAAAAGTCAGTTCAGAATTATATACAATACTAGCATATTCGATACATTCAGCAGGATGTTCTATTTTGCATTTCCATATGGAAACGGGACCATCAACCATACCTACCTACACTCACGTTTGATTTTTTACAGTTGATATGCATCAATTTTGTATGTCTGTGCATATCAAAATGGGGATACTGCAAATGATGGCCAAGGACGAATGATTCAGAAAAAGGACTTGTACTTCGTTTACAATCAATTATATTAGATCCTACTACAGACAACAGAAGAAGCTCGTGGAAAAGCACAATAAGTGACGCACTTCAGGCAACAATGGGAACAAGTGGGTTCTGAATTTTTTTTTTTTTTTTGTTGTTGTTGTCCTTCGTCTTCAAGTCCCATCCTCGCTCGTTGTTGCTTGTTCACCTGCATTCAATTGTAGGATGCTGATGACTTAGTCCTTCTCTTCCTGGTTGTATTGTCGTATGGCAAGTCGTTGTCGTTGTTGTTGGGTTGTTCGTTTTTGTTGTATGGTCCTTTTGGCATTCCATTTCAGGGAACTCATCTAATTGTGTTCAGGTTTTATCTTACCGATTGGCTCGACTGTATAATAGATAGAGGGAAAATGGTATCCTTCCCAGATGGACAGTGGCTAATTTGCAAACGATGTAGTGTAGTCATGTTCATTTTGTTGTTGTCTGATTTTTTTTTTTGCATAAATACAATGTGTGTGTGTGTGTGTGTGTGTATTGTTGACCATTAAAAGCATTCATTGGTCTGAAGACAAGACACATTTTCCCAAGATAGCATTTGCATATATGAGTATGACCGAAGGCCATGGTTGTGTCCACTGGGAAGTATTAGGTTTTTTTATTACAAAAAAAAAAAATAAAGAACCAAAATAACAAGCATCAAAGAAAAGGGATATTTTAAGAATCTTATTAAAAGTATGTACCTAGGTACCTTTACATACTCACAAGCAGTGGTATCTACATATTGTTGGATAAGTCTTCCTATATAGGTACCTATCTTGTATTATTTTGTACATTTTTACTTCATGTTTCTCAAGTCACATTAGAGACATTATATAATGATGGTATCCCAGCGTATAGAATGGACTTCCATAATGACCGGGATTGAATTTATTTCCGATAATATGAAAAGAAAATTCTGAAATCTGAAATGTGAAATGTGAGCTTGTCACAATTGAAGGACTCTTAACTAACCAGAGTTGCATAAATATAACTTATTTAAAAATTAGGGACGGTGTCCTTTCCACCAGTAATTTTATGAAAGGCTTTAGTAGATATCAGTTTAAACCTCAGTCAATAACTTGTTGGATTTAAATGCTCTTAAATGCACTTGACTGTTCGTGTGCGTACTCTTTAATATTTATGACGAAAAATACTCAATCATCCCTCTAATATGCAATTTTTTAGCACCTCTCAATAATTTGTATACGCAAATGTGGATTGATATTTGTAGATTTATCTTCATACTAGTTGGCCCGCCTGGCTTCGCACGGGTAGACAAACCTATGCCTCGCATAAAAATTACAATAGAAAATATTATTTTTTTTACTTTTTGTAATCGAATACTACTTTCTGGGTTTCACGTTATGAAAGGCTTAATTTGTAAAAATATGATCCTCTAAGTCCAACCTATATTGCTTTCCCAACAGAAAAAGAATTTTTGTATTCGAAAACCAATGTTTAAATAGCATATTTTTTTTTTAAATAACCTTTCAAACACAAACTGAATTTTTTCAAATCGGATACCAGTTTTCGTTTTGACCCCCTTTCACCCTATAAATACAAAATTAAAAAAAAGAATATTCTTTAAGGCTATCCACTAAAAATATCCTTTCAAGCAGAGACATTTTTTATTTTTACCCCCTTTCACCCTACAAATAAGAAAAAGAATATCCCTTAAGCCATTTCCTGAAAAAACGTTTCAAACACAAAAGAATTTCTTATATCAGACAATTTCTTTAATTGTTACCCCCATTTCACCTAAAAAATAGCAAAATCAAAAAAAATATAATTGAAGCCATTTGCCTACAATAACTTTTTAAACCTAGGTGGAGTTTTTTTTGTAATCGGATACGGCTTTTTCATTTTACTCCATTTCCCGCTATAAAGTGATTTTTTCCGATATCCAGATCATTAGAATCGGTGCAGCCGTTCTTGAGTTATAAATGGTGTATATAAACCGACTTTGTTGTATAATTATACATATCAAAAGTTTTTCTTATCATTTAATAAGAATATTCGAGCAGCTGCAATGCGTTTCGCATAAGGAGAAAGGAGGGGGGGTCTATTCCCCCCGGTTTTGTGTTTTTAAATAAAGTTTTGGAAAATTAATTTTCAAACTCAAAATTTTGAAGAAAAAAGTGAATAAAAACAATTTTTATATCAGTACGACCCAGTAAAACAGAAGTTTATGGTGTGACATATTTTATTTACAAAAAAAAAGAAATCAGCCAAGTTCTAAAGTAAGTTCTTTAATAAAGAGACAGAGACTTTCTAAATTTAAATAATTTTTTTGGAAATTCGATATTTCAAAAAGGGATTAACGATTTTATTAAAATTTAATTTCTAATATTACATTTATTAATACAGGGTGTAACAGGAGTAATCGGCTTATTTTTTTTTTATTTGTTAAGGTTTAGATTTATTAAAATAAATGCTTGCAATAACGAAACGAGGATGTGGGTAGTGCAGCGGTTCCATGCTTTGCAGTCCGTCATTTCTGGCAATAGGGACTTTGGTGACACTCCCCCGAGTAAATGGACCATTATCAGGCTAGTAAATATGTTTGCGAGGCACTGTGTGGTGTGCAATTTCATCAAAGTGCACTGTCGGCCATATTTCCTTGAAGTAAATAATGTTACAGTAACTGTTACTGTGGACTATAATTTAAGGTGCTGAACTGCGGCTAGATGGAGCAACTCCAGACATAGGTAGATGGCAGGGCCGGACCAACCATTTGGGCAAAATGTGCAAATGCACAGGGCGCAAAATTCTGGGGGCGCATTCCCAGAAGCATGAAAATGTAATCTGATCTTGGGCAAACAAATATGTATTGCCATTTGCACTTTAACCACAAAACTTGTTCCCTTTGCTAAGTTATTTCATGCACACTAACTAACATCACTTTATTTGTTGCATTCAAGGAGAATTGAGCTCAAAATATCGTAAAATTAAAGATTTCACTAGAACTATGCATTGAAAGTCTTCCTTCTGGGTAATATGGAAAGGTCTTATGCATGTGTATCAGTGTATATATGGATGCAAATATAGGAAGGGGCGCTTTCTACAAATCTTGCATAGGGCGCAAGTTTGGCTGGGGCCTACCCTGGTAGATGGTAGACCGGCTATGGCGGAGCTGCAAGGAAAAATTCCGAAACAAATTAATATCCAGAAAGGTCACCTGACCTGACTGCACAAGATTTGATTTTTTATGGGGTTTTGTCAAACAAGAGGTGTACAAAACTACACCAAGGAATTTGACTAAATTGAAGCTGTCGATTAAAACGATAATTGAGGCGATCCCGACTTCAACCCTTCAGATCGCAATGAAAAATTTTCTGGTCAGACATCGCATATGAGTGAATGATTGTGAAGGTCATTCACCTTTGCAAAAATTGTACAACTGCGATATATCTGATATCAAGTACCAAAATCGGTCCCTCAGTAATCTGTAACCTAAGTTTGGTCAGCTGCCATTTTTTTTATTTAATTTTTTGCATTTAACTTGTATGAAACGTATGAAATATAAATTAAAGCCTGCAATACTTCATCGTACTTTTTTGTTTAAAATATATCAGCATTCTCTTCAGATGAAATCAAAGTCTGTATAGTTTATAGAGTCTCCTTGAGTGATCATTAAAAAATAAATAGGTACCTTCTATACGCATGTTTATTATATTTAGTAAGTCAGGTATTGCAGAAAGTTTACTAACATTTTAATGTGATATACCCCTTCACTCTATGATGAAGTGCACCGGACAGAAGACAGAACAGTCAGGCACTGGAAATTAGTATTTCATGGAGATCCCCATCTCCGACAGAACTCGCATCAGATCTCAACAAACATTCACCAAATACCATAGTGTGAGCTCCTCCTTGCCCCACTGGTCTCCCGCGTTCTTCTCAGCGACAATATCGCTCGCCTTTCCTCATCATTATCGTTATAATCCACACAACACAACAAAACAGAAACAGAACCGAAACAATAATATAGCGACAAAAAACAGCCAATTTGAAGAAATCCCAGACGCGGTGCAACTGAACCGCAGAGATCGTCAAAATTCTAATGATGGCCATGTTCATTAAAGCATGAACGCGTCACTGAATCGCGTTTTATTTCATTCTATGATTGTAGTATATCGGGGGGTGAGGTGTAGAAGGGGAGAGAAGTTTGGTTTCAGAATAAGACGACCTCCAAATTCCAAAGAGAGTAAACGAGATCGCTTGATGAGGAGCTCATTAAAATTTCAAACACATATCGCGCAACGAGGCACCGAAACTATTCCTCTGATGAGGTTGAGGACGATGGACGATGGTCGGTATCGTTAATGTGACGATAATGATGGTGTGTTGGTGGTAGCAGTGCATGACGATGACAGCAAGGACGACTGCGACTGCGACCGCGACCGACCAACGAAGCCAACAACCGACTCCAACGAACCAACGGCAACGATCAGAAACCAAAAGTGTACCCACCGAGTGCCGGAGAGCTAAACCTCTTGCTCTTAATTGGCTGGCAACTCTCCTGCGCCCCTATTAATGCAAAATGTCAATTAGGAATAACAAAGCCATATATCCAAACACTCCAACTCACTCACTAAATGTTCAAAAAAATCGGGCCCCTTTTTATTGCGGACTTTAGTTAGCATTGACTATATACACTCCTTGTGTACCTACCTCCTTCCCCCCCCCCCCTACCTTACAAATTCTTGCTACACCCCATCAAGACTTTTCCAAAAAAAAATGCTTCTTGATCTCTTTCCACCTCTGTAAGCTTTCATGGTCAACTTCTTCTCATCAGCGCGCTGAGTTGAAAGATTAAAATATATGCAACAATAAGGACTATGGCGGCGGCGGTGGTGGTGGCAGCAGCGGAGACGCTTGCATCGTCGTCGTCGTTGGTTGTCTCCATCATTTTGACGAAAAGGATTTTCGTGTTTTAATGATCTACAATTCCTTTTGCCTTCAATTTGATTGGAAGAGAGACTCAAGACTGCAGGGTTTAAGGTGTGATACGAGACTCAGTTAACCATTTGCTACATGGGGGACCGCAATAATGATGAAATCCGCAAATAAGTTGGCACAGGTAACCTATTTTAAAAAAAAGTAATTGGTTTTCTAAAAATAACAATAAGTTTGAGAGGGAGCTGCTTGAAGTGAATCTCTTCTCTCACACACTATTTTTATCTTGCTTTGTTTAGGATCTTAACGATTACATTTAAGCAAGAAAACTATAAAATAGCGTACCTATGTAGCTGGATACACCAGAAGACGCACCAGAGTGCGAATATAAAATTTGTTCGTCCAAAATGATGGAATACATACGCAATAATAACCGCTGCATAAACAATAACCGCAACTATCATTAAGAACGTCCCTATTTAAGTATGTGTACAGACAAATTCAACAATTTTCTATTCAACTACATCTTAAAAAAAGGATGTCACATTAAGGATTAAAGTGTGAATAAAACAATCAGTTGTTAAAGAATAATAATGTCGAATGTAATTTCCCTAGCAAGCATTTGAAATCTGTGCTACAAAAAAAAGAGGTTATAAAAAAACCTTAAAATAACTTCAGTCATAATCTGGTTAGAAATGAGTTATTTTGTTATTTCTAGTATTTTTATACATAATTTAATTGCATTTTAATTGTGATTATGCCTTGCCTGCAAGACATTTTTTCAATGTAACCTGAATGGTATGGCATAATTTAGAAGAAGGAATAGAAAGATAGGAAAGAATTAAGTTTGAGAAATTTAATTTAGCAACTAAAGTTTAAATATTAAATAACCGAACTTAAATTTTTTGTTTTGAAAATAACCAATCTATAAACCCACGTTTAATTTGGTTGGAAATTAACCAACTTTATTCCAAGTTTGAAATAAGTTTTTAGAAAACTCTATTTTTCATATAAGAGTTAAAAATCATTTTTATTTTTGTTCCACGTGAATTCTCTTTATTTTATCTGCTGCCACGGTTCATGAGGATAAAACATACCCAGGGCACTAATTATAAATTTGAATTACAAATTGAAAAAATCCCAAGTACACAAAATGAAGAAAAGCTGGCAATGTTGAATTTTACTTTTAAATCTTTGAATATAAGTTTTATTATTAATAATTAATTAATAATTAATCATGATGCATAAAAATAAAAAAATACTGAATACAATTCCTTTTTAAAGTGGGATATTATTTCAAAGGTTCATCTATTTGCATATTTAAGATATTTTGATGGGTAGATATTTTAACCAAATTAATAAAATTAAAGTTTGCTTTTGATTTTGAATTTTAATTAAACAAAAAAAAACTGATTCACAACATATCTAGAGTTTTTGAGATGATGTGAAATGCCTAAATAAAGGTCCGAGAGTATGCAAAATCTTTGGTGTTCATTTAAACTCTCTTGGCTTGACAAACATTTTTTGGTTGCAAATTAACCAAATCAAAATTCAGGTTTAGAATAAGTGTTTAAATAACTGTTTTCCATTATATGTATAATCACAGTAATATGACAAATCCATTCTAACCACAACTCAAATCAGCCATAAATTTCCCAGATATACACATTCCCATCACCTGCAAACGTCAAACCCCTATCACATCTTTCTCTGCAAGTGGCCCTAAAATTGACCAAGTTTTCCTGACAAAGAACAACTTCAAACTAACATGTTCTGTAAAAGGCATCGATAAAATCAGTCGAGAAACGATGAAAAATGAAACAAAACTCATATGATTTGTTTCAATTTTCATCGTTTCTCGACTGATTTTATCGATGCCAGATGCCAGACGTATGTGGTATCTTTCATCAGATTAAAAGGGCATCCAAATCTGGAGTCAAAGTGATCTAAAATTTTGTTAAGAGTTGCAATACAAACATCCGCACCAAAACTCAACCTCCTTCAGCAGATATTGGCTAAGACTATACTAAGCCACAAAAAGTCAGCTTTGAGAAAATAATGTACACTTATGATGCTTTAACCCAACCTGCTCTCTTTATTTGAACTTGAACAGTAGCACTGTATTACTGTTTATATATCCAATAAAGAAACAACTTGTAGGTATGCCTTCGTGTTGCAACATCAGCACAGTGGTCATTAAAATTGGTCCCATAACACTTGTAACGATCCTATAAATGGAAAAGGTCACAGTTGTTGTTAACAAGCGCAGCACCATCAACCATCAACTCAACGGATTTCAAAAAAATACAGCTAGACAGCTTCCTTTCAACTCCACCCTAAACAGAACAAAAAAAAAAAAAACAAAAAACATAGAGTTGCGACGGCATGCAGCTGGGAGCCGAACAAGTACGGCGAGAATATATGTATAGTGACCAACTAACATTCGTCCTGCGAGTCTAATTGACGTTCTGAATGGATGATACGTTTTGTTCCAATTAAAATCTGCGTGTGCCCTGTCGATATTTTTCCCCCACTTATTGTTATTTCTGCGGCAGGCAGTACCTACCACCGAAGGAGCCTTGATGATTGGCTTGGGTTTCTTGACTGAATATCACAGCAGCCAGGATTCAAAGGACCTAGATGTGGAACAACACGTATATGGTCGTTCTATTGGCATTGTATGCCGCATATAGACTCAGGCCAGGCCAGGCCAGTCCAGGCCCAGCCGATAACCACAACGATGGTCGATGATGGCAAACGGACAACAAGTCAGCTACAGCTTTTGCGCTTAATTTGCTCTTGTTCTTGTTCTTCCTCCTTTGGTTTGGTTGCAAATTATTGGATTTTAATTAGAGTCCATTCAGAATGTACATGTATATACGCACACATCATTCGATAGTAGATTACATAAAAGCAAGGGCCGAGTTTTTGCTCCTGAGGCGATATTTCAGTGGTCATAGCCGCAGTTGTTGTTATTGTTGAGAGAAAAAATACAAAAAAAGTCTGCAGAAGTCCTCATCTACATCCTCAGCCATCATCTGGCAACTAAAACGGGGCGGTGCGGGGTTACAGTGTGCTGCCGCTGCGGCAGCGGCGGCGTTGACGAACGTTGATGATGATGATGGACAAAATGTCAGGATCAACTGTTGTTAGTGGCAGTATTCTGGTGCGCCTGGTGTAGTGATAGTGATGGTGATGGTGGTGGTGGATTAGCCGAACAATTGTTTATTGACCATTGTGCAGATAGGCGAGATTAGTTATCTGATTTCCCATCCCTTTGTTAATCAACATCCTGTTCGGCTAATGAACAACTGAAGCTGAAGAATCTCGATGCATGTGCGAGAGTGCGTGCATAAATAGTCGATTGGAAATTTCTTTAAGACCGTGCTGATTGATTGATTGAATCATTTGCGTATAGCAGTTTGTTGATGTGTTTTGTTTTTACTTTTTATCTTGGCGCAATGGGAAGCCTGGGAACTTCGTTTATCAGCAGAGATCAGCCAGTCTTCAAGAATCTATCTCTAAGATCCTTGAAACACAAGATCAAGTTCGAGTGACACAGCTGTGCATTTGATAATTTTGGAAAATATTTAGTATAAGTACTGGTAAAACTACTTTTTATATTTTTGAGAAAATTAAAAAAAAAAAAAAAAAAAAAAAAAACATTACATCTGATAACCCCTTGGTGCATGTGTTAGATCGTGGGACTATCATGCATGCCAGGCCACTGAAGGTCTTCGTTCGAAAACAATCTGTAATGGCAAAATGTTCCGGGGTATTTTCATAGAAGTGACAAATTATTCAAAAATATCTTTTGTCATGATAAAATTAGTTCAATTTTCGGCGTTAGGATTGACCAATGTAGGCACTCACCATTCCTGTCAACCAATTGATTTTTTAGTTCATGTTTGATTACATTATCTACACGGAGAGAAAAGACATGCTAAGAACAAATGGAAACTGTATAGTGGATTTCTATGTATGGTTTTTTGCCAAGCGGACTTCCAGCTTAAAATAAGTGAACAAATCATCTTAATTCATTGTAGGTGTATGGCAGTTTACTTTTTAAAAGAAACCACTTAGTTTGATATGAAAATCAATTTATTTTGAGACTTCTAAAGGGTCCGCCATCTAACGTTTTTTTTTTTCAACTAGTGCTTATTTCGTGAATGGAAACACTTATCTCATGTCTGATTTGACAGATAATTAGTTTTATCCTTCCGCTGAACGAATATGGTTGTGTATACGCTTCGCTAAGTGGGCCTGCGATCGACTTAGAGAAGATGCCGATTTTGCCGAAAAAAATCATCTTTTCAGATGAAGCTCATTTTGATCTTGGCGGGTAGTAAACAAGCAAAGTTGTCGCATTTGGGGCACAGAAAACCCGTACGCATACATTGAAAAGCCGATACACCCAAAAAGAGGCACTGTTTGGTGCGGATTTTGGTCCAGAGGCATAATTGGGCCATTTTTCAAAAATGAGCAAGGGTGGCCATGTTGAACGAATTTTTGTTCAGAAAAATTGAAGAGGAGGATATTGGCAACATTTGGTTTCAACAGGACGCGGATAAGTGCCAAACAGCCGAAGCTACACTCGATGTTTCGCTCCATTTTCAAAAAAAAAAAAGTTATTTGGCGGACCCTTTATAAAGTTAGTTTAAGTGAAGTCCGTGTTAATTTCAATTGCATTTCCATAAAAATAATAAGTCGGACACTTTATTACCAAATGTTTACCGAATTAATTTTAGTATAGGAACTCATTGTTTTGAGACTTCTGGAACGTTAATATTAAGTCAAGGATAAGTTAAATTAATGTTCGTTCCTATGAAAATAAGATTTGTGTCATTGTCAGATCAAACGTTTACCGCTTAATTTTTATAGAAAATCATTTTCTTTTTAAATTTTTGAAATGTTAATTTTTACATGAAATTTCCATAAAAATGATATGTTCGAAACTGATTTTTAAGTGCCAAAAGGTTAAATTGATGTATTCGTTTTATAGAAATGGACCCATTCTAACTTATGACAAAGAAGTCTCATTTATGTCATTTTTCTTAATGTTGAACCATATTAAATTTGAAGTTTAAATAAAATGAAGCTCACAATTTCACAAAATGTATAGGTGCATGAAAATGAAGCTAATGTGAACTCATTAAATTTAAACTTAAAACATAAAAAGTCATTAGATATTATACAATACATTGTCCATAAGCTGAAAAATTTCAAAAATAATAAGAGTTTTTCTTATTGGCATTAACGTTAATTGAGACAGCAAATAATTCTTCATTTTTATTTCTGGAGTAAGACATTCAAAGTAGGATGTGCTGTTTTTCTGAAGTTTGGCCATTTATGGAATGAAGTTTTTCATTTGAGTTTTTTATCATTTTTTCTTTGCAAAATAAAATAGGACTCCTAAAAATTGTTTACGAAATACTAATATGGTTTTATATCAACAAAAAAAAAACAATACCTTTTTCTTTATTGAAAACAAATTGTACAATACTCTCCGAAATTTGGTTCATTAGATTGTATGAGTTAATACATTTCTCTTTTTAAACACTCGTCCACTATGCATTTGACCAAGTCTTTCTAACTTTTATTTTTTTTAAATATTATTTTCCTTGTATAAAAGTCAATTATTATCTGGTTATTACTGTACAAAAACTGGTTCTGAATAAAGTACTTCGTACCTACATTATATAGGGTTTTTCAATAAGAGCGCTACAAAAGTTTTTTTTAATAAAACAAAAACGGTTTTGGTTATCAATGAAATTCTTTATTCCTGTAAAAGTGCGTTCGATGCCATTATGTATGGAACTCGATTTCTTTTGCATGCCCACCACGAGCACGCTTGCAAAAGTCCAGACGCTGAACCCAATTTTCGACGGTTTTCAAGCATAAATCGGAAGTTCATCAATCATCGCTGGCTTGTTGACATAGACCATAGACTTGACGTAGCCCCACAGGAAACAGTCTAACGGCGTTAAATCGCACGACCGAAGCGGCCAAGCGACTGGACCATTTCGTGAGATAACACGTTCTCCAAACTTGGTTTCCAATAAATTGATTGTGACATTCGCTGTGTGGCTTGTGGCGCCGTCCTGTTGGAACCGCATGTCCTCCAAGTCCATATCATCCAATTATGGCCAAAAATATTCGGTTATCATTGAACGGTAGCGATTCCCCTTCACAGCCCATTCAGCCAGAAATGAGCCTCAACGCTGCAGATGATTTTTCGATTTTTAGCGCTCTTAACGTTGAGGCCACTGACTCCGAATTTCGGAAGTAAAATTTAATAATTTCGACTCGTTGTTGGCTCGTATTTCTTTCCATCATGAAATGGCAAACCTTACTGAAGAGAAATGTCAAAAGAGCGGCAAGAAAAATGGCGTCGTTTGCTGTCAATGTTGCTCTACTTTTGTAGCGTCCCTGTTGAAAAACCCTTTATTTTGTACTTCACTTTCTGGCATTTTTAATTAATTTTACTTTTTTTTAAATATTTAATAATTCCAACTTCAACTTAAAAACACGTTTCGCAAAACAACCGCTACCAATTAATACTGAACTATTGAAAGCATTCAATTCAATTCAATTCAATTCAATTTATTTAATAACAATTGTACAAATAAGACATAGTATTTTATAGTACATAAAAATAAAGGATAAGTGAATAAGCATGGATGAACAATGCATATATTGTGCATAAAATCAAGCAAGAATGCAAAGAAAACAAAGAAAATCTTTTTAAACTAATGTGATCATGCTTACAATTGAGAGGCCCCACTTACTTTCAATGAGAAATCTGTTTAATTTTTCTACCGTGCACTTTGGCTTAATCACAATTAAACCCATCAGCAAAAGTTTGGTATTTAAGATAAATGTTCACTTTAAATTAAAATGATTCTCTTCTTTTAATTGTGTTTTTTTTTTTTATCAGAATGGTTAACATATTGAACGGATTTTTCATTGAAAGGGAGATGGAACTTTCTATTTTAAAAAGATGGTCAGCTTAATTTGAAATGGTTCCCTTTTTTAAGAAAATCTTCTTATTTTTATAAGTCAGCGCGTAGAATTATTGAGAAAACAGTTAATTTTAAACAGATAAAATAAGACTAGTTTAAACAGCAAATTCTTATAGAAATGAATTGAAGTAAATTTCGAATCTAACAGAATTTAAAAGGAATCCATTTCATTTTATTTGAAATCTTGTTATTTTAAGTAGATTAGTTTTAAGATGAGCATCATCTTATTTTGAAATGATCGATTTTTCTCCGTGTACCTATGTAATTATGAATTTGTCTGTACACCTACATAATTATGTACAAATTACAGACGCATAAATTGATAAAACGTATTCCAAAACTAATCAATGCATGTTTTCTGTATCTTCGAAAATGCCCATTTCCATATTTCAATTTCCTTGCGGTTAAACTATTCCTTCCAGTTCCAATGTAAATTTTGCCAACAACTGACAAGTACATTTGCCACAAGGTGTCAAGTTAAAAAAAAGTTATCCCAAAACTTATTTTTATTCTTTTTTTTTTGTAAGGGTGAATATCAATTCGCACAACAAATTCAAATTGTGAACTCAGAGATTCCTTTGTCAACAGTTTGGTGTTAAAAAAGTCCCCAATATAGACTTAAGCAACAACAAAAAAAAAAGGATAACAATATTCCAACACCGTATGGTCAATTCGTCCGTTGTCTTTTATTAAAAATAAGTTTAGCGAACCGAAATAATTTCGAAAAATTGTTTTTAAATTTATCGAAGGAAAAAACCAACCATATGTTGAAAAAAGGATGCATGGTTACACTAGATCTAAATTCTACACATTTCCGAAATTCAACATAAAACAAAACAAAAAATATATTCTGTTAGATAAGATGGAACCATATGGGTTAGCTTTTCTTTTGCATATAATATTGACCATCAGTAGAGGTATGTATATATTAATAATACTAGTTAATGTGGAGTTGGGTTTTATCAAGGAACCTCTATCACGTGTTTGTCTGTCGTATAATAAAACCTTAATCATTAAAATAATTTAAACTCTGGAGATCAGAAGATAATTTTAGAATTTGTTTAATGCTGTTTGTGTCGATACCTTATGTAAATTTACGATTTTACTATTTCTGAATAGACTTTATAAAATTCACGCGTGTTCAAATGTTCTATGAATAATGATGACATTTTGATATTAATTGTAATTTAATTAGGCTTCAGGTCACTAGAAATTATGCTCCGTCAAAAATTGAAGAAGCGAGTCTATACACTCTTTGAGGTGAGGCTGATTAACGCATCAGGCTTTGTTATTGGACCTGAAAAAAAATCTAAACCGAGACGAAATCATATTGACAAAAGCTATGTCATACCAAAAAAAAAATTCAATCAAAATCGAAATTTTTGCCAATTACGAGCTTCAGTGGAAAGAACCCATTATTTTGTGGAGACTCTTCGATTTTGTCGTTTAGAAGTCTATATGAATTTTCTTTCGAAGCTCATAAAAAGTTCAAAGTTGAGGTCCTAAAATCAAGTAGGAAAATTTGACTAGTTTTATTAAAATAAAAATAATGTAAGATCGGCGCGGCGTGTTAATATACAGAAATAGAGGATTCCAATCTTATAACCTTAATTAACATAAAACCGCAAGTTTATCTAAATTTTGAAATTTTTGCGAGTAACTTTCGTGATATTTTGGGGACATAACTCCATCCGCCACCTTGATCAAATTTTTGCAAATTTAGGTGAGGGTAACACCCCCATTTATTCGGCTTAATGCAAGTTACATCAATAGAGTGGACTTCGAAGGGACATAAATACACAAAAAGTGGGTCACAAGTCCATGAAAAACTTATGAAATTATGTCACTACCAAAATGATTTGCTTTAAAAAGATTACCAACATTTAAAATGTTTACAAAAAAAAAAACTGCACTTTAAAAATAATCAGCTTTTTAAAATTTAGTTTTTCAAAATTAAAGCTTTTTTAAAAACTATTCTTGCAAATTATGACTTCAAATCATGAAAAAAGTTTCTAAAAACTATTTTTAAAATAGTAATTAAAAAAAATAATAAATAACAGAACTCGGCTTTTCTAAAAATTGTTGTTCTGATACTTTTTTTTCGAAATGCAGAAATAATAAAATTTTATACTTTAAAAAAAACTCTGTGAAAAAAAAAATGTTTTATTATCAAAGCATGTAATCCTGCATGGCCAGGTATGGGAAATTTTAAAACACCTTTTTTCATAACATTTGTTTCATTTGTAAAGAAAAACGAACGATTCTTCTCTTATTATGGTGCGCCCATTTCAGTTTTTCTCACGAAAACTATGAAACTGAGATTTCAGAAGCTTGACTCTACCTAGTAGGAGGCTCGCGAAAATTCCGTCTTTATAAAACTACAACTTCCAAACCATGCTTCGTATAAAAGTAAAATGCATGGCTGGGTCGTTAGAACTTGTTCTTATGTGCGGTTTCACTGTGTTTTTAAAGTCTGAATACTGTAAACTATCTGGTTTTAAAAGAAATAAATGAGTTATGGGAGGCTAAATTTTAAACCCAGCTGCGAAAAACAAAGTTAAGTTGAAGGTAGTATTATGTGAGTACACAATAATGAACAATATGCCACCCTGTTGCACATACATATATGGATGCATGTAAGATGGAAATTATATTATTTAATCTTGAAAATTGTTTTAATCAACAAATTCTTAATATTTACCTATATATAAAACGCAACAACACTTATAACTCAAGAACGGCTGGTACAATTTTAATGATTTTTGATTTGTTGGATTTGTCTCTGCCCGGAATAGCAGAGACAAAAAATTCACTTGTAGGGTGAAATGGGGTAAAATGAAAAAGACGTAGCTGATTAAAAAAAACTGTACCTGCGTTTGAAAGGTTATTCTTATTAAATGGGTTCAAGGATATTTTTTTTTTTAAATTGAAATTTGTAGGGTGAGATGGAGTATAAATAAAAAAAATTGTTCGATTTAAGAAATTCTTTTTTTTATTTTAAAGTTTTTTTTTAAAATGGGTTTAGGGATATTCTTTTTAAGATTTTGTTATTTGTAGGGTGAAATGTGGTAAAATGAAAAAAATTAGATATCCGATTTAAAAAAATTCTCTGGTGTTTGAAAGGGCATTCGTACGGAAATTGCTTTAAGAGTATTCTTTTTCATAATTTCGTTATTTGAAGGGTGAAATGGGTTTAGAAATATTCGTTTTCAAATTTTGTTATTTGGAGTATAAAATGTTGTAAAAATAAAATAAAATTATCGGATTTAGGAAATTCTTTTCGTGTTTGAAAGGTTATTTTGATTGGTTGGCCTTAGGGGGTAAAACAAAAAGTGTTATCCGATTTCAAAAATTCTGTTTGTGTTGGTAAAATTATTTAAAAAAAAATTTATATTTATAGGGTGAATAGTGGTTTTTAATTACAAAATTTTGTCTGTGTTGAGAAATTAATAAAGGTTGCACTTAGATGACCATATTTTTACGAATTTCATCCTTCATAACGTGAAGAGGGTCAAAACTCAGTAATAAGTATTCAATTCCAAAAAGTAGCTGAAATATTTATCTATATTTTCTTTTGTAATATTTATTCGAATCTTAGGTTTGTGTACTCGTGCAAAGCCGGGTGGGTCAGCCAGTTAGAAATATATTGTTTTCACAACTTTTTAAATTATCGTTTTGACATCACATCGGTGCTTACCATCTGATTCCTTCAACAAATATAATTTTTAAATATTTAAACAAATTTTAAAATTCATTATACCTTTGAATCTATTTATTAATGTAAGTAAAATAAACATCCATCCGTTTTAGAAATATCGAATTTAAAAAAAAAAAACTTTTCTTAAAATCCAAAAAATATTTTTTTGCTAAACATTTTATTATGCAATATTATTGAAAATTATCAGAATCTATTGTATAGAAAACTTAATTTAAATCGGTTTAGCGGATACTGAGATAGTCGATAGTAAAAACAACTGTTCTTTGAGAGGTACCTACCTATACTTTTAAGAATATCTCAAAACCCTCCTCTGCGATTGCTATAAATCAGATAGACAAAAGTGTGCGAACAAAAAATATTTAGCTCGCACTTCTGAACATTTCTGAAATCAGTGTCAAAAAAGAAAGGTTAAAAAAAATTTCAAAAATCTGATTTTAAAATGTATTGGCCTAAAACATGAAAATTCTCTGCTTCTATCTTTATGGGCAAGTTATCTATCCAACTCCAGTTTTATAGATACAGGGTGTTTTCTTAGACGTGTGATTTTCAATCTGGCAATACTTTTTTAGGAGTTGGTCTTCTTGACAGCTGTTATTTGATTTATGCTCAGTTTTGTTTGCCATTTCATAATAAATAGCCGAACGACCATCAAGCGCGTCGAACGTTCGATGAATGGGCCCAAAACGAGATGGCCGGCCATAATGTTGCAGTCAATGGGGAACGCTATAGAGTCATGAGTAATGACTTTTTCGTGCCTGAATTGGAGGATGTTGATGTGGACGACCTTTAGTTCCAACAAGACGGCACTACATGCCATACAGCCAACGAAACAATCAATTTATTGATGAAAACTTTTGATGGGCGCATTATGTCGCGCCGTGGGCCTGTGGTGTGGCCTCCAAGATCGTGCGATTTAACACCGCTGGACTATTTTTTGTTGGGTTATGTGAAGTCGCTTGTCTACGCCGATAAGCCCGAGACGATTGACGCCTTAAAAGAGAAAATTCGGCGAGTTATTGCTGACATACGCCCCCAAATGCTGCAAAAAGTGGTCGAAAATTGGGCATCTCGGCTGGAATTTATTCGAACCAGCCGGCGGCCACTTCCCCGACATCATTTTTAAAACATAATTGCAAACCCTTGTCTTTATAATAAAGCTAAATTCTTGGCCATAACATTAAATTTAAAGTGTTTTATATCTTCTTGAAAACCACACGTCTAAAAAAAACAACCTTTAGATGCAGAGTCAACTGCACGTGGAGCATTACTCAACACCATCACAGCATCTTTGACTGCTTCAGCATTGGAATCGACATAGATCATGAATAAAAACAAAGATCGAGTGCAACATGAAATCTTATCTCATCCATCGGATTCAACATCAGATTCAACGAATATCAATTCGTTGGATATTTCTATATTTCTAGTGAATTGAGTCTTTGTTAACGATTCATTTAGTAACTTTCTATTTTTTTTTTTTAAATACGTGTTTTTTGTGTTTTAAAAAAACATTTTTACCACTAACTACACAGAGAAGTATGACCTTAGATAAAAAATGTTAAGAATTTCAAGTTTGCGTACTTTTGGTCTTTTATAAATTGCGAAAAATAAGTGGAAGCCCTGCTGGGGAGGGGAATAATCCTAATTTTGTTTGTTAGGTATACGTGTCAGATTGTTACTAACTAGGTCGAGCTATCTCATGAAACACTGATATTCTCAAAATAAATAAAAAAAGAAATAAATTTCGATTGGTTTAGAACCCACCTTTAGTTTAAACACCTTCTCCTTAGACGCTCGTGTCTCATTTAGGTATAAAAATAAAACAACGTGTCACATTTTCAATGTCAAACTTTACATATTGGCTTTTAACCGTCACAGCAGCTTCTCGGTGCGACGGAGTCATGCTTGATTTAAATTTTATTTGATTCTGACTCCCTTTTGCACAATTACTTTAAATATCACGAATTAAAGAATTCGCATTGAGCCTTGAGTTGAAAAATATAATTAAGAAATCGATTATTGTTTGTATTCTTTTGGCAGTCCATTTGTATAGCAACGGTAAGGCCGAGAAAGCCGCCCGCCGCTGCCGCCAAAAACTGACGTGTGCTATAGTACATATATACATACTATGATGCTCCATGTGTTTGGTCGGCTCAAGGCTGGCTCATATGAGTGGCGCCTCTTTGTCTTCACTCACTCTCGGTAGGTCATTACGCTATTGTGTAATCTCCGCCAGCAGCATGAAGCAATTACAAAAGGAATTAAAGTAAAATTGTATTTCTTCTTTGCCACCATCCAGCAGCTGAACGTCCTTGCCAACCATATCTCGGCCCTGCAAATTACTATGCTACATAGATATATGCTGGAGCTTGCCTTTTACTTGGCTTGGCTACAAGTAGTGCGTATATAGAGATTCGAATTCTTGAGTGTAGTGCCAAGCCAACAACGCCAAAAGGGTATGGTGGGTGTCGGTGTTGGCTGGCGGGGGTGGCTGGCAGGAGGAAAATTCATTTCACAACAATCCATCTCATTTCACTAAATCTCTTTCCATTTACACACATACACATATTACAAAACCTCTGTACCGCTGTTTCTTCCCGTCTGTCGTCGTCGGCGTCGTCAGTCGGTCCGTTCTTCGTATTCCTATACTATACCTATAGTCTTTGCTTGAGGCTGCACACGTATCTCTCTCTTCCTATACGCCACATCAGAAAAGAAGGAGGACCTGCTCCTTCCCATCCTGGATCCTGGAGGCCATTATCAAAAACAATTAATGGTTCTTGAAATGGAAAATTAATTATACAGTTTATTCGGACGTTTCCCCAAAATGTGTTCTTGTCTGGATTAAGTTTCTCATTTAAAAGTTTCTCCAAATTAAATTTGCTCGGTTGAGGATTTGTGTTCACTTCTGTTGGGAGTTGGAAGGCTGGAGGATGAAGATGGAGTCCTGTATGGTGTTTGTGCGTTGCGTATGGTTTGTGTTAAGAACGGCATAGATATGTAGCTCCTTCTGACTGACGGACGACTACTACTGTATGTATAGGACGTGTGAATGTCTTCAATATCCTTCAGCTTCTTCTCCACAAACTAGGTACCTATGTGCAGCTACTTTTGCTCTATTCTTTTACTGTTAATTACATACATACATACTTACATGTTGTCTGTGCAACAGGGATGGGTGTAGAAGTAGATGGAAGGAAGTCCTTTCTTGAAATTGCACTTGGAATGTCTTTTGTAAACCCTTATCGAATGACAATAACAGAAGCAGGCATATATAGAGTGCAGCAGTTGGGCAGTTGGATACACTTTTGCATATGTCAGTTGCGAAGATATGGAGGGTTCCTTGTAATTGCGTTATTGCTTACTTTTTACTTCAAAATTAAACCAACAATGCGAAACGAAGAAAATTTTCTAAGGCACAGAAAGGATCTACTAAACATCTCCATCTTCATCTTATAGGTATGAGTAGATATTATGTATGTATGTAATTGGAAATCTAAATCCAATCTATGCTGAATGGAAATAAGGATCTCTATATGGTTAAAGCCTTGGATTGTTTCTTACAATCGATAGGAGATTTATTAAAAGAGACGGCTGAGGTTTTGAGGGTACAACGTATATAGAAAAGCAGATGAATCTATATCCCAAACAGAATATTGTTCATAAAGGGAGTAGGTATAGGGACTTTTCTCAAGTATGTAGGTATAGACTTAGCAATATTAAGACAAAGTGGAAATAAGTATTTCTTGGTTATTGAATATGTATCTATACTTTCAAATTTCATGCACATCTGCACAATACAGAGGTGGGCTATAGGTATAGACTTGACAGCATGCAAGTTTATAGCTATCTGAGTAAGGGATAATGCTTTTAGTAGAAATCGGTACTGAGATTTTAAGGGATTCTGACGATTATTGATTATTTTTTAGACTTAAAGATATAAATAGGAAAACGTTTAAATCATGAACAAATATGGAAGCTACATAAATATAATGCAGATATTTTTCAGGCCTAAGCTTCTAGTCAGTCTTCTCATCACGCAAAAACTATCGGGTATATTGGAGTTGGAAATTTGGGTCTAAATTTCATTGTAATAAATTATTTATTTTTTTTGGCGACATTTTTTGATAAATTATAGGTGTACCTAACCTACCTCTTGTGGGATTTAGGTAAGTTTTAAATTTTTGTTTCATATGTTCTAAAATGTTGCACGTTTCGTTTGTAATTGCTCCGCATAGGGCAAGTATGTATTGGTTTCGTATGTGTAATCAAAATTGAGGTTGTAATCTACGAACTTCGATGATCGCGAAGTCCAAAAAAGTGGGTTAACTCACTTAGCTGCCGTATACAAAAATTTTTAATATTTTTAATTTAATTTAATCTTAATTTTAATTTTAATTTTAATTTTAATTTTAATTTTAATTTTAATTTTAATTTTAATTTTAATTTTAATTTTAATTTTAATTTTAATTTTAATTTTAATTTTAATTTTAATTTTAATTTTAATTTTAATTTTAATTTTAATTTTAATTTTAATTTTAATTTTAATTTTAATTTTAATTTTAATTTTAATTTTAATTTTAATTTTAATTTTAATTTTAATTTTAATTTTAATTTTAATTTTAATTTTATTTATTTATGTAAATAGCTCTTAAGATTTTGATTAAACTTCGTTTATGTAATGATCGATCAAAGTAATTGTAAGAAAACTGCGTTTTAGGTTTTTGGCAACAAAATTCGAATAACGGAAACAGGTTTTTTAAAAAAAATAGGCCTATTTTCGGGTATTTTCGTATAACTTTTTCATAATAAGACCACCTTTGTTATAATTTTGTAATCTGATGTTTTTCAAAAGTTCAAACAATATTGCATTTCAAAATTAAAAAAAAAAATTCTAACTTAGAAGAAAAATAAAAAAAAAAAATTAGTTTTTGTGTTACTTTTGACTTTTTAATATTTTCTCATTATATTTAGATAGGTATCACAGTATTAGGTAAGTTTTTTTGTACACTACTTCTTCTCTTTAAATAAAAGTGCACAAAAACTCAGCATGTATAACAGTTTTATAAGATCTTAGTTCAAAAGCGGAGAGGCCGGTAAAAAGTATGTCTACGTAGGTAAAGTATAGTGAAAATGAATCGAAAGTAGTAGAAGGTGTGTGCCTTTAAACACTAATAACTTCGGTTTTAATTAACCGATCTGTAAGGTTAATCTCTTAAAATGTAGGTTTAATTTAGTTTAAATTCTGCGAAGCGATTTATTGCTCGAGTTATATTTTTATTTACTTATATTTTATATTTAGTTTACATAGTTTATTGGTCAATCAGAGTAGTTTCTCTTACAGACTAGCATAACAACTTCAAGATAAAAATTAAAAAAAAAGAAAATACATACGGTAATTAAAAAATCTAAAATAAAAAAAAAAATAAAAAAGAAATCATATGTTAATAAATTGTGTTTTTTTTAGACGTGTGGTTGTCAATCTGGCAATACTTTTTTTGGAGTTGATCGTTTTGACAGCTATTACTTGATTTATGCTCAGTTTGGTTTGCCATTTCATAATTCATAGACTTACTCCTGAACAACGTTTACAAATCGTGCAAATTTATTACCAAAATAATGGTTAGGTTAGCACGACACATCGCACGCTGAGTCCAATATTCGGTCGACATAATCGCAAAATCGCATTAATTCGAGCAACCATGAATCGGTTTCGCACCACGTTTACTCTAGTGGATAATGCGCATCCTCAGAGACGCCGTACAGTGCGCACCGAAGACACTATTGCTGCTGTCGAGCAGAGTATCGAAGAAGACCCGAATGAGTCCATCCGCCATCGCGCGCACCAATTGGAGCTGTCGAAAATTGGGCCTCTCGGCTGGAATTTATTCAAGCCAGCCGCGGCGGCCATTTGCCTGAAATCATTTTTAAAGCATAATGGCAAACCCTCATCTTCATAATGAAGCTAAATTCTTGGCCAAAATTTCAATTTATAGTTTAAAGATAGCATACCTTGAAAATCACCTTTGCACTCTTTCAATTCTTTCAGATGCAATTGTGTAATATAGGGTCCATCAGAATACAGATCAAAAGGTACTCCAAGACAGACCGAAGTAACGAGAATTAAAGCGTTGTAAGCGAAAAAATAGCAAATAACTCACGAGCATTTCTTTAAATAAAGCCTAAGAGAATAAGCTATATTTATAATCAGATCTATATGAGGGCTAAACGATAATTTTTCATCAAGCATAATGCCTAAGTCCTTATTTTGCGAAACTCTTTCTAAGATAACATCTTTCAAATTATAACTGTAATTAATTAAAACCTCTTTCTAGAACATATGTGAGCACATGACATTTAGCTACATTTAGATGAAGAGAATTTGATTCGCTCAATTGAGAGGGCCTAATAAGACCATCCTGAAGAAGTAAGCAATCTCGAGTGGAACCAATTTTTCTATGAAGCTTTAAATCGTCAGCATAATGAAGGCATAGCGAATGAATGAAAATTTCTGATATATCATTAATGAGTTAAAGGAATAGTAATGGTCCTATATGGCTACCCTGAGGCACTTCAGATGGAACATGAACTGACACAGGCCAATTGCCGTATTAATTTGTAATTTGAGATTTAATGGTCGCGATTTTTAAATTTAAGGTTCTAAAATTATTTTAGATATAAAATATTGGATTTCACCGTGTATTATGTCAGAGAAGCAACTGACCTGGGCAAATCATCTGAGTAGATTTATTACTATACAGCTCTAATGGTAAGATCTTAAAGGTTAAGCTCTCTAATAAAGGGTCCGCCATCTTACGTTTTTTTTTTCAACTAGTGCTTATTTTGTGAATGGTAGCACTTAGCTCATGTCTGATTTGACAGATAATTAGTTTTATCCTTCCGCTGAACGAATATGGTTGTGTATACGCTTCGCTAAGTGGGCCTGCGCTCGACTTAGAGAAGGTTCCCAATTTGGTAAAAAAAAATCATCTTTTCAGATGAAGCTCATTTTGATCTTGGCGGGTAGTAAACAAGCAAAATTGTCGCATTTGGGGCACAGAAAACCCGCACGCATACATTGAAAAGCCGATACACCCAAAACGAGTCACTGTTTGGTGCGGATTTTGGTCCAGCGGCATAATTGGGCCATTTTTCGAAAATGAACAAGGAGTGGCCGTTACAGTAAATGGCGATCGTTATCGGGCCATGTTGAACGAATTTTTGTTCACAAAAATTGAAGAGGAGGATATTGGCAACATTTGGTTTCAACAGGACGACCGGCGCTACGTGCCACACAGCCGAAGCTACACTCGATGTTTTGCGCCATTTTCAAAAAAAAAAAGAAGTTATTTGGCGGACCCTTTATAAGGTTAAATATTAGGCTAAGCATGAAAAATATAATCGGCGGGGTGACTGATATGTTCAAATCTGCTCGATTTATAACTTGATTTGGAATGCTCGAATTTTCAAGGTTAAGGTCTTCAAAGTAAGGTATGTAAATAAACATTGTACAAAATTGGATTAAATGAATGCTTCAAATTAACTGAGCTCAAACAAAAATTGACGTTCTTAAGAATTTAATCATGACTTAAGTCATTAACTACATAAAATCGTGATGATGATGAGTTTAATAAATTGTTGAGGCTTGTAGCAGTAGGATGTGATCTCAGTACGCATCAGAGTGTACCTATAGAAAAATTATAACAATCTTTTCTGTTTATTTATTTAACATCGTTAGCTTAATGAAATTTTAAGCTCTAAGGAGTTTGCCCTTTGGAGTTTTTTTTTTTATATTTTTGTATAAGTTATAAATGTTGTAGCTCGGTACTGTACTACTGTTGTTGTTCGAGGTAACCATCACATCAACTGATTGAATAATAAACCTTCCATATCCCAAAATAGCTACACTCTCAAAGTACTCATACATACTTATGTTTCATTTATATTACTACATCACTTTGTGCGGTGGCTTTTATTGATACAACTTTCACATTTTACTAATAATATACTCTTCAGGCCTCAAAAGCTTGTTTCTATTTCAGTAAGTAGAAAATAAATTAACTGCACACAATATACACTTAGGTAGCACTAATGCCATTTACCCGTCCATTAGGTTAATAAAATTTCATTGTAAATGTCAGGCAGGCAGGCAGTCAGACAGGCTATATAGCTGGCAGGCTCTCAGACAAACGAACGTAAACGTGATGCCTGACTAACAGCAAAGTTCAACAAAAAGCGCAAGAACGAGATAGGATGAATCTCCTTTTCGGCTATATACCTACCCTAGCTATACAAAAGAGAAAGGACTGTCGGATGAGTGAAAAAGAAAGACATTGCCAGGCGAGGAGGGTTGAAAATCGACGACCAGCATAATTTGCTGTATTTTATAGCCCATTAACAGGATTACGAATGTCAATCATCATAAGTGGCAATCTCGTTCCCCATCATGATTACATGAGAGTTGAGTGTGAGAGGGCGGAGAGCGGAGAACGGAGAATGAACGGCACATCTTTTAGATACGCTGCACATTCTATGCCGCGCCGAGCGAGGCCGGGAAGTTCATCGGAAGTAGTGTGCTCCTCTGACTCTGATGTTATCCCTATACTATAGTCCTCCTCTCCATCATTGCTGGCGCCGCACCGTCACCGTCACCGCCACCACCACCACCACCACCACCACCACCACCGCCGACGCTTCTGATGCTGGTTAGATAAATTGCAAGTATGTACATTGAATCCTCGTATTACGGGAATTAGAAATACTGTAGTAATGCCATATAACAGACACCATTATTCATATCCGATGGAGGAACAGTTCCTATAGTTGTTCTCAACCACCGTACCCATCTTCATCGTCATCGTCCTCGCCTCGCTTTACGATGGAAAAATACGTTTTATTGTACTTTCACTATCTCATTTTGGCGTGTGGCTCTTCAGACAGGGATGGAATAAGGATAATGTGTACTATCAGGGGCTCCATAGCCAATATTCGGATAATTAAAATCTGATGGTAACATGGTTCCGGAAGCAGAAACAAAGGTATCCGCTTGATTATTCTTTAGTTTAATGCATATCACTCGAAATGAGCCAGTTCCAGTACCTATACTTCTAACTTGCTAGCTCTTAGGGCTACCTATTACTACGATGAGGAGTATGTGGTTTCCTTCATGGACGAGACTAAAGATATGCCAATTTATAACGGTTTTAACAGTTTTTCGGCATTAAAAGTGGGCGTGCTTAAACGTGCTTCGCGCGACTTTAAAAAAAACTCTGGGTGCCTGAAGTATGCCCACCGGCGGCGGCGGAGGGCTCTGGCCCTGCGAGGCCGCATAAACAGTACTTTTTATAAACCAAAACTGTTATAATTGGCATGTCTGGATTCACTTCCTTCCTTCATAGGCCCAAAGATCAAATTTAAAAGTGAAAAAAAGCCAAACCGAAGGACACAAATGCTCCAACTCATCGAGTCTAAATACGAGAGACAAGTTTATAGTTCCAATAAGATAGCTTACTTTGACGAAGTTTGCCTTAAAAAAAAAAAAAATTGATTGTGTGACAGCTTGTGTAGAACCAGGTCCTAAAGACTTAAACAACTCTCAACCATTCCTATGTATATGGTATGGAGGGGACCTACAATTTACTGACGCATTCGAACGTCAATAGCCCTCAGAAAAGGCAGTCCCCGTACAAAAAAAATCCTATTTTTGAGTGGTAGGATTTTCTATTGGGTTAAAGGCCTGTCAAATCATAAATACGCCCTCTGACTTCTCGTCCCAAAAGCATACCTACTTCTCTCCTCGTTCCTGGAATATGATAATAGCAAGGAACACTCAGTATACATTTGAAGATGAAACACTTAACCTGGGGTGGGAGCTGGGATCTGGGATGTGATGTCATGTTTTGTGTTGTACTTTTTGATGGCATCATAGAATTTCAGAATTTGTCAGTATGAAAGAGAGCGAGTGCTCTCCTTGTTTTCTTCTTTTTTTTTTTTTTTTTTGTCTCCTTTTGAAGGATTTTAGATGGATGGGGGATGGATTGGCGTACGACTTGCTGCTCTTGATGGCTGGATGCTGTTACTGGTGCGGTGCCCATCATCAGTTCAGTGTGGCGTTATTGTCAATGTTCCTTTTTTGCAGAGTCCTGGTGGGAACACTCATAATAAGCCTAAGTGTTCAGCAGTTCTTCTGCAGCACAAATCACAAGTACTTCGTTCATTGTATTGTGTCTGAGCGATTCCGTGAGCATAACGGGAATGGCCAACCCCCTTGCCCTCAGTAGTGAGTGGGTGACTGGTGGCAGTGGGGCCGCATTCAACCGCACATCAGATGAATGCTAATGCGAACTCGCAGTCTGACATTCGTAACGAATGTGTAGATATTAGATTCGTTCACATTTTATCTGTAATACAACAACGTCCTATACTCCTACAGCACCATGCTGCTGCTGGCAACATTTTGTATTCGAAAGATTCAAAGAACCAAGACTGAAGAACTAAGTGATTAGTTTGGGAGAATTACATCTAAGGGTGGTAATCAAATATTAATAGCGACAATGGATTTTTGGAAATGAACCATGGACCGCAAGGAGATGGTGGAAAACGTGCAGGAGTATGAGTAACTAACTGTTATTGCTGCAACCTTGGATAAAATATATTTCTTGTCCTTGTGTTATCTGATATGTTCACGGATTACCAAGTACCTAAGCCATATACTGATGACTTATTACTAAAGCAGATAACAATTGGAGGTCATTGTTGTGTAATATGAATGAAAAGAAGAAATGTCAGGTATCTGACCTGAGTTGGCCTATACCTTTGTCAGCTAAACTGACTCAAAAATACAAAGGTGATAATAATACCGTGATGGTATGTAGATACCTACATATATTGTATATGGTTAGAAACAATTATATTAAATTCTATTCAGGCATAAATATGGAAACTTAGGGCGTGTTTCACAATGTGTGATTAAAGTTCTAACGAAGCAACTTTGAACTTATTAGTCAATTTCTAACCTTAAGTTAGGTTAGGTCTAACTTATGATTAAAGTTCTAAGGTTCAGTTCTTTAGTGTTTGATTAGAGTTAAGCCCGAGTTAACTCATTAAATTTGGGGAGTCAACTCAGAATTAACTAAGCAGATGCTTTTGATGTTTTATCCACGAATTTGTTTGATCGTTCCGCGTGTATTCTCCCCTGAATTGAAATATTAGGTAATTATTTTTTTGGAATTTTTCATTAGTCAAAATTATTTTGCCTGAAATTTTGTTGAAATAATTTTCGAATGATGTACATTCAGAACTTTACACAGACATTGTGAAACAAACCCTTAAACTTGTGATGATAATTAGAATGTCAACAAAATGAGTAAAATATTTAACCAAAAGCAAGTTGGTTTGAATTCAAGATGGATGCCAAAATGATGTTCGAGAAAACGTTAACTTTTGAAAAAAAAAAAACATCCAATCTTTTTGTTTTTATTTCGAAAATGCTTATTAAAGCAGGTAACTTAAAAATAGAGATTAAATGATCATAATTACCTATATTTTCTGTATTAAGTGGAAAATTATCAGTTGTAAAAAAAAAACTAACAAATTACCATCAGTAAAGTTGTGGATAATTAAATTTTCAACAACTTTTGACAAGCGTATTTTTAGTCAAAAGTTTTATTTTCAACTTTTTGACTAAAAACGAGTTATTCAAATTGGGGGCTACCGCAATAGAGCTAGGTGTTTAAAAAGTGTTGTGAAGACTCCTTATAAACTCCTCTAACTATACAAAATTCTATTTAATTTATTGCATTTCAAAATGTAGGTACATTCCGACTAGACTTAAACAGAAAAGAGTTTACCGAAGGTGATCGTTATAGGAACGACTTTGATGAAAATAAATAAATTGTTGACCTTGACCTTGCTTGTGGAGGATCAGGGTTAACTGACCAGTACATGTACAACCCTCAACATTTTTGTTTCTTGGACTTCTCGATCATCGTAGTGTTATAGTTTTGATTACAGCTTTGAAATTTGTTTCTACAGGAAACCAATACTTTCTTTAAAGTAGAACAAGTAGGTATAAGAATGCAAAAAATAGAGTTAGCTCTTTTTCACTCCAAGCAGACGAATATCATTTGTCATTGGAACAAAGAACCAAAAGAGTCGATTCCGATATCTTTGGCCAATTTGTATGTTCCTTTGGGTTCAAAGGCTAAGGTATGTGATCGTGGAATTCCAGGGTCTAGCTAAAGAAGGAACACTAAAACTTAAAGTTGAAGGTCTGCCTTCAACTGTGATACTAACATATGTGATAATTTATGCTTTGATACTTCGAACTGTCATATATTTGATGGAAATAGTCAAATTTTTGGCTTTTTGAAACCTTTTTCTTACTTGACTGATATAAACTTTAATGTAAACCCTGACAACATTGCTAAGTTTATATCTAATCTTGACGAGAATTGTATACCAGGGCCAGATGGTATACCTTCTATAATTAAAAAAAATTATTCAAATAGTCTGCTTCTGCCACTGTGCACTTTCTTTAAATGTTCTTTGTTTTCTTGTCAATTGCCTTGCGTTTGGAAAAAGTGTTTTATAATCCTTCTACATAAAAAAGGTAGAAAAGGCGAAATTCAAAACTATAGGCCTTTAGCTAGATTATCAGTTATTCCGAAGCTTTTCGAGGCTATTATGTGTTGTTTATCGGTTATCAATCAAATTATTTTACTGTAAATTCTGGAATACCACAGGACAGACATTTAGGTCCTCTTTTATATATTTTTGTTATTAATGATCTACGATCTGTACCTATGTTACAAAACTGCTTTTTGTAACATTTGTTCGACCTATTCTTGAATATGCTTGCCAGGTTTGGTCACCATATTATGAAAGCCATAACATGGCTTTTAGAGTTTTTAAATTTAGCTAGGATTTTTTGCTAGTCCAAATATTGTTCATTATTGAAAAATCCTTTCTGTGCGAGCATTAGAACCTGGCAAACACAAGGTGAACTCTACAATTTGTAAAACGTTTTGCAAAAAAATGCTTTTATCTGAGAAATGCATTCCAATTTCTATCCATTTTTAACTACTGATTTCCGTCCATTATCTAATAATATAGAAATTAAAAAACAAAAATATCAGAAAATGTCCAAATACGGGACAAATTATTAAATATGGGACACTTGAACGTCCCGGGATTCTTAAAAAAAAAACAATCCCGGGAAATCCGGGACGGATGGTCACCGTAGCCATTTATCAAGACTAGAACGTGTCAAAAAAAGATTTTTGCAGTTTGCCTTCAGACAATTAGGCTGGAATAATCCCTACGAGCTTCCCGCATGCATCAATAGACTAAGGGCCAGTTTCACAGTCGACACTTACCGAAATAAGTGGCACTTAAGTTTCCCATATCAGGAATTTAAGCTAAATTTCATAGCTAGCGTAAGTGGAACTTAAGTCAACAACATCGGAGACTTAAGTGCCACTTATTCAGGTAACAGTGAACGGTGATATTGGGAATTATTCTTTCTAATTCCCCACTTAAGTGTCAGTTTTCTGACTGTGAAACTGACCCTAAAACTCATTGACTTACCTAGTTTTGAGAACAGACGCTCATATTTAAGTTTCGTTTTTATTGTTAAAATAATTAATGGAAATATTGACTCTTTTTACCTTTTCTCCCGAATAAATTTTAATATTCCTCAAATAAACTTTAGAAATATACCCAAATATATTCAAATTTTCGTACAAATTATGAACTATATTCCCCTTTAAATAAAATGTTTAAACTATTTAATCTTCTTAATAATAGATATAATTACTTATTTGATCAATTAGTAAATAATTCAGCTAATTTTAAATCAAATTTGTGTTCAATTAATTAATTTTGTATTATAGGCCTATGCATTTATGTATTTTTGAGGTAGTCTTTAGCTATGTGAATAAATATGGAACTCAAATAATAATTAATTCATAACATATTTAAAAAAAATTATATTCTACAAAAACTATTAAACGTTTGATGAATACTATAGCAGGACAGTTCGGGGATTTCTGATTTACAACTCTTTACATTGTTGGTCTTAATCTGGAGGCTAGGGCCCGGTGTGGTTTTTACACTGTACAGTATTCGGGTTTTGGCTTTCTGGTCATTAATAAGTGCTCTCGCAATTTCTCTTCGGCTCTTAACCGGCTTTTGTCCGGCTTATCAAGGGTTCTTAACCGATTTTTATAAAAATATTTGGTTTTTATTGTACTCAAACCGGGACCCCGTTACCATAATCGAACCCAACCTAACCCGAACCAATTGGACAGTAAAAGGTACTTAACAAAAAAAACTTTATAATGGTTGGGGTTTCCTTTGTTTTCGGGGCTCTTTTATACTGCATTTCATTATTTACCTTATTTAATTATTTCAAACCCCTGGTTGCCGCCCAGCGTTATCAATCATAATTCATTCAATAATGATAGCAATTAAGAACCATAGAAGTGAATATACAGCATGTATATGTAATCACCTTTGTATTAAAAATAAAAAAAAAGAACGACTCTTACGATATACTCTACGGCCGCCTTTTAGAATTTTAAATCAAAACCTCTTAGGGGACGTGGGGTAGGCCATAGGGTATGTGTTTTATATTATATTTGTGCTGCCGCCGCGCCGGCCGCACCGCTGCCGTCAGTTGGCCATTTCATTTTTGCGTGGATAGCATTTTACCTCTGTGAATAATTTATATCTTAAAAGGATTTTTTTGTGAGTGAGCTTTCAGTAAATGCATATTGAGTGGTAGTGGTGGTGGTGTTTATAACAACTATAGTTGGGGTAATGTCTTTTTACACATATCTTCCTTCCTGCCATCATCATATGATATTTTGCACAATTTTTAAGTTTTTTTTTTTTGTTTTGTTTGATGAATGGAAACCAGAAAAAAAAATACAAATCCCTTAAGACAGAGGTTCATTAGCGTTAAATTGGTATAAGTACCTATATAGGTCCACGTGACACTGGGGTTTAAGAGGATAATGAAAACAATCGCTGTATAGAAAACAGTATTATTGTGAGATTATTAAAAAATGTATGAGCACTGAATAAGCAAAAAGGACTTCATTATACCGAGACGTAAAAAGACTAGACATGGTTGTTGAAAGGGTCATTTTTCAAATGTTTAATGTGAGTGCAACCTCCCCCCGCCCCCCTTTTTAACATTTATACACAGGTTCTTAATAATTAAACAAAAGTATATGGCAAAATTATATAAGTTCAATTTGTAAAACATAAACGCGTGATCAAAAGGAAGACCGAAGACTATGGGAGAAGACTTAATTATACGAAACCATAATACCACTATACAATATTTAAATTTTACAGTCTTAACGACAATCCCAGCTCTCGTCGTTGTTGTATCGTTCCTTATCACTGGAAAAGCATTTTTTCCTTGAATCGAGGCTTTTTTTCAAATATAGAGTTTTGTGTGTCTTTTGCACTTTAAGCTAAGATTATAAATAAGTAAGACCAACTGCAAAATAAAACTTAGATACATTATAAGGTAGGCCTTTATTATTTAAAAAAAAAAAATGTTAGTTAATATGTTCCATAATTTTCGTTATCATAGAACCAAATCAAATCAGTCTCAAAGCCCTTTAGATTCGACAAAAAATGGTAGACTCCCTCAATATTTTAAGAGTCTAGGCCATCACTAATGGCCCTGGGTTCTACACAAGCCTTAGGTGTATATTTGTATGCAGGGTGTTTTTTTTAGGCGTGTGGTTTTCAATCTGGCTTTTTTCGGAATTGATCTTTTTGACAGCTGTCACTTGATTTATGCTCAGTTTGGTTTGACATTTCAAAAATTGAAGCCGAACGATCATCAAGCGCGTCGTATGTTCGGTGAATGGGCCCAAAACGAGATGGCCACCGATCCCGATTTTCACAAGAAAATTTTGTTCAGCGATGACGCTCATTTTTGGTTGAATGGGTATACGTTAAAAAGAAAAATTGTCGTATTTGGAGTGATCATAATCCACAAGCCATTGTTGAGACGTCGCCGCCGCTACATCCTCAAAAAGTCACTGTTTGGTGTGCTCTATGGGTAGAGGGAATCATTGGTCCATATTTCTTCTAAAATAAAGCCGGCCACAATATTACAGCCAATGGGGAAAGCTATAGAGCCATGATTAACGACTTTTTCGTGCCTGAATTGGAGGATGTTGATGTGGACGAACTTTGGTTCCAACAAGACGGCGCTACATGCCATACAGCCAACGAAAACATCAATTTATTGAAGGAAACTTTTGGTGAGCGCATTATCTGGCGTGTCGGTCGTGGGCCTGTGGCGAGGCCTCCATGATCGTGCGATTTAACACCGCTGGACTATTTTTTGTGGGGTTATTTGAAGTCGCTTGTCTACGCAGATAAACCCGAGACGATTGACACCTTGGAAGAGAATATTCGGTGCGTTATTGCTGACATACGGCCCCAATTGGTGCAAAAAGTGGTCGAAAATTGGGCCTCTCGGCTGGAATTTATTCGAGCCAGCCGCGGTGGCCATTCGCCTTAAATCATTTTTAAAACCTAATGTCAAATCCTAATCTTTATAATAAAGCTAAATTCTTGGCCATAGCATTAAAATAAATGCATTTTATTTCTTCTCGAAAACCACACGTCTATAAAAAACACCCTTTATATGTTTCTGGTAAAAAAAAGTCGACTTTTCCAAACCTTTAAACGCGTTTTGTCACCAAACCAAGCTTTCAAACGGTCGATGCGACGCACGTATGTAAGAAAACATATAAATTTGAGAACATAAAATTGTTATATTTTTCTTTTGTATCTATTGATGTAGGTATAGTTTAATCAAATTAATCGAAACTTTTACAGTTCAAAGGCAGAATCTTGAAAATCGCCTTTTTTGCCTCTAAAATGAAAATAAAATTTAAGAAGACATTGCTGTTCTATTTCTTCTATATATGAAATGTGTTTCGTATATTTTACTCAAAACTTCGGATAGCTTGGTTTTTGGAAATAACCTATGCTTGGTTTATGGTCTTAAATGCAAACATCGTACAAATTGTATTGCATCCTCCGTTAGTAGTTGATCCTTTGATATAAATTAAAACTTTTTTTTTTTATTTTTTTACTATGTAAAGAATCAGTAGATAAACAATTTAGTTTTAATTATAAATAAACTTCCAACCTGTTTTATACCTAAAAACGAAACCAAAAAAAAACATCTAAAAAATCCTTATGCTTTCATCATTAACTTAAGGTAACTCTCTTCCTACATCATCAACAACTATAATAAACATCAAACTGACTCTCTCTCTCTCTCTCTATCTCTCTCTTATAAATAAACATTAACACAAGCATTTTTAATTAATATAACCTCAATCAAGACTCTCGAGATGGTTAGCATTTCCCATTTTCAGCACACTCTATATGCCATTAGCTCAACAAGGGGGTATTACATAAAATTGCACAAAATTAGCAAAAGTGGAAATTAAAAGTAAATCCTTGTAAAATAGGACATCATCATAGGGAAACCCGCAGAGACAGCACACAGAGGAACCTGAGTGTTATAGGACGAGTTTATGAGGTGTGGTAAGAAAGATGAGCGGAAACGGAATGAACTTTTTTAATTTCTTGCATTTCGGGACGGGTACAAGGTACATCTCATGTCGAATGCACATTCCATTTACAAATACAAATATGAGAGTCTATAATTACACCCCACATCATCATCATCATCTAGGATTTAAAATGTTTAGATATCAAATATATCTACATTTTTTTTTTAATACTACACCCCACGTCTTTTGATTGAGAAGACTGTATTATAATTAAAGTACAGGGTTAATTCATGCTTAACATGATGCCAATATCAAATGAAAAGCACTTAATCTTTGAATACAAAAACTATTTGTTGAAAAGAAAATTAAATATCTGACAGTTAAAGGTTAGTCCAACATAAGCGTTTAATTTCAACTTCTTTATTCAATCTTCGTATCAGCAAACGGCTTTTAGAGTTTTTACATAACCTAACCCAATTGAACAATAACAGACATTTGCAAATTGAAGTAGAAAACATGAAAAGAGAATTTGAGCAATACTAGACGGGATAAAAAAAAATGGCTGCAAGCTTCATTTCACACGATCACATTAGTGAACACATATGTAAATATGAGTGCGAGAACTCACGGTTAAGATGTGAAAACACCGACGTTTGTCCGAATTTCGGATATGCAACTGTATCGTAACGTATAACACATAACGTTTTACATGAAAGGCTCACGTTTTTAGTTTACCTTACCATACCGCGCCAGCATACATTTTTACACCAGGGGCGTAGCTACCGTGGTATAAGCCGTATCAATGAAACAGATCTCCCGAGTTAAAGTGGCCCCCAAGAATTAGAAGACCCGACATTTGTATTAAAAATAGGAGATGAATACGAAACACAATGACAATGATTTAGAATGTACTTATTACCAAATGGTTTCGTACATGTGTCTTTTCGATAGTTTTCCTTCTTATGTATCTATATTATATCTACATCCTACCAAACAACGCTGCCGCATCAACTGCATACCTGCGACCATACTTTGTGTCATATTAAATTTTCATTTCATCGTATCACTCTCTGGCTTTTTGCTGGGACGTTCAGAGTACTCCTTTTGTACTGTTGTACTTTTTCGCTCCAATAACTACTCCAAAAGCATTCCTATGGCTGTTCCGTGTAACTATTTATGACCCAATTGCAAAAAGTATTAGACGTAAAACACACACATTCACATACAGTTTTTTGTCGGATTACTTGTCAAAATTGAGAAATGCTTGAAGAAGCCATTTTTGTAAATGATAATGTTTAGTAGTGAGTGTGTCAATACGGGAAATCTATGTTTTCATATTCGATATTAATCAAAAAGTAGTAGAAGAGTCTGAAAATCCAAACGAAAACGAGATAATAATTGTGATTTTTTAAAACAGCTTAGAAATGCGATTTCTCAATTCCGAACCCTGTCTATCAGCTATATAACAAGTAGGTAATTTACGTCGGTAACACAGTATTTCTCCGTGCTTAAGTTAAGCTCCGAGAATTTTCTGCGCTTAGTTAAGCCCCAAGATGATACGTTGTTGTTGTATTTAACGTGTAAATTGCTTAGCTCCAACGTCGTTTTTTGTCGACCAATATCCTCCAGGCTCGCAACAAAAACGCCTTTTTCTAAATTATGTCTATCTGCGACCAGGGAAAATTCCTTTAGTTATTGAGTGAATTCGACAACAGTCTTGCTTCTAGTTTTCCAGAGTTATCACTGCACCTGCATTCTTCCCTTTTTAACGCTTCCATTTACAACTACTGACATTTTCCAAGCTTAAAAGCAAAATTATCTCAGAACTTTTGTGGAACAAGGACGCGGTTATCGAACCTATCAATTTTGTTCATAGAAGCAAAATATTTGGAAAAATTGTTATATTAGCCGTGTTTGCAAGCCATGAGAGATTTGGTTGAAAAAGCGACATCAAAAGTAGGATTAGTGATGCCATTTCAGAAACAAAATTACAAACTATCGATAACAAGTATGCAATTCACACCGGTAACACAGTTTCTCTCTGTGGTTAAATTGAGTCCCGAGAATTCTCCGCGTTCAGCTAAGCCCGAAGGGGATTAGTTGTTGTTGCATTTAACATGTAAACTGCATGACGTCGTTTGACCAATTTTCTCGGGGCTTGCAAAAAACCACTGCTATTTTGCAGCTATGGAAGATTTAATTGATAAAATTGGAGAAAAAAATATGAAGTGTTAATACCAGAAGCGATCCTTAAATATGCTGAGTGCTTTAGTTTATTTTGTTAAAAAAAAAAACGCTTATAAAACTGTTCCCCAGTTCCCAGAAAAAATATGCCCCCAAAAATTGTTTGATACGTTGCCCCCAACGCCACTGGTCGTCAATATAAAAATTAAATATCGCGAAAAACTATAGCAAACCAAATTATCCTAACTTAATCGAATGACTCAAAGTGTACCATTCTATATGATGCTTACTGGTACTATAATCTGCCACCAGTCACTCAGTTACCAGTGACGAAGGGCTTTATAAAATGTTATGTTGAAACATGGCGCAGGATACCTTGCCACTTTCGCTAATTAGGCAGCATTTTCATTTTAAATGAAGTCCAATTACGCTAATGTGGATACACATTACACCGGAAACGTAAGCGTACGTAAGTTTATAAGCATAATACAACATATAAAATATAATGACGGAAGAGAGCTTGATGGCAAGAAGATGATGATGGGAAGTTTATTATTATATTGTGAGGCATATACGCAAATAAACAAAAAACCCTATCATATACTTATATACCCTTCCTAACTCATCATCCAGAGGGTTGTTTTTAGTTATCTGTTTCTCCTTACCTAACCTGCCTGCACAATATTTTAGTAAAGTAGGTTTTTCTTTAGAACCATATTGTATAAAAGTTTACTTTTCATTAAAAAATAAAAAGAAAATGCGTCAATGCGTGTAGCTTTAAATAAGAATGTAGTAAATGTGGTATAGCAATATAGCTTGTTTGAAAGTTACTTCTTAAAAATGCAGTGTATTTTTACAGGAAGAAAAAACAATACTTTGTTATTTAAGATGATGGTTGGAATTATTACTTTAGTGAAAAAAAAATTAATTTTTATCCAAACTTCGCCATAAAATGACGTTTAATTTTTCAATGATCATTGGTAAGGTAGTTCAATCATTGAAATAATAATTTTAACAAAAATAAAAAAATCCTTTTAGGAAAAAAATTGATCATACTTTGAGGTTAATAATTTAATATAAATAAATTGTTCCACACTTTTTTGGGAAAAAAATGGGTAGGTTAGGTAGAAGGGCTGACTGTTGATCTTGGAACCGTCACACTTAGATCTATGTAGATCCGTTGTGATACCCTAGGAAGTTCTATCCCATTTAATGTAAAAACCTATGTGTTCTGTTAGCAGTCAAGCCATTTAGAGGCGTTGACGAAGTTGAGAAGGCTATTCGCCTAGAAAGATCCTCTTAGTCGTCAAAGAAATGATTTCCCATGTATGTGTTTCTTTTTTAAATGTCAGAGTGCTGGGCAGTGACAAAGGAAGTGTAAGGTTTCGTCATGTGCTTCTTCATCGCTGCACCCTCTGCAAAGGTCGTCAGTACTGAGCCCCATTTTCTTTTTGTGGTATCCCAGTAGGTTGTGTCCGGTGATTATGCTGACAAGGGAACGAAGATGTTTTTTGTTCATTTGGACAATTTTGTCTGTCCTCAGCTTATTGAAATTTGGCAAATTTTTTTTGGTTGTGGAGCATGTTTCCATCTTTCACTGTTTTTTTTGTTGATATTTTGTTATTAATATGTCGTTCAGCTTGACTTGAATCAAGCGATGATCCCGTTCTCGCTAGCTCATCAGCTCTTTCGTTTCCTTGCACATTACTGTGACGAGGAACCCAGCAGAGTCTAATGTTATGCTGCATTCCAAGAAACCTAAGTTCTTCGCGACAGCAAGTTACAAGCTTCGAATATATCTCGGTGGCAGAAATAGATCTAGGGGTTTCAAGTTGAGTACCGCTTCCATCCCCGCTGTGGGGGTGGTTTCCAACGCCCCTGTAATACCTACGCATGCTAATCTTTGAACTTTTGTTAAAGTTTTCAGGTTTGTTGCTTTCTCAGTCGCATTCCACCAAACTAGACTATCGTAGGTTAGTACCGGTCTAACTATTGCCGTGTACATGCACTTGATAATTTGTGGGTTGGGTCCCCAGGATTTTCCAAAAATCTAGAATGTGACCATAGCTTTCTTTGATCTTTCTTTAGTGTTGAGACACCAGTTCAGTTTCTTGTCTAGGATCACACCCACGTATCTGGCCTGATCTGAGATTTTGAGTGGTGTCCCTTCTATTGATGGTAGTCTAAACATTGGTATATTCCTTCTGTTAGTGAAAAGAACCAATTCTGTTTTCAGTGGATGAACCATTAGACCACAGTTCTTTGTCCAGTTTTTGAACTTTGAAAGGGCATACTCCCTTTGTTCACTAATAGTGGTTTGGAATTTTCCTGTAGCAAGTAGTGCTAGGTCGTCAGCATAGGCTACTACTTTGACTCCACTATATTTTAATTTTACAAGAATTTCGTTCATAACTAGTATCCAAAGAATTGGAGAGAGCACCCCTCCCTGGGGTGTTCCTCTAGATATGGATACTTTTAGACGTGATTCTCCAAGTTCTGTGCTTATATGCCTGTTTCTTAACATGCACATAGTCCAATTTATAATTGAACTTTCTATATTCAGGTCTACAAGGGCTCTCTTAACTACATCGCTTTCCACATTATTGAATGCTCCTTCAATATCCAGAAAGGCAGCAAGAGTGTATTCCTTGTCTTTGAGGGTTTTTGCAATGGGTAGTCTGTTTGAATTTTAACCGACATTTTCTAACAGAACACACACCTGCCGATTTTGCCCAAAGAATGATCGTAGGCAGAAATTGTCAGGAAGGAGAAATGTTTTTCTTTATCGTGAGTGCTCTCTTTTACCCAATACTAACCAATCTGTGAAGCCTGGAAGAGGATTTGGCAAAAATAGGCAACAAATTTGTGACAAGTGGCAGTTTTGGTCAAGGTCTGGAACAAACTTATTGTTTTTTGCGGAAAATTTGTAAAAACCGTGGTAGGTAATTGAGGGCAAAAAAAAAATATTTTTTGTAAATGCACATTTTAACAACTTGCTAATTGCAATTGAATTCGTAAAAAAATTGATTCATTTAATTTTCATTAAACTTAATTTTCAGAACCGCTAAGCAATGTCCTTATCAATTTTCATAAACATATTTTTCAAGTTAAAAAAAAAATATGCACGACTTGATCGCACGATCTTGCTCTTGTGGCTAACAGCTGTGTGTTAACACACATTGAAGACGCATGGTGTATATATTTACCGAAAAAATATTAAAAGAGTCAAAAGTACTATACAAGTTATTTTTTGTTTGATATTTTTTTGTTTATAAAAAAATATTTTTAAAAGTATTTAAATGCACTATTGCTTATCATATTAAGAAGCATCAGATTGCAAAATTATAACAAAATCGGTCTAACCGTGGCAACGATATACGCAAATAACCCAAAAATAAGACCATTTTCTCAAAAAAACCTAATTCCGTAATGTGAATTTCTTGAGAAAAAGCTGAAATGTAGTTTTCTTAAATTTGATTTGGTTATTACAGGTACGAAGTTTAATCAAAATCTTTAGAGCCGTTTTCGAGAAAATTTGAAGAAACCAAAATATATGTATGGCAGCTACCCGTTCTAGATGAGCTAAAACAAAAATTCGAATTTCTCCTATAGGGAATCACATAAAAATGCTCTGTACCAAATTTCATGCAAATCGGTTCACCCGTTTAGGCTCTAGCTTAAATTACAGTGGACTCACCGACGACGCACAGACGCACAGACGTACAGACGCACAGAGGCACAGACCGACGGACGGCATGACGAAACCCACTTTTTCGGACTTCTCGATTATCGTAGTGTTAGTTTTGATTATAACATCGAAATTTTTTTTTTACACGAAACCAATACTTGCCTTATAGAGCAAGTAAAAACATTAAGTGCATGTTTCCCAATGTCTGACTGAAGTTCTGATAAGTTACTTGGCACATAAATATAACTACAGGATCATAATTATGTTCTCAATTCAAAAAAAAAGGTGTGTAGATTTTTCATCATTCAGGGGAGTCAACGAAAACTGTGATTTTTTCTCTTGTGGTCTTATGACCCTGTGGCAGAACTTTTTTTGTACATTATGAAACCTACCCTAAGTATTTAATAAGTATTTTTATATTTAAAATTCAAAAATTTGATTGAAATCGGTTAAGTCGTTAACGAGAAACTAGAAAATTAAAAAACGGTTCTGGGGCAAGTACCTACCGTTAAAATAACAGATTTCGTTAAACCAATATTGCATAAAAGAGTTTTTAATAAAACCGTTTGAGCCGTTCTCGAGATAAGTAACCTTGTTCAAAACAGTTCTATGATAGGTATAGGTACCGTTAAATTTTAGTTTTTGGATCTAAAACACATTTAAATTTCCTTTCTAGGAAATCACTTGAACGTTTTGAATACACAACAAATATTTTTTGGAAAATTTTGGTAAACTATTTAAAACTTTTTAAAATATTCTTTATTTAAAAAAATTCTCAAAATCAGTTGAACCGTTTTCGAGAAAAGAGAAAATAAAAAAAGAAAACAGAGTTTCTATGGGAGGTGTCATTATAATAACCATTTATTGTTTTGCTCGAAAATGGTTCAACAGCTTTTGATCAATTTTGTATGGAAAATGTTCCAAAAAGATTTAATAGTAGATATTTTTACAAAATAAAAACAAAAATATTGGATTTTTTTCAAACTTTTTAAAGTCAAACTTGGTAGGTATCAGATAAACTCTTTTAAATTAGATCACTTAAGAAAATGCTTCTAAAAAGACCAATTTAACAAAAATGTTTATGCTATCGATTTCAAAAAAAAAAACGTTCGGAATAATTTTTTTTGAAAATTCATTACCTATCTCAAAAACAGGTAAATAATTTTTTGAAAAAAAAAAATTATTAACTAAAAATTTATAAAAATGAAGTCGGAAAATTTTTTGTTTAAAAACTTTTGAAAATGTTATGTGTACAAGATAATTTTTTTTTTTAAACTTTTTTAAAATGCTTTTAAATTCTTACTTCAAGTTTCTAAAAGCATATTATATTAAATATTAATAGCAGTTATTAAAAATAAAATTTTGACTTTGAAGTTATTGTTATTATTATTAACACTGTTATATTAATTTGTATTTTCTTACAATATTCTACCTGTGCGGTGCCGGGGTGGGCCAGCTAGTAAAAAATACAGTGACATCTACCATCCTCTGTGTATGTTGTGTGACCTTGATGATAACAACAATAATTTAAATAAACCCATTTATCAAAATCGTTGTTAGAACCTTTTTCGAGAAATTGTTCCATAAAATTTTATCATCATTTATCATCATTATTTACATCTCCTATATGTTTGTTGTTAAAAATACTACCCAAGAGACAAAAATAAGTAAAAATACTGAAATACCTATATAAGTTACGTTAAATGAGAAACAAAATCAAAATCAAACTTAAACAGGAAAAACTTAATGAGGAGAAAGTAATAAAAAAAAAATAATTCCCAAGCAAAGCACCTACTTTCTCCTTCCAGCAAAAGTTTTAATTAAAATATTTTCACCAATATACACCTAATGCCAAAGAAAGGAGGAGCAGCAACATCAGCACCAGCGAGCTCTCCACAACCCAAAGGATAAAAAAGGTTGTTTTGGTCTTGAATACATAGGGAGATGGTGAAGACTGAAGATATTGAATAGAAAGGAAAAGAATAAGTTGAATGGCTTAGTCCTTATATAGTTTACCAAGAGGATAATATCAAGGACATAATGCGCTATTAATAGTGATGTTGTGTTTTTTTTTTTTTTGTGTTTCTTTTATTTTAAGTTGAAAGGAATGAATTAGTGGATGATAGTTTGAAGAGGCTGTGAAAAGATTTTTTTAATTTTTTTAATTATGAAACCAAAAGTTTCTTGTATCTATAGAAGTCAGGTTTGGCTGGCGCGGTTAATAAACGAGAAATTAATTAATAATTTCTTAACATCAAACTATTTTGATGTAGGTACTAGGTTTGGATGGAGCAGCAGATGTGAGAGGTTGTCGCTGACCATGAGCTTATAGAGTTTTCTAATTAACCATTTGCATAGACGAGTGAGATGGCTAAGCTGCCTTTCAATGTAGTTCATTTAGCAAAGTCCACTATGACTTTATGTGCGATATAACATACGCACCTCTACTGTGCATTGTAAAGGGTGTTTTTTTTAGACGTGTGGTTTTCAAGAAGAAATAAAATGCATATAATTTAATGTTATGGCCAAGAATTTAGCTTTATTATACAGGATAAGGGCTTGCCATTATATTTTAAAAATGATTTTGGGCAAGTGACCGCCGCGGCTGGCTCGAATAAATTCCAGCCGAGAGGCCCAATTTTCGACCACTCTTTGGGGCCATATGTCAGCCGAATACGCGCCGAACATTCTCTTCCAAGGAGTCAATCGTGTCGGTCTTATCTGCGTAGACAAGCGACTTTACATAACCCCACAAAAAATAGTCCAGCGGTGTTAAATCGCACGATCCTGGAGGCCACGCCACAGGCCCACGACCGACAAGCGAGATAATGCGCTCACCAAACGTTTCCTTCAATAAATTGATTGTTTCGTTGGGTGTATGGCATTTAGCGCCGTCTTGTTGGAACCAAAGGTCGTCCACATCAACATCCTCCAATTCAGGCATGAAAAAGCCATTTATAATGGCTCTATAGAGTTCCCCATTGACTGTAACATTATCGCCGGCTTCATTTTTGAAGAAATATGGACCAATGATTCCCTTTACCCATCATAGAGCACACCAAACAGTGACTTTTTGAGGATGTAACGGCGTCTCAACAATGGCCTTCGGATTATGATCACTCCAAATACGACAATTTTGCTTATTAACGTACCCATTCAACCAAAAATGAGCTTCATCGCTGTACAAAATTTTCTTGTGAAAATCGGGATCAACAACGATCTCGTTTCGAGCCCATTTTGCAAACGTTGTTCAGAAATGACAAACCAAACTGAGCATAAATCAAGTGACAGCAGCTGTCAAAAAGATCAATTTCGAAAAAATTAAAAATTTAAAACCACACGTCTAAAAAAAATACCCTTTATATAAATAACACGGTTCTCATTTTTACATCAAGTCTTTGAATTTGTTGCTCTTTTAAATAATTTTCAATTAGCTACATAAAACACAGGTTCTCAAAATATACTTTTTTCAAATTTTTATATTTTTTTTGTAAATTCCCTGGCGGAAATATTTTAATTTGACCCCAACTGATGAGAAAAAAGGACATCAAAAATGATAAAGTAGGTACAGGGCACGAGGGACACGTTTTAATGAATAATAATAAATTAAAAACAGTTAGGTACCTTCAGTAGTGTCTCCTGTTCCGTCTTTATTTTTCTATTTATCTCTCTCTTTCTCTCTAAACGAAAGGAGTCAACCATGTTTGTCGAATACGTTTATGCCCATAATATTGTTTGTCGGAAGAGAAGAAACTCAACTTATTAATTTAATATTTTCGTTAAGACTAAGAATAATGACAAGCTAACCATCCGAGCCGCATTCAGGTTCATTTCGCCTTACATGCATTGTTTTTGTTTGGTTCTTGGTTGTATTGCGGGGTAGGTATATATTGTTACGTTTCATAGATTTTGTCCTTGCCACAAAATAAGAGGCACTGCAAGCATCTACAGATACACCACCTTTTCCCCATACACTCAATGTCATATAGTAAAGCATACTTCGAATGGGTGACAGGAAGAATTTTGTTAAGAAATATGAAACGAAAAGGAGCAATATATACAATATGATGATATATGTACGTTCGTATAGTATACATGTTGTACTACACTCATGGGCAAGGAAGGGACTGTAATAATCGAGTATTGAAGCTGTTCCAGCGCAATTCTTTGTCATATACCTTCAACCGAAGTGGGGAGCAATTTTAGTAGGTACACTATACTATACCCACTTTCAACCTCAAACACCCCCACCATCTACTCCTGTTCCACATCATCATCTGCCTTTCCATAGAAGTATTATTTTAGAAATGAAAATTTTAATTAAATTTCGTGATGAAATTTATTACCAGGCTTCTCTACCTGCCGCTTTGGAAGGTATCTCCTGGGGAATGAGTTAATATGAGATACCTATACTGATGCCACTAGACAATGACGGAAAGATATTTAATTAAAAATTAACAGAGAAGAGAAATAAAAAAAAACAAATATCAGTCAAGGCCAGTGTGTGATGATGTTGTGCTTTATTTCACTAAGCCAAATGCATTAGTTGTTGTTTAATTAAATTATACACAAATTTTACCATGTCATGGCCTCTCAGAATTAAGAAAATTATCCATACCGAATCATAACGGTTTTAGATTAACGGCTGTTTTTTTTGAAGCTTTGGAAAACACCTACTTATAATCAGTTTTTTGATCACCCCGTGCATAACTGATTTTTGTTTTTATTTTTTTTTTTATTTTTTGTTCACTCAAATACTGGCCAATATCTTGTCAGTCCAATTTTTTTCGTTAAAATATTTGTTATTTCCTGCACCACTTTGCTAAAAATTTATAATTTATATAATATTTTGATCAAACCTAATTTGAATTTCAATTTTTTAAAAGGGCATTCTGTAAATATTTGAATACTGGGCTTTTACTTCTAAAAAATTTAGAGAAATTTTCTGAAACGAAACTTAAGAATTTATATTCAACATAAGAGCTTATGTGACAGTTTACGCTGAGGAAAAACTAAAACATAAGCGCTTATGTTGAACTTAAATATTTAAGTTTCATTTCAGCAAATGGGCCTAAGGCCAAAGTGTCGTTTTAAGTGTATTTTCCCCGAATTTTATATCTTTTGATCAGATGCTATTGGAAATCAAAAATATTTAAAAGACAAAAATTGGTCCTACCTATTGGACATTATTTGAGTGAACGAACGTTGATTCAGTAGTGTTGCTAATATCCTTATAGTACGGGGCATTTCGATTTTGCTGAGAAATAATTCCAAGACTCATTTTGCCTTCGATATTCGGAAGACTTTCACTACACGAGCCGAACACCGCATTTTCCACAGTTAAACCTGGTGTCGTTTGGCCGCCATCTTGTTTTTTATCGGTTATTTTCATTTTAAGATGTATCTTGCGTATTCGTGATTTTAAAAAAAAGAAAACTAATGCTACAAACTTGAAGGAAATGTATTTTCTTAAAAATAATTTTAGATAACTTTTTTAAAAATACACTCACGGTAAAAAATTACAGTGGCATTTGGTTCAGATAAGTAGGGATTGATTTCTTAATATTCGTCATATGTACAGATATTTTTATGTTGTCACTAAAAAAAATATCGTAATAAGAGTTGTATTGTAGGGCCTTGAATTATCTATATGTTTCGCCTTGATAGTTTTCCAATACAAACAAGGGCAACGCATAGAAGTTGAAGAAATCCATATTCTAATCAAATAACACGAAGACGAATTTGGGCTTCGTTTTTTTTGAAATATCGAAATGGTATCACCACACGAGCTATGTAACTCATTTTACACAGTTCTTTAATGTATATAAGACCTGTCATTTTGTTTATTTTTAAGTATTTCGAACTCGAGTATAAGTGTTTTAGATTTAATTTAATAATAGTGGTTTCAACATTACTAGAACAAAAAAATGCACCACTTTTTTTTTAATGAAATTGTTTTTTTTTTCAAAAAAAAATCATCCAAATCGGTTAAGCCGTTAAAAAGTAAATCACGGTTCTATGACAGGTACCTACCGTTAATAAAAATTTTTAGCAAAAATGTTGGCCACTTAAAATGCATATACCAAATTTACAATACCGCATATATAAATTTTCATCAAAATCGTTAAAGCCGTTTTTGAGTTAAATTATTTATGGCAGGTACCACTGTTTTTAGATACACAAAAAAAAAACACAAGGAAACCTTAAGTTCAAAATTTCAAGAAAATCGCTCCAGTCTTTAAGCGGTAGGTGGAGGTACAGACAGACATTAAGACATGCGGAAATGCCGTGTTCTCTATCATCGCAAATGAAAATTTTAGTAAAGAAAAATATTTAAAAAAAATCCTTGATTTTTTATTGTAACGGTATTTTAGTATGATTAGTCAACTTGACACATTTAGTTGAATTTTTTTTTTTTCACAAAAAATGCGACGTTTTTCTTAAAAGTACATATTTTGCTTTGTTAACATCAAATTTAAAAATTTTCAACGGTTACACTGATTCGTTAGACGAGATAATGTGAAAGTTGCATGTATTATCTAAAAAGGTGTTGTCGTGTTGTGTTGCACTAGTACAGCCTCCAAAAGTAAACAAACGAACTATTGTTTTAAAATCCAAAATTAAAAAAGGTTCACTGGTGCACATATACATAGCTGCAACTCGCTCCTTTATACCTATACGAGTTCATCGCTCCGGTTTCGGAAAACCGCTTGAATAAACTGAGTTGTATAAAATCTTAAACACCTAACCGAGTGTGAAATACAGGTTTATTGATTTCGTAGTTTCAAGTAGGTAGCGCTGGCAATTGACACCTGTCAAACTCAGCTGTCATTTAAAGTGTCATAATATTTATTAGTTGAATGTTTGCCATTTACGATAGTGGATCGCTTAACAAACGAACAATGCTTTAAAATTATTTAAACTTACTACAAACGTAAAGTGATTCAAACGTAACGTAACGTTCGCGCATTAGGCGATGATGATGGTGGTCATAATCGACCGACTACGCAAACAATCGGTAAAATTGTAAAGAAATTTGAAGAGAGTGGAAGCGTTACTGATGTTGTAAGGTCTGTGCATCATCGTGCAAGTGTTGCTGTGGATCCGAATTTACGGTTGCAGTCAATTCGGAGCGATATGGTCGAATGATAATCGTTTTTCTTTGTGCCGGCGCGGCATGACTTTTACGATATGTGGTTCCAACAAGACAGGGCAACAAGCCACACAACACTACCAATTAAGGCTTTATTGCGTGAGAAGTTTCTTGGTCGCGTAGTTTCACGTTTTGGCGACGTCAATTGGCCATCAAGATCATGCTATTTGACACCGTTAGATTTTTTTCTGTGGGGTTACACAAAAGATCGTGTTGACGCAAATAATCCCCGAACTTTATGACCAAGATACCGCCCGAAATGTCCAAACAATTGGTTAAAAATTACCTGAAAAGAATTGCATGCTGCGAATCTTCCCGAGGAGGCCATTTGAATGATATTGTTTTTCACACTTAATGGCAAAATCAAAACTTTTAAATAAAATAAAAGTTTACTTTCGAAATCGAAAAATGAATGACCCTTTACTTAAAAATTAAAAACAAAATTACTTGTTTTAACAACTTTGAAGAACTGTGCAAAATAAAGTGGCAATAAAATAAAACATATCGACAATTAAAAAAAATTGTTACTTCGCTTTTTCATACATTATCAAATCTACTGCACCACTGCGCTTTGCTAACAATCTACTTCTATTTTCGATTTCGATTCAATTGAGAACAAATTTGGTTTGTTACTAACTACATTCAAGACTTTTTGCTCGAAAGTGGAAAAGTACACTGAAAATAATATGTTACATAATATTAATGAACGGCGATCATAAACCTAAAATCATTAATTTTTATGCAATATTCATTAATATTATGTAAGAATTTGACTTCATAAATCTTGATTTTTATGACAAATTCATTATCTGTATGATTTCACGATCATAAAAATGTTTACGTGTAAGTTGTTGTTGCAAAATCGAAAATCCAAAATTTTATGTAACTTTTCAGAAGAGTATGAACAAATCATAAACATTTCATAGGTGCTTTTTGCATAACCGGTATGAAAATTTCATTCCAAGTATGAAACCACTTTCATAAATTTATTTTGCTGTAGAATTGTTGTTGGGAAAGCCAGAATCTAAAAGTTTATGACCGCAATCATATAAAATATGAATACTTCATACACATTTTATGCCACATTTCATGAAAGTGATGAAACATTTCAAACCCGGCATGAAACATGGCATTGGATTTATGAAACCGCAATCATAAAGATGTTTGCTTCAAAATTGTCAGGGGAAATTCGGAATCCAAAGGTTTATGATCTTAATCATTATAAATATGAAAAAAATCATACACATTTAAGGTGAAGTTTGATGTAATATTACTTAAAATGCTTGAAACTTTTCATAGTTTGTATGAAAAAACATTGCATTTATCTTTCAAAAAATGTTTGCACGTAAATTGTTGTTGGGAAATCAAAGTCTAGAAGATTATGAACGTTTTCATTTGAAATATGAAAATTACATAAAAATTTCAATGCGGCGCTTGATGAAAGATTTCATAAAATGCTTGAAACTTTTCATACTTTGTATGAAAAAACATTGCATTTATCTTTCAAAAAATGTTTGCACGTAAATTGTTGTTGGGAAATCAAAGTCTAGAAGATTATGAACGTTTTCATTTGAAATATGAAAATTACATAAAAATTTCAATGCGGCGCTTGATGAAAGATTTCATAAAATGCTTGAAACTTTTCATACTTTGTATGAAAAAACATTGCATTTATCTTTCAAAAAATGTTTGCACGTAAATTGTTGTTGGGAAATCAAAGTCTAGAAGTTTATGAACGTTTTCATTTGAAATATGAAAATTACATAAAAATTTCAATGCAGCGCTTGATGAAAGATTTCATAAAATGCTTGAAACTTTTCATACTTTGTATGAAAAAACATTGCATTTATCTTTCAAAAAATGTTTGCACGTAAATTGTTGTTGGGAAATCAAAGTCTAGAAGATTATGAACGTTTTCATTTGAAATATGAAAATTACATAAAAATTTCAATGCGGCGCTTGATGAAAGATTTCATAAAATGCTTGAAACTTTTCATACTTTGTATGAAAAAACATTGCATTTATCTTTCAAAAAATGTTTGCACGTAAATTGTTGTTGGGAAATCAAAGTCTAGAAGATTATGAACGTTTTCATTTGAAATATGAAAATTACATAAAAATTTCAATGCGGCGCTTGATGAAAGATTTCATAAAATGCTTGAAACTTTTCATACTTTGTATGAAAAAACATTGCATTTATCTTTCAAAAAATGTTTGCACGTAAATTGTTGTTGGGAAATCAAAGTCTAGAAGATTATGAACGTTTTCATTTGAAATATGAAAATTACATAAAAATTTCAATGCGGCGCTTGATGAAAGATTTCATAAAATGCTTGAAACTTTTCATACTTTGTATGAAAAAACATTGCATTTATCTTTCAAAAAATGTTTGCACGTAAATTGTTGTTGGGAAATCAAAGTCTAGAAGATTATGAACGTTTTCATTTGAAATATGAAAATTACATAAAAATTTCAATGCGGCGCTTGATGAAAGATTTCATAAAATGCTTGAAACTTTTCATACTTTGTATGAAAAAACATTGCATTTATCTTTCAAAAAATGTTTGCACGTAAATTGTTGTTGGGAAATCAAAGTCTAGAAGATTATGAACGTTTTCATTTGAAATATGAAAATTACATAAAAATTTCAATGCGGCGCTTGATGAAAGATTTCATAAAATGCTTGAAACTTTTCATACTTTGTATGAAAAAACATTGCATTTATCTTTCAAAAAATGTTTGCACGTAAATTGTTGTTGGGAAATCAAAGTCTAGAAGTTTATGAACGTTTTCATTTGAAATATGAAAATTACATAAAAATTTCAATGCGGCGCTTGATGAAAGATTTCATAAAATGCTTGAAACTTTTCATACTTTGTATGAAAAAACATTGCATTTATCTTTCAAAAAATGTTTGCACGTAAATTGTTGTTGGGAAATCAAAGTCTAGAAGATTATGAACGTTTTCATTTGAAATATGAAAATTACATACAAATTTCAATGCGGCGCTTGATGAAAGATTTCATAAAATGCTTGAAACTTTTCATACTTTGTATGAAAAAACATTGCATTTATCTTTCAAAAAATGTTTGCACGTAAATTGTTGTTGGGAAATCAAAGTCTAGAAGTTTATGAACGTTTTCATTTTAAATATGAAAATTACATAAAAATTTCAATGCGGCGCTTGATGAAAGATTTCATAAAATGCTTGAAACTTTTCATACTTTGTATGAAAAAACATTGCATTTATCTTTCAAAAAATGTTTGCACGTAAATTGTTGTTGGGAAATCAAAGTCTAGAAGATTATGAACGTTTTCATTTGAAATATGAAAATTACATAAAAATTTCAATGCGGCGCTTGATGAAAGATTTCATAAATTGCTTGAAACTTTTCATACTTTGTATGAAAAAACATTGCATTTATCTTTCAAAAAATGTTTGCACGTAAATTGTTGTTGGGAAATCAAAGTCTAGAAGCTATGAACATTTTCATAAGAAATATGAACATTTCGCTCATGGAAAGATTGCTTAAAATTAACACAACTATTCATTATCAAAAATATAATCAAAACCGTTCGATTAAACATACAGATCTTGAAAATAACTAATTTTAGGATGTTATTTACTGCTTTCAAGACATAACATCAAAATTCCATTTCATACGGATATTCGTTTATGATTTGTTCCATAATTCATAAGAATCAATACATACTCTGGATGTAAAATTCCATATTTTGTATGAAAAATTTCATAACAATTGTAACGGTACCATTCGAAAAGACGCTATCTCGACTAAACTCGAATCATGTTACCAAGCCAGCAGAGTATGACAAAATTCATAAAAAATATGAATTTGTTCATACTTCATGTGGTTAATCTTTTGAATTATGAAACATTTCATACGAAATATTCGTTTATGATTTGTTTCATAATTCATAAGAATCAATACATATTTTGGATGTAAAATTCCATATTTTGTATGAAAAATTTCATAACAATTGTAACGGTACCATTCGAAAAGACGCTATCTGTACTATATTCGAATCTTGTAACCAAGCCAGCAGAGTATGACAAAATTCATAAAAAATATGAATTTGTTCATACTTCATGTGGTTAATCTTTTGAATTATGAAACATTTCATACGAAATATTCGTTTATGATTTGTTTCATAATTCATAAGAATCAATACATATTCTGGATGCAAAATTCCATATTTTGTATGAAAAATTTCATAACAATTGTAACTACCATTCGAAAAGACGCTATCGGGACTAGACTCGAATCATGTATCCAATCGCGCGATTTTTAATCAGTATTCTCAGTTTTAGAAAATAAATCTTGAAAAGAACTATTTTTAGGCTGATATTTACTGCTTTTAAGTCTAAACTTCAAAATTCCAATTGCGAAACTCATAAAAACTGAAAAAGAAATCGCGCGATTTTTATTCAACAGAATCGGTTTTGCAAGACTTATCTTGAATTGAACTTTTTTTAGGCTGATATTTACTGCTTTTAAGTCTAAACTTCAAAAGTCCAATTGCGAAACTCATAAATACTGAAAAAGAAATCGCGCGATTTTTATTCCACAGTTTTGGTTTTGCAAGATAAATCTTGAAAAGAACTATATTTAGGCTGCTATTTACTGCTTTTAAGTCTAAACTTCAAAATTCCAATTGCGAAACTCATAAATACTGAAAAAGAAATCGCGCGATTTTTATTCCACAGTTTTGGTTGTGCAAGATAAATCTTGAAAAGAACTATATTTAGGCAGATATTAACTGCTTTCAAGACTGAACATCCAAATTACAATTGCGAAACTCATAAAATACTGAAAAAGAAATCGTGCGATTTTTATTCAACTGTTTCGGTTTTTCAAGATAAATCTTGAAAAGAACTATATTTAGGCTGATATTAACTGCTTTTAAGTCTAAACTTCAAAATTCCAATTGCGAAACTCATAAATACTGAAAAAAAATCGCGCGATTTTTATTCCACAGTTTTAGTTTTGCAAGATAAATCTTGAAAAGAACTATATTTAGGCTGATATTAACTGCTTTCAAGACTGAGCATCCAAATTCCAATTGCGAAACTCATAAAATACTGAAAAAGAAATCGTGCGATTTTTATTCAACTGTTTGGGTTTTGCAAGATAAATCTTGAAAAGAACTTTATTTAGGCTGATATTAACTGCTTTTAAATCTAAACTTCAAAATTCCAATTGCGAAACTCATAAATACTGAAAAAGAAATCGCGCGATTTTTATTCCACAGTTTTAGTTTTGCAAGATAAATCTTGAAAAGAACTATATTTAGGCTGATATTAACTGCTTTCAAGACTGAGCATCCAAATTCCAATTGCGAAACTCATAAAATACTGAAAAAGAAATCGCGCGATTTTTATTCCACAGTTTTGGTTTTGCAAGATAAATCTTGAAAAGAACTATATTTAGGCTGCTATTTACTGCTTTTAAGTCTAAACTTCAAAATTCCAATTGCGAAACTCATAAATACTGAAAAAGAAATCGCGCGATATTTATTCCACAGTTTTGGTTTTGCAAGATAAATCTTGAAAAGAACTATATTAAGGCTGATATTAACTGCTTTTAAGTCTTAACTTCAAAACTCCAATTGCGAAACTCATAAATACTGAAAAAGAAATCGCGCGATTTTTATTCAACTGTTTGGGTTTTGCAAGATATCTTGAAAAGAACTATATTTAGGCTGATATTAACTGCTTTCAAGGCTGAACATCTATATTCCAATTGCGAAACTCATAAATACTGAAAAAGAAATCGTGCGATTTTTATTCAACAGAATCGGTTTTGCAAGACTAATCTTGAATTGAACTATTTTTAGGCTACTATTTACTGCTACTTTCAAGACTGAACATCCAAATTCCAATTGCGAAACTAATAAAATACTGAAATAGAAATCGCGCGATTTTTATTGAACAGTAGTTATCGGTTTTGCAAACAAATCTTGAAACCAACTATTTCTAGGTTGATATTTACTGCTTTCAAGACTAAACATCAAAATTCCAATTGAAAAACTCGCAAAGTATTAAGGTAGAAATCGTGCGATTTTGCTATCATCTTTTCAGGTTTCCTCTGTGTCTGAACAAAAGCAACAACACGCAGTGTAAACCCACGCTGCAAGTCCAATGTGATTGGCTTCCTTTCGAAAAGACGCTATCTGTACTAGATTCGAATCTTGTAACCAAGTCAGCAGAGTATGACAAAATTCATAAAAAATATGAATTTGTTCATACTTCATGTGGTTAATCTTTTGAATTATGAAACATTTCATACGAAATATTCGTTTATGACTTGTTTCATAATTCATAAGAATCAATACATATTCTGGATGCAAAATTCCATATTTTGTATGAAAAATTTCATAACAATTGTAACTACCATTCGAAAAGACGCTATCGGGACTAGACTCGAATCATGTATCCAATAGCGCGATTTTTAATCAGTATTCTCAGTTTTAGAAAATAAATCTTGAAAAGAACTATTTTTAGGCTGATATTTACTGCTTTTAAGTCTAAACTTCAAAATTCCAATTGCGAAACTCATAAAAACTGAAAAAGAAATCGCGCGATTTTTATTCAACAGAATCGGTTTTGCAAGACTTATCTTGAATTGAACTTTTTTTAGGCTGATATTTCCTGCTTTTAAGTCTAAACTTCAAAATTCCAATTGCGAAACTCATAAATACTGAAAAAAAAATCGCGCGATTTTTATTCCACAGTTTTGGTTTTGCAAGATAAATCTTGAAAAGAACTATATTTAGGCTGATATTAACTGCTTTCAAGACTGAACATCCAAATTCCAATTGCGAAACTCATAAAATACTGAAAAAGAAATCGTGCGATTTTTATTCAACTGTTTCGGTTTTTCAAGATAAATCTTGAAAAGAACTATATTTAGGCAGATATTAACTGCTTTTAAGTCTAAAAATCAAAATTCCAATTGCGAAACTCATAAATACTGAAAAAGAAATCGCGCGATTTTTATTCCACAGTTTTGGTTTTGCAAGATAAATCTTGAAAAGAACTTTATTTAGGCTGATATTAACTGCTTTTAAGTCTAAACTTCAAAATTCCAATTGCGAAACTCATAAATACTGAAAAAGAAATCGCGCGATTTTTATTCCACAGTTTTGGTTTTGCAAGATAAATCTTGAAAAGAACTATATTTAGGCTGCTATTTACTGCTTTTAAGTCTAAACTTCAAAATTCCAATTGCGAAACTCATAAATACTGAAAAAGAAATCGCGCGATTTTTATTCCACAGTTTTGGTTTTGCAAGATAAATCTTGAAAAGAACTATATTTAGGCTGCTATTTACTGCTTTTAAGTCTTAACTTCAAAATTCCAATTGCGAAACTCATAAATTCTGAAAAATAAATCGCGCGATTTTTATTCCACAGTTTTGGTTTTGCAAGATAAATCTTGAAAAGAACTTTATTTAGGCTGATATTAACTGCTTTTAAGTCTAAACTTCAAAATTCCAATTGCGAAACTCATAAATACTGAAAAATAAATCGTGCGATTTTTATTCAACTGTTTGGGTTTTGCAAGATAAATCTTGAAAAGAACTATATTTAGGCTGATATTAACTGCTTTCAAGGCTGAACATCTATATTCCAATTGCGAAACTCATAAATACTGAAAAAGAAATCGTGCGATTTTTATTCAACAGAATCGGTTTTGCAAGACTAATCTTGAATTGAACTATTTTTAGGCTACTGTTTACTGCTACTTTCAAGACTGAACATCCAAATTTCAATTGCGAAACTAATAAAATACTGAAATAGAAATCGCGCGATTTTTATTGAACAGTAGTTATCGGTTTTGCAAACAAATCTTGAAACCAACTATTTCTAGGTTGATATTTACTGCTTTCAAGACTAAACATCAAAATTCCAATTGAAAAACTCGCAAAGTATTAAGGTAGAAATCGTGCGATTTTGCTATCATCTTTTCAGGTTTCCTCTGTGTCTGAACAAAAGCAACAACACGCAGTGTAAACCCACGCTGCAAGTCCAATGTGATTGGCTTCCTTTCGAAAAGACGCTATCTGTACTAGATTCGAATCTTGTAACCAAGCCAGCAGAGTATGACAAAATTCATAAAAAATATGAATTTGTTCATACTTCATGTGGTTAATCTTTTGAATTATGAAACATTTCATACGAAATATTCGTTTATGATTCGTTTCATAATTCATAAGAATCAATACATATTCTGTATGTAAAATTTCATATTTTGTATGAAATATTTCATAACAATTGTAACTTTGTCTTAACAAAACCAATGTTGCGAAGTGTAATCGGCGGGTAGGATCGAGTCGAACGCAGGTTTACAAGTGATAAAAGTATAGTTGAAACTAACTTCAACTCCGCTTGTGAACGAATTATTTTAACAGTTATTTTCTCGCGTCTTTCATTTGGTTTCATTCTGAAAGTAATTTTCTATGGTGAAGTTGTCTTCGTTGGTTCCCCGTGCCCAATTAAAAAAAAAATTATCGTTTTTACCGCGTCGGTCGTGGAATATTAATTATAAATTATAAATAAATAATAATTTATTAATAAAGTCGAGTTAAAATTATAAGTTCAAGTTCGTCTTCGTTATTTAAAGTTCCCCGTGCCCCAATAATAGAAAAAAGTGATCGTTTTTTCCGTGGCGCGCCGTCGCGTCGGTCGTGGAATATTATGTTTTTTTCTTTTGTTCAATAATTCAATGAAGAACTATCGGATTGGAGGTAAGTTTATTATATTATATTATAAATGCAGAATTTCTTTAAAAAAAAGAAACGAATCCTTTTTTTCCCTAACACGCTTCCTACAAAGATTCAATACAAAAAAATGTATTCCTTTTTTAAAAGAAAATTTTTTGATGCGGGTTAATGATTTCTTTATTTTCCTATATTTTATTTAAGAAGTAGGTATTTAAATTCATTAAGAAAAAATTTACATAAAACCAACAACACATCACGAATACGGTGAAGCCATGTTTTTTTTCCTTGCTTTCCCAGTGGCTTGTCTCGGTGTTTTTTTTTATCACACTGTCTGACGGCGTCGGTGGCGTATATATCTGTGTGTATTGGTTTCGTATTAAATCAGCTCACTTTAAAAATTTCATTCTGAAATAATTTATTAATTTTATTCTTGAACGTGATCGTCACGTTTACTGCTTAAAGCCAAGCCAAAACAAATGATTACCTCTGAAAATGTTTGCCTGCGTCGTCATAGCGTCATCATAGCGTCGTCATTGCGTCGTGTCGTTGTGGGTATCAACAGAAAAAAACATTTTCATGTGAAATCGATTCGTTTTGAACCGTGATAAAAAATTTCTTTATTTAATAATTAAAACAGTTTTCTTTGTTTTGTTTCATGCGAAAACCTTCCTGTACCCAATCCAAGGAAACAAGACGTGAACGTGCCATAACAAGTCAAAAGACCACCAAGTGTTAACCAAAAAACCAAACAAAAAAGTGGCTTTGAATTTTTTCCTGTCGGCGGTAAGTTTAAGCACTGTTAAACAAAAATTATTAATCTAAAATTCTCTTAAAAAAAACAGATCTTTTAAATAAAAATACTAAAATGTCCATTTTTACAAAGATTCTGTAAGAAATCGATTTATTTGAATGAATTCAACATTAAACAAAGAATTTTATCCCATATCGGTGATACACTTTGCTTATGATTATCTATACTTAACTACATATTTTTATAATTTTACTTGCTCGATAGATTTAACACATAATTGTTTCGATATAAAATACTTTTGTGTATATACATAGACACACTAGCCTAAACGGATTGATATATATTCTTTTTGCGTTCTAATGTTAAATTTCAAGACGATTTTTGCTCTCGGCAGAAATACTAAAAGGGACAACATTGAATATTAAATGACTTTTTTTCAAAAGTCCACTCTATGATAAATTAAATTTAAATTTTGAAAATGTTTAAAGTAAGTACTGATAACTTTTTTGAAACAAACAGCAAATAAATCTGATCATTTTGTAAGTAATGAGTGGTCAGAGGAAGAACACATAGTAAACATGGTACCATTTCTAACACGTTTTGTAGAAAAGTGAACTTATCTCATTTTCAAAATAAACGATTCAATTTCAAAATATAATCACAAATTGAATGTTTTTTCCGAACGCTTTTTTCGTATTTTCGTATTGAAAAAAAACTCAATTTTGAATTAAAAAAATGCACTTCGTAGAAACATAAACAGTGTATTTCTGGAATGGCTTATTGATTTCATTCCTGAACATGATTGTCATCCCCACATGACCTGTGTAGCCAAGAAACAAAAAGAAGAGGTGTTTGTAAAAATGTTTGTTGTAGGTATCGATTTTCTTAAAAAAAACCATATACGCTGAAATCGATGATATTGATTGAGCTTTTAAGATTTTAAGATTTTTTTATTTAATCATTTCAAATATAAATATTAGTAACTATTTTTTGGTTTTACATTTTTCTTCCTTGGGTACCTACAAAGAAAGAAAACCAGACGTAATCGTGCCGTGACCCGTGAATCGACCAGCAAGTATCAACCAAAACGACCAAGTAAAGAAGTGGCTTTGAATTTGTTCCTGTGTGTTTGCCGTGGTAAGTTTAAATATTTAAAAAAAAAAAACAATTATTACTGTCCAATTCCTTTAAAAACATAACTTTTTAAAATAAAAATGTGTACATACTTAAATGTTCATTTTTACCATGATTCAGTAAAAATTCGATTTTTTTAAAGGAATTCGACATCAAACAAAGCATTTGTTGTGGTCACTTTGCTTATGCTTATCTTTATTTAACTACATATTTTATAAATTTTATCTGCTTGATAGATAACACACATATTTGTTTCGGTAGAAAGTTCAGATTTTATATACAAAAATATTTTTGTGTATATATAGATTTATTACCCTAAACGGTATGATGCCTATTTTTTCGCGCTCTTAGGTTACCTAGACAGGCCATAAATTGTCCATTATTAAGTTTTGAGGCTTTCATAAAAATATTGTTCCAAGATCATTGTTGTTCTCTCGGCTGAAATATATTTTTTTTTAAAAGGGCACAATATTTAATTTTAAATTACTTTTTTTCAAAAATCCTTTTAAGTTAATGGTTTACTTTGAAAAGAGAATACTCCATTTTATGATAAAAATACTCATAACATTTTTAAAAACAAATAAATTTGAACAATCAAGCTCAATTTCAGTTTCAAAAACATTATCAAAAATATGTTTACTATCACCAAATTTAAGGTTTAATTCTGAACGGTTATGTCTTTTATGTTTTATTTTTTTTGTATTGACAAAAAAAAACTCAATTTTGAACACAGAAAATTGAAAATGACCTGCTTATAATCAGTTTTTACCTGCTTGAAAGAATAAACACATATTTGTTTCGAAAAAAAGTTCAAGTTTAAAATAAAATAATATTTTTGTATCTATATAGATCCATTAGCTTAAACGGTTTGATGACTATTTTTTGCGCGTTTAAAGGTTACTTCTAAATAGGGTCCATTATTAAGTTTTGAGGCTTTAACAATAATAATGCTCCAAGATTATTTTTGCTCTCCGGGCTGAGTTACAATTTTTTTAAAAAGAGGGGACAACATCAAATTTTAAATTTCTTTTTTTTCCAAATGTCCTCTTAAATGAATCCTTTATTTTGAAAAGAGAATAGTCCATTTTATGAAAAATAGAATTTAAATTTTGAAAATGTTTAAAGTTAGTATTGATAAGCTTTTTAAAAACAAACAGCAAATAAATCTGATAATTTTTTAAACAATGAGTAGGCAGACGAAGAACACATAGTAAGCATGTTACCGTTTGTAACACATTTTGTAGAAAAGTGAACTTATCTCATTTTCAAAATAAACGATTCAATTTCAAAACATAATCACAATCACAAATTAAATGTTTTTTTCTTTCGTATTGAAAAAACTAAATTTTTGAATTAAAAAAATGAACTTCGTATAAACATGAACAGTGAATGTTTGTTGAACGTATCGATTTAAAAAAAACATATTTCAGATGAAATCGATTCAATTGATTGATTTATAATAATATCTTTACTATATGTATTAAAATATTATTTAAAATAAAGAACTAATGAATTTTTTTGTTTTACATTTTTCTTCTTTGGGTACCTACAAGTCAAGAAAACCAGACGTGATAGTGTCGTGTCCCATTCAGTGGCCAAGCAAAAAAAACAATCAAAAAGTGAATTTGAATTCTTCCTGTATCGGTGTGAAGGTAAGTTTAAACTTTATTTAAATACAGTTATAAGTATAAAATTCTCTTTAAAAAATTATAATTATTTAGATAATAATATTTTATTATCTATTTTTTACCAGTATTCAGTAAAAAACATTTGTTTAAAGGAATTTGACATTAAACTAAATCTTTTAAAACAATAACGTCGATTGGTAATGCTTATGCTATTATATTTCTATATTTATTTATATTAAAATCTTTTCATCTGCTCAATAGAACAGGTAGGTTTTAGCCTGGTATAGAAAAAAAAAACTTAGTTTTAGTTAAAACCAACAAAGTTTACTGATAAGTACAAAAAAAAGAATTTTTTTATACAGTGTGTCATCTGTGTTCGTGCATCTATTATGTAAAGCCTTAACGGTTAGATTTATCTTCTTTTCTTCTCCACGCCTATTTCTAAGAATTCTAGAATTACTTTATACTATTGTTGGAACAAAAACTTTTGTTATAAAAAAGTATGTTCAAAAGAGAAAAATTATTTATAAATCATTTTTGAATTTTGTTTAATTACATTATTAAGCGCGAACAATCTAGGTTGGACTAGGTTTGAACTAGAGACGTGATTTTTGTAATTGAAAATTTCAATATGACACTTCAATTTTATAAATTAAAAATAATATTTTCAGTAAATTTCAGTTAAAGCAATGCGGTCTTGTTTCCATAATACTGCCTTTTTTGTCTTTGTTTTCTGAAAAGATATTAGGCGTGTTTGTTTTCTTAATCAATATATATATAGTAGTAGTCTTAGAAAACAGTTACAAAAAATAAACTTACAAAAAACAAAATTTACTGAGTCTGTAATAAACTTGTTGATTTTGATTTCTATCAAGGCTTATGTCCTAAGCCTGTATAAAATATGCTTATGTTCTAAACATTAATACATATTTTATCCAGTTTAAAACAAAGTAAAGAAAATAAGACCTGATACACATCCAGGCTAACTACAAGCTGTATAGTTTAGTTGCTATGGTATTTGTTAGTTGTTTTTGCTTTAAATTCAATAGAGAATACATTCAATATTCGTAGTTCAGATATTGTTGTTTTATATTGTTAGACTATTTTCTAAGACTATATAGATTCGAAAAAAAAACGCGCCTATTTCAATATTGAAACAACTCCGAAAATAATTTCATATTTTGTTTCTTGCAGTGGTGAGTTAAAATCAAAAAGTTTGAGTTTTCAGTTTTTAATATTAAAAGATTAAAAAGTAGGTATCGATTTTTGAGGCTAAAATGAATTGTGTTTGAACCTCGCATAAAAATTGTTCACATGAATTTCCATAACAAAATGGAAACATTCAAAACAATTTGTAATTCTGATTGCTGTTGTTTATGCTTTTAAGATGGTTTGATTAAATTCTTAAGTATGTAGGGGATGTTTTTACTCGTTCTCTTGGCCAAGTTTTGTTTTCATATACAAAAAATAATTTGTCATAAATTTTAACATATTAATATTATTTATGGAGAAGTCCAAACAATTATTTAAAAAAAAAACTCTGAATTTCTGTTGGACACGTCGTAAATTTTATGTTTGTTTTCATTTGAAAATTTTTGGATGAAAAATATTCAAAATGCCTGGTTTTAGTTATTGATAGTTAAATGGTGATGGTAATTTGTTAAAATTATTTGTTTTATACACAATAAGCAAACGACTTTAGTTTTTTTTGGTAGTAGGAATTAAAAAAAAAAATTATTTTTCAGATTTTTGCCTCCCATAGAATGTTGTGTTTCGTTTGCCAACAAGAGTTTGGCCACATAGATCTTCTTATGCATCACCTTAGAAATAAACATGATTTGCGTTCCAGCAGTAATTTTCGTTGTTTTGACAAAACATGTTCGCTATTGTTCAATAACTCTTCGAAATACAGGAGACACATAATGCGTGTGCATATCAAATCTTTCAAATCTGAAGAAGTACATAAACAAACAGCAGATACAAATGTTAAATTTTTAAATAAAAACTTGATGCATAATGATAGTAATGTTAATAACTTGTTAGTGGATCCACCGCCTTTGCAAAGATTTTCAAAAGAAGAAGTTCAAATTGAAAGAAGGGAGTTTAGAGCTGAAGAAGCGATAGAAAAGCTTTTTGAAAGTGCCTTAAAATGGTCTTTATCATTACATTCAAATGATAATTTTTCAAGGAAAGATGTTTACCAAATTCAGAAAGGTGCCTCAGCTTTCATTATCGGACCACTTCTTGAAATTTTTGATAGCTTTGCCAAATATAAACTACACAAAAATGAAGAGATTTTAAATGAAATTTCTAGTATTATAAGCGGTTGTAAAGACCCATTTGAGAAGTGTAGTTCAGATTATCTCTTAACTCAAAAACTCAGAAGATCTGGATACATGGACTATGTAGATGAGTTTGTAATTAATAAAGAAATAAATACGAACTACCGTACTGGAGAGTTATACCTAGAGGAAGTTGTTGACAAAGGAGTTCTATTACCACTTCGTTCACAATTCAAAGTATTGTTCCAAACTGAAAACTTTCTTCTTGATATGGTTAACCATATGAAATTTTTAGAAACACATGATAGGTTCATTAATTTTATACAAGGAGAATTATGGAAATCAAAGTCTAAATTATATCCAAACAAAATAGTGATTCCATATTTCTTGTATGCAGATGAATTTGAAATAAACAATCCTCTTGGATCTCATTCCACAGTTCACTCCATCTGTAATTTTTATTATTCATTCGCCTGCATGCCTCTTAATGAAGCGAAATTGGAAAACGTATTTTTAGCAGCCGTTATCAAATCAAAAGATATAAAAAGGAACGGGAATGACAAATGCTTGCAGCCTCTAATAAATGAATTACGATTTCTTGAAGAAGTAGGTATCGATGTAAAAACAGCTAAAGGTGATGTATACCATGTTCATTTTATTTTGGGCCTTGTACTTGGTGATAACTTAGGCTTAAACACACTGCTGGGCTTCAACAAATCGTTTTCTGGAACATTTTGTCGATTTTGTCGTTTACAAAAAGAGAAATGTTGTAAAGTATGCGTTGAAGAACCAGATAAAATGAGAAATATATGTAACTACAACTTGGATATACAGAAATATAATCCCAAAGAAACTGGTATTAATAGCGAAAGCTGTTTAAATGATATCCCCTCATTCCATGTAGTAGACAATTTCAGCGTAGATGCTATGCATGATGTTTTTGAAGGGATATGTCACTACGATCTTTGCCACATAATAATTCATTTCACCAAAACAAAAAAATATTTTTCATTGGAAACATTAAACAAACGAAAACAAACATTTGAATATGGTGCAACAGAAATAGGAAATGCTTCGAACGAAATACATCCAACTCATTTGCAAAAGCACCATTTAAGAATGTCAGCAAGAGAAATGCTTACTTTTGTTCAGTTCTTACCTCTTATGGTAGGAGATTTGGTGCCATTAAGTGATGAAGTTTGGAGTTTTCTTTTAAACCTTCTGGAAATAATTAGTTTGGTCCTATCCTTTGAAATTACAGATGAGTCAATTTCAACATTAAGGAGCAAAATAAAAATACATAATGAACAATACCTTCAACTATTCCAAGATAATTTAAAACCCAAGTTCCATATTTTGACACACTATCCGACAATATTACAAAAATCAGGACCATTAAGAAAATATTGGTGTTTCAAATATGAAGCAAAGCACAAAAGTTTCAAATTGTATTCACATGCTATAACTTCCAGGAAAAATATATGCATTACATTAGCAAAAAAATTTCAACTTAAGTTTGTTAACAGAATCCTTAACTATAAATTTGATACGGCTAAATGCGTTGTCTGGAAAAAAAATGAAACGTCAAATTGGTTGGTTTCTTTAATAAGTAAAAAGATGAAAGTCAAGCAAGATCGATTGAATTTCTTTCGCGAGGCTGAATACAACGGAATATCATATAAAATTGGATATTATGTATCAAAATTAACTGATGATTATAATATTTATGTTGTAATCAATGTGGTGCAAAATATAGATGACATCGTTTTATTTTGTCAACAATTAAAAGAAGTTCATTACGATCCGCACTACATGGCATTTGAAGTCGATACCTCTTTTCTTGGTGAATATTTTATCTTACGCTTTGAAGAATTAGTAGGACCTCCATCAACAGTAATAAAAACTGCGAAAGGAAAAACAATGATACACATAAAAGAATACTTTTTATCGTAGAGGTGAATAATTTATATAAATACAAAAATCTGTGAAATCAGAAATCATTAATGAATATTTTTTACCACTTTTACTTTTAAAATTAAAAAAAAATATCTTCAAATAATAACTTTCAGTTTCTAGCGCATGCCTTGAACAAAATTATTATGGGGAAAAACGATGGAAGACGCCACAGCAACTTCGGAGGATGAAAATAACTCTCTTAGCATTTCGTACATAGAAATTTCACCTGCGTATGGAAAACCCACAATACAGGCTGTTGAAGACGTACCACTTGAAGAGTTACAGAATATTTCACAATCTTTGCAATACACAAATCAGCCAGCAATAAACCTTTATCAACGTTCCGAGGAAGACCACAGCTACCATAATTTGACTTCTCCAAGTTTTGATATACATCATTCCGAAACAACAAATGAAACATTCAAACAACTTCTTAAGTCATGGAATTTAGAACATCTTACAGAATTCTTATTATGTAAGGCTATTATATGTATGTACATAAAATAAATATAATATTTCCGTAATGCTCACATCCGTATTTAGATTATCAGTTTTCACTTTTTATAAAATATCAATCTCCTCATCTCTTGAACTTTTTACTTCTTATAGCAGAAAAAATAAATATCGAAATTTTGAAAATTATTAAACGACGACACATAAGTATGCTTTTCAAAAATCAGAAAATTGGTGATCTGGTGCTGTTTGAACAGAGTTTAACAGAATGGCGTTCAAGTTTATCGTTGTTTGTCGACGAAGAGGAAATCGAATCTATTCTTGAAAGGGGAAATCAAAAGCCTCCATCAACCTGTCAATCAAACGCGTCAAACTTCTCTTCACCCAGTACTTCAAGAGGACTGGAGTCACCAGAATCGAATGATGTCTGTATACCATTATCGGAAATAATCCTTGGATGCCAGAAATCAAAAATTGTGACAAATTACAACGAGCGATATTCTAAGTTACTGGATGAACATAGGACCATATTGATAAGCTCAATTTGCAATTATTATCAAGAAAATAATTACCACATGTCCTTGGGCACCAGTTATAGGTTAGAAAAAGAAATTCTTCATCGCTTTCCCGGAGAAAAACTGGAATATTACCGTGTTGGAAGAAGAGGAAAAATATATACAAAAGCCTGTAACGCCAAAAAATGCTTTCGGGAACTCCTGAAACGTGCTTTAGTTGGGGATCCGGATGCTTCTGATGTCGACACACCAAATCCACGTAATATAGAATTCAGTGAGTATATATCTTTAAACTGTATTATGAAATCTAGTTGCAGTTCAGATTTTCAAGAATTATAATCCTAGGTAGATACATTTTATGTATGATGTACTTTTAAATTGATTAACTGACTTAACATTTTTGCAAAGCATACATACATAGATAGATAAGATAGAAAAACATTCAAGAACCAGGATTTATTAACGGGTACATATGTGCATAAACAAAAACAAGCGAATATATCAAAACGATGATGTGGTGCTTGCACTTCTACATAATTCCAACTCAAAATGAAAAAAAGTGTTGTAAAATTCACAATTAAAAGCTCGCAGTAAATTTTTTCTGTTTCTTGGTAACTTAAAAGATAGAACCATATTGCATTTTTCAAATCCAGGGATAAAATCTTTAAACTGTATCTTCTGGGTCTAGGTGACAATGAAATAAAGTTTCTTTTCAACAGCTTTTCAAGAGATGTTGATAATTTTCATTCATTTAATTTTGAATATTGTCTAGCCTGCTCTCACGTTATTGACATTAACTGAAAAAAGTGTTAATTTACAGCCAACATTTTGGTCTATTTGTCGTTATTCTACTGTCGTTATATATGAAATTAACTAGAGATGACTATGTTAAGATCACTTTACTTTTCACTTATGCATCCTTTTGGGAGTTCGGGTTTGCTATTTATTTTGCATAAAAGTGCGATAACTAAAGGAATTTGTTATTGACCTCTTCGTTTTATATAAATGGAAGTTCTTATTTAACAAGCTCGTTTTTTACTGACCTGAGCTTGCTGTAAGAACTTCCATTTGTATAAACTTCAAACTCATCAATTATATATACATAATTAATTAAATCAAAATTATAAAGATAATATAAAGATAGAGTTACTGAAGACCCATTGTTTTATTTACTTAATTTTGATAGCATGTTCTTAACGTGAAACATTTTTTGATGTTAACACTAAAAACCTAAACAAAACACGTTTAGTTTAGCTAAAATTGTATTTTGTGTACATGAATTTGCAATAATTATAAAAGCTACTGCTACATTCGTAAAAAAAACCATAGTTGAAAGTTCAAAGAACGCAATGAAGAGCGAAATCAAATAACAGAAACCCTAAACCTTCAATATTAATATGATGGTGCGTAAGCTTTTCGGCCTTAATGCTGTGTGTTATCACACAAAAATTAACTTTCAATTAGAAACCCAAAACCTTTAAATATTTATGCTTTTTTGGTGTAAAATAAAGGCACCAACATTTCGATTATACCTAGGTATATAATCCATTGTATACCCAACAGGTCCTGAAGGCGACGCAGAGGAATGCGTTAGAAGCCTAAAATATGACAACTTATCGGCTATGGAATTTGACAGCTGCTGGCAAGCATGCAGTCAGTATAGGATGCAAAACATGCAGAAAGCTAGTTCTCTGGAAAGCATATTTGCAAAATGGCCGGAATATAAAAACCCAACTGGCTATCGTTTAGTAAGTTTCATTTTAATAAATATTATTATCATCATAACAAAGATATAGAAAATAAGAAAAAAGAAATACACTTACTCATTTAATAGAATACTCAGCAATTATTATAATAACATTTCATTGAATTTAATAAAAAATTATTAATATAAATAAATTTTTGAATTCATCAGATTGACAAGGATTTTTCAACAATGTTTGGAAGTCGTCCAGGAATACTTTCAAGATGGCCGGAACAAGCTACTGCCTTGAAAGACTTTCTTTTGAGGGAAAACCATTTGAAGGATAAGCCAATGAGAGAAATGCTTCACAAAATTGAGCAAACAGATATAAATAATGGTAATTTTTTCTTCTCCATTTAGTTTATAATATAGTCAATTTAAACTTCATTTTTGAGTCTCAAAAATTCAAGTCAACATAAACAAAATGACCAAATAATTATATTTATATTATTATATTACTTCGATTTTGAGTATATATAAACTTAATGTAGCTCAGTATTTAACTAGCTTTACCTATTAATTTATTATCATAACATTAATAAATTTTTGTTTGTTTCTCTAATTACAGATACAACAGCAGTAAAATTGATGTGGTGCTTACACTTCTTTTTAATTCCAACTCAAAAAGCAGTAACAAAGAACAACACAGGGAAGAAAAGTGTGGTGAAATTCACAGTAAACAGCTCACAACAGGCTTTCCTGTTTCTTGGAAACTCAGTTCAAGAGTTAGACGACCACATTGCATTTTTGAAATCAAGAGCCGAAAACATTCAACCGTTCATCCTTGGTCTAGGTGACAGAAATTTTAACAAAATTACAAATTTTTATGTATATTTAGACGGCGTTAAGTTTCTTTTCAACAGCTTCTTAAGGGCCGTTGATATTTGTTTCAAAATTTTCCATTTATTTAATTTAGAATATCCTTTAGCGTGCTCTCAGTTTTGGGCATTTATAGAAAATCACTTTTATGACATGAAAAGTAAAAAAAACCCATCTTCCAAAATGTTTGTTCTTTCAGAAGAGTTAAATAGTCCTTCGTAAATTTCGTTCGTTGATCGATAAACGACATGCTTTGTAGGTAACTGTTTCTTTCTGTAAGTGCCCAAAAATTAGTAACTCGCAGTCACTTTCTTATAAGATTATTTATAAATTGGTTTATATACTTATTTAAATTAAACTCATTATCATGTATCAATAATCCCGTCTCTTAAACTAAGTGTAAAGCCTTTAATGTATGGATTTAATTTTCAGAAAATAATAACAACTTTTAAATTTATAAAAAAGATTGTATTGTTTTTAATGAAGGATTGAAGACTTTCAGAAAACTAACCCGGAGAAAAGGACTGGAATGAATCTTAAAAAAGAGTAAGAACGTTTTTCATGAACTATATTATACATTTATCTTTTCATATAAAATATGTAAACATTTCATTTAATATATAAAATATTCATTCAATGAATTCTTGCATATATTATATGAATAGGTGCATGATAATCCATGAAAAAATACATAATGCACATGAAAACATTCATAATTAATATAAATAGTTGCATAAATTCTAGTAACATTTATATAACTTTTCATGAAGATTATGTAATTTTTCATAAAAATCATTAAATTTTTCATAACAATTATGTAATTTTTCAAAAAAAAAATATGTAATCTTACATAGAAATTATGTTATTTTTCATAAAAATGTATGAATAAATTCATTGGTTTTATGAAAAATTACATTTTTTTTATGAAAAATTACATTTTTTTTATGAAAAATTACATATTTTTTTATGAAAACTTTCATAATTTTTATGAAAAATTAAATATTTTTTATGAAAAATTTCATACTTTTTATGAAAAATTTCATACTTTTTATGAAAAATTTCATAATTTTTATGAAATATTTCATAATTTTTATGAAAAATTTCATATTTTTTATGAAAAATTTCATACTTTTTATGAAAAATTTCATTATTTTTATGAAATATTTCATAATTTTTATGAAATATTTCATAATTTTTATGAAATATTTCATAATTTTTATGAAAAATTTCATATTTTTTATGAAAAATTTCATACTTTTTATGAAAAATTTCATAATTTTTATGAAATATTTCATAATTTTTATGAAAAATTTCATATTTTTTATGAAAAATTTCATACTTTTTATGAAAAATTTCATAATTTTTATGAAATATTTCATAATTTTTATGAAATATTTCATAATTTTTATGAAATATTTCATAATTTTTATGAAATATTTCATAATTTTTATGAAAAATTTCATATTTTTTATGAAAAATTTCATACTTTTTATGAAAAATTTCATAATTTTTATGAAATATTTCATAATTTTTATGAAAAATTTCATACTTTTTATGAAAAATTTCATAATTTTTTATGAAAAATTTCATAATTTTTATGAAATATTTCATAATTTTTATGAAATATTTCATAATTTTTATGAAATATTTCATAATTTTTATGAAAAATTTCATATTTTTTATGAAAAATTTCATACTTTTTATGAAAAATTTCATAATTTTTATGAAATATTTCATAATTTTTATGAAAAATTTCATACTTTTTATGAAAAATTTCATAATTTTTTATGAAAAATTTCATAATTTTTATGAAATATTTCATAATTTTTATGAAATATTTCATAATTTTTATGAAAAATTTCATATTTTTTATGGAAAATTTCATACTTTTTATGAAAAATTTCATAATTTTTATGAAATATTTCATAATTTTTATGAAATATTTCATAATTTTTATGAAATATTTCATAATTTTTATGAAAAATGTCATAATTTTTATGAAATATTTCATAATTTTTATGAAAAATTTCATATTTTTTATGAAAAATTTCATACTTTTTATGAAAAATTTCATAATTTTTATGAAATATTTCATAATTTTTATGAAATATTTCATAATTTTTATGAAATATTTCATAATTTTTATGAAAAATTTCATATTTTTTATGGAAAATTTCATACTTTTTATGAAAAATTTCATAATTTTTATGAAATATTTCATAATTTTTATGAAATATTTCATAATTTTTATGAAATATTTCATAATTTTTATGAAAAATGTCATAATTTTTATGAAATATTTCATAATTTTTATGAAAAATTTCATATTTTTTATGAAAAATTTCATACTTTTTATGAAAAATTTCATAATTTTTATGAAATATTTCATAATTTTTATGAAATATTTCATAATTTTTATGAAAAATTTCATATTTTTTATGAAAAATTTCATACTTTTTATGAAAAATTTCATAATTTTTACGAAATATTTCATAATTTTTATGAAATATTTCATAATTTTTATGATAAATTTCATATTTTTTATGAAAACTTTCATATTTTTTATGAAAAATTTCATACTTTTTATGAAACATTTCATAATTTTTATGAAATATTTCATATTTTTTATGAAAAATTTCATAATTTTAATGAAAAATTTCATATTTTTTATGAAAAGTTTCATAATTTTCATGAAAAATTTCATAATATTTGTGAAATATTTCATAATTTTTATGAAAAATTTCATAATTTGTGTGAAGTATTTCTTAATTTTTTCCAAAAATTTCATATTTTTTTCAAAAATTTCATAATTTTTATGTAAACTTTCATAATTTTTATGAACAATTTCATACTTGTTATGAAAAATTTCATAATTTGTATGAAAGAAAACATAAATCGTATGACAAATTTCATAATCGGTATTTATAGGTTCTGATATTGTATGAAAAGTTACATTATCTGTATGCAAGCTTACATTAATCGAATGCAGTGTGTGCATAAAATGTATGAATGTTGACATATCCTGTATGAACATTTTCCTCAAAAAGCTTGAAAAATGTATGAATTCATTTCATCATTAGTATGGAAGTTTGCATAATAGATATGAACGCTTACATACTCTTGGAGGGGAAATGGAATTCTATCGTTTTATGAAATTTTCATAAAAAGTATGATTTTACATAAACGAATTTCATTATCCAGCAATTGATGAATCGAATTTCATAATCCGTATGAACGCTTACATGGGCTCGAAAAGAATGCTGTTTTTCATTATCCGTAAGAAGTTTTTCAAGTATTTTATGTACAAATTTGGTTCAGTGTATAGAACAAAAACAAACCTTTTGAGATGCCTGTGTGTGTGTAAAAGCGGTTTTGATCTGTCATTTCAGATTGATTTGACAGATGAAGCACAATTTTTTCGAAAACAGGCATCTCTAGAGTTTTTGTTTTTCATTTTTTCACTTTCTACCACCCTTCAATATGAAATTAAAATTCTACTTCGAAAATGTTGGTTTCACTGCGATTTTTGTTTCAATCTATTTCGAAATGCGATTTCTGAAGTCCGAACCCTGGTTCGATGTTCGGCGACAATGTTCATCGTTTAGGGCTAACCTTTAGTGAAAGTCTTTCGTATATATCGAAGGCAAAATGAGTCTCGGAATTATTTCTGAGAGCACCATATAATGAAATCTAAATACCCCGTAGCCCGTACTGTATTACCGCGGGAAATATTGAAAAAAAGGATGTAATGAAGCGGAAATATTTGACGTTAATATAGTATGCACATAATTTAGCCGCATGTATTGAACAGAGTCAACACAGACCTCAATTTACTCATATAAAACTTATACGCATCTTTTTCATTTCCTCGATTTCGAATAACCGATATTCTTGATGATGAAGTTTAATCATAATCACATTACCCAATCTTATTATTTCGCTTTGCGATTAAAATTTCACAACCTTGTCATAATCAATTTGTGCAAATTGTAAATTGATCCCCAATTGAAAGCCATTCAATATACTCGCACAGCATATTATAACGTATATAGATACGCACTTCCCGACATATTGCAAGTACCAATGATAATAATTATTTCAAGCATTTCATTTCGCTCCATTCAACCACACGCTCGTTGGTTGGCATGAAAGCAAAAGCATAAATAGAGGTAGAAACTTAGATTACCTATGTACGCATAAAGTATCCTGGCAAAGTGGCATCCCATATAGGCTTGTTTAGAGTTGCAGTGCAGTGGTAGTGTCCTTAACTGATGATGCATTATTGCAACGCTCGTTGTCGTTGGATCAATTGCTCAGCATCAGCAGCAGCAGCACATCAATATTTGATTGATATAAAACAATTACACATCGATGCAAGTATATATAACACTCGATAACCGCAAATTGCATATCTAATTTTGAAAGAGTTGGTGCACCTGATATTGGTACCTATTATACCTACCCTTCTTATACCGTATACGCTAAACACATCAGCCCTTAGCAATAAACCCTGTTCAATAGACTTAATTGAAGTTGAATTTTGTGGCTTTTTGGAGAAGGTGATAGAAGAGAGTGCAAGAGAGGAGAAATTATATAAGGGAAGACAGATTCCGGATAACCTAACCTAATTGTTTTAATAATTAACCCTAATACTCGGCTACAACAATTTGCAATTACCGAAAATGATGTTCATTGTCTCTTTGAGAATATTTCGTTATGGTTAATTAATTATTGTTGGGGAAATTTCGCCGGAACCCTTGTGTATGTTTAAGTTCTAGAATACACCACGACGATGACGATGACGATGACGATGAGGAAGCGAGGATGGGTAATACGCATTAGTGCCTTCCAAATTCCGGTTGAGAGTTTCAATATTTATAGATATGTGTGCCTATATGAGCTGTGGAATGCAATGATTATCATGATGAATGTATAGAACAACGACTATCATGCCGATGCTGACAATTCTGCTCCTGACGCTGTTGATGATGATGACACTATCCAACGTAGTTAGCAAAATTGCCGTCAAGACACCTATGAGCCTAACAATCCATGAACTTCCTCCTTCCATCATTGTCATCCGCATCATCATCATCATCGTTGGCGTCGTCATCGTCGTTGTCGTCATCGTCACAAGTAAAGTTCACCTGCGCTTTATGGAATTGTGTATGAAGCCTACAGTTTTTGCCACCGCGGCTGCGACAACGACGATGCGACGGTGACGGCGGAAGCAGGGTCATGTCTTCATCATCATCCATCTAAGCGGCCCACCATCGTCGTTCCTCCATTCCTCCACTCATCGCACATTCAATAACATAGTAAAAGCCATTTAATTAAGTCTGAAACATGGAGCTGGCTCCATCGCCCTTATATGTAGAGTAGCACCAGCCTACCTATAATACCTATAGCGACATCATCATCATTGGCATAGTATAGAAATACTGATGCGTCTCGTCCTAATTCTATAGTCATCCAATTTGATGTATCAAAGTTAGATGCTTGCTTACCTGGTGAAACCGAATTGAGCTCCTTATGTTTTTCGGGTAACGTATAGGTACTGATGGGTACCTAATGCAGCTGCTTTGCTCTGGATGCCGTTTCTGCATAAATCTGTATGCGAGGGTATCTATCAATAATGCAATGCAATTCACAATTTGCCCGCGCGTAGACAGCATACTGCATCCAGCTTGATCCAGGGATGAAAATGATTATTTCGAAATGCAATAGAGTACTTATCGGTACAGTGATCTATCGGCTGGGCCATATCTGTTGGTTTCTTTTTGAAACGTATGTTATTTTGACACTGACAGTTCTTACAAAAAAATATATTTGGTGGCGCAACAGCTTGTGGAGAGCCAGGGCCTACTCTTACTCGCAAGAAGCAGTAGCAGTTTTTTGTAAATATTTAGGAGGAACGAAAACCTCCAGCATGACAATCTTACGCACTAACAATTAATTCACCGGCTACACTGACAGCTCTTATAGAAGCAATGGAGCATTATAGAAGCATACAATCGAGGAGAAATAGAGATATGCTATGACAGGAATTATTGTCGGAAGTTGTACTTGAATAAGTTGTACTACCAATAAGTACAAAATTATTAACATTTTTACCATCCCTGGAATCAACATAGACAGTGTATTAATACCTTATGGCGTTCAGGTGTATATCTGAAGAGTAGATGGATGAATTGATGGAAGGATGCATGCGTGCGTGCGTGCTTCCTGTGAGATAATTACGTAAAATATTCCATGCACCTAATAACTTTGGTTTTAATTCACTAATAATGCAATAACTAAAGCTTGGGTCCTTGGAGCGTTCGGTGTTCGTTCGTGTATCGTATATGACTACAGTACGATGGCGGTAGGTACCTCTCAACCATCATACTCTTATATGGAATGGATTTGCTGCATTCGGTTCCATTAGGATTCGTGTGCGTTTTTGGCAAGAGTCTTCTACATCTACAACTCTATCAGCCCATCCAGCGAAGCATTATCATCATCAACATCATCGTCATCGTCATTCGAGGATGAAGGATATACCTCTAGTACTCGTACTCGTACCTTTATACTCACATTATGATGCTCGAAAAGGAATTTGTGCATGTAGATGATGCGCATAAGTTTAGGGAAATGTGTACAACGATAATTACATTATTGTGATGTGCATGCATCCAGAGCTTGGTATAGGTATGTATGTATATGTAATGTATGGTGGGATTGGGGATCCAGGATTGGACTCCAATAAAGTCCTATACCCTATATACACTACAAGAGGCACCAACGGTAATTGGCAGTGCTGGTTAATTGAGAATTTTGGTTGTAGATGTTTTGAATTGCAGATGCTTGATGAGAATGAATTAGGCATAAAGTTCATAGAGATACATAGAGATGGCGAGGCGGGTTTGGCACATATGTATAGGTACATGTTTTCAAAATTGAAAATTCTTTTTGAACTTAAACTATAGATAGTGGATTGAAAAGTGTGGTTTAGTAGCGCCGAACAGAAAGGATCACTGCAAATGCAGAGTAATTTTAGTTTAAATTAGTCATTGGCTTTTAATTACATCAACGATGCAGAGATATAGACGACACTTATAAAAGAATTTCACATGAAATAAAACATAATATCATCATCGTCGGCTCGACAACCGGGGTCCGGTTCTGGCCTCCTTCAACAAGTCTCTCCACCCATCCCGGTCTCGAGCCGCCGCCATCCAGTTGCGCACCCCAAGGCTCCGGGCGTCCTGGTCTACGCCATCTCTCCAGCGCAAGCATGGTCTACCACGCTGTCGTCTACCATAGAATGTACCACAAAGAACTTTCCGAGCAGGTTCCTCTTAGCTAGGTGGCCTGCCCACCGGAGTCTACCGAGCTTAATTTTTGTCACGATATCTGCTTCAAGGTAGATTGCGTACAGTTCATGATTGTACCGTCTCCGGAATCGTCCTTCCTCACATATGGGGCCAACAATTCTCCTTAAGACTTTTCTCTCGAACGCGGCGAAGAGGTCGGAGTGCCTTTTGCTAAGCACCAAAGTCTCGGATCCATATGTGAGTACTGGCAGGACCATGGTCCTGTACAGCAGCAGTTTTGAAGTTATGGTGAGATTTCTGGATTTGAAGAGCTTTGACAGACTATAGTAGGCTCTGTTGGATTTGAGAAGCCGCGCGCGTATTTCTTCTTCTATATTGTTATCGGCTGCTACTATTGACCCAAGGTATTTAAAGGATTGCACCACTTCAAATTCGTGCTCCGCTACCTTGATTGTTTGACCAACTGTTCCTCTCGCATTCGACGCCACCATGTACTTTGTTTTACCTTCACTAATGTGCAGCCCCAGATTTTGTGCCGCCTGCTCGATCTGGATGAAGGAATCATGTACAGCTTGCTCGGTTCTTCCGATGATGTCGATGTCGTCTGCGTAAGCCAGTATCTGGCTGGACCTGTTGACGATGGTCCCTCTTGTTGCCGTGCCAGAGTCACGGATTGCTTTCTCCAACGCCAGGTTGAAGAGGAGGCAGGCCAAACCATCCCCTTGTCGGAGTCCATTAAAGATGTTGATTGGTTTGGATAGCAATCCGGCTATTTTTACTTGGCTTGTTACGTTGGTCATGGTCAACCTACATAGTCGTGTCAATTTATTTGGGATGCCGAATTCTCTCATGGCTTTGTAAAGTTCTACCCTGGCTATGCTATCGTAGGCGGCCTTAAAGTCTATAAACAGAGGTGGTATGTTGGGATGTTAAATTCTAGACATTTTTCCATCGCCTGCCTAAGGGTAAAGATCTGATCAGTTGTTGATTTGCCTGAAATGAAACCACACTGATATTGTCCGATGATGGTTTTAGCGTATGGGGTTATCCGGTCTTGTAGGATAGAGGAGAGTATCTTATAGGCGGTACTCCACAACGTGATACCTCTATAATTGCTGCACGTTGTGACATCTCCCTTCTTATGTATGGGGCAAATTATACCTATGTATGTATATAAAATATAATATACGACTAGATTACACGCGTATTCTATAAGTTCTAACTCAAGAAGTTCTCAGTTGGTGAATTATAATCAATAAGTCACGACCATCATAAAGTTTGTTTTTTTTTTTTGGTGTAGTTTTCAATCTGGTCTTTTTGACAGCTGTTACTTGATTAATGCTCAGTTTGGTTTGCCATTTCATAATAAATAAATAGACTTACTTCTGAACAACTTTTGCAAATCGTGCAAATTTATTACCAAAATAATGGTGCGCTTCGTCCAAATATTTGGTCGACATAATCGCAAAATCGCATAAATAAATAAACCATGGATCGGTTACGCACCACGTTTACTCTAGATATATTTATAATATATACATGCGGAAGTGCCTCCCAGACTCACAATTGCCTTGAATAAAAAAAACACTATCGTTCTTCATCTTCATTTTGTCTTTAGATTGTTACTCACTTTTAATACTTGGAATTATCTTTGACTAAGATTAATTATTTTAATTAAATTTGACCTGACTGTCGCAAACTTCATCGTCATTTCTCTATCTCTATCGTCCTTCTCATCACTGCCTTGGCATCATCATCAAAAATGGTCATTAATATATATCTAACTACACGTACATATATACATACCTACCCCTTATTCATTTCCTGTTGCCTGTGCTCCTGATGCTGAGGCTCCATAGCGTCATTTTTGTTCTCGGCCAGCAAGAGATGAACAGAAAAAAAAAAAAACTCTACAAAAGAACAATTAATTATCCTTTCTACCATTTCAACGGCTTAAAACAATCGCCTACACTGCGCCACCTCTCTTACGACTTCATTGCATCAACCCAACATCCGCAGGATATAAAGTCCATCCATTCCCCATCATGCTTCTTAAACCTATACTCGCTCCTCGATCTCTTTAGATTTTTATCATAAACCTTCCGGGGGGAGGGGAATGGGGAGTAGCTACACTATCCTAAGTCTACGTTCGGTGTTCCTATAGAGGTATAACTTGAAAGAAGGTGGCAAAAGCAAAATTAATTAAAAATTTCCTATGAATGCCGGAGAGTTGTTTGGTATTTCTCATCATCACAACAGCATTACAGTGGGCAAGGCGCGATGGGCATGATGGTGTCTCCATCAAAATGACGTTTGGCGACAGGGTTCCTGCATTTTCATCATCACTGACCAGCCCATATAGGGCCACCCTCTTATAGCTTACATCCTGCATACCAACTGATGTCCCGCATCATTGGTATTCTCAATAAGCGCGACTAAATTTCCCACATAGCTATTCCTCCTCGAAAAAAGGAAAATCATGTGGAGATTGGAGATGGGGAACCAAGGTACCTATACGGATTCCGTGAAATGCAGTTCCAGAGTCGCCATGCCGCGCAGCATATAGCTCTACGGCTCTACCATATCAAAGGGTAATTGAGAATATTTGTTATGGCGCTGCGCTGTCATCCCTAATATTTTAGTATCACAAAAATCCTTAAAATTTATTAAAAAGACTCACGTCACGAGTCACGAGCAATTTTTACAAAAAAACCTATGCTCTCTCTCTCTAAAACGAAATGCTCTTTTACGGATACGGAAATGTATATGGAAAAAAGCTTCCATATCGAATCCAACAAAGGACGAGAAAATCTCGAATGACAAGGTGAAAAGGATATGTTCGAGGTAGGAGAAAATTAATTTCATACTCTGTCGGGGGTTGATGGTGAGGGGTGGTCGGTTCGGTTCAAATCGAGTGATGGTGGTGTGGCGGGTGTTTATTTGTGTTGGTTCATTTTCCAAGGTGTTCTTATAACATTCTTTGGAAAAAAGTACCTACCTACATCCAGTAATAGTAGGTACGTGGGGAAGGGGCAGAATTTTTTAATTAAACTCGCCAAAGTGTTGCCGTTGGTAATTGTCCTTGTTCCTGGGATCACTTTTGTCTTTTTTTTTTTTGTTTATATTTTTTTTTCGCTGTTGCCTATATACCTATTCTTTAAGGAAGGGTTGTCGTTAATTGAATTTTTGAACTTCGCCGGACGTTATACCTAAGCTATTTATGTGATGATGGTTTTTTTTTTTTTTTCTCCAAAAATACCATTAATTGCGAATAAATAAACTTCAGTGAAAAAGGGCTATTCTTGTCGTTTAGACTGAAGCGGAGCCAGGATGTGGAGAATATAATATGTTGACAGTTTTGTTTGGTTGGGATTAGGATAAATGTCTGGCACGGATTTTTAACTCGTTTTAGGATTGGAAAAAAAAATGGTTACTTTTTATTTAAACATTTTTAGATCAAAGGGATTTTTCTTAATTAAATGGATTGCTCCCAGCATCAATGCATACAAAAAGTGAACAGACTTTGAAATTCACAAAATATTGGAAATTCACGCATTTCCTTTGTTTCTACGACTAAGTTCAAGTTTTTCACTGCGATATTAAAGTTAAACCCGAGTTAAGTCATCAAATTTTGTGAGTTATCTTATCAGGATTAACTGAACAGATGCTTTTGGTGTTTTATGAACCGAGATTATTTAGTCGTTCCGCAATCATTCTCTACAGAAAAAAAGCTGCTTCTTCAGTTAACTGTGGGTTAATATACTTCTAGATTTAGCTAAATCTGGCTTAACTCACCACTGATAAACTGGGATTGAGGATTTATCGAAAAATTTTCATTCTTTTTACTTGTTCAAATTATCTACCGAAAAAAATAAATATCACTTACACAAGTCATAACGCCGTCAAAATCTGGAATTTTTTTTTAATTATTTTTTTTTTTCAAATCATAACTAACATACAAAAATGGTTGTTTACAAGAGTCCAAATCAAGAATTATTCGAAGGGCGATACATTATTGGAGTCAGTAGTAAGGCAAGGAGGAAATGGAAAGAAAAGTCTTCATGGATTCAGGAAGAATATAAGAAAATGTCTGCCGAAATAATAAACACACACAAGCAGTATCATCAGGACGTTTTTGAAGATTTAAAGTTGCCTTTCGTGAATGAGAAAATATTAGAAAGTGTGAAGATTAATGGAAAGATCGAAAATAAAGCGGAAAATGCACTCGGAAATACAAAATTGCCAACAACTTCAAATGGCGCCTATGGCAGACTGCCACGATATAAACATTGCACTTATCAAAAATACAGATTTCCATAATTATACCATTTTTGGTGATAGAAGGGTATTAATAAATTTTTTGTCATTCGATTCAAAAAGCAAATAGGTTGTAAAGGGTCTGCCATCTATAGTTTTTTGTTCAACTAGTGCTTATTTCGTGAATGCTAACATTTAGCTAATGTCTGATTTGACAGGTAATTAGTTTAATCCTTCCGCTTAACGAATATGGGCTAAGTGGGCCTGCGATCGACTAAGAGAAGATGCCGATTTTGCCAAAAAAATCATCTTTTCATATGAATCTCATTTTGATCTTCGCGGGTAGTAAACAACCAAAATTGTCGCATTTGGGGCACAGAAAACCCGAACGCATACATTGAAAAGCCGATACACCCAAAACGAGTCACTGTTTGGTGCGGATTTGGGTCCAGAGGCATAATTGGGCCATTTTTCGAAAATGAGCAAGGAGTGGCCGTTACAGTCAATGGCAATCGTTATCGGGCCATGTTGAACGAATTTTTGTTCACAAAAATTGAAGAGGAGGATATTGGCAACATTTGGTTTCAACAGGACGGCTGGCGCTAAGTGCCACACAGCCGAAGCTACACTCGATGTTTTGCGCCATTTTCAAAAAAAAAAAAGTTATTTGGCGGACCCTTTACATGGCGTGTTTTTTATTTATAGTGAACAAGAGAGTACAAAAAAAATCACGCTATGTTATGATACCTATCTTTAACGATAAAATGTTAAAAAGTAAAATTTTTTGTTTGATTTCTTTTTCAGTTTGAATTTTTTTTCAAATTTTTTAAATACAATATTGAGAAGCACAATAATTTACATTAAAACAAAATCAGTCTAACCAGGAAAGCAATATACGCGAATAACCCAATAATAAGACCATTTTTTGTCAAAATACGTGTAATGCCTATATATTTATTTCATGGAACTTGACTTGATTATGTGATTTTTTACCAAAAACCTGAATTGCAGTTCGCTTACAAACACTTTTATCATATAGGTACGAAGTTTAATCAATATCTATAGATTGTTTTTTTGAGAAAATTTGAAGAAACAAAAAAAATTTGTATGGCAGCTACCCGTTCTAGGTAAATGCTCTGTACCAAATTTCATTTAAATCAGAAAACCCGTTAGGCTCTAGCTCAAATTACAGTGGAAGTATAGACGCCATCAAATAAAAAAAAAATCTAGTATTTTTTATAAATAAAATAAAAAAAACATTTTTTATGAGTTTTTGAGGTTTGAATAGAGCTACAAGAAAAAGCTCGCTAAGTTCCGCTGAAAAATTGACAGGATATTTTAGCCCAACAATTTGTTAAGCCATATGCAAAATTACAGCTACAAATCTTTGCAATGTTTTCAGAAAATGTCATTTGTTTAAAAGAGGCATGTTCTCGGTGCTAGCATTTTGGTCTTAAAAGTAAAATTTACTTTTGGAATGTTTAAGTTATTTTCTTTCTCAAAATGGCTGAGGATTTAAATCAGTAGACGTTTTGTTATTATCTTAATCGCAAAAAAAAATCCGCCCACTGCCACGCCCCTTTTTGAATAAATTCTTTCTAAACTAACGCCCAATTTCTTCACAGAAGTACTAAACCAGGCTAGTACCCAGTCCAGCTAGACCAGGTACTAGCTCTGGTACTCGGTCCTAACGAAAAGTTAGTACCTATACATTTCTTCACATCACTAGTACCGGATCTAAATTCACCAAGCGGTACTAGGACTTAATACGTCTAAAACTGGTTTAATTCTGATTTTGACAATAATTTGGCATTTCAAATATTATTTTGATGTTTATTTTGACTGAGCGATTTTTATTTTAAGTTATTTTCGAATGAATTGTGTCAATTTTACAGTAGTATAGAGAGTGGGAAGATGCAGAATTGCAATGAAATCCTGCCGACATTTACAGGAGTGATCAGTGGTGAATCAGCTTTCAGATGAAGCACTTGATATCGGTAGAAGATTGTGTGTTAGTTTTTGCGTGGAGTTTTTGATAATTTTCTGTGTACGTATGTGTGTGACAGGCTTGGAGTAATGTCCTTCATTGTGTCCATTTCATGTTCGGTTCACTTATTCTTCACTGTGCAGTTGAACGTAAAGTTGCAGTTGGTGTGGATTAAAAGTACTAAAGTAAAGGTGGGGTCAGTACGAAGTTAGATTGCAAAACAAAAATTTTAAATTGCGACCAACAAAAATTAGATTCAGTCCCTACACTTATAAGGTCATTACAAAATACATACATTATATATGTACCTAGGTACCATAAGAAAATGAAAAATCCACAAAACCAATAAAATCCGAATTTATTGCCTATTTAATAAACTACAACCAAAAAACTATCGAAAATCAGCAACGAATTCATTGAAAAAATGAAAGAAATTACTCTGATTCAGGTATTAGCGCCACTAGACTGCCGATTTTAAAGTTCCAGCTAATACCGAGTCCTAAGGAGTACTCGGTACCAACTTGACAGAACTAGGGCTTAGTACTTATGTGAAGAAATCATTTGGTACCGATTTGAGTACTAACGACTGGTATAATAACCAGGTACTAGCTGATTTTGAGGAGTCAGCTAGTACCGAGACCTAACTAATACTCGGTACCAAATTGAAAGGACTAGGGACTAGAACTTGTGTGAAGAAATGAGTTGATACCGATTTGAGTACTAATTTTAGGACTAGTACTGGTACTAGCGTTAGGACTCTGTGAAGAAATTGGCCGTAAGAGTTTTTGAAACTAAAGTAGGTAAATACGAATCAACCTAGACAAGAAAGAAAACCTTAATCCTTTTTGTTTTGTGTAAACCTGCCAAAAGTAGGTGATTAATTTCTTTTTGTCTACCCCATAAAAAGTTGAAAGAATTAATTTTATGGTCCAAGGTATCAGAATATATTAAGTTTTCATCACTGCTCCAAAAAGAGGTTATTTATGAGCAATATTCATTAGGTGGAACTGGTCGAATAAATGTTAAAAATGATGATTATGCCAAGGATTTTATTTTGTTTGTATTATGTATTCTATTTTATTTTATAAAAAAAAAATGAAAAGAAATAAGTTATTAAAATTTTGGTCCGTTTGCTTTTTTCTCACACTGTTTTACATAAAATTGCTCTCTGAAACAGTTTAAAAGATATGTATGTCGATGAGACACAAAATGAAAAAAATACATACTGTTTTAATACTTGTTTAATACATCAAAATTGGTTCGTTGACTTTATGCATTCACTGTTGTAAAATAATTTATTTTGGAACACCTTGTGAACAATTAAATAGTCGGTCCGAGACTTTTTTTTACAAAATTCGTAAAATTTTAACTGTTTTTTTATAGTTTTTCTTAAATCCCTTTCACTGTTGATTCCATTAGCTATAAGAAAATCATAATTCAGCATTTGATTAAGGCCGTTTTCGAAAACGTCATCTGCGTGAAAAATGCGTTTGCAGAATGTTCTTAAACGCAAACTTCAAAAGTCTTCTGTTCGAAAACGCAAACACAAATTCTACTGCATTAGCATTGTGTTCGATAATGCAGTTTGCTAAAGTCACGTGTTCGAAAACATCATCTGCGTTGCAACTGTGCAGTAAAAAAATGAAGGTGACGACAGAGACAGACATGGTGGTTCGAGAGAGTGTTAGCTAGTTAACATTTTTGGATGTCAGTCAGGGAATCAACAAAACGATAAACACGTCGCAGCTGAAAATGACGAGCGAAAGTGAATCTGAAAATTCTTAAGAAATTAGCTTCTGTTCGAAAACGTCAACTGCACTTGCAAAAAAATCAATTGACGATCATCAAAAGACATGTGTGCAAGCAGGACGATTGCATATTTGACGATCGATTGCAACTTTTGCGTCATAAATGACGATCAATTGCCGGTCAAATTGACTTTGATTTGACGTTTTCGAAAACGGCCTAAGAAATACCCTGTGGAGATATTTTCTTAAAATTCTTTATTTGTATAGCCTTGGAAATTTCCTTTAATAAGAAAAAAATTGTAGCGATATCTTTATACGTTCAAAGGTTTTGATTTTTGCAACCAAAAAGTCATTTTGGACCACAGTGAGACGCATCGACGCACAGCCCGACGGCGACGGATGACATGAGGAAATTTCTTTGTGGATTGGTGAATGTCCTTCTCAGATCCGTAGTTTCCAAATTGAGCATTATAAAAAATAGTATAAGGGAGGATAATGCAAGACAAAAGTTCTTATCAAATTATACAAAACAAATCCCTTCTTCATCTGCATATTCATTTTTGACAGATTTTTTAATTGCGTTTATGTTTGCAGCAATTTATCAGCTGCTTCTAGCATCTTTTCGATCGGATGTCTTACCTTTGTGTCTATTGTTGCACCTCATGTCACTTGAGCATTTTGGAGTTACAGCCCTGGATGATTTTATTAAAAGTAATTTCTTAGCGATTGGATGTGTGTATTTTGAAAGATAAAAGAAAAATGCCTCATTTTTTTGTTAATTTTCTATTTTATTTCATAAATATTGGTTTACCTATAGTTTATAACCTTTGAGTCTATCGTTAGTGTGATTTTATTATTTATTTTTTTTTTTAATTACAGTTTAATTGAAAGCTTACAATTTCTTAAAGAATATTTTTATTATTTTTATTTAACAAGAATTTTAAATAACATATAAGCTTTCTCTCTCTATTACTCTCTTTCTCTTTCCTTCTTGTGAAAGTTACAACCTTTCGCCTTTTTGATTGTTTCGTTTCGTTTTAAATTCAATTTTAATTTTAATTTTAATTTATTTCATGGAACTTGAATTGAATTATCCTTTGCTTCGCCCTTATAGGGACGAATTGTTTGTTAGTTGGTTAGGTTTGAATTTTTATAGTGATGTGTAGGTATGGTTTGGTGCTTTTTGTTTTTAATAGACAATAGACAATAGGCACAAAATGTGTAACTATACTTTGCTTGGTTCCATTAATCTGACATTTTTCTTGCTTTAACTACTTTCTCTTCGGAATCCCTGGTGCTGGGATAGCCACTACTGGAGTCGTCTCCTCGGCAAGAGTCACCATTATTATTCGACTGGAGTGGCTGGTTGTTTGGGTAGAAGGCTGCAATTCCAGAGCTACCGCTGCCACTGTCAGCAAAGAATGATTTACAGTGGAATAGAGTTCCGGACACTTCTGAACCACCAGAAGTAGTGCTCATCGTTCCTGGTGGCTGGCGTGGGGACATTCCCACTCGGCTAGCTCCACTGCCAGTGCCACTGGCATACAGATATGATTCATATGAATGAGGCGAGCACTGATGCTGGGGGTGTTGATGTTGGAGCTGATGGTGGTGATGGTTTTGGTGGGATATGTTCGGTGAAGTATTTGCAGATTCCATGAGGGGCATAGGGGGACTGCTGCCACTGTCAGGATGGTCATGATGGAACTGCCCACCGCCTAGTACATTTGATGTGAATGCATTTGAAGTCATCTCGAATACTTCGTGGACAGGTGATGATTTACTCTGCTGCATCTCATTGAATTCGGTCTTCACTAGAATGCCACCTCCGCCCGCTGGGCTGCCTGCGCCGACGACGTTGTTGGAATGCATTTGACATTTGCCGCCGCCGCCGCTGCTACTGGCTTCTTCGTCATGTTTTTCACTTTTACAATGGTGCTTAATGGCTTCGCTCGGGTAGTCCCCCATGCCATTCGGCTGTGAACAAGAAAAGGATCGTGCCACCAGGGGCAACATGTGCGGGCCACTGCCACATCCAAATAGGTGCTGCTGGTGGTGTTCCATTCCAGGTGGGCATTGTGTGCTTTGATGATGACCATGGAGCGGTCGATGGTCAAATTCACCATACGCCATATGAAGGTTTGGGTTTCGATCGAGCTCAACACTGCCACCACCCGCAGAACTGTTAGTGCGTATCAAATTTTTCATAAACTCAACGTCTCGATTGTAGAGACTGTTGTAAAGGAATTGATCTTTACCCGGAGATACTGGAAAATTCTGAGCTGCACGATCAATGGGAATCAAATTCGCAGCTGCACCACCACCAACAAACGGATGATGGTTGTGGGGGAGTACAGACTGCGTTGCTGATGATGATTCGCCATCGGGTAGTGGCGATCCTTTTTTGAGCTTCGGTGGCCTACCCAAACGTGTGGCAACTTCTCAGTCTTTGGATCTTCTTGGTCTGCCGACTTTGCCTTTGCGTACGGGGGGATTTGTGGACGTTGTTTTTATTAACTTGTGCCAGTCTTGTTCGCAAACTAAGCTGCCACCAAGCATGTAGTATCTGCAAAGAAATGTTTTTTTTTTTTGTTTTAACAAATTGAAACTGTTGTTTTCTATGTATATAATTTTAATTTTTAAGGGATCTTAGTTTTAAAAATAAAAAAAGTTTTGTTTGAATAATTTAAAGGGGCCATTTATGTTGAGATGGTTGTTAGGACTAATGCAAGGTTTGTAGAGATTTTCAACGGACCTCTCAGCCCACACGAGACCCATTAACGATAGAATTGTATTGGAATTTTAACGAACCTTGCGACTTTCTCAACTTGAATTGACTCTTTTACGTGCATTCAAGTTGTGATATGGATAGAAACGGAGCATTTGCTCAGAGCAAGTTCTCAATTTAAAATAGCTGAGCAGGTGTTATGAAAATGCTCGAATTCAAAGATTTTATCCATACCAAACTGAGGAGCTGCTACTCTTTCAAGTCGAGTTTTGAGAAGGCGCTTCATTTTATTCATGCAACCCAAAGAGAGTTATGACTACCCTTAACATGTCAAACAGAGTGCAAGCGTTAGCAACATAGCATGCTGTTGAAAGTACCTAGATACCGATGCACATTGGCCTTAAATTTCGGAATATCACAATGAAAGGGAAAATAGAGTAAGGTAAAGTATTCTACATTCGTGTAGTGCGGTTAAATATACATTCTCTTTACTTGTCATTGCCAGCACGTCCAGCATTTGGTTAAAGTTGTGACACTGATGGACTTTTTAAAGCATCATGCTCATCACATGCATCCAACTACAGTTATCAGTGATCTATTCCTAAATGTTGACCCTAAAAATCACTGTCAAAATGCTCTCTTGCAAATGTCGCTATCATTAAGACAGAATAGTAAAGGGTGTTTTTTTTTTAGACGTGTGGTTTTCAAGAAGAAATAAAACGCATATAATTTGATGTTATGGCCAAAAATCTTTAGCTTTATTATAAAGATAAGGGTTCGCCATTATGTTTTAAAAATAATTTCGGGCAAGTAGCCACCAGGGTTCGAACTTCAGGAATCGCATTTCGAAGTAGATCGAAATAAAAATCGCAGTGAAACCAAAATTTTCGAAGTAGAATTTTAATTCATATTAAAGGCTACTACAATCAACACTTTTTGCAAAAGAGTGGCAAAAAGTGGAAAAATGAAAATCAAAATCATACTTTAGAGATCCCTGTTTTCGAACAAATTGTGCTTAATCTGTCAAATCAATCTGAAAAGACAAATAAAAACCCCTTTTACCCACACAGGCATCTCTAAAGGTTAGTTTCGTTCTTGACATTTCCACTTTCGAGCAAAAAGAATCGAAATCGAAAATAGAAGTAGATTGTTAGCAAAGCGCAGTGATGCAGTAGATTTGATAATGTATGAAAAAGCGAAGTAAATCTACTGCTTTCGCAGTAAAGTCCGAACGCTGGTAGCCACCGCGGCTGGCTCAAATAAATTCCAGCCGAGACGCCCAATTTTCGACAGCTCCAATTGTTGCTCGCGATGGCGGATGGACTCATTCGGGTCTTTTTCGATACTCTGCTCCACAGCAGCAATAACGTCTTCGGTGCGCACTGTACGGCTTCTCTGAGTAAACTAGAGTAAACGTGGTGCGAGCGAAACTGATCCATGATTGCTCGAATTTATGCGATTATGTCGACCGAATATTATACGCAGCGCACGATGCGTTGCGCGAACCGAACCATTATTTTGGTAATAAATTTGCACGATTTTCAAACGTTTTTAAGGAGTAAGTCTATTAATTATAAAATGGCAAACCAAATTGAGCATGAATCAAGTGACAGTTGTCAAAAAGACTAACTCCGAAAAAAGTATTGCTAGATTGAAAACCACACGTCTAAAAACAAAAACCCTTTGGAAGTTATTGCTGGAATTCAGTGTCCTTGAGGAAATCGAAGTAGCAAAGGCAATCTACATCCATTATTGCAAATCCCCAACAATACTATAACCAGCAAAACTTCAAATCCTTGTTTAACAGGAGTATAAATGGGGGTTAATTCCCTCACCAACTAAACTCTGCCTTAGATACGAGTATAAAATTATTCATCAAGATGTTTAATTAATTTTAGAAAGTCACAGGTTTATGTGTTTTTACTAATCAGTGCTATGCTATGCTATAACCTAAAACTCTTTGATGCAGATTGAATTATTATGTTTTCTAAGCTCCAAAATAAATCATTTTGTCATCAAACAACAACTCAAAAATCTGTCAATATACAAAAACAACACCGTAGCTTTATGGATCTGTGTTTAAAGTATATATAGTAATACAAAAAAAACAGATTTTGATCAAAGCTCTTAGTCGGCGTTGATGGCAAATTCCTCATCTCAACATTGAACAATTTGCCAAAAAAAAAACTAAAATTCATAGAGGACAAAAAATTAGACAAAAACACACAAAATTGAACTATCACCATTTTACAAAAAAGTATCTACAATCTGCGTTGGTAGGCAGGTAGGTATACACTGTCCTATGTATGCATACGTACCTATCACCAGGTCGGAGTTGTGATGCACACTTTGAACAAGCAAAGCACTTCAAATGGAAAACGTGATGCTCTACCGGTATGTGATGCTGATGCTGCGGATGGGTGAGCAGATTCTGATGTGTTTGGAAATGCCTCTGATTCTCGACCCCTCCGACACCAGGTGGCGCCTGACTCTGCCCCGTTTGAATAGGATGCTGATTCTGTTGTTGCTGCTGTTGTTGTTGTTGCTGTTGTTTTTGCTGACTACTTATCGGCGATGTAGTCCTCATAACAAATTCATTTGGTGCAATTGTTTGTCCACATGCTGAACACGGTGCCGTGCCAAACATTCTAAAATGGAAAAATAAAACAAAAAAAAAATTGAAAAAAAAAATGCCAAGGAAAAGGGAAATAAAATTAGTACCTATAGACAACGAATAAAAAAAAGAAACTTTGAATAACCCTTGGCACAAAGCTGGAAGAGTGAGGACGATGACATTTTTCAAAGAACTAAAATCAATTGAAAATGTATATGTATGTATGAACAGTTATATGTTTATAAAAAGAGCATAAGCACATCCTCTTTCAAACCAGGTGTGCCTAAATAAAGGAACAGCGGGTGACTGTGCTATTGTTTTAGAACTGGGTAGCATAGGCTTAGGCATACAAAGAAAACTAGGACTTTTTTTGAGAAATGCAAGGACTTTTTATGTTCCTGTAATGCAATTGTAATTTTATTTAATAAAATAAATTATCAGCCGTATTGTGAGTTTCACTCGAAAAATATTTCACCTTAGAATTTGTTGTTCGCCCGGAATTTTAAGAGCTATTGTGAATTTCGCCCGAACGAAATATCGTTCGCCTACAAAAATGAAGTGAAAATGACATTACATTCCGCCCGAAATAAATGTTCACAATAAGGGGAATTTTTCGATCATGAAATTTCGGGTGAAACTCAGAATAGGCGAAAAGTGAAATGTCTAATTTTCCGGGCGGAATGTTGTTCGGGTGAAACTCACAATAAAGCTGAATATCTGTTATATTAAAGACAAAGACTTTAAACTGGAATCATTATCTACTTTACATTCTCGATTTGACATTTTGAATAAATCTACCATATTCTGCTAAACGTCATTGGAGGAAATCATTATTCAAAAATCAACATAAATTGGGTGATATCTATGCATAAAACATAGGGTCTTCCAATATGGACTTGCGAACTTTGACAGTTGATAGCGGCCATATTTTTGAAGCTACATCTGTCAAATTGGCTGTCATTTATTCAGTCTGTTTTTCCAAATCACCATGGATGGATATCGAGTTCAACAACACGTGCAAATGTTGGAACTTCCACCAGACGTCAGTACCAAACAAGCAATACAAAAATCAATAGTTTGACAGAAAAATATGTAGGGAAAACAAAAAACATGCGATTGTGATTGGTCGTTTGTTTATTTTCCTTACTTTTTGTTATGTCAAAATTAGAAAGAGAAAAGACAAAGATAGTTTCTGGAAAAGCCTAATTGGTGTTCTGTTCGGGCAACGTTCCGCGTGCTTCGCCCATTTACGGTCATTTTGAACGATGAGGACAATTTCTGGATGAATGAGTACGGCAACAAACAAAAATGTCGAATTTGGAACGATACCAATACATATGAGATCCAAAAGCGTCCAATGCATCCCGAAAAAGTCAATGTTTGGTGTGGATTTTGGGCTGGTGGCGTCATCTGTTCATATTTCTTTCAGAACGACATTGGCCAGGCAGGCCATTGCCTTCAACGGCGAGTGCTATAGGTCAATGATTATCAACAATGGACACCAACAACATTTGGTTTCAACAGGACGGCCGGCGCGCGCTACGTGCTACACAGCTCACGCCACATTGAAAATTCTGCACGAGTGATTTGAGGGCATGGTCATCTCACGTGACTGTGTCTTGTGGGGTTTTCTGAAGTCGCAGGCTTATGCCAACATAACCCATGCCATCGGGAAAATTCAGCCTGATTTATGCGCCAGTCATGGAAAATTGGACATTTCGGATGCGCACCACCCAGAGAAGCGAGAAGAGTCTTAATTCGATTCAATCAGCTCACTGTATTTTTTTTAAAATTGGGTTACTGTTAATACTGACCGGAATGTCGAAATTCCCCTTACCGCTGCGTTTAAATTACTACAAGGGATCTTTTTCTTAAAAATGCAATACAGCATGCAAAATATTATGAAAACTACTTTAACTTAGCACTAAATAATAATTTTTAATCAATCAGCATCAGACGCTTAGCTTTGTAATTCAATTTTTCCAGACCTAAAATTTGTAATGTAGGCCATGGATAAAGTTCCGTTAACATGGGTCAGGGTTCAACAAAAAAAAGGTTACATTAGGTTAGGAGGGGCGTGCACAGCCCAGAGGCAGTTGCGTTCATGGGGGTGTATCGGTCCACTGTGATCCCCTTAATATAAAAAAAAGCATAGATACTCCTAAAGTAATGACTGGAATAGACTGGTTCATTTGCCAACCAGCCTGTGCTCTCTATATACATATTTCCTTATGTTTGCCATTGAGACCTACGCTAGATCGTCCAGTTCTCCAACAAATCTATTTCCAAAATATCGGTGGCGATTTGTTTAAAGTTTCGACAGTCGCAGAGCAGGTGTTTAATGGTTTCAATTTCTTCGATATCCTGACAGTCCTACAGAAATCGGGTGCTAATACACCCAATCTAGTGGCCATTGGAGATAGACGCTTAATGAAGCTCAACTAATTTTTTTTTTTAGAATATAAACAAGATTTTTTTCCCAAATTATCCTTGACAAATCAGGAGACACCCTGTATATTATTTAAATTGCAAATAGCGTGCAAAAATCTGATTTCTATCTCCTGTTTATACCTAAGATAATATATTATGTATTTTAGGGAAAGTTAAAAGCCTAGACAATCATTTTTTAACTTGAATTAATAACAGAATAGGATGCGACAGTTTTTTGGCAAATACCCAAAAACTACAGACTGATAGACGAAAGACAGAATTATTAACATCTTTTAACAACCATTTGAATCTCAAAAAAATTTTCCTTACGAAACAAATATGTCCCATCGTAAAGAGCAATTAAAGAATTGTTCAGATACCGTTAAAAGGTCAACTACTAAGAATTTATTTCTTTAAAAATAAAATCTAGGTTCCAATAAAACTTAATCTATCAATTATGGAAAAGTCCAAAAAATCGGTAGGTCTTGTGTTCGATCATAAAGTGGCAGAACCCCTGCGTTCTATTCGCACTGCATAGCGGTCATGTAAAGGACTTAACACATATAAATGATACCTGTCTGTCTTAAATCGCTAAAAACAATCAACGGCGAGATAAAATTACTTTAATATTAAATACCTAGCCAAGCCAGTCGACTAAATATGCTCCAAACGAAAGAAACCCAACACACTCATCCCAGCAAATATCCGTTTCCAGAAAATACAACACCACTAACTCTGCCACATATAAAGGACATTGTTGAAAAATAATGGCGACTATTAAGGTTCTAATGACTGCATTTTCTGTTGATTTTGCTATTTTTTATGTTGAATACGGCTTAATCTCCTTGCCATTGAATTTATTTGTTTACCGTGAATTTATAATTTCACCTTTTAAAAATAAAAAAGAAGACCTGCAAAATGTTCTTAATGACCGAACGACAACTTTAAGCATATACACAATAAGTTTGCTATAAGAAGGTTAAGGTAGAATGTAAATGCAATGTTTTCTTAAAAGGTACGTATGTACGTATGTGGAATGAACGAGAATATCATCGTTTTAATGAAGGCACATATATAGTGATTGTACGTAGATCATTATTTCATAAAAGAAATCATTGCTTTGATGAACATTTGTGAATGGACCAGCGTAACAATTAAATTTTATATTTTATTTATCTAAATGTTTAAATAATCGATTTAAAATTAAAGAGCCGAGAAGAGAAAAGAGAAACTTAAATATTTATGTTTTTGAAGTTTTGAATGAAACAATAACAACCACCTGATTGAGCTACCACCAAGACATTATAGACTGGAGTTATAGCTATTTCACGGCTGCCAGGCCGATCATCAGAAACATTTATATGTTCAACTTAAACGCTTAGGTTGTACTTTTACCTCAGCGTAAACTATCGCATAAGCTCTTAGGTTAAACTTAAATATTAAGTTTCGTTTCAGTAAATGGAACTAAATCCTTTTATATTAAAAACTAGCTGGCCCGCTCGGCTTCGCACGGGTAAAGAAAACTAAGCTTCGCATAAAAATTACAAAAGAAAATATAAATAAATATTTAAACTGCTTTTTACAATCGAATACTACTTCGCATATGAATTCTTAAAATATGGTCTAAGTCAAACCTTTATTACTTTCTCAACACATTAAGAATTATTTTAATCAAAAACCACTTTTGTATGTTTATCCCATTTCACTCTATAAATATTATTTTTTTTTAAAAATAACCTTTTAAATCGGATATTTCTTTTTATATTTTTACTCCACGTCACCCTATAAGTAGAACATTTTTGAAAAAAAATAACCCTTAAGCTCAAGATACTTTTCAAGAAAAACCTTTCAAACAAAAAAAAAAACAATTTCTTATTCTTATCTTATCGGACAGTTTTTATTTTAACCCCGTTTCACCCTACAAATAGCAAAACTTAAAATAAAAAATGTCCTTAAAAACATTTACTAAGAATAACCTTTTAAACGCAGCTAGAGTTTTTTTTTCAATCGAGTCCGTTTTTTTCATTTTACACAATTTCACCCTACAAATAGCAAAACTTAAAAAAAAAAGAGTAGCCTATGTTTATTGTCATGATCCAAGGAATCTTTTCACCAAATTTCGTGAAAATGAGTATAGTATTTTATACGGTATAGTGGACAAAACAGACAACAACTTTTTCTCATTTCGCAAATGAGGAAATGCACTTGTTTTTTTTTTGCATTTTTTTATTGAAAAAGTCAATTTTTGAAAAAGGGCTTATGTCCTTCTCATTGTTTTTCTGAAGAGTTTAAAAGAAAATCCTATAATAAATTGGTTGAAAATTACGTGAGTTAAACGTTAACACACAAAATATCAACTTAGTTTTATATAAATAGTGTTTTATTTAGACGTGTGGTTTTCAATCTGGCAATACTTTTTTTCAGATTTGGTCTTTTTGATAGCTGTCACTTGATTTATGCTCAGTTCGATTTGCCGAATTGAAGCCGAACGACCATCAAGCGCATCGCACGTTCGGTGAATGAGCCCCAAACAAGATGGCCACCGATCCTGATTTTCACAAGAAAATTTCGTTCAGCGATGAAGCTCATTTTTGGTTGAATGGGTGCGTTAATAAGCAAAATTGTCGTATTTGGAGTGATCATAATCCAAAAGCTATTGTTGGATGCCATTACATCCAAAAGTCACTGTTTGGTGTGCTCTATGGGCAGAGGGAATCATTGGTCCATATTTCTTCAAAAATGAAGCCGGCCATAATGTTACACCAAATGGGGAACGCCATAGAGCCATGATTAATGACTTTTTCGTGCCTGAATTGGAAGATGTTGATGTGGAAGACCTTTGGTTCCAACAAGACGGTGCTACATGCCATACAGCCAACGAAACAATCAATTTATTGAATGAAACTTTTGGTGAGCGCATTATCTCGCGCCGTGGGCCTGTGGCGGGGCCTCCAAGATCGTGCGATTTAACACCGCTGGACTATTTTTTGCGGGGTTATTTGAAGTCGCTACGCAGATAAGCCCGAGATGATTGACGCCTTGGAAGAGAATATTCGGCGTTTTATTGCTGACATACGGCCCCAATTGCTGCAAAAAATAGTAGAAAATTGGGCCTCTCGGCTGGAATTTATTCGAGCCAGCCGCGGCTGCCACTTGTCCGAAATAACTTTTAAAACATAATGGCAAACCCTTATCTTTATAATAAAGCTAAATTCTTGGACATAACATTAAATTATATGCGTTTTATTTCTTCTTGAAAACCACACGTCTAAAAAAACACCCCTTACATAGAAATATACATTACATTATGTAGATAGTTTTGTGAATAGTGTGAAATGGACAAATTTTATTTACAAAATTTAACAGAATTGTTTGATAATGTTTTACAGACGAGTTTTAGTCAGGAAGGCGATCGTAAGATTATCTTTCTCATCGCGGCTATTGATGGGTTGGACACTAATCGAAAGCTTAGGGTTTAGCACTTACAAAATTGTTGGACCTTAAGCAGTTTGTAAGTGTTCTACCACTGCTTTGTGTTATTGGTTAAGTGTCCCATGGAGATTTGATTCTATTTAATTTTTAATTATGAGGCTTAAGCTGAATTCAAGATTTTAATAAATATTTTTCACATGACATTTACATACATCCCTATCTCGAACATGCCTTCGATAAACGATTCTAACATCAATACGAGCATCGGACAAAAACAATAAATGTATAAAATGTTCTCAAATATGCTCGAATCGATGCTAGAATCCTTTACCAAAGCTCTAGAATAAACAATGTCAACTATAGCTCAGTTATATGGCAAATGAGATAATAATGTGTTGTCTAACTTTATGCAACTTTAAGCGTGAACTATACCAAAAACACTTTATTATAACGCCAATATAGGTATGTATATGTATATAGTTCAAGTTCACAATGCCAAGATCCAACTTCTTCTTTTCTTTTTTTTAATCAAAGAACCCTTGTGTTGCTCCAACTGAAAGTACTTCGAAGACAATTACTTCCGTGTCTCTTCAAAACCCTTAATGAGCGAACAGGTGGAACAATTCAATAAATCATTGATAGAAAAGTGAAACAGACACTCACCCACTAAGTGCAGTTGGTAAGTTTAAAATAAAAAAAAAAAACGAGTGAAAGCTGAATGCCAAGAACTGGAGAACAAGAACTGAAGAAAAAAAAATAAAGTTAAATTCTTCGTAATAATATTTTTTCTGTTCCTTTTTTTGTGCGGATCCTTATTGCTTTAGCTTTTTCGATTTTATAGGTACGGTGACCAGACAACACTTAAGTTAAATGTTGTTTGAAAACTTTGATGTTTTTTTTAATTTGTGCTATGCTATATTTAGCGATTGATGAAATACAAAATGTAAAAGTTTTGATTTTCAAAAATACCCTTATCAAAAGATACCAACCTGAGATTCCGAAAGTTTAACTCACCAATTTAGCTAGATTATTTATTATAAGAGGAGAACCCAGCGAACTTTCTATCGCTAAAATACGAGTATCCATACAAATAATGACTGATTTTAATAAATATATTTAAGAGAACCTTAGTATGGTAGATTTATGTACATTGATCTTCTCGAGAGTTCTGCAAAAAAAAAGGAATGTACGATATAAAATTTAGATTTGTTGAATAGCGATAGAAGAACACGAATGCGTCTTGTTGGAACCAAAGGTCGTTCACATCAACATCTTCCAATTCAGGCACGTAAAAATCATTAATCATGGCTCTATAGCGTTCCCCATTTAGTGTAACATTATGGCCGGGGTCGTTTTTGAAGAAATATGGACCAGTGATTCCCTCTGCCCATAGAGCACGCCAAAAAGTGACTTTTTGAGGATGTAACGGCGGCGCGCGGCTCAACAATAGCTTGTGGATTATGATCATTCCAACTACGACATCGCTGAACGAAATTTTCTTGTGAAAATCGGGATCGGTGGCCATCTTGTTTTGGACCCATTCACCGAACGTGCGATGCGCTTGATGGTCGTTCGGCTTCAATTCGGCAAACCAAACTGAGAATAAATTAAGTGACAGCTGACAAAAAGACCAACTCCGAAAAAAGTATTGCCAGATTTAAAACCACACGTCTAAAAAAACACCCTGTAGATGCATATATTATTCTAGAAGATTTTAAGGCCTGCTTCAATCGGTTACTAGGTTATCCATTATTTACTGGACACCCTGTTTATAGATTACATAATTCTAAACCACTCGAACATAAGAGCAACTTCGTGCGATCCAAGCGGGCATTTTATTTATTTCTAATCTTTTCTTATCTCGGTTAATTTCAGTAGGTACAAAAAATACCTTTTCTTCTTGAATCGTCTGTTTGTCTGCCTTATTAATAACTCTTTCCTCATTACTCACTGTTATTATAAACCAAAATCTTTAAAATTCAATGTTTTTCTTGTGTTTTGAATCCATGTAAATTCAGAAGTATGGTCACCATATTCAACTTCACCTTCATAACTACTTGGAGTTTTTTGTTGTTGTTTGATTTCCGTGCAAACAAAAAGGGTATTCGTGCGTTGGCCTCTGAGTAGATTGCTTTCTTCACTCAGAACAAAAAAAAAAAACAGTAAAAGGAGTCAAGAAGTAATTATTGTATTTGTTTTAGTCCCTTTTCTATTAATTGTAAAAAAGAATGTAGGCAAGCTTAAGAGCTATAGAAGAGAAGATGAAGAAGTAAGTTGTGTTTTGATATGTAATTTGTTTAAATTATTTAAAAGGATTAAACAATTTCAAATTATTATTTGTATGAAAATCTTTTTTTTATTATTAACATAAATTGCATCAGGACTAGGTACAAAGCACTGTAAGTCTAGTCTATTAGGAGTCTTCTTGTTACGTATGAACTCAATTGTTTCCTTATTAAATTTCAGTGAAATCTTTTTTTTAATGAAGTTCCAATATTTACTCGGAACTATTGCAACAGAAACTTATCATACTAATAACTTAGCAATTTATCAGGAACCTTGAAAAGATTTTGTAATTTCACCAGACATAATTTCCATGGACCTTTAGAATTTTGAAATTCAAAATGACGGACATTAACAAAAATTCAAAATTTTATTTGCAATAAAATTTAACAATTAATCCTTGTTTAAAGGAGCAGGATCTGCGACCTAAAAATAAAGGGTGTTTTTTTAGAGGTATAGATCTTAAAGTTGGCAACACTATTTTAACTGACTGCCATTTTGTCAGCTGTCAACTGATTTATTTTTAGTTTGTTTTGGCATTTCAACATGAATAGACTGATGCCTGAACAACGCTTCCAAATTGTGCCCAAATGGACCCAAAACAAAATTTCCGTTGATCCCAATTTTCATAAGCGATTTTTTTTTTAGCGGTGAAGCTCACTTTTGGTTGAATGAATAAGTCAATAAACAAAACTGCCATATTTGGAGTGATGATAATCCTGAAGTGTATGTTGGGACACCGTTACATCCACAAAACGTGCTTTATGGTTTGGTGGAATAATTGGTCCGTGCTTCTTTAAAAACGATGCTGGCCAGAACGTTACAGTCAATGGTGAACGCTATAGACCCATGATTACTTACTTTTTCGTTCATAAATTGAACAACCATGATGTGCAGGAGCTGTGGTTTCAACAAGACGGCGCAACATGTCACACAGCTCGTGCCACAATTGATTTATTGAAGGAACCGTTTGGTAACCGCATAGTTTCACGTTACGGACCCGTGGCCTCCAAGATTGTGCGATTTAACTCCGCTTGACTATTTTCTGTGGGGATATGTGAAGTCGCTAGTCTACGCCGATAAGCCCGAAACGATTGACCACTTGGAGGACAACATTCGCCGCGTTATTGCCGACATACCGCCACAAATGTTGGTAAAAGTCATTGAAAATTGGACCTCCAGATCAGACTACTTCCGAGCCAGCCGTGGCGTTCATATGTCAGACATCATATTTAAATTATAATGCCAGAAGATTATCTTTTAAATAAATTAAATTTTATGTCAATTTAAAAAATTAATCTTTGTTTTCATTTCATTTTAAAGTTCTATACCTCTAAAAAAAAACATCCTTTAGAAATGTATTTTTCAATTATAGGTACTGCCGCTTGTCATAAAAAAAGTGCCTCTTACCTTAGACGTTTAGATTTGGCAAAAAATTGTATGTAATTGGCCTTCCATTTCTGCTGAATGGTTAAGAGTTGTAAGTCATTAAAGCTCTCTCAAGCTGTCACCCCACCAATTTTATAAATTTTCAAATGATTCCATATAAATCACTCAATAAATTATGAAATAGGAAATTTGTTTGTATGCTATTTTGTCGTTAAGTGTTTCCAAATCTTTATCCTGTTGTACCATGGGAAAAAAATTTAAGGCCCTTTCCATGAAGCAAATTCAAATAATGCTATGGGAAAGATGCGTTTTATATTGTTATCCGACACCGACAGTAACATTGAACACCAGCAATCCTAACTGCTGTCTTTTATGGCTTCACTTTAGCCCTTCTAGCTAAAGTATAAATATTCGAAAGGTGCAGTTAGCACAAACAAAAAAAAAAGCAAAACAAAATAACAACTTTCATCACAGTGCATGTTCACAAAAATAACTCATTACGAAAACTTTTCTCTAACCCAACTCCTTTTTATTTGCATGCATGATGCATCCCTATACAATATATTGCATCAATATTCAGTGCATTGAAACAGCAACCCACTAACACCACTACATCACCTTCTATCACACACTTTCACAAGCCCATCTGATGCCTCTTGCAGGAGAGCACGATGCATTCTTCCATATGGAAAGCAAGGCAGACTCATTCCCCCTCATCAGTGCCAGTCTTCAATCTGCAATCTCCAAAACCCCACATATTCTTGTTGTTGCCGATATGCTGTGTTTTGCAAACTGCTAACAACAAGCCAGCATCACTCAATCCGTCCGTAGTCGTCGTCGTAGTATAGTAGTCGTCGTTCTGACAGGGCCTCAAAAAACCCGCTATAGGGCTTCAATTCACGGCGGCATGTGGTTCCGAACAGTTTTAATTAATAAACTTCATTACACATTCCATACTTAAACTAATTTTCAACTCAAATTACGATGCATGGGAGGAATGCTTTTAATAGGTGCACTCGACATTTCCTCCCCCCTATAACTGCGCGTCAACCTTTTTTGCTCACCTCACATATACTTTTGTTCGGTTCGGTTCGGTTCGGTTATGGGTTCTGAAAATGGAGTAAGGAAGCAACGACGAAGTCGGCAGAGCTATATGTATTCGATGCTATGGATACCTATACGGGAAAAACACACAAAAAACAGGAGCTCTGATGGCAAGAGGACTCTTTAGGGCGGCATGTGGGTATGTTGTGGGTGATATTGTATATTTCTGAACCGATAAATACACCTACACTATATAACCACCACTAAAACAGCCCACACACGTTCTTAAAAGATACCTTATTATAACTATTTATATACCTAATTGAAAGTTTGTATTTATTTTTTTCTAAACAAAAGATTTATGCATGAGGTTTAGACGTAACTTATGAAAACACATCAATGTATGTTGATCACTGTTTATGCCTTATAAAATCAGGGACTTATTATTCGAAGTAAAGTTCAAGCTATATAGTTTTGAGGTTAGGATGTATTGTACATTTTTGAGGAGATTGGGGATCTCTGGGACCAAAAGGGTTGTACATAGGGTTACCAGACACCCCCTTTTAAGGGGGACAGCCCCACTTTTTCATACCAAAATACTATTTGTTCCACCTATACAAACCTCTGTCCCCCTTATTATGTAAAAATTCAAACAGAGAAAACATTCAATTAAAAACTGTAAAAATATTTTCATTAAATATTCATTCATTTGAAGTTCAAAGTCCTTTCAAAGCTGAACACATCCACTCAATGAACTACATATCACTTCACATTTTGTTTACTCTACTCTGGTGTTATATTTTTCAAAAATAAATCCTAATGTTATGAGAAAAATATTATAAAAATCGTAGGTGTGGTTTTAAAAATAATGAATTTTGTATTTATAAAATTTTGTAAACATTTTTAAGAAAAAAAAATTGGTTGCCAATTTTAAGCATTTATTAATGTAGAGTTGAAAATTGAATTTTACAAAAAAAAATTGTTGACCCGTTTTCGAAATATCAAATTTTTGAAAAATAGTTTTGAAAGTCTTATTAAAAATCCAAAATTATTTTTTTTTTAATTTTAATCATTTATTAATGTAGAGTTGAAAATTGAATTTTACAAAAAAAAATTGTTGATCCGTTTTCGAAATATCAAATTTTTGAAAAATAGTTTTGAAAGTCTTATTAAAAATCCAAAATTATTTTTTTTTTTAATTTGTATATGCAAGATTATTTAAATTTATCGCAATATTTAAATTTAATAATTAATCGTTCTAAGTTTGATAATGATATACGCACATAAAATTTTATCGAAATCGTACTAATCGTTTTTGACCAAAAAACATTTTTCTTAACGGTTTTTTTTTACATTTGGATTTGAGGTTACGTTATTTTTTGTTATAAGAATAATTTTTCTGTAAAATCTTTTAGATAATGTTAATAATGCTCTTTGTAAAGTTAAATAAAAATCGACTAAGTTGTTTTTGAAGTGTGTATTGGGTTTTCAAAAAAAAAATTTCAAACTTTTATACCTAATATATTTTTTGATTTCAACTTAGCGAAGCACCCTCTCCAAAAAAGGGTAAAAACTTCTTAAATTGAATGGTTTTCAAAATAGCTTTTAACAGCCTTTAGTCCATAAAACTTGGCGTTTCTTCCCGGCGATCTCACTTGGACTCATCAGTTGACTAGTGAGGGCCTTGTCAATACGCAATTTTTATTAAGTTCAGTTCAAGTTACATGAACTTTTTGACAAAATCCAATGTGAACTATATCCAACAAAATTAAAATTCTTAATCATTAAGCTGGAAATTTTCGAAGCTATGGGGGCCTTTTAAGGAAATTTGTTTATACAAATTGTGTTTTGTTAAATTTCAGTTAATTATTTTTTTAACTTAGTACTTTATAAGTTGTTGGAGCAAAATTCCACATTTATAATCAATATTCAAGTTTTTCTGAATATATTGTTGTACTAAAAATATTGGAAAATAAGATTAAAAATTAAAAAAAATACAGACGTTATTATTTTAAACAAGATTAACTTTTGATCACAAGATTATTACACAAAGAGGTTTTAAAACTAAATCTTAAATACAAATATGAATAAAAGTCAGTTAAGTTACAACAACGGCTGGACCAATTTTAATGATTCTTCTCCGCCCCGAATAGCAGAATAACTATACAAATATCGAAAAAATTCACTTTATAGGGTGAAATGGGGTAAAATGAAAAAGACGTATCTGATGAAAAAAAAACTCTACCTGCGTTTGAAAGGTTATTCTTAGGGAATGGCTTTAATAATTTTTTTTTTTAATTTTGAGATTTGTAGGGTGAAATGGGGTAAAAATAAAAAAATTGTCCGATTTAAAAAAATCTTTTTTGTTTGAAAGGTTTTTCTCAGGAAATGGCTCTAGGGATGTTCCTATTTAAATTTTGTTATTTGTAGAGTGAAAAAGGGTACAAATTAAAAAAAATGAAATTTATGAAATTCTTTTCGTTTTTTTGAGTGGATGGCTTAAGGAGTATTTTTTTTTTTTATTTGGTATTTATAGGATGCAGTGGGGTAAAAACAATAAGTGGTATCCGATTTAAAAATTTCTTTGTGATTGAAAGGAAATAATATTTAATGGGTAAAGTGGGGTAAACACAAAAAAGATATATCCGATTTAAAAAAATTCTGTTTGTGTTCGAAAGGTTATTTTAAAAAAATGCTATTTATGGAGTTAAAAAGGATTAAAATAAAATAGGATAATAACAATACAAAAATTCTTTCTGTGTTGGACTAAGAGGATCATATTTTTACAAATTTAGACATTCATAACTTGAAGTGAGTTACAACCCAGAAAGTAGTATTCTATTTCAAAGACAACGATATTCGCTGTTATTTTTAACGGGGTAAATATTTTGTAAAAAATTGAAAATAATTGTTTTGTATACTCCTTATGTTATCTACTTAATATATCCTCTTGTTTAACGTGAGTGGCCCTGCCTAAGAAACTTAAAAATATACGAGGTATACTTAAATCCCTTTCAATTATTGTGATAATAATGCACTCGTGTATAAATTATGTTGGTTTGTACACATTTATTGTAACCGCAATGATTACAATTTGAAATAAATGAATAAATCATATCGCAAATTGAACTGTATTAGTTCGGAGCCCCGAAAATCCGGGGCCCTGGTCCAGCAGGCCCATGCCTAAAGACGTCACTGTATGAATGGTTTAGTTCTCAATTGCCGTTAATTAGTCGTGAATAAGTTGTGGCAATTTCAATTTTATCGCGCTATGTTTTCTATGTTTTTTTTTTCAAAATTCATATTAAGTTGCAATTCATATTAAAGTGGTAAAAACTTGTTATACCTACTGAATGTAATGTTTAAAGAAAATCGAACCATCCGTTAAGCTGTAGTCGAACAGACAGACAAAAAGACAGGCAGACAGGCAGACCGACAGACAGACAGACAAACAGACAAACAGACAAACAGACAGACAGATAGACGGAAGTTTTTGAGAGACCCACTTTTTTCGTCTTCCCTATCATCTTAATGCCAAGTTTCATCAAAATATGGAGTTCGATTTTTTTACAAATCCATAACCTGCTATAAAGTACCTACGTAATGTACTGTACATACAATGTATATATCGCAAGTAAAAAGGTTAAAAGTCATATAGTACCTATCGACAGGTCCCCAGCCAAACTTGCGCCCTATGCAAGATTTGCAGAAAGCGCCCGTTTTTCGCCGTATTTTCCACATTACCCAGGAGGTAGACTTATTCAATGCGTAGATCTAGTGCGATCCTTAATTTCACGATATTTTCAGCTAAATACTCCTTGAATACAACAATTAAAGTGATGTTAGTTAGTGTGCAAGAAATAACTTAGCACAGGGATTATTTGAATAAGTTTTGTGGTTAAAATGCAAATGGCAGTACATATTTGTTTGCGCAAGATCAGATTACATTTTCTTGCTCCTGGTAATGCGCCCCCAGAATTTCAAGCCCTGTGCATTTGCACATCTTGCACATATAGTTGGTCCGGCCCTGCCTATCTATATAACTATTTGGTTTATTTAAACCTTTTAAACATGCCAGATTATTTATGTATGAATAAAATAGCAATTTTTTATAATAATCATTTTAAAATTCACTCGGAGCACAAAAACAAAAATTAAATCACTCTTGCACCATATGAAGGCTGATCAATATCAATGCATTATAAAAATGTCCATTAACGAGGTAACATAAGCCATTCTCCTAGGCCTGTTCCCCTGTGGCAGTATCATGCTTATAAGCTGTTATTGCAAGTATAGAAATTTTTTTCTTCCGTCAAGCTTTCCCGCCTTCTTCGCAATCACCCCCACCACATATCCGTATATCTGCATTGATGAATAAGCCTAAAGTGAATAGTATAATAATATGATTTTTTTTTTTGCAAAGTTTATAGTAAAATTAATAAAAAAAAAAAAAAAATACCCACGATAATGGAACAAATATCGAAAAAATAGCTTTTTAAATTATTCAACACTTTTCAAATGCATTGTGTGTCATAAAAATAAGTGCATATAGTGATTCGAAAATATTGCCTCCCTTTATTATACCTACATAATATAGAGAGCATGATGTCAAGCCTGTGTTAACGGGGCATTGGAAATCTATTAAGTGCTTTCATATCAGCACTAAGTCGAGTTGTAGGAGGAGCATGGATATACGTACGTCATGTACAACGAAACATTTATTTGAGTATCAGTCATAATTTATTGCCGATTTTTTATTAAATCCGCGCTCGTTCAGATGCATTGCATTTATTTTTCAAATACCAAACACCACGCAAAAAAAAAAAAAAACTAGTATAATGTCTATTTAACAAAAAAATCTCTATGGAAAGTGATGACATAATAGTTTTAGCACATGCATAAAGAATTTCGATATGAAATACATTTTTTTGTTTTTGTTAAAAATGGATATCACATGCCAAAACCCCTAAGCGAGCTTTATCAATGAAATATTGGGTGGGTGGTGAGTGGGTAATGGGGACATTCATCAATGTTACACTTGTACGTATCGATGAGCCAAAGTGTTTTGAGTTGAGTTGGTGCATAAATAATGCAGCTAGGGGGTAAGTCGTATGGTATATACTATATGATGCATAGGCACATCAGGAAGGTTGAATGCTTATGTTTATATTTTATGCATGAACTTTCAAACTAATTTTATTAAATAAAATAAAATAAAATAAAATAAAATAAAATAAAATAAAATAAAATAAAATAAAATAAAATAAAATAAAAAAGAAAACAAAATAACAACGTATTTGATTTCATTTCTATCCTACTGGATTAATAATATCACTGCAGGGGATCCTAAGTCCAAACAGCAAAATTTTGAAATATCGTGTTTTTCAATAAGAGCGCTACAAAAGTTTTTTTTTTTAAATAAAACAAAAACGGTTTTGGATATCAATGAACGTTCGATGCCATTATGTATGGAACTCGATTTCTTTTGCATGGCCGCCACGGGCACGCTTGCAGAAGTCCAGACGCTGAACCCAATATTCGACGGTTTTCAAGCATAAATCGGCCGATAATGCTGCAATTTCACGTTCGATATTCGTACGAAATCTATCAATCGTCGCTGGCTTGTTGGCATAGACCATAGACTTGACGTAGTCCCACAGGAAATAGTCTAAAGTCGTCAAATCGCACGACCGAGGCGGCCAAGCGACTAGACCATTTTGTGAGATAACACGTTCTCCAAACTTGGTTTCCAATAAATTGATTGTGACATTCGCTGTGTTGTGCTGTGTGGCGCGTCGTCCTGTTGGAACCACATGTCCTCCAAGTCAATATCATTCAATTGGGGCCAAAAATATTCGGTAATCATTGAACGGAAGCGATCCCCATTCACAGTAACGTGCCGGTCTTGATCATCACGGAAGAAGTACGGCCCAATGACGCCGCCGGCCCATAAACCACACCAAACCGTAATTTTTTCGGGATGCAATGTTCTTCAGTTCTTACGTCAATTTAACCTTTCGAGGATATAGGCCAAGATCTTTTCGCAAAATTCGCCACAACGACGTCACAGAGATGCCCAACGCTTGAGAACGACGTGTGAGAGACACATTTGGGCTTTCTGCAACTGAAGCCTCAGCGGCAGCAATATTCTCGACACTACGAGCACTTCTTTATCTCACTGGCACGGAAACATTTTGTACTGTGCCTGTGGATTCAAATTTTTCCACTAGACGCTCAATTGTTGATCAGCTAGGACGATTATGAAGACCATTAATTGGACGTAGCGCTCTTAACGTTGAGGCCACTGACTCCGAATTTTCGGTAGTAAATTTTAATAATTTTGACTCGTTGTTCGCCAATATATCTTTCCATCATGAAATGGCAAATCTTACTGAAGAGAAATGTAAAACGAACGGCAAGAAATATGGCGTCGTTTGCTGTCTCTGTTGCTTTACTTTTGTTGCGTCCCTGTTGAAAAACCCTTTATGTAGTTTCTGAAAAAAAAATCATTCATTTGAACTGATTGATTTGAAATAAAGTCCATGACTGCGGGCTTTAGTGTTACTAAAGCTCTCCTGAAGAGAAGTATAGTTGCTATAGGAGTAAAAGCTGATATAATATATCGCATAAATATATGTACCGGCCCTCCCATGCGATTTTTTTCTTGTCTCGACCCGCCCTACACGCTCAAGCTTTTTCTCACACCTTATCCAAATCAACCTGCAATAATTTTAATATTTCTTTCTCCATTTAATATCGTTTTTGTTTAACAAACATTTCCCCTGTTACACAAAAGGGGCTAAATCTTTGGTATACTAAAGCAAAACCTGGTATGTCTTAAGAATTTAGAATTTTGCAGAAACTGTATCGGTTTCAAAAAAAAAAAGTTAATACATTTTTTGGCGCAACAGCTCGTGGAAAACCAGGGCCTAGTGACTTGCAACTCGCAACCATTCCTGGGTACGTGTTGTTTGTATGCAAAAAGGGGATCTAAATCCGAACGGCTAAGGTGAGAGACATATACACTTATTCATGACAAGAGATATTCCCGGCGGAATTGTCACTTCCTTGCAAGGTTTTATTTTGAAATTAGGTGGACGAGGCTAAGAATCGAACCCAGACCTCTAGCGTGACAGTACTACTGTGCTTACCAATACGCCGCCAGTTGCTCTACGGTTTCAATGCGCTACATAAATAACCTATCCGCCATGTTTAACTAACGGATACCATAGTCAGATCTAAGTTAGTTCGATATGTAGCATCCTCTACCATACCAATTGGGTAACTTTGATTAATTTCGACATCGTCGGCATAATACATAATAATTTTACAGAATTATAGAACCTCAGGAAGATCGTTAATAAATAAACGAGAAAAGCAAAGGACCTAAAATAGATCCCTGTGGAACACCAGCATTAGTTGGGAGGAAACTTGAAAGCTACTTATTTATGGACACCACCTGAGTTCTTCCACTCTGATATTTTTGAATAAGAGTCACGGCAATTCTATTAAAGTTGAAATTATGTCTCAATTTATTCAGTAAAATACCATGGGATACAGAGTCCAAAGGTTTTGAAAAATCTAACAACACCAGAGAAGAAACATGCTCCTTGTTAATTTCTTGGCGAATATCATCAACTACCTTTGAAAAAGCTGCCGAGAAACTATGCTTTTGTCTAAAACCAGCTTGAACTATCACCGGTTCAAGCTAGTTTTAGACCAAGGCATAGTTTCTCGGCATGTTTTTAGCAAATAAAAAAGTTGAAATCTGATGATTAATGATTCTTTCAAAGGCTTTAGAGACAGAAGGAAAAATTGAGATTGGTCGATATTCTTGAACGTGGGCAGAAGAGTTTTTAGGCATAGGAATAATTTCGGAGCATTTCCACATTTTAGAATAAGATTAAGTAGTTTAAATGCAGTTGAAGATATGGGTTAGAAAAAGAACTACAAATGGCAAAATTTAGGAAGCATGAAATCTAGCCCAAAAGCTAGAAACACCTCTCCCTCGTTAACTCTATTGAAATTAAATTGATTCAATGAATTATTTACAGACGTGTCTTGAGAGAAGAGAGAGAGAAGTTCTTTAGTCAGAGTGCTTGAGGAGGCCTTGCTAAATAATATGTTAAGTTTATTAGCATCACAATCTTCACCAAGAGCATTTGGTTGTTAGTTAAGCCTATAGGTTTGACCTTTTTCAAGAGCTTTTTCGAGGAAATATTTCTAAATTTTGAACTGTAAAATCAATGGACGTTGTCTAAAAATTGACAAACGAATTACAGAAATTGTTTTCTTTCATCAATTCTATTAACTTCCAAGAACGTAGAAGGTTATCAGCCCTTTTCTAAATTTGTAGGTTAGGTTAGGTAGAAGGGCTGACAGTTGATCTTGTTACCGTCACACTTAGATCTATGTAGATCCGTTGTGATACCCTAGGAAGTTGTATCCCACTTAATGTAAAAACCTATGTGTTCTGTTAGCAATCAAGCCAATTAGAGGCATTGACGAAGTTCAGAAGACTGTTCGCCGAAGTTCTAGAAAGATCCTCTAAATCATCAAAGAAATGATTACCTAAGTGTTTCTTTCTTAAGTGACAGAGTGCTGGGCAGTGACAAAGGAAGTGTAAGGTGTCCTCATGTGCTTCTTCATCGCTGCAGCCTCTGCAAAGGTCGTCAGTACTGAGCCTCATTTTCTTTCTGTGGTATCCCAGTAGGTTGTGTCCGGTGATTATGCTGACAAGGGAACGAAGATGTTTTTTGTTCATTTGCATAATTTTGTCTGTCCTCTGCTTATTGAAATTGGGCCACAATTTTCTAGTTGTGGCGCATGTTTCAAGCAGGTTCCATCTTTCATTGTTTTTTTCTGATATTTTGTTACCAATATCCTGTTTGATGTTACAGTTCGGTACTTTAATATGTCGTTCGGCTTGACTTGAATCAAGTGACGATCCCGTTCTCGCCAGTTCATCAGCTCTTTCGTTTCCTTGTACATTGCTGTGATCAGGAACCCAGCAGAGTCTAATGTTATGCTGCATGCCAAGAACCCTAAGCTCTTCGCGACAGCAATTTACAAGCTTCGAATGTATTTCGGTGGCGGAAATTGCTTTAATTGCTGCTTGGCTATCAATAAAGAGGGTGATGTCAGCTCGTGGTATCGCCATCAATGATATTTGCGTAGCTGCTTTGGTCACTGCCAAGACCTCAGCTTGGAAGACGCTGCAAAAGTCTGGAAGTCTGAAGGAGCTAGCTAGTCCCAGAGTTTCCGAGAAGATTCCTGCACCAACTCCAGTGTCCATCTTAGAACCATCAGTGAAGACGGTTATCGTAGATTCGTTACTGAGAGGTTGGTTGTTTTTCCACTCCTCTCTATTAGGAAAAGAGGTAGTGAATGGTCTGTCGAAGTTTAAATGGGGTGTTATGTAGTCTGTGCAAACATTAATTCCCACATATCTCTGAAGAATCTGAGTATGACCCGTTGTGCTTTGCTTCCAGCAGTTAGTCTGGCTTAGTCGCAAGGCACTGTATGCTGCTGATTCTTGCACGAATAGATCTAAGGGTTTCAGGTTGAGTATCGCTTCCAGCCCCGCTGTGGGGGTGGTTTTCAACGCCCCTGTAATACCTACGCATGCTAATCTTTGAACTTTTGTTAAGATTTTCAGGTTTGTTGTTTTCTCTGTCGCTTTCCACCAAACTAGATTACCGTAGGTTAGTATCGGTCTAACTATTGCCGTGTACATCCACCTGATAATTTTTGGGTTTGGTCCCCAGGATTTTCCGAAAATCCTGTTGCAGGAATAGAATGCGACCATAGCTTTCTTTGCTCTTTCTTTGGTGTTGAGACACCAGTTCAGTTTCTTATCAAGGATCACACCAAGGTATCTGGCCTGATCTGAGATTTTGAGTGGTGTCCCTTCTATTGATGGTAGTCTAAACATTGGTATTTTCCTTCTGTTAGTGAAGAGAACCAATTCTGTTTTCAATGGATTAACCATTAGACCACATTTCTTTGTCCAGTTGTTGACCTTTGACAGGGCAAACTCGATCTGTTCACTTATAGTGGATGGGAATTTTCCTGTCGCAAGTAGTGCTAGGTCGTCCGCATAGGCTACTACTTTGACTCCACTATATTTTAATTTTACAAGAATTTCGTTCATAACTAGTATCCAAAGAAGTGGAGAGAGTACCCCTCCCTGGGGTGTTCCTCTAGATGTGGATACTTTTAAACGTGATTCTCCAAGTTCTGTGTTTATATGCCTGTTTCTTAACATGCACATAGTCCAATTTATAATTGAACTTTCTATATTCAGCTCTACAAGGGTTCTCTTAACTGCATCACTTTCCACATTATTGAATGCTCCTTCAATATCCAGAAAGGCAGCGAGAGTGTATTCCTTGTCTTTGAGAGTTTTTTCAATTGTATTAACAACACAGTGAAGTGCTGTTTCTACGCTTTTGCCTTTTGTATAGGCATGCTGCATTGGAGAAATTACCTCCGGGTTCAGTGTGCTGCGAATATAGATGTCCAACAGTCTTTCGAAGGTTTTAAGAGTAAACGACGTGAGACTGATTGGTCTATAGTCTTTAGCTTCCGTGTGACTAGGTTTACCAGCCTTCGGGATGAAAACAACCTTGACTTCACGCCATACTTTAGGTACATATCCCCATCTGAGGCTGCTTGAGAATATGTTTTTTAGGTGCGGAGTAATGAGGTTTTCACTTTTTTGTAACATCATTGGAAAGATGCCATCTAGTCCCGGGGATTTATAAGGGGAGAAAGAGTTTATTGCCCATTTAATCTTGTCTTCCGTTACAATATCCGACGGTGCTCTGTGCTCTGCATGGATCTCACTCACCTGGTTATAGCTCGGGTTAGAGTTACACCCGGGAAAATGAGCATTAACTAAGAGTTTAAGAGTTTCACTGCATGATTCTGTCCAACGACCATTTGGTTCTTTTAGGGAACCCAAGGTAGTTGGCTCTTTAGAGAGAATTTTCCTTAGTCTAGCTGATTCATTGGTGCCTTCTACTTCATCGCAGAAGGTTCTCCACGAGCTTCGTTTGGCTCGCTGTGTTTCAGCTTTGAATTTTCTTTGACTGGATTTGTAGTTCTCCCAGTCTATGTCTAATCTAGTGTGTTTGGCGATATTGAAAAGTCGCCTAGTTTCTTTCCTAATATCGCCCAGTTCTTTTGTCCACCAAGGTGGTTTTTTGTTGCCTTTACTACCTGATTTTAAAGGACATCCTTTGACAAAAGCATTGCTGAGTATTTCTGTGAATTTCTCGGCAGCTTTGTCTAAGTTATCAGGATTATCAATTTCATTGGTATTAAGCAATGTGATTCTATTCTCTACTTCCCCATTAAAAATATACCAGTTAGTTTTCCTAAAATTTCTAAAAGGTTTTTGAGAATTTGTTGTGTTAAGTATAAAGAATTCAATTAACCTATGATCGGAAAAAGATTCTTCCTTAAGTACTTTCCACTGTTCTATTGAGACGGTATTCGAGTTGCTCACAAGGGTGATATCGAGTACTTCCTCGCGGTTCTTAGTCACAAATGTTGGTTCATTACCTCTATTCGCTACTAGTATGTTATTTCCTATGATAAATTCAAAAAGAGACTCACCTCGATCGTTGATGTCGGTGCTCCCCCATTGAGTATGATGTGCATTAGAATCACATCCTATCACAAGGTCCCATTTCTCCACAGCTGCGCGTTCAACAAGTTGGGACGTGATATTTGCAGGTGGTCCCTCCGTTCCATCGTAAGGCATATAGCATGATGCCAAGATAAGCGGTGGAAGCCCATCGCGCTCCAACTTTATCGCAGTTTGGTCTAGGTTACTGTATGTAGATAAAAGAAAGAGATTAATCTGTTTTCTAGCTACAATACATGCTCTATGATTACTAATTGTACCTGCAAAAGAGGATTTAAACAAAGTAAGTCCCTTTGAGTGGAGCCCCCTAATTTTGCCGCCTGATACCCAGGGTTCTTGAACTAGGGCAATGTCTATTTGTCTACTCTCCATGAGGTAGACCAGGTTGGCGCTGGCAGATTTACTGTGATGAAGATTTATTTGTACAAATTTCATTATAAGTTTTTAACTACCACCCCCTTATTTACCTGTTTTTTCTTATTGGCTATCATCCTGAGCTTGCATCGGTTTATACCGACGCGTACTTTGTAGCCAATTTTCCGAAGAAGTGGCATCGATTTGTGGCTTAAACTCACGATTACTTCGGTGCCATCTTTGGTGGGTTCGCCAACCTTAACAACCTCCCAATTCTGGCTGAGTTGGTCGGTGTTGAGGGACTTGAGGTACCGCTCTATCCTGTCTCTTGGTATCACGGGTCCTCTCAGTGTCAGCACTGCTTTTGGCCTACTAAGTTCGCTGATTTCCTTCTTGCTGATCAGACGAAGGTCAGCGTTTGGCCAAGGAGCTTCGGTCTTCTCGATGAACTCTCGGAGCCATGTGAGAGTGTTGCCATCTTCACATGTCATCACCTTGAATCCATGGACAGTGCTGAGGTTACCGAATAGCGGCGGAGGCCTGTTTTTGACGATAGCCTCATTTACCCCGTCCAGAATTCGGAGTTCCATCAATTGCCATTGATCATCCGTCAGTTTCCTTGAAGGGTTGCCAAAGTCTGCTATCGCAGTTTGTTGGCCCTCCATGGTCACCCGGGAGAATTTGGCTTTCTTCTTCCTGTTCCCTGGTGAGGGAACAGCTGGTGACGTTGTGTCGTCGTGCCTAGCTCTTTTGGAACCGCTCGCGGTTGGATGAGGGCTAGGCGGGGGCAAGAGGCCATCCTTTCCTTTCCCTTTCACCTTCCTTTGAGCTGTCCTCGAGTTCGGCTCGTCCTTAGTTCGTCTGTCCGTACTATCTGTCCGTGACTTAGTGTCGTCATGCCTAGCTTGATAGGACGTACCCGCAGTTGGGTGAGAGCTAGGTGGAGGCAAGAGGCCGTCCTTTCCTTTCTTCACCTTTCCTTGGGCAGTCCTCAAGTTCGGCTCGTTCTGGGTCAGTCTGTCCGTACCCGTATCATCCGTCCGTGACGGATTGTCGTCTTGCCTAGCTTGGTTGGACGAACCCGCAGTTGGGTGAGAGTCAGGCGGAGGCAAGAGGCCATCCTTTCCCTCCTTCACCCTTCTTTGAGTAGTCCTCAAGTTCGGCATGTCCTCAGTACGTCTGTCCGTACCCGTGCTAACTGTCTTAGTCGAATTTAAATTTGTAACAAAAGTGTTTTCTAAAATCAAGTTAACTACCCCAATTACCGAATCCTTCGGCAGGATTTTGACTCACTCTTCACACTCACGACCACAAAAATTAGGTGCGAATACTTTTTTAAAGGTTGTTTGGAAAATATTTCTTGTTTACATATGTATGTATTCTGAGAAAAAAAATCGTTCTTCAGTAAAGTTCTATCTTCAATGTTGATATCATTTATCGGGGATTTAAGAAAAATCCTTCTTTGGTGTACACTGACCAATGTTAACGGAATTTTATAATTGCAAAAGATTGATGGATCAACTGTAACGGCGCCCAGTTTCATTTCATGAACAAAAATTCTTCTTACTTGTGGAGCTCCCGCGTAAGCTCGTGCAGATATTTTAAACTGACCCAATTTTTAGAAGCCTTCGATACTCAATTCCAAATACACCTTCACTAGTAAGTTGTTAGGAACTTGTTAATGTTATCTTTGTCACGCACAAATTTAACATAAACAAATTTTTCCATAAACGTCAATAATGTCTGCGTTT